>OX451739.1:1129379930-1130034826 GCA_948472305.1 Vicia faba | reverse complement strand
CTGCTGTATATACTGTACATTCTGATCTTCTTTTCTTGTTCACAGTCACAGCATTGAGCTTGGGGGCTCACAGAACATCTTGATCCCATATTTGAAGGATCTATGTCCTTCCATAGTGCCATATGAATAAAATTTCACACTTTCTGTTACTCTAATTTCCATGCTTCTTACCTGCAATCCCAGAATCGAACGTTACAAATGGTTTGTGAACATTCTCATCTTAAGAATAAATAGATTTGAAGTAGTATAGTTCCTTAATAAGTTAATTGTATTTATATTTATAAGATTGTTTCAAGAAGTCTATAGTTCATAAACACAAAAATTAGGGAGAGGGGATAGAACTGAAAGTAGCAAAAACTCGTGCTTGTACTTATGGCAACAATCTTCTTGATATATCTGTCACATACCTCTCTGAAACCATGATCTTCGAACTGTGTGCCGAATGTGGCGCTCATGTCTTTCTAATAGCTCATCAACTGTATGCATTTGAGATATTAGGGGCCCTGAAAATTCAACCTTCTCTCCTTGATCCTGATAACTCTGTAATGGAGGGAAACAAATAAGAATCCTGTCCTAGGCAAGGATGCATATACTATATTGCGTATATTGGTTTCAGATTCAAGAAAATGATTGACATTGTCTACCAAATTCACATACTTACTCGATTACTTCTCTTGGACAGTGAATCTTCTCTATGATAAACCATCATAGACAGTTCTTGCGAGTGGTACTCATCACAAGTATCAAACGAATCCGGGCGATCAAACTTACTCCATTGATTTTGCACCACTAGCTTAGAAATTTCAAATACGTCATGGCCTCTAGAGCTGGTTCGTCCTCCGAAAACTTCCTTATTTTCATTGTTTTCATTATCATCAGAAATATTCCTTGAATTTTGTGTAGAAGTTTCTAATGAATTAAATATATGTCCTTTAGAAATAGATCGAGTGTGGGATCTAATTGAAGTAGCATCATCTTTACGCCTTTTTGCCCATGCAAATCCACTTGATTTTGAAACTTGTAATGGTCCATGAAAGGGAATATCAACTTGAGATGCATTCTTCATATCAGAAGCGTCTTCTGGTTTACCACCGGATGGCTTTGATGCCTCGTCGCCTGTGTTAATGTTCTCTTCTTTAAGGACTTGGACAGATATATCGTCTTTCTTCTGTGAAGTTCGAATTTGACTTGTCAAATCCTGTAAGAGTAAGATTTAGGTTGAGAATTGAGTTTTGGCAACTAGAGCATTGCTGCATAACAATGTTTGTGCTCATCAGGAACAAAACACAATGATGAAAGATGAAAGAAAGGAAAATCGACCTCTGGTAGTGGTAATTTACTCAGTCCTACTGGCTTTCTCGATGATCTTCTTTTTTCAGGTCCACAAACTCGCCCGGCAATCTTTTTCCTGAAAGTTCATCACCATATATGATTTAATGCAAAGACAAGTAACAAGGTCTGGTTTGACCATACTATACACGAGATTATCCATTGCCAGAGAACAGTTGGTATGTGACAGTAAATAACTATAATATTTATGTTTACCTTTTTGTCTCCTCGTCGTGTTTTGCATCGATCTCTTTGCTAGGCGGGTATACTGGTAAGCTTGATGGATCACAGGCATAAGGTTTTGTTTTGAAATACTGAAAGTGGCAAGAATACAAGATTGCAGTATCAATAAAAATAGACTATGTTCTGCAATAGAGATTATTCATCGAAGAAAGGATACTGCTAAACAGAAATAAAACACTGCTAAGTTAGGCTACCTCCAATGAGAGAGCAGATGAGGCGGTTCCGCGTCTGTTGGGTTCTATAGAAAGAAGATTCTGTAACAAATTTACACTGGTTGCAGGAAAATCTTTAAATGTTTCTCTTAGGCAACTATCATATGGTTGCTGTGGCTTGAACAAAGTTGCGTGAGGTAGTTTGGTCTTTTTCCAGTATTCATCCGGTGGAGAGCCACAAAGCTTGAAGATTTTGTGCAACTGTTCAACCTGTAAACATAACAAAGATGATTTAAAAGAGGTTCAAAAGAAGATTTACAAGAAAAAATTTGAAGTTATCATCTTGAATCCAATAACCGGCAACATTAGAGGGGAATCTGCAACACAAAAAATCAAATGGGGAAGGAGAAAAGTGCATACTTTTTGAAAAGATTGATATCACTACCTCTGTTCTCCCCTTAAGTATAGGCTTCCCAACTAGAAACTCTCCAAATACACAACCAACACTCCAAATATCCACAGACGGACCGTAATCTGTTGAACCAAGCAATAGCTCTGGAGGACGGTACCATAATGTGACAACACGGCTCGTGAGCGGCTGTTTGCTCCCGGAATTACAGAAATTCGCCAATCCAAAATCAGCTACCTTTAATATCCCTTCATTATTCACAAGAAGATTCGATCCTTTGATGTCTCGATGCATTACACCTCTCGAGTGACAGTGCTCTAGACCAGATAACAACTGTTTCATGTAGCATTTGATCTGCACAACAAAATCACTTTGTCCATTTAATCAACCATTCATCACAATTCACAACCAATATTATTCATAAGGAAAAAATACCTGTGATTCAGTAAAGTTGATATCTGGTTTAGACAAGAGCCCTGTGACATCATGCTCCATGTACTCAAATACAAGGTAAATGCTACAAGACAGCCTTGAAGTAATCAAACCCTCCAGTTTAATGATATTGGGATGATCAAGTCTTCTAAGAATCATAATTTCTCTTGCCATAAACCGCACACTTTCCGGCTCAAAATTGTCAAATCTCACCTTCTTTAAAGCCACTATCTTCCCCGTCTCAATCTCCTTCGCTCTAAAAACACTACTATATGTTCCCTGCCCAATCTATTCATACAAATTTCAAATTCAATAAACCAATTATAAACACTAGTAGCAAAACAATACAGAAAAGCAAACAACACATACAACTATAACAAACCTTGTCAAGTTTTTCAAATGCATCAGAACGGAGAGGAACCCAACCATGAATAGCTTCCGAAGCAACCGCGCTAAGCCAAGCCGGCCAACCAGCAGCAGCTTGTTCTCTCTCCACATACTTACTAAGATTCCCTAACCTGAAACTCAGAGACTCATTTCCACCATTCAAACTCGTTCTCCCCGACTCACCCAACTCGCTCCAACTCAATCCAACTAACTCAGCACTAGCTTTCTTCTTGTTCTTATTCTTGTTAGTAATACTACTACTATTTCTCTCAGAGTCAACAGAGTGGTCAACGGCAGGTGTCACAGACACCCCTTGCTTCACAAACACACAACCCATCAACACAATCCTCACCTTCGTTTGAACTGCAGAGGATGAAGACAACAACATCAAAAACTGTTTATGTAATGTTACTGCACCGCACGACACGAACGAGAGAAAACGTTGTTTCGTTCACTTTTTGTTTTTCCGACAATTGCGGAAGATGATGAATGTTGGATTTTTAATGGCACTCGCATAAACACACCACCGAAATCAACGGAAACATTAAAACTCACTTTCTTATGTAATATATTTGCCTTTTCATTCAAAACTACTATTCATTCACTAACTTCTTTAACTCAAAACCAAAACAAAACTTTTACATGATGATAAAAATCTAAACAGTTACGTTATATTTTTTAGTCTCTCACATTGCGCTATGAAATAATATTAGTTTGTGTATGAAACAAGAAAATTTGCATGTACATGTTTCGTTTTCAATTGTGTCATGTCAATACTAATGATCAATTATTATCAATTACTTATTGCTTTTACATTTGGCTAGGGTATTAGGTCATTGTTGTTGTATTCATTAATACCTCTCACTAATCTCTTTTTTGCTTTCTATTTTTAGTTCATACTTGTACTTCATGCACCATTTCAATTACGTAGAGACTAGTCAAAAATATTTGTTAATAGTTTTGGACCTTATTTTGTTGTCGATGAAAATATATATAAACTTGTAGTTCACGCATTGGATGGAATAATAAATGGGGCGGGGACAATCTATGACTATGCTATAATGCTACAAATTGAAAAAAAATGTAAGTGTGTAATCTTCTTCCTATCCTATATATATATGTGTTTGATATTGACCACAGTTTATGAGTTCCTTAGAGATAACGCTAGCTAGCTTTGAAATCTATCTATGAGTGGGTACGAAGCGTGTTGAATAATTAGGGTAGGGCACACAAGTTTGGGACCATTTTTTATATTACTTAGAAAGTTTGCCTAAAATATGTCCCTTTGAATTTCATTAGAATAAACCAAATTTTTGCTAAATAAAATTCAATAATATTGGATCAAGACTTGTCCGTTCATATTCTAGTTTCATTAAACGAAATTTGAAATACTTATACAAAATAAGAAAACTTGATTAATTTTACTTAATGATGATTCTTTTTGCTAATGCATTTTGGAATTTAATAGTACAATGATTGAGCATGGTGTGTTCATAGCTGACTTGAGTAAAAGAAACAAACATTATGATTTGATGCCTAAATTTATGCCTCCCTTATTAATATCTTTACCTTATTTTCAGTATAGATGTTCTTTTTAAGTAACCTAAAAGAGATGGAAAATTTTCTATTCCCCACTATGATTACAAATTAGTATATAGTTTTAGAATCCTAGAGTAACAGCTAGGAACATAAAGTAGAATAATATAAATGTCTTACTCACCTAAATCTTGTGAAGTTTTTGCTGATTGAAATGTTAGTGTATGATTTGGTATTTCATAAATGTGATTTTAAATGTATTAAAAAAATGAACTACGTTGAATTTTTTTTGTGAAAGCAAATATAATGTAAACTATAGTGCATAATTTTCTACCTAACACACTTATATCAAAGTCACTTCTATATTTTAGTTAAATAAAGAGGACACATTTTGTCCAATAGTAACCAAACATATAGCCTCTCCCTCGTAATATATATAGTTCCTCCGTCGGATAATAAACGTTTTATTTGAATTATATGCTATTCTTAAGAAATGATTAGATACGTTAATTTTAATAATAAAATTATGATTATCTATTAAAATATTTTTATTTATTATAATTAGTGTATTAGTTAAAGAATGTAAAAGTTAATAAATAAAGATATAGTACTAAAAAAATAATCAATATTATATTAATATTTAAAAAATATATTTATTTTGAGATATGAAAAAAATGGAAATGAAATACTTATTAAGAATAAGAGAGAGAAAGGATTTTTTTTTTGGGTACAAAATATCTTTATTTTTCCCTTTGTTATAAAGTTATATAGGTTTCTTTTTTATCTATTCTATGTGGCGTGTCTGTCATCACTAATAATAGTAAGCCTCTTTAACAATCCTTACTTTTTCTTCAAGAAAAAAAGAAGCATGATTATAATATGCCATAATTGATGTCTCGTGCCTCCCGTGATCTAATCAAGAGTTTTAATTTTTTTAGTATTTTTTATTTTTAATTGATTTTAGGTTCGGTTTGATAAAATTAGTCGGTAGTTGATAGTCGATGATTTGTTATTAATATCTAATAATTAATAGTTGATAATTGATAATTGATAAATTAATTTGAGAGTTTAATAAATTAGGTGTTATATTAGTTGATAAATACAAAATAACATAAAAGAATATTTTTAATTAAAAAATTAATAATTTTATTATATTATTGTATTATATAATTAAATTAATTTTCATAAAATAAAAATAAAAATATTAGCAAACACATGCAAAAAAAAATTAATATATATTAAAATTAAAAATAATAACAAAATATATCGAACAATTATATATAAATTTTTAAATGAACTTATTTAATAATGTTTATATATAAATTTAATAAAATATATAAAATAGCATCATTATAATTTTGAATTTAATTATATTAATTTAAAATAATAATAAAAATAATTTAATTATCTATTTTACGATAAAACTCCAATATTATTATGAATCTTTATTATCTTGATAATCTCTTAATGTTCTACAAATTTAAAAATTAACAACACTATATATAAATTCATAAGATATATAATTTAAATATTGTTAAAAAATATTAAAGATTATTTTTTTTTAATCGATACGAATATAATTAAACAACACAAAAACTATTTTATATATATATATATATATATATATATATATATATATATATATATATATATATATATATATATATATATATATATATATATATATATATATATATATATATATATATATATATATATATATATATATATATATATATATATATATATATATATATATATATATATATATAATTCACTAATCAAATATAATTATTCAATTATTTTAATTTCAGGTCAGTTCGTTTCAATAGTTTTTTTTTAAAAACAAATCCTATTTATATGTGCGAACAATTATGACTTTATAAATTATGTTCTTCTAAGTTAATTTTGGAGAGAAAAATTTTAAAAATTTAAAAAGATATCAAAGTTCAATTTAAAATTGACTTAGATCACCTACCGTTATTATTAGATAAATTCAAAATTCAAAATTTATGTAATTATTCACAAAATTACATAAATGATAAAAATTTATGTTTGATTTTACTGTGAAAAAAATAAATTGAGCTTTATGAGAGTTCAGTAAGAGTCGGACAAACTTTAAAGTTTAAAGTCTTTAATCAATAATTGGTGTTGAATCTGTTGGAAATCCACCAAATTCTATGATGAATTTCTACCACAATGACAATTTAATTATGAGACAAACAAAGAAAAGAAGACAAGACAAATATTTCTGCATAGTTTCTCTCTGTCCACAAACTGTGGAAAACTTTCTTAATCACTTGCAACTGTAAATTCTGTGATTACAATGAATTGACTTACTTGACTTACTTAAAATAGGGGTTACTCCCTCTATTTATAACTGAGCTTACACCCTAAGCCCAAAGCCCAAAATATCTTTTTGTTACTAAATCAAATCAAATCTATTCTGGACTTAAATCAAATCTATTTAAATCTAAAATAAATCTTCTTTGACACTATGAATTACAATTTAACACACCACCTAATTCATTGTGTCTAAACTATCTATGTTCATCATCGCTCTTAGCTTTCTGAATACTTCGACTTGCACTCCCTTCGTCATGATGTCTGCAATCTGATTCTCAGTTCTGCAGTGTTCCAAATTCATCTTCCCATCTGCTACCTGCTCTCGAAGATAATGGAATCTCATTTCGATGTGCTTACTTTAACCATGTGCTATTGGGTTCTTTGCCAGATTAATAGCTGACATGTTATCCATCTTCATGGTAATTGCTCCATGATTTTTCCCTGTTATCTCTTCGACCAAGTTCACCATCCAAGTTGCTTGACATGCACAAAGAGAAGCATCTATGTATTCTGCTTCGCATGATGATAATGCCACTACTGGTTCCTTTCTTGAATTCCAAGAAATTGGTGCACCACCTAGCATAAACACATATCCTGTTGTTGACTTTCGATCTTCAGCATCATTACACCAACTCGAATCAGTGTATCCCACTAACTTGCATTCTTTTCCTTTATCAACTGCAGGAAACAAAATTCCATAATCGAAAGTTCCTTTGAGATACCTTAGTATCCTCTTCACTGCTGCTAGATGTGATACCTTTGACTTCTGCATAAATCTACTTACCATACCTACACTGTATGCTAAGTCAGGCCTTGTATGACAAAGATATCTTAATGATCCAATAAGTCTTCTGTATTGGGTTGGATCAACATCATCTTCATCTGCATCTTTCGACAGTTGCAGTCTTGGTTCTGCAGGTGTCGAAGTTGAGTTGCATTCTTCCATCTCAAACCTCTTGAGAATTTCTCCTGCATATCTTCTTTGATGCATCATCAAACCTCTTCTGCTCTTGTAGAATTCGATACCAAGGAAATATGAAATCTCACCCAAATCAGACATTTCGAATTCCTTGCTGAGATCACCTTTGAAGTCTTCGATCTCACTTTTACAGCTACCTGTTATCAAAAAATCATCTACATAGAGACATAGTATAAGCATTTTACTCTTTCTTCTTCTTACATATACTCCATGTTCAGTTGTGCACTTCACAAATTCCTTCTCCCTTAGAAAACTATCAATTTTCTTATTCCAAGCCCTTGGAGCTTGTTTCAATCCATACAGGGCTTTATGTAGCCTGTACACCTTTCTTTCTTCGTCATGTTTCACAAACCCAACTGGTTGTTTAACATAGACTTCTTTATCTAAGGGTCCATTTAGGAATGCACACTTCACGTCCATCTGACATATGTGCCAACTGTTTATTTCTTCTAGACCAACAACCAACCTGATTGTTTCGATCCTAGCAACAGGTGCAAAAACTTTGTCGAAGTCTATTCCTTCTTTCTGTAGAAATCCTTTCGCCACAAGTCTTGCTTTGTGTCGAGTTACTTCACCTTTTGAATTCGTTTTCACTTTGTATACCCACTTGACATCAATTGCCTTCTTTCCTTGAGGCAATTCGACAAGTGACCAAGTGTTGTTGTCTTTGATAGACTTTACTTCTTCGTTCATTGCTTTCACCCACTTTGAATCTTTTAATGCTTCAGCTGCATTAACAGGTTCGACATCTGCATAGAAAGCATAATGTACCAGATCACCTTCATTATCCATTACATCATCTGATGTAATCACACAATATTGCAATCTTGCAGGCATGCGTCTTGTTATTTGAGGTCTGCTTGTACTTGGTATATCTGTTGGTTCCTCTTGTCGAACTTCTCTTTCGACTTGAGTTTCTGGCTCTTCGAATAGGATTCCCACTGAATCTTTCTTGACATTTGCAGTCCAATCCCATTCTTTAAACTCATCTATGATCACGTCCCTGCTGATCACAATCTTCTTGTTCTCTGGATCGAACAACTTGTAGCCTCCTGTCGAATGATATCCAACTAGGATCATTTGACTTGACTTGTCATCAAGTTTTCTTCTCAACTGATCTGGCACATGTCTATGTGCAATAGATCCAAATACTTTTAGATGACTCAAGCTACGCTTCACACCAGACCAACATTCTTCTGGAGTAATTCCTTCTAGCTTCTTTGTAGGACATCTGTTCAAAATGTATGTTGCAGTCGAAACAGCTTCACCCCAAAACTCTTTAGGTAAACTCTTGCCTTTCAACATACTTCTCACCATATTCATGATGGTTCAATTTTTCCTTTCTGCAATTCCATTTTGTTGTGGAGTATAGGGTGGCACCACCTCATGCATAATCCCTTCCTTTTCACATAATTTGTCGAAGTCTTTCGACACATATTCTCCACCACCATCAGTTCTCAAAACTTTGAGCTTTCGACCACTTTGTCTTTCGACCATAGACTTAAACCTGGTAAATACTTCGATCACTTCACTTTTCTTCTTGATCAGGTAAGTCCCTAGCTTTCGACTGAAATCATCTATGAATGTAACAAAGTATTTGTTACCTCCCATCGAATCCACCTGGATTGGTCCACATACATCAGAGTATATGACTTCAAGACTAGCCTTCGATCTGCTTCCTGCATCCTTGCTGAAGTTATTCTTGTGTTGCTTCGCCTGCACACATTCCTCACATACCTCGTTTGGAATGTCAATTTCTGGAAATCCTGAAACCATATTTCTTCTCTTCAAATCTCTGATGTCTCTGAAGTTGAGATGACCTAGTCTATAATGCCATATCCATTCATCTCTGCTAGCTGCAGTCGAAAGGCACTTGTGCTCCATCACATTTAGTTCAATCTTGAAGGTTCAATTCTGAGACATATGAGCCTTCAAGATTACTCTCCCATTTGCATCAACGACTCTCATCAACTTATCTTCGATTGACACTTTATAATTATTTTCGACCAACTGCCCTATACTGAGCAAATTGCTCTTCATGCCTGGTATGTACAACACATTGGAGATTATTGACCTTTTGCCATCTTTCCTCATAATCATAACATCACCAATACCTTCAGCTTCCAGGGTATTGTCATTTGCAAATTTTACCATATTTTTCTTTGAGGGCTTTATATTGACAAACCAGTCTTTCCTTCCAGACATATGTGATGAACATCCTGAATTCAAGTACCATTGGTCCCTGAATCTATCTTCATCTCTTGTTGTGACCATCAACATCATCTCTTCTTCTTCATGTTTTGCAAGCTTTGCATCACTTTCTTGATTCTTTCGTTTTTCTGGACAATCACTCGAATAGTGTCCATATTTCTGACAATTATAACATTGAATATGACTCTTATCAGGTTTTCGACCACCACCTCTTCCTCTATTTGCAACACCACGTCTTTGGTTGTCTTGGTATGGTCTTATTTGATTCGACACGTCTCCTTCGATTTGGTTTCCTCTACCATTCGATTTCTTGTAGCCACCTCTACCTCTGTCGAAACACTTTCCTTTGCCTTTGGTCTCTTTTGCTGAATGTGCCTGCAAGGCCACATCACTCTTCGATTTTCCTGCAGCTCTTTCGTTCATTCTTTGTTCATGAGATTCAAGCGTCCCTTGAAGCTCTTCCTTTGTCAATTTCGACAAGTCTTTCCCCTCTTCTATCGCCACCACTATGTGGTCGAACTTAGGAGCTAAAGATCTCAAGATCTTCGACACAATAACTCTTGTTGTTAATGCTTCTCCACATATATTGATTTGATTTACTAGTTTTGTAACTCTAGTGAAGAAATCAGATATGTTTTCACTGTCTTCCATTTGAAGCAGTTCATAGGTCCTTTTGTGAGTTTGTAACCTCACTTCTTTCACCTTATCAGTGCCTCCAAAAGACTTCTCAAGTATCTCCAAAGCTTCTTTTGCAGATTCTGAATCACTAACCTTTTCGAAATTGTCTGGGCTGACACATTGATGAATTATAAATAATGCTTTATAACTCAGCTTCTCAGATTCTGTATATTTCTTCTTTTCTTCTTCTGAAGTGTTTTCGCCAAGCGCTTCGGCTCCATCTTTTACAAGGTCCCAAAGACCTTGACACCTGAATAAGACTTTCATCTGTTTGCACCAATTCTCATAGTTGTCAACTTTCAGAATTGGTAGCTTTGCTGGATAGTTTGCATTCCCATAACTTGTCATTGTGAATTCTTCAATCGTTCTTGATTGACACTTCCCTTGAATCGAAACAAAAGCTCTTGATACCAGATGTTGGAAATCCACCAAATTCTATGATGAATTTCTACCACAATGACAATTTAATTATGAGACAAACAAAGAAAAGAAGACAAGACAAATATTTCTGTAGAGTTTCTCTCTGCCCACAAACTGTGGAAAACTTTCTTAATCACTTGCAACTGCAAATTCTGTGATTACAATGAATTGACTTACTTGACTTACTTAAAATAGGGGTTACTCCCTCTATTTATAACTGAGCTTACACCCTAAGCCCAAAGCCCAAAGCCCAAAGCCCAAAATATCTTTTTGTTACTAAATCAAATCAAATCTATTCTGGACTTAAATCAAATCTATTTAAATCTAAAACAAATCTTCTTTGACACTATGAATTACAATTTAACAGAATCTATTATTTTTTAATGTGTGAATCAATTCCTTACCAATTAAGTCAATTTTATTTAACAAAAAAAAAAGAAAAATAATTGATTTTGAGTGAATTGATGTAAATGGTTTATGTTTTTGAATAATTTTATACAAATTTGAGTTGAAAGATTGATTGAGACCCTAAGCCTTTTAGATTCAATAATATTTGGTTAAAGCATGAAGGTTTTAAGGCTTTTATAAAAGAAGAGTGGGTAAAGTTGAAGGTGGTGGGTAGAGGTGATTTTGTTTTGTATGAGAAACTCAAAAGATTAAATATTAGTCTAAAAGAGTGGAACCGTGAAGTGTTTGGGTGGATAGATTTGAAGGTGAGTTAGGAGGTGGAAATTCTTAATGATGTGGATGACTTATGGATCAATTTGGAGGAGATGTAAAGGATTTGGTCATGAATAGGAGGAAAGCTTCGAGTGAGGTGTGGAATTTTCTTAATTTAAAAGAAAACATGCTTAGGTTGAAGTCGAGACAACTTTGACTTAAGGATGGTGATAAGAATACTTATTTCTTCCATACATTTTTAAAGGAGAGGAATAGGAAAAATGCTATTACTTCTTTGAAATGAGATAATGGGAGTTTGGATGGTGTGGAGGATATTAAGGTGGCGGTTCATAATTATTTTGAAAAGTTCTTCAAAGAGGATAACTTGCAAAGACATATACCGAAAGGTGTGGTTTTCAATAGATTATAAGATCAAGATAGATTTTGGTTGGAGAGGTCGTTTTCGGAGGACGAAGTAAAGGAAGCGGTGTGATCTTGTGATGGTAATAAAAATGCAGGTCTGAATGGTTATTCTATTGAGTTTTTTAAACAAAACTATGAGGTTTTAAAGGAGGAGGTGTTTTCTTTTTCTCATATTATCATGGGAGGGTGAACCTTACTAAGGTGTGTACTTCGTATTTCCTTACTCTTGTTCCAAAGACGAATAGTCCGCAATCGTTGTTCGAGTATAGGCCTATATGCCTTGTGGGTAGCTTGTATAAGGTTTTTTCTAAACTTTTGGCTTCAAGATTAAAAATTGTTATCAGGAATTGGTTTCTTTGAATCAATTGGCATTTTTCTCGGGTAGGAATATGGTGGATGAGGTCCTTATAGTTAACGAGGTCTTGGATTTAGCTAAAAGAGATAAAAGGAGTTGTGTGGTTTTCAAGGTGCATTTTGAAAAAACGTACGATTGTGTTAGTTGGAACTTTTTGAGGTATATGCTTAGTAGGATGGATTTTGGTGAGAGGTGGATAAGGTGCTTGGAAAGGAGTGTCTTTATTAGTCACATGTCCGTAATAGTTAATGGAAGCACTACGAAAGATTTCAAAGTGGAAAGAGGTATTCTCCAAAGAGATCTGATATCTCCTTTCTTATTCGTGTTGGTTATGAAATTTTTTTCGGGTCTTATGAGAAAGGCGGTTGAAATAGGAGATTTTAAGGGGTTTAAGATTAACGAAGATGGGGAGGTGAATATGCTTCAATTTGCGGATGACACAATAATTTTAGCGGATGGAGGTGGCGAAATTCTTTGGTGCATTAAAGCTATTCTTAGGGGTTTTGAAATGATGTTGGAATTAAAATTCAATTTTCATAAAAGCAAGCTTTATGGTGTTAATGTGGGGATTGGTTTTTGAATGCCGCTTCGTATTTTTTAGCTTGCAATATTGATAAACTTCCTTTCAAATTCGTTGGAGTGAAAGTGGATGATAGTCCTCGAAAGCTTGCTATGCGGAGGGAATCAATCAACTACTTGAAGAGTAGGTTGGCCGTGTGGAGAGGTAAACATCTTTCTATTGAGGATAGCAATTCAGGAAGAAGACGCCGTTGATAACGAAGAGGATTTTTTTGTTTGGAGGATCAAAGCATATGTCATTTTTTCGGTAAGATCTTGCTTCAATTTGTTTAGTGATAGCCAAGTTGCTTGTCCCCTAAGAGTAGTAGTGGTGAAGGTTGTCAATCTTCTTTGGCAAATTAAAGTACCGTCAAAAGTGCAAATCTTCGGTTGGAGAATTATCTTAAATAGGATCCCGACAAAGGATCAATTGTTTAAGAGGGGAATTTTATCAGAAAGCATAGATTTGAAGTGTGTTTTTTGCTTGTCGAAAGAGGAAAATATTCATCGCTTTATGGGGCATTGTTCGTGTGTCGGTATCGTTTGAAAGAATATGTTTGAGTGGATTGGTGATATAGATGGGTTAATCTTGGAGGAGTTTGTTGGGTTTTTTTTGCCTATTATGAGAAGGTGAAATGTGGTGATAAAAGGACCATTCTAGCATTAATATGGCTAGCTACAACTTGGTATTTGGTTGAAGAAAATGCTATTATTTTTAAAAGTGAGGTTTATAGTTTCGAAGAGTGTAGATTGGAAATAGTTATGTTAGCGTGAAAGTGGTTATGTTCCTTTTGTAATATCGCAAGTTTAAGAAATTTTTATGTTTGAAATATTCTACCTCTTCTATGTTTTAGAAGGCAGATGTTGCCGATTTATTTTCGAACGGAAAATCCTTTATACTACTTTTAATAATTTTATTGCTTATTAAAAAAATAGAGTTAAATAATGAAGTTTAATATAAAAATTATATTTAAATTTAAAAAATAGAATCACTTTTTTAAAAAATCAAACACTTTAAGATCATTAAAATAATCATTTTTATTCCTCTCAAAATCTATCTATACACCGGGATAATGAAAAAGTTCACAATATTTTTTACTGTATAGTTGATTACAGAAAACAAATATGCTTTTTTTTCGTGCATTTGTCAATGCTTAGACACTTTGGCAAAGTTGGGTATGATAATGATGACAAAAGCTGTTAGTGTCATAGTGGGACTTTATGCATAAATCAATGTATTTTAAATTTCAGCTTGAGAAAAAAGACAAAAGAAAACAGAAGACAAAACATGTACAAATTAAACTAATAAAATTAATTTCTTAGTAATTTAGTAAGGAAAAACCTTAGAGACACGTGAGTTAATGTACATCAAAAGAAACTAGTAGCAAGGTAATAAAATTAATTTCTAAGGAAAAAACAGAGACAAATGAGTTAATGTACACCAAATTAAACAAGCTAGAGTAAATGTGAGGTTGAACAAAACATGTGAAGTGAACTATTGTAATTAATTTTGTAATTCATTATATTTGATGGAAAATGATCATAGAAAAAGATGAAAAGGAGAGGGAAAAAACTAGTGGTAGTAATTAAAAAGAATAAATAGTAATGAAATGAAGAACAAAAGAAGGTGGTTGTGGTAGGTCTATGTTTGGTAACAAGTGGGGTTTAAATTAGATGATTTAAATTTTAATCATATATTTTAAATTTGCAAAAAAAATAGTTGGGAAAGGCTAGATTATAAACATATGCTACATGAATATAGAGTGTGTTCGAATCAGTTTTGTCTTTCTATTTAATTTTAATAATTAATTAAATAATTATTTTGCAGAAAAATAAAATATACTTGTCTATCTCATTTTTAAAATAGTTTTAGAAATAAATAAATAAAAACAAATATATTTCTAAAGAAATTGTTTTATACATATTTTATTTTTATAATAATTTTGTTTTAATATTTATTATATCTAATTTAAAAGGATATTCATTATATATTGATAGAAATATATTTTAATATTTTAGAATCAATTCATATTTATGAGGTTGATATTAGAACATTCATCCTTAAATTTTATATTAATTATTTTTATATTTTTATTCATAATATAAATATTTATTAAAAATATCATAATTATTATTGCAACTGTCAAATAAATGTGTGTGATTGTAATTTATACATGTATGTTGAATTTTTTATTATTATGCTTTTCAGTTCCATTAGAAAATAAATAAATTTGCTGCATATTTTATTCGGTATCAAATTCTAAATTAGGTTTCTTTATATTAAATAACACTCTTCTTATAATTCTTAATTTAAAATTGTAAAACTTTTTTTCCTCTTTTTAAAATGTTCAAATTGAATAGTATATAATCAATACAAAATTACAAGAATACCTTTTTTTATTAAAATGATTAAGAATATAAAAATAATAAATATTATTTGTAGTTTTGCTTGACACTTTGACACATTTGCATTCATTAAAAATAATTATATTTATTATTTTTTATATTTTAAAGTTGCACATTATTATAAATATGTCATTAATAAAAAAAAATTATTTTTTTATTTGCTTCTCAATTTTCACTCTTAAAAATTGACATTTTAAAAATGTATTTTAATTATTTTAATTTCAAATTTTATAAATAAAGTTATTGTTCTTGGTCAGTAAAATGTCTAAAGAGTTAAGGTCTAATTAATGTCGATTCACTCCAAATAATTTAAGGTATAAAAGTCATATTATGCGAAATATAAGGGACACTTTATGATCTCCACTTTTCACTAACTCATCTTAAATTCTAAATTGATTTGGGCGTTAGAGTGCTAACCTTGCAGGTTCACTATGTTATATCCCAATTTTTGCTCCTAAGATCCTACATAACTCCACATCATCACAACGCACCAAGATCATACATTAGGGTTGTTTCTCTCTTCTATCTAAAAGTTTTTTCTTGAGGGATCACCAAGCACCTTGAATTGTATATCTTGTACATATGTATCTTATTCTTAACTAACATCAAAAAAAAAAAAAATATATATATATATATATATATATATATATATATATATATATATATATATATATATATATATATATATATATATATATATATATATATATATATATATATATATATATATATATATATATATATATATATATATATATGTGTGTGTGTGTGTGTGTGTGTGTGTGTGTGTGTGTGTGTGTGTGTGTGTGTGTGTGTGTGTGTGTGTGTGTGTGTGTGTGTGTGTGTTTTCCATGGATGTTTATATTGTAGGTGTTGACACAATTGCATCCATCTCACCATATAACCTAAGATTTTAAAATGTTGATCCTTAGCCAAATGATTATTCAACGGATTACAAAAGCTTAAGGTTCAAAGCTATGGTCATGGCATTAAAATTCTTTGGTCTAAAGAGTACTCTCAACTTCAGAGATCAAATTTGTCTCAAAGAGAATAGTTAGATTCATCAAGAAGATTCATAGGTTCATGGGTTTATTTTCATTCCTTCTTCAACAAGGTTCATGAGTTCATAAAGAATAGTTAGATTTTGAGTTGGTTCCAAAGTCATGATTATCTTTAAAGAGTCCTTAGCAACTTCTCTTCAAGGATCTAAGGTCAATTTTGAATGGAAGATCATTAAAGTTGGAAGAAGATAACAAGTCCTTTGAAAAAGCTCTTAGATTCTCTAAAGTGACTTTCAAGGATCATAACTTGGTCATCTCCTTGAGCTCCATCTTTTTCGACAATAAACTTGAGGGTGTCTACTACAACTTTATTTCAAGGTGCAAGGCTTGAAAGTTCTTGGAAAGTCATTAAAAAATTGAAAAGACTATAGGTCATCCATGGACTCCTCAAGAAAATTTCATCATCTTCCAAAGGCTATAACTCTTTCAATTTTTATACTTTTTGAGTGATTTTAATTCCACAATTCAATTTGAAGGGTCTATTCCATTTCATCTTCAAAGATCAAGAGTCAATTTTGTGAGGAAGGGCTTGTAACTTTGAAGAACATTATAGGTCATTTTGAAGCTCAACACTTAGAATTTTTTCTAAGTACCAAGATCAGTTTGTTTTTCACAATTTCAAATAAACATAAATTTGTGCTCAATTATCCAAGTGAAGTATTTATTGGCACATTGTAAAGTTTGTGACCTTGTCTTTTTAATGCTTTAAGAATCATGCCATAAAGGCCTCTGAATAAGTTGCACCATGGATTTGAAGTTGATACCTTAGAACTGAAGTTTCTCACAGCAGTCAGAATACAAAATGCTTAATGTGACTTTTAAACACAAAATTGTTGCGCATTTTTGACCTAAACATGTTTAACAAACTTGCTAAGCATTATTTAAGCCTTGAAACACAAGAATTGGTTGAGTTTTAAGCAAGGTTGAGTCACACTTTTCTCACTTTCGGGCTTCACACGATTTCCCTCCAAACCTCATGATTTCACACGTATAACCTCACCATTCACTCTCCTATAAATAAAGGATAATTCTCCATCAATTTTCCAAGCTTTAGACAACCATAATCACCTTGTCAAAGTCTCACTCGAAGCTTGAAATTTGAAAATCCATTTTACAATTTCAAGCCTTCTCTCTTTAAATTCTCTTCTGATTCTTCTTTCACAAATATTACATAAACTCTTCATCACCTAAACCAAGCAATTCGAGCCATAAATCAAGCTACAGAAGTTCAGTTTCAGAGCTCATATTTTAAACTTCATTCAGATATTTTTCGCAACCAAATTGATCCAAACAAGTTACCAAGTTGTAGTCCTTCTTCCGCTGAGTCTCACACTTCTTTTTGGTTTTCGTTGTCATTGAGGATTGCTCATTTATTTTTAAATTTTGTTTTGCATTTTTCCTCTGGTTTTTTCTAAATCGACTAAGTTGTGATTTAAAGAAATTTTTCGCGAGGGGTATGGTTAGGATCTTCTGGAAGAGGCGAATCCAATGATACCACCATGAGCTTCAAATATTTTCGTTTGAAGAATCTCATGTAATCCCAATTTGCGGGCGTCTGGAGGTTGAAGATGACCTACGTGTCGTTCTTCAACCAATGATAGCATGACAATTATTTTATTTTGATTGGCTCGGTTTAAATTGAATCATGTGTGTTTCTCATTAATGACATAACATGCAAAGCGCACCAGATCCCTTGGATCTGATTACTAACGCGTTTTGACATTGATTAGATGATCCATATTTTTTTGGTTTTATTTTATATTTTCTAATTTTTATTGAGATCCGATGCTTTATTCAAGGGTTAAATATGTTTTTGGTCCCTATAAATATCTCAAATTTTATTTGTAGTCCTTATTAAAATAATGACATGTTTTAGTCCCTACAAAATTATTATGCACATAGGTTTAGTCCATGTTGTTAAACCAATGTTTATTTTTGAATGATTATTTTGTAGACATGTTTAGAACGTTATAAAAAGTTCCTTGGAAAAAAAATTCAAAATTTGATTTCTCAGTCGGGATTTTCATTATTTTTATCAATATCTTTTGAAATTTAAAAAAATCATATTTAATTCTTCTCATTTTAAAAAATTCTAAAATTTAATAAAAAAAACATTTTATAGTATTCTAAACACATATGAAAAATATTATTCAAAAATTAAAAAGTTTAAAGGTAATTATACAGTTTTTAAAATTTTAGAAAATAACAGGGACTAAATCTAGATGAACAAAAAATTTTTAGGGACCAAAATTTGTCATTTTTTTAATAAGGATTAAAAATGAAATTTGAGATATTTATAAGGATCAAAAATATATTTAACCCTTTATTCAATGATGACTAAAACATGCACATCGCGCCAGGTTCCTTGGATATGATTACTAACGTGTTTTGACAATGATCAAATGGTCCATTTTTTTTTGGTTTTATTTTTAATTTCATATTTTTGTTTTTAATTGTTTTAAACTTCAAAAAATCATAGAAAATTCATTTCATATTTAAAAATTATGAAAAAAATAAAATAAAAATATTTTTGAATGTTCTCTTTCTGATTCTTATTTTTTCATAATTTTATTTTATAATTTCATATTTTTTTAATGATTTTTCTCATCTTTTGAATTGTTTTAATTGTTTAAAAATGTTTTTAAACCTTTGAAAACTATGAAAAAATTCTGAAAAGATCCAATGATATTATAACAAATATCGGTGATCTTATTTGATTTTTATTTTTGATTTTACTATTTTTTATAATTTTTGGTTTATTTCACTTTATTCTTTACATTTTAAAAAATAGTTTCCGACTTTTAAAAATTCTATAAAAAATATTTCAACACTTGTTGACCTCTATTTGACCATTGGAAATTTTCTTGGATTTTTATTTGGTGTTTTGATTCCTTTTGAGTATTTCATCAATAAATTTCAATTAAATAACTATTTTTAAATTATTTTTTATATTCTATTTTAAGGGATTTTATTTGATTTGATTTGGTTCTGACTTAAACTTCTTTAACATCAATAGAACTTGAGTGTTAATAGGTCAAAAGACCAAATCCACCAAGATGGTTGATTGGTTTTAAGGAAGTTAGACCTAGTTGTGATTCATCTGAGACATTGGTTACACTGTGACTTTCCCTTTCCCTCTTCATCTTATCCCCTTTCTTTTTTTCCAATTGATTGGTTTTTAGTGGCCTAAACTTTACTTTTGCAAGCTCAAGTATAATTAAGTGTTGAGTTATGGCCAATAACTTTGAAAGTTCATTATTAGGAGACTTTGATTTTTATCAATCCTCTAATGAGTCTTCATCAATTTTGACCTAGGCTCAAGGCTTAAATCATCATAGATTATATACTTGGATTTCTTCTCATCTCTTCTTTTATTTGATTGATACTTAGTGGCTCAAACTTTGTGTTGTAAGCTCAAATATGATTAAATATTGAGCTATGGCAATTAACCTTGAAAGTTCATTATTAGGAGGCTTTGATTCTATCAATCCTCTAATGAGTCTTCATAAATTTTGACCTAGGCTCAATGTTCAAATCATTATGGATCACTCATCTAAAATTTTTCCCAACCATCATCTGTTAATCATTGACTTCTCACTATTAACCATTGAAAATTGACTTTACCTTATGTTGTTACTTTATGCATTTATTTTATGTAATTTACTTTTAAGCATTTACATCTCATGCTATTTTCCTTTTGCTCACTTGTGCATTAACTTTTCTGTCATTTTATTATTGCTCAATTGAGCTCTCTTTTCTCTTTTTAAATACACTTAATAATCAACTTGAAGATTAAAAGCTTTTAAGGTTACTTGGACTATCTAGTTACTATCCCTAGCACTGTGGAGTTGTGGATTCCTGAGATTTAGGATTAGAAGCCCTGAGACCTTGAAACTCTGTGATCTTTGGATGATGTTTTTGCAAAGTTATTCTGAAGTCCTTGAGATTTACTCTAAGGCATTGGTTTGAATTTTTTTTCTATGTGCAGGCGGTTCTGATTTTCATACTTTATCTGTGATTGGAAATTCCTCTATATACAGTTGTTACTCTGGCCAATTTTTGTCAATGAATACTTTGATTGGTTCTTAATTCATCCGAAGCTTGGTATTCATTTGAGGTTTAGTATTATGCTTGCTTGGTTTTAAACCAGATGATGGGAATTGTACATTGACTTCTTTATGTCAAGTGTTGGCTTCTTGTTGGTTAAATCGTTCTTTTCCTTAGCTTTTACTTTGTGTACATAGGATAGTCTCTTCATCTTTTCATATCTTCTTTAATTTTCAAATTTTCTCCCTCCTTTTCAAAACTCTTCTTGTTTTTCAAACTTGAACCGCTTTCATAATAAACTTGGACTTAGGTCCATGCATTTTCAAAATCATTTTTCTTAATTAAACCATTAATCAATTTAATCATACTTTGATATCTTTTTAGAAGACTAAAAGTCATTAACCTCATTCAAGCCATTTTTCCACTTTGGCTTTTAATTTTAAAACTTTTCTCAAATGATTAGACTCTTGTTGATTCTTGTAGTGATGTAAGCTATTATACTTCTACAATATGTAGTGAAGTGAGCCATTTTCCACTTGGGTGTTAAGTGATGGCTTGTTGATTTTAAATTCAAGCTATGTCCTGCACTTTGAGATGATGCAATTGCTTCTTTCTCATAATTGTAGGTAGTAAGTATGTTTTCCACTCAGATAGGATGATGGCGTTTTTTCTTCTTAAAATTTACCAACACACATAATCTTTTCAAATTTTTTGAGGTGAACTACGAGTACCTGATCCTCTATTGCACGAAGGGGGTACGTAGGCACAAAAGGTTCACAACCGTGGCGGGTGCAAAAAATGTAAAAAATACGTCTTTTCTCATCTCCCATATCTTATCTTGTATATACTTTTTATAGCCAAATATAGATATTTTCAAAGAGGTTACTGCAGGGTACTGTAGATGTTTAGGATGCTAATACCTTCCCTTTGCATAACCAACTTCCATACCTAGATTCTCTATTTTACTTTGGATTTATTTTCTCATTTCCCATGTCTTTTGGATAAAATAAAGTGTGGTGGTGACTTCATTGATATTTTGTGAGTTGAGTCAATATAATGGCTTAGTCTCAACATTTTTGATGCTACAGAAAATTGGCGACTTCACTGGTGATACAAAACTCTAAGGGGGTTGAGCCTATCTTTGTTTATTTATGTATATGTTATATTTGTTGTATATTTGTATGTATGTATGCCTGGTTTTTCTGGTTTTCAGGGTGCTTGGTGATCTCTTATAAGTCCAAACCAGGACTTGGGCAAACTTAAGATATGATGGGTGGTATAGTCATATGTTAACTTTGAGGGAGTAATCCTGAAAAAGGAGGCATGGGATCCCTCATTCAGTGGATTCCCCTTTGACTGTAGTATTTTGTTTACCGAGCAATCGGGAAGACATGATGCTTCCAACTTGGTAGCCAGTGAAGCTGAGAATCCGTAGAACCCTAAACCCATCTTGGCCTTTTAGGTATTGTAGAGACTATGACGGAGCAATCCAGAAGTAGTTGTTACGCGATATTGCATACAGACGAGTTTCTCTTGAGAATATTGCTAATTATCGAGCTAATCGGAACATTGGTAATATCTAAAAGAGGAATGTAGACTCTGATATTTCCTTAGAACCTTGTTTTCCCAGTGATAAACCATTAGTCCTTACCTTATGGGTAGTACCTTTGGCTTCATTCTCATGACGTCGAACCTATGAACCCCCATGTTTGTAATCTTGTGTGTGATTGTTGCATCATCATACAGTCATGCATCCATTAGCATTCTTTAAACAGTTTTTCAAGGAACTTAAGGTCGATCTTTGAAAATATCCCAGGTACTCTTTTAACCATGGATTTTGGAAGGAGAAATACTCAGAAGTACAGTTTCAAGGATCCTAAGATAGAGGAACTGAGGAGTCCTTAGAGTCCTACAGATTTTCGAAAGAAGTATGGAGCCATTGTACCTCTTATGAAGCTCAAGATGAAAAAGGGTATTCTTAATACGTTGGTCCAGTTCTATGATCTGTTGTACTAGTGTTTCACTTTTCTTGACTATCAGTTGATGCCCACATTGGAAGAATATTCTTATTTTGTTTACCTATTACTGATCATGTTCCTTTTTTTGGCTTAGAAGGAGAACCCGAGTCTCATAAGATTTCAGTAGTTACCCACTTGAGGAAGTCTGAGATAGAGGATAACATGACTACCAAAGGAGGAATCAGAGATTTAGCTGCTCAATTTTTGTTGGAGAAAGCTCGTTACTTTGCTAAGATGAAGAGTACAGTTGCCTTTGAAGCTATCTTTTCTTTTCTTGCCTATAGTTTGTTCTTATTTCCTAATGTCAAAAAATTTGTTGATGTTAATTATATTAGGATATTTCTAATTGGAAATCCAGTCCCTACGATGTTAGGAGATGCTTATTATTCCATCCATCTTTAGAATTTCTACAAAGAGAGGATGATCATCTATTGTACACTGTTGTTATATCAATGGTTTATTTCTAACTTATCCTGGTGTTGTACCCCAAAATTTGCCCTCCCATTTCCTCAACATTTTCTCACCACAAGACCCTTGGAGCTCAAGATCCAGCTAGGGTTTACTCTGCTCAAGACTCCTCCTTGCACTGTTGACCCAAATTAGGGTTTGAGTTTGCACAAAGATGTTTTGACCTAAAATGCCTAAGATGACTTTCATGCTTCATATTGGACTCCCAAGTTTATCCATACCAAATTTCAAGCCTTGATTCCAATCTTTGCCCAGTCAATTGGACAGTTGACCCAGAAATCAGCTGTATTGGGGAAAAAGTCAACTGTGGCCAATTGATAGTCAAACCTCATGATTTTTGACCCACATCAACATTATGAACTCATATGGACCATTTGATCATGTTTGGATCACAAATCCACAAGAAATTTGATCAGATCACCAAAAGGGCAAAATGGTCATTTTTAGGGTTTTGACTGCACAAAGGCAATTTTTGACTGTTTGACCTAGACAATGGCAAACCAAGCTCACATATGGACTCAAGGTCCCCTTGGAATTGTCTTGGCATTTTCAAAAAATTCAAAAGATCCCAATTGCACAAGATTGACAGATGAATTTTCCAATCAACTGAGCCAAATTTGACTGTGTACTGAAAAGTCAAACTTTGACTTTTTGGTCAAAATCAAGTGTCAAGATTCATTTTCCATCAAGACATTGTCAAATTATGAAACTTGTTCATCAAGAAAGCAAAATGACAAATTAGGGTTTAAAATGAAGAATTTTCATAACTTAGAATTTTTCTAAGTTATGAAAATCCCTAATTTTTTCCTAATTTTGTCCCATTTTTTCACCAAGTTACATTTGGATTCAAGGAAAACTCAAAACATGAAAGTTGTAGTCCATTGCAAAATCTACAACTTTGATTCACAAAGTTTCCTCAAAAGAAGCTTGTAGCTCAAGTTATGATTTTTGGAACAAGGGTGCAAAACATTCTTAACTTAGAAAATTTTTGACCTATTCTAGGCAGGATTTTTGCCTAACTTCATGGCCACTTTTCACATGCTTCCACTTGGAATCTCAACTTGCATTACAAAGATGGATTGTAGAACACCTTCCAAGCTTTCCAAAATGTCCAAGAACTTCTCAAACACCCTTGTGGTTAGGGAGAATCGAATTTGGCAATATGGGCAAAAGTCACTTTGTTCATGAGCCATCTTCATGTTCATACACTTTGCAATTTTTCAAATCAGCATGAGCAAGCTAGTTACAGGCCTCTAATCCTTTTCTTACTCAATAATTAAATTCCAATCCATTGTGCCAAGGCATTATTTTGTGCATTTGGTCATTGTATGAAGAATTAAGCCTTAATTAGAAAAAGCACTTTATCCATTTTTGAAAAGTTACACTTTATGTCAAGTTTGCAAATCAAGAGGTACAATGCATATCTTTGGACACAAGATTCATGGACATAACACACTGATCAAGGGGGATTGAAGCAGCATGTTTAGGGGGCCTGCATAAGTCTAGAAACCAAGTTGACAAATTTTGCTTACATGAGAAGAAACATTGCATAACTTAACACAACTCACATTCCTGCCAACACAAGCTTAGACAAACTTGTTGAACACATTCCAAACATCATAACTGAGCTAAGGCACGATCTAACCACCCTAAAAACCTCATCATTCATCAAAACACCATCCTACTGCAAAAAACAGAGTCCCTTCTGCAGTTGGACTTCCACAACTCAATCCATTCGTGCGCCTTGGCCAAAACCAGTTCATACACACTCCATACCATCTATACAAACTATCCCAAGCATTGGACACGACCTGTAACACCCCTAACCAGTTTTGCCATTGTCACCTTTCTCTCTTGCAGGTTGACTTCTGTAGCTTGATACAGCAAGACTCAAAGCACACCAAACATTGGAGAATCATCCCTGAACTTCAAGCAAGCTGTACAAGTCCTCACCTTGCCTTGAAAGTGCCTCCATTGTCATACACGATCCAAGCTGAACAGGTAAGTTCATGGACTTGTATCTCTCAATCTAGGAAGAGTTAGGTTTAGATTTATGAATGAAAAGTGTCATACTCATGTCCCTAAAGCCACTCATATCCTCACTTTCCATTTATATTGCATATGCTGAGAGAATTTAAGACCTGAACATTGACAAAAACTTAGGTCCGAAATTGGGGGAGAAGAAATTCTCTCTCATTTCTGAGAGTTAGATCAAGTTTTTGGTATGTATGGATTTGTGGCTTGATGCTTGACATTTTTTGTGTTATAAGTTTATGCTAAAAGTCCAGGAATCAGGATGTTTGAACAAGGTGGGAAAGGCGCGCGTTTTTGACATTTTTGTTGCTGGAGGTTGAAGACAACTGTTGCACCCCAAAATTTGCCCTCCCATATTCTTCAGGAAATTGCCAAGACAAATCACACACCACCCCTAGGGTACGCCTCATTGTTTCCTTGCCTCGAAAGGTGATCGTCGAGTAGAGGATGTCTTAGTAAGTCCTCATGATCCGGGAACCTGGCATGAGGGTAGCTTCTAAGGTGTCTTCCCATTTCTCTGGTGATCACCATGTCCCTACAAACTCGAATTGACCCGAACACCTCCAACGGTGGTGCTACCTACCTCTCAATGGTGGGATGGCACTACTTTAAGGACATTTACACAGACGAATTCCTTAGGGTAGGTAGGTTCTCGTAGATACTTGCTCTGATTTCAAAACAAATTCAAAAAATACTTTTCACACCAACACATTTTCAAAAAAGCTTTCGAAAGCAATTTTTCAAACACTCTAACGTATGAGTCGAACTGAAATTTTTCAAAGAAACTTTTTAAACCCACATTGAAAAGCAAACAAACCATTTTGAAAACACGTTGAGCAAGTATCTAAGAGCCCATGGATAACCATGGATAGAAAGGGTGCTAACACCTTCCCTTTCTATAATCTACCTCCCGAACCGAGAGCAATCTCTATAAGGAATTTTTCTGTGCTTTTATCCTTTCCATTTGGAGAAAATAAAAGACGGTGGCGACTCTTGCTTCCGCGACATTTCGCGAACCAGTGTTAAACAGTCAGTTCCAGATCCACCGATCACAGAACTGGCGACTCTGCTGGGGACCCCTTTAAAGTGAGGTGTACCTTAGGGCTAGCTCATAACTATGTTTTCAATTGTTTTCCTTGTGTGCTTTAAATTGTGGGTTGCTTGGGAGTTCTATAGATCCTAACCCGGATCTGGGGGATACCTTTCTTAGAAAGTAGCAACAAGGCTGTGAGGGAACTGTGCGGGGTATACTGACATGGTTGAAACAGTCTGCTACGTTGATGTGGCACTTTGGTGTGTACCGGTAACCCTTGAGTTCAGTCAAGGAGAGTACGGGGCCTCCGCGTGGTGTCGTGAAGCATCAACAGACCTTAGGAACCTTAATTGAACTATCTTGGCCTCTTTAGGGTAGTGAGATAACTGACTTTGGTGCAGTCCGAGGTTGGTTGATACTCGATACTACACTCAATTGAGGGTTGCTTTCCTGGAATATTTCGGTCGCCAGTTCAGTGACTAAATCGAAACGATGAACAATGAAAGCAGCCCCGTGATATTGGGAACCTTAGAACCCGGTTACTTTGATTAGGACAGGTTGAACCCACCAACTTCAAGAGGGTACTACCCAGACCCCATGCTGGCCTAAACCCTAAGGGTTTCTCTTGTGTGACTTGTGTGCCTTTGTACTTGCCTACTTGCATGCTTGTTAGCTGACACGTGAACTTCTTGCAGGTTTTGTTTATAGTCCTTAACTAGGACTCATAACAAGGTTTACCAAATTTCTTGCAGGTTTTGTTTATAGTCCTTAACTAGGACTCATGACAGGGTTTACCAAATTTCTTGCAGGTTTTGTTTATAGTCCTTAATAGGGAATCATAACAAAGTATACTGAATTTCTTGCAGGGTTTGCTTATAGTCCTTAATTGGGACTCATAACATGGTTTACCTACACGACCCCATGCATAGCATGACATCATACCATTGCATACATCCTAACCCATTTCAAGGATCTCAAGGGCTTGTGATGCAGGTCATGGTGAATCAATTATCCCAGCAAGGGGCAAAGAGGATTTATTTTCCTCTAGCCAAGGTTGTCAGGGGCTATGACCCACTGGATATGGTGAGCCTTTGACCCTTGATGAAGGACTCTCAACAAAATGAAGTTCTTACAATCAAGCTACCGGTTCCAAATGCTAACAAATTTTCTGTTTACCCCGCGAGGTCCTTGAAAACATTACATGCATGTCATACATCTCATTGCATTGCAGGTATCCCTTTGACAGGTTGCTTACCCTTCTCCGCTGTTTATTTCAGCCGATCGTCATGAATCCTGAATCATCAGCCGAGCAGACTATCAAAGACCTCCAGGCTCAGAACGCCCAGTTCCAAGAGCTGATCATGAATTTGACTCAGGGGCAACAGGATCTGAAGGCTCTCCTCTTGAAGAAGGACAAGAAGAAGAAGAGGACTGTCTTGTTCAGCCCTAGGCGCAGATCTGGGAATACACCGCAAATTGAAACTGAGAGGACAACCCCATCTGTGAGGGAAAGCAGTCACCATGAGAGAGAGGTGCCTAGTCCAGTGGTCTCCGACAACGAGGCAGATTTCAACGACGAACAATACCCTCCGGCTGAGGACAGGTACAAGCAGTTGGAAGACCGTTTGAAGGCTATGAAAATACAACAAGTACCTGGGCTGGATTTCGGAGATCTGGGTTTGTCTACTGGTGTGATCATCCCTCGGAAGTTCAAGGCACCATCATTCACTAAATATGACGGGGCGTCTTGTCCCAAGTTACATCTCAGGTCCTATGTACGGAAGATTCAGCCATATACGGTGGACAAGAATTTGTGGATCCACTTCTTCCAGGAAAGTCTTTCAGGGACTCACCTCGAATGGTTCTATCAACTGGATGGGACCAAAGTTCGTAACTGGGAGGAGTTGGCAACTGCTTTCTATAAGCAGTACCAGTACAATGCCGACCTTGCTCCCACGCGTACCCAACTCCAGGGTATGTCGTTGGGGTCAAGTGAAGGTTTCAAGGAGTACGCACAAAGATGGAGAGACCTTGCTGGAAGGGTGCAACCTCCCTTAACTGACCGGGAGCTCGTTGATATGTTCTTGGGGACTTTGTCTGGTCCATTCTACAACCATCTGATTGGGAATTCTTCTGCTGGGTTCACAGATCTTATCTTGACCGGGGAGAGAATCGAAGCTGGTATCAAGTCGGGGAAGATTCAAGAAACCGCACCTGCTGATGCTCAGAAAAAGCCCCACAGTGGGAAGAAGGAGTCTAATGCTATACATGGTAAAAAGGGTCGTCATGATGCAGGGGCAATCCAGATCTCTGATCCCACGCCCGTTCAATCAAGAAAGAGCAATAGGCGTAAGATAAAGCATCAAGATAGGAAGTATACTGACATCAACATGTATTTGTCTCAGGCATTACAACAATTGCTAAAGGCAAAACTGATCACACTAAAGGATCCTCCTCAAAATCCTGATACTTCCTCTCCCAAGTACAACCCGGGTGTGAGATGTGCCTACCATTCTGACAGTCCTGGACATGACACCGACGACTGTTGGACCTTGAAGAACAAGATCCAGGATTTGATTGACGCCAAGGAGGTCGAGTTTGAACACTGATCCTACACATAATCATCGAGAATGTCTTTTGTTCATCCAAATATTCAAGTTGTATTTTTCTTTGATTGTTCAAACATTTATTCATGTTAAACATTGTTATCACATTAATACATCGCTTATGTCTATTTTGAATCAATATATTCGCATTCACTATATGCAAACTGTTTCCATATTTTTTCCGATGTCAATTCTTGAATAATAATTCTAAGCCTCTTGAGGGAGGATGACGAAAACGATACCGCGATCATTACAGTATGCTTTTGAACAGACCCCGCTGATGAGGTACAGGCATTGTTTCAAATCCTAAACACTGGAGTTATAAGGATGATAAACCCTCGTCAACCCATCTGAGCCAAAGAAGTAGGAGTTTTTATTTTCGAAAATTAAAACCCTTTATCATAACCCGGGGCAGGGTAGTCTTCTCAGTTGATCCAAGTGCATAACGAATGGCACCAAAGAGATCCTTACGAAAAAACAGTGATGGTTCAGAACAATCATAAAGACAGGCAGTTGTTATCAAAAAAAAAATCATAAACGAAAAGCCCAAAAAGTCAACACCTATAAAAAGGGACTTTTGAAACTGGGGCATCCCGCTGACTGTAATTCCAAAAAGGAAACAGTTCAGGCAAAAAATAGGGATAACAAAATCAAAAAGAAAGAGGTCCTACAAACCCTCAACAAAAACAAAGAAGGACTGCCTATTCAAAATAAGCTATCAACATCTGAACCATTACTGGAACATCAAAGCAAAGACTCAAGCAAGGTCTAACGCATGATCAACTGAGTTTAGGTTTGGAGAACATCACGAAGAGCGGGTGGGTACAAATAATTTGAGCCTTTATCCTTTGTTTCTTAAACCGTGAACCAGGCCACGTTATAACCCTTAAAAGTCCTAGCTGAAGCATGGGTTAGTTCGAAAGCATACTGTACGAAAGGTATCCTGACTCCTGAAGGCCTATGGTAAGTACGAAGTTGACATCACGTTTTACAAACAATCACTTGTTTTATGAAAGAAAAATGCATTTTCAAAATCTTCAAGACAGACATAAGCTTTGCATTTTTAACATAACTTTGTTTGCATATGACTTTTTGTTTGAACAGCAGAGAAATTCGCACGATGAATACCTAGTGAACAAAAGCACTTTCAATCAAGGGGCATGGCATGACTATTGTCCATCATCTGGGGCAGTTAAGGCAATGTCCAGAGAATCTCTCAAAAGGCCAAAAGCCTGGGGCAAATCTCTGCTTGAGTCACTTGGGGCATTCCAGCATCAAATCTGACCTGATCAAATACCTTCTGGTAATATGGCAACACTGCTAGCAGGGGCAACTCCCAACATTCTGAGAGCGTGGACATAGTCGAAAAATACTACGCACAATCAAAGACCCGCTAGGTTGACATACCTAGGCAAAAATAAGGGCTTCCCGACGAACCAAAAGGGTTCGGGCAAAATGAAGGGATGAAATGAAAAAATCTGTACACCCGGCAAGTCGAAAACCTGAAAAGGCGGCTTGGGCAAAAATGGGTATCCCGATGGACTGAAAACCCGAAAGGGCGGTCCAGGCAAAAGTTAGGGATTAAAAGCTTACGACTATGTCCCGCCATCTGTCTACCAGAAGAAGGTTTGTCCGCCAACAACCATCAGCACCCCACAAGAAACAGGGGCAATAAAGGTTGGTCTAAGCAGTCTGATTGTTCTATCCAATACAGTTCAATACTCCCCCAAGAAAAGTCCAATCCGGTTCTCCCAGGAAAGATGGAGTCCATATCCCCAAGCAACAAGCTTATCCCCAGTAGATTCTGGAAGCTTATCCCCGCAAAGCACGAACGCGTCGCCCGACTTTATTCAAAGAGTTATTTCCTTAACAGGATATAACTGGGTTATCCTCAGCCAAAAGCCACAGAAAGAGCGTCGTCGACAAAGTCTTCCAACAACAAGACATCCTCAGCAAGTTACTATCAACATTCAGCAAAGCACCTCTCTCCCCACAGAGTGTTGCTTCCCAGCACGGTCGCTAGAGTATCTTTTATCCCCGCAGAATCTTCCATTCGCCAAGTTTATTCCGCAACGGAGTCATCTTCTCCTACCGGTATTCTTGCAACTATCATCCCCAGCGGAAGCAAAATCTATTCCTCAACATCAGCCCAGGATACGACTTCCCGGCACCCGTCAAGGATTTACTTTCCTAGACGAAAAACACATTCATAAAACGTCACATACATCATTATAGCATGCATAGACGCATCATATCACCCCAATCTCATTTATTTTTGAGAACATCTTAAAATCAGGCAATTCATGCATTATGACATTGCATACAACTAATTCGTTACTTTTTCAGGAAAGAACGATCAACAGACAAAAGTCTTTTCCCGTTGAGGTAGTAATCGTCCCAGATTCCTTCATCACCCGTTGAGGTAGTAATCGTCCCAGATTCCTTCATCATATATTTGGAGTAGCAATCGTCCCAGATTCCTTCATCGTCCTGCTGAGGTAGTAATCGTCCCAGATTCCTTCATCATTCTGCTGAGGTAGTAATCGTCCCAGATTCCTTCATCATTCCGCTGAGGTAGTAATCGTCCCAGATTCCTTCATCGTCCTGCTGAGGTAGTAATCGTCCCAGATTCCTTCATCATTCCGCTGAGGTAGTAATCGTCCCAGATTCCTTCATCATATATTTGGAGTAGCAATCGTCCCAGATTCCTTCATCATCCTGCTGAGGTAGTAATCGTCCCAGATTCCTTCATCATTCTGCTGAGGTAGTAATCGTCCCAGATTCCTTCATCGTCCTGCTGAGGTAGTAATCGTCCCAGATTCCTTCATCATCCTGCTGAGGTAGTAATCGTCCCAGATTCCTTCATCATCCTGCTGAGGTAGTAATCGTCCCAGATTCCTTCATCATTCTGCTGAGGTAGTAATCGTCCCAGATTCCTTCATCATTCCGCTGAGGTAGTAATCGTCCCAGATTCCTTCATCATAGATTTGGAGTAGCAATCGTCTCAGATTCCTTCATCACATCCTTATCAAAAAAAAAACCTCCTCTGGTTCAGTCAGATCGACCCTAAGATCTCCCTGATTCTTATTCCAGTTGAAGACATTTCAAGACCTTGTCCAGTCCAGCTAAATCGACTCCCAACAGATTTTCCTGATGAAGACTCAGCAGAAGTTATGTTTCCCTCTCCGACGATGAGTGTGAGGTAATAGTCTCCTATGGTTCCCTCTCCGACGATGAGTGTGAGGTAATAGTCTCCTATGGTTCCCTCTCCGACGGTGTGTGAGGTAGTAATCCCTTTTTCAGATGGTTCCCTCTCCGACGATGAGTGTGAGGTGATAGTCTCCTTTGGTTCCCTCTCCGACGGTGTGTGAGGTAGTAATCCCTTTTTCAGATGTTTCCCTCTCTGACGATGAGTGTGAGGTGATAGTCTCCTATGGTTCCCTCTCCGACGGTGTGTGAGGTAGTAATCCCTTTTTCAGATGGTTCCCTCTCCGACGATGAGTGTGAGGTGATAGTCTCCTTTGGTTCCCTCTCCGACGGTGTGTGAGGTAGTAATCCCTTTTTCAGATGTTTCCCTCTCCGACGATGAGTGTGAGGTGATAGTCTCCTATGGTTCCCTCTCCGACGGTGTGTGAGGTAGTAATCCCTTTTTCAGATGTTTCCCTCTCCGACGATGAGTGTGAGGTAATAGTCTCCTATGGTTCCCTCTCCGACGGTGTGTGAGGTAGTAATCCCTTTTTCAGATGTTTCCCTCTCCGACGATGAGTGTGAGGTGATAGTCTCCTATGGTTCCCTCTCCGACGGTGTGTGAGGCAGTAATCCCTTTTTCAGATGTTTCCCTCTCCGACGATGAGTGTGAGGTGATAGTCTCTTATGGTTCCCTCTCCGACGGAGTGTGAGGTGATCATTCCTTTCAGATTATAATTCTATGGTTCTCTTCCCGATACTGCAAAGATGGTAATTTCCCACCAAGATTTTCTCAACGAGCGTTGTTGAAGTTAAAATCACCCAAGGTTCTCTTACCATTCATGCTAAGGCAGTAACCATCTCTGGTTCATTCATCAGCGTTTGAAACTCCAGACTCAGCTCCTGTAACCAGTCAGGACACATCTATACCAAGCATCTAAAATCAGCTCCTGCAACGTGTCAGGTACTCATTTTTCTTTTGCAGGTAAGCAGGTTCTCGCTAAGGAATCTCTTACGCAAGCAGCATCCAGATGGCATCTATAAGCCCATCACCCTATCCAGCAATCTCTAAATGGCATCTATAAGCCCATTCCCCCATCACTGTTACTATGTGAGCGCAAATTTCTGGGCACTCTAGTGTCCAATCATCTTCTACCCTCGGATTACGAAAGGCACACCAGCCAATCTGCATCCTCAGGTCTAAGAAGATTGAACAGGGGCAACTGTTGCACCCCAAAATTTGCCCTCCCATATTCTTCAGGAAATTGCCAAGACAAATCACACACCACCCCTAGGGTACGCCTCATTGTTGCCTTGCCTCGAAAGGTGATCGTCGAGTAGAGGATGTCTTAGTAAGTCCTCATGATCCGGGAACCTGGCATGAGGGTAGCTTCTAAGGTGTCTTCCCATTTCTCTGGTGATCACCATGTCCCTACAAACTCGAATTGACCCGAACACCTCCAACGGTGGTGCTACCTACCTCTCAATGGTGGGATGGCACTACTTTAAGGACATTTACACAGACGAATTCCTTAGGGTAGGTAGGTTCTCGTAGATACTTGCTCTGATTTCAAAACAAATTCAAAAAATACTTTTCACACCAACACATTTTCAAAAAAGCTTTCGAAAGCAATTTTTCAAACACTCTAACGTACGAGTCGAACTGAAATTTTTCAAAGAAACTTTTTAAACCCACATTGAAAAGCAAACAAACCATTTTGAAAACACGTTGAGCAAGTATCTAAGAGCCCATGGATAACCATGGATAGAAAGGGTGCTAACACCTTCCCTTTCTATAATCTACCTCCCGAACCGAGAGCAATCTCTATAAGGAATTTTTCTGTGCTTTTATCCTTTCCATTTGGAGAAAATAAAAGACGGTGGCGACTCTTGCTTCCGCGACATTTCGCGAACCAGTGTTAAACAGTCAGTTCCAGATCCACCGATCACAACAACCTCTATGGGCTGGGCCTGAGATATTTTTCCTTTTTGCACCACATTCTCACACATGCACCCCTTTGGCCCATTGCATTTTATTTTCATTATTTTTGACTTTTGATTTTTGTTTCTGACTTATTTATTTTTGTCAAAGCATAAAAAATATTAAAAATATTTTTCTCACATTTTTTTGCATTTTTTTGACATTTATTTTGTTTCATTTAGTTTTATATGTAAATAAATACATAATACTTTTTTATTTAAAATACTAAAAACAATACAAAATACACTTATTTTCTAATTTTATTTTATTTTATCTTTTGAAAACATTTTATAAAAAATATACTTTTTATATAAATATTAAATATTTTATTTTTGTACATATTTAATATATTTAACATATAATATAAATATATACATATTTATTAGGACATTTAGGATAAAAATACAAAAAAATATACATTTTTATTTTTATTAATATTCAACACCAAAAATACCTTTTGACAAATATACTTTTCTTTTATTTATTTTTTGTATATAATTAATAAATATTGTATATAATATTGCATAATAAATAATTAATACCTTTTATTTAGCAAAATTAGGGTTCTTGCCCCAAACATGAAAATATTCAAAAATTAATCTTTTTTTAATTATTTTTATTTCACTTGTAAATAAATCACATACATTTACACAAAAATATTTACACATACATATTGCTTTATTCTTATACATCTTTATATTTACATTTGCGCAATTCGATTTGGTTGTAAATATTGGACACTATTCTCCTATGAAGTCTCATCCCCATTTGAACATTTGTACCCCCATTCCCATGATCATTGTGTAATAACTTAGGACTTTTAATTTCGCATTTAAAAGCTTTCTAAATATGCCATGATAGAATTAGGGTTTTGTATGCAAAAATCAAACAAATAGCTTGACCTAATTCCAAGATAAAAGCATGAAAATGAACAAACACCAATCACACTTGCACCCCCCTAGGGTTACTCCACTTGTTGCCTTCAATAATGGGCCATATTGCATGTTAGGTATCTTTGGCAAAAACAAAACAATTCAAATGATCATAAGTCCCTCGATGACGCTTTCGAAAGTTGCCTAATCAAAATGATCATAGTCCCTTCAAAACAAAATTGCCAAAGACACTTGGAACCATTGCATTCATGGTCCATACGATGACCCGCGCCTGTCCCGTTAACATCCTAATACAAGATTGTCCACCAAATACAATGGTGGAACAAAATTGTTAAAAGGGTTAAAACATAGAGAAAATCTTTGAGAAATTTAGGGGTAGACAACTCTTAGTTACTTGAATCAAAACTTGCAAAAACACTTGCCTACTTTTCAAAACCACATCACAACACACTTTCAAAACAACTTTCAAAAAACATTGAAAACTTTTCAAAAGATAAGTACACCTTTGTATACATCCCAACATGGATCACTACAAAGGTTGCCACCACATTGGCCTCTTTTCAAAACATTTTCAAACCCACACACAAAGCACCATTTCAAACAATTGAAAATCAAAGGCAAGTGATCTAAGCAAGTAACTAAGAGCCCATGGATAACCATGGATAGAAAGGGTGCTAATCCATTCCCTTTCTATAATCTACTCCCCGAACCCAAGAAAACATCTCAAAGGTTTTTGCTGTGCTTTTTAACCTTTCCTTAGGATAAAATAAAAAGTCGGTGGCGACTCTTGCTCAACCGAAACATTTGCGAAAACAAACGCAAAACCTCAAGTCAGTTCTCCCACCGTATCACACCTGGTTTGTTTCTTTTTGGGATATCAAGGAACCGCGTTCGGCACTGAAGATTATGGATCTCACTCATTCCATCATTGATTGGTATCATCAAGCTTACTATTGTAAGTACGAAGTGCGCCTAAGAGGGGGGGGGGGGGGGGTGAATTAGGTACTTTAAAAATTTTTGGTTTTAGTGATGATGGATATTATTTTTCTAGTTTAGTGCATGAGTTTACAAATGTGTTTCTTTCTTTTCTGGTTTATGACTAGTGATGAAAGCGGTAAATGCGGAAAAGTAAAGAACACAAAGATGTATCCTGGTTCCCCTCACAGTCCGAGAGTACTCTAGTCTCCTTTCAACATGAAAGAGATTTCCTTATTGTTAGATCTCTAGACAAGACACTCTAGTCCTTCTATACAAGACTCTAACCAATAAAACCACCAAGAACAATCCTCTTGGACCAAGAACAATCCTCTTGGATTTTCACTATGTCAACAATGAGAACAATCCTCTCAAGGTGACCTTACTTGTATCCAACAATCTCGAAAAAACAAGATTTCAAAACCACTTGAACTTATTTTCAAAAATCCTGAAAAATAAGCAAGTATATAGCAATATTTGATTTGAGTGAGTTTGTAGTGTAATAATCACTATGAGTGATTTCATCAATGAATTGATCTTCTCTTCCAATGACAATAGTATAAAATGACTCAAGATATATAATGCTCAAAGTTTTCTGTTTGATAATATGTGAAAGTGTGCAGAAAAACTTTGTGTATGAAAGTGAAGAAAAGCTTGAGTTTGATATTTGAAAATTCAGAAAATATAATTGGAAGAGGTGTAGAAAATGATTTTGAAAATGAGTATTTATATGTTCATAGCACCTTTTTGAAACAACATAAAGTTCTGTAAATGAATCATGAACAGTTGCCAAGATTGAGTGAAAGGTTTCCATGAAATGGTGTTATGAACAGGCATGTGCAAAGCTGCTGTTTTTCAAAATCGTGCAACATGCAATCGTTTGCACCCTTGGTGTAAATCGATTGCACGGGGTTTCAACAACTAGAATTTCAAATATTTTGAGTGTGCAATCGATTGCACAAGAGTTTAAATCGATTGCATGTGAAGTCAGTAGCAAAAATTGATTGAGTGCAATCAATTGCACAAACATGCAAATCGATTGCACTGAGAAACAGTAGCAAAAGATTTGAAAAAATTGAATCATGCAATCAATTGCACTAATATGCAAATCGATTGCACTCAAGTGAAAAATGATTTTTAGCTTAGAAAAAACTTGAGTAAGGATTTGGACAATATAAAATATTTCTTTTGACTATTGAGCATCTATGTCTTAAGTTCAAAGTAAGTATTATCATTATACCTTGAAATTTTACTAAGTGCTTGAACTGAAGACTTTATTCATAAATGCTTTTAGCTGAGTCAAAAATATTTGCCTTCTTTGTCCCTCATGGTTTGTCTTCATAAAAACAAAAGTGCATTTGAGAAGCTTGATTTTACAACTATTATGTGAGGATTATTGATAGTTGTGGTGTTTTCGCCAATGTACCTCTTCTTGGTACAAAGGGAGGTATTAACTATAACCTTGTTCTTGCATGCTGCCAGCTTGGATATCCAATGAGAGATAAACCAAGTAACATTTATCTGAGTGATTTCTTTCTCAAAGAAAGAGAAGATCACAAAGCAACAAAGAAAGATATTGAAAAATCTTGGCGCCATATTCATGGGAAGGGAAGAAAGGATTTGGGACCAAGGGGAGTTGTTTCTTTAGAGCCTCATCTTTGGTGGGTACAAGCAAGGGAAATTCAATTGAAGTTGCCTTATCCTCGCAAAGAAACTTTAGTTAATATGTTTATGATGACTACTCCTCCTCTCTTGGATGATGTGGAAGAACTTCAACTTTCCTTGGTCAGGATGCAGCAAGAGAAGGAAGCATGGAAGAATGAGTACCAGACTTTGGAAGTATCATACTAAACAGAACTGAAGGAAAAGGATGATTTGATTGAGATTCTTGAGAGGCATGCTATGAAGATGATGGAGAATAAAGAGTATTTATTTTTATCTAGCGTTCATCTAGGTCCTAGACACCCATTTTCTGATTTTGGTAGATGGAAAGAAGTCGCCGACGAGTATGCAGAAGAGAACAAACAACTCAAGGGGAAGCGTCAATGTGTGGAGAGATATTTATCGGATTTGATAATTTAAGACTTTCAGATTTTGTCTTTTATTCTCTTGTATTTAGGATTGTTGAAACTTATACTAAAAAGTTGTAATCCTTTCCAAAGTTATTATTAAAATGAGATTATTCAGTATTTCAAAATGTGTTGCTTCTTTGATATTTTCAATTGTTCGTAATTCTTTAAGTTCCTTGAAAAAATAAACAAAATAAATCATGTGCATTATATATCATGCATCATTTCACACATATTTTTGAATTCCTGTTCCTTCCCAAGTGTCTTACTTATTTCTCTGCCTCGTTCAGTTAGCAAGTTATCTCATCACTACAACACTCGGGCTAATTCTAGAAGGAAGGTGGAAAACTTTGAACAAGAGAATTGCGAGATTTTTGAGGAAGGGAATTCTTTGAGGGCATGTATGGCCAACCTTACTGATTTTGTGGAAGCATTGGTGGAGGCTCAGAATCAACCACCAGCTCGTCCTCCTTAAACTACTCAACCACAGTAGACGACCGTCATTTCTAAAGTTATGTCAGTTCCCATCTTTGTTAATCCAATTACTAATTCTACTCAAAACTGTATGCCTCGTGGTTATCCATGGGTGTTGTAACCTAAATTTTCCCTCTCTATTCTCAAGAAATTTCCCAGAAAAGATCTCAAATGCTCAAGATGTTCAAAGAGTTTGATCAAATAAGCTCACCTCCTAAGCACTGAGCCTCCAAATTAGGGTTTTGTTTTTCTCAAGGAAAATTGAACTTTTGATGCCTAAAATGACTTTCATGGTTCACTATAGGTATCTAAGATTACTCATACCAAGTTTTAAGTCTTGCATTGCAAATTTGCTCAGTCAATTGCTCAGATGACAGAAAATCAACTATATTGGATAAAAAGTCAACTGTTGGTCATATACAGTCAAGATTCATGATTTTTGGCCAACATTAACATTTTTAAGTGATATTTATCAATTGGCCAAGGGTTGATCATAATGCCTCAAGAAAAGCACTCAAATCATAAAAGGGGCAAAATGGTCAAAATTAGGGTTTTGGTTGAGAATGACTGATCATTGGCTTTTGATCTAGTATATGACTCAGTGACTTGGAGCATAATCTTAAGGACTCAAACATAACATATTGACCTAACTTCATGGTTCAAATTATTTCTCAAGATCAATGAATTGATAGTTGAAATTTGATCAATTGATGAAAAGTCAACTGATGCACAAAAGATCAAACTTTGACTTTTTGATCAACATTGAATTTCAAAGATCAAGATCCATCAAGATACTCAAAAATATAAAACTTGACCATCAAGAATCAAGAAAGTCAAGAAAATCCACAAAAAGTCAAAGTTTTCAATAACTTAGAAATTTTCTAAGTGTTTTTATACTTGATAAATTCATTACTTCATGACAATTTTTCACCAAAATGAAAGATGATTCAAGGAAAACTTTCAACATGAAAGTTGTAGATATTTATGAACTCTACAACTTTGTATTAGAGGGTTTATGTCCAAAAAATGCTTATATTTGAAAATATAAGCCCATGAAGTCATGACATTTTTCATAAAACACTTGGTGAAAATTTTGGCAAGTTAGGCAGATTTTTTGTCCCAACTTCTTGGAATTTTTTCACCTAGCTCAAATTTGATTTAGCCAAAGTGGTAAACATGAAGGTTATAGAAAATGTTTCAAGCTTTCCAAAATGTCCAAAAACTTGAAGAGATCATTTTTGAGCTAGGAGAATCGAAGAGAAGAAGTTGGGCATCCATTCTTGAATTATAGGTCATTTTCATGAAGAACACTTAAACAAATCTCAAGCCATGCTGCACAAATATTGATTTGCTGGCGTCAAACTTGCTAATCACTCAATATTTAAATATTTACATAAATTTTGGAGATTTGCCAAGTTGATTTTTCATTTTTGGCACAAAGTCACCACTTCCATTTTGGAAAAGTGACTTTAATCACAATGTCAACTCTTCTTGATCCCATACATTGTTGCTTCTGAATCCAAAACATTGAAAAGTAAGAAGCAACATATCTATAACCTGTTAACCACCCTACAAGCTCTTGTACTTCACATTGAAACCATGAATTTCAACTTTGCTTCAAAAACAAGTTTCAATACCAAAACATGTGATCTTTGTTTTCTGATCACTTCATGCCCTCACAACTTTCCCTATAAATAGAGGCATTATTTTGCAAGCCAAACACGAATTCACAAGCCTAAAAACTCCCTTAAACTCCCTCAAACTCAGAATCGCACAAAAACCTCCATAGTTTGTCATTTCTGACCTTGAACAGCCATCTAACAATCCACTCGTGTGTTTCCTCTCCAAATCAATCACAAAGCTTTCTTACATCAAATATAACTCATCCCCATCCCTGTTTCACAACTGTAACTCCATCTTCATCATTTTCCAAACTCAAAAATAGAGCTCTGCATATTGACTTTTACACGAGGTTTCAGCCACTCTCAATCCAAAGTAATAGTTGCATTAGCTTCATAGGAGTCCAATGAAGCTATTCAGATCATCATAATACAACCAGGAGTCCTCAAACTCAAAATACGATTTCCAGTTTTGAGGTAAGTTTTCTCAACTTTTCATACAAGCATCATTAATGGTTACTTCGTGAATAAAAATATAGACATCATAGCTTTGAAACTAACCATGTCCTTAGATTTCATTTATGTTGCCTGAGTGATGCAAATTTTGAGTTTGAACTTTCTGAAAAAATTAGGTTTAATTTGGTACTGTTCGCAGTGATTTCTGGCGAAATAACCGCTAGTCTTCCAAACAAAATTTGATATGTATGGTTACTCGCAGGATTGACTAGATTGATCCTAGGACATTGTCTTAATTTTAATTGTAACACTTTCTTGACGGTTTATGTTAAACACAACGTAGTGCTTGTGCATGTGTTTGTGTAAAGGCTTAAAATACAAAGACTTCTGGAATTAAATTCAAATGTAAAGGTTTGGACGAAACGTATTAATCAAAAAGGTTTGAATGTAAATACTTGACAACGAAAAGACTTAAAACTGGAAAATGAAGCAATTCGACAGAACGAATTAAAGAAATTAAGGAAAATTACAGGATTACGTAAAAGAAAGGTTCAAAATAAATAATATTGATAAATGCATTTCAAAGATAAAATGTGTGAGGTCATTTGTACATTCTCAACGAACTCTTTCTCTGTAACTTGGTACTTGAGTATTTTATGAGTAACTTTGTACGAACTATGATCCTCCCTTCTTCCTAACACTAAGGAACTATTTATAATGTTCTAACCATAACGGTATTATTCTAATGAGAAGCCACGTCGCTTCTTGCATGTCTTTCGACGCTCTAAGGCTTCCACGCGTCCTTCTTATCCAACGAAACTATTTCGAATTTCAAACATTCCCGCTCAAGCCTTCAGCAACAACTTTCTCACGTGGCCGTCAAAACGTGTGTTTCTGACAAAACAAAAACACCTGTCCTTTCAAATTGTCTTCTTCGACTCAGATCATGTCTTCTCCGACTCAGATCCAGTAACAACATACTTCGACTATAGCTTTTTCAAACCATCTTGTGGAAATTTAAATGAATGATTCCTTTATTATCCTGGTCGAAATTCCCAGCAAACAGGTACTAAATAAAATTCATGCTTATCTTTGATTTTTAGCTTAAGTTGTTTACATTGTTGAAATCGTGATTAATTTGGAGTAACTTTCATGTTACATTTTTGCAAATGGTTGAGAAATGAGCAAGATCAGATTTCACGGCAATGGTGTTGTTGCTCTGCACGTGCAAGGTTGAAGATGAAACCATTTCAAACATTTAGGACCAAGTTTATTTTAAGTTTATTGCATGTTGTATTATGATCATATGAAACAGCCACCCCAATGGCAGGAGAAGCGCGCGTAAGGCATTGAACTGTAGGGACTTGGGTTTGAGCCCCAGTGGTACCCTTTTGGTTTTTCTTATTTTCTCCTTGAAGATTCAATACAAACGGGCTTTGTACACGCACCATACACCCTCATTCCTTCATCATCAGACAATCAAGCATCCCATCCAACACACCACAATACAAGCCCATGGTACACCTAAGGAAGCCATGCACACTGGATCACAAAACAGGCGTTGGACCTGTTTGATTTGGGCCTCATTATTTTTTTGTTTTTGCTTTCTCATACATCTTCTTTTACTAAAAAACCACGCAGACCCATATACATTTTTTATTTTATCATTTTTTCTGATTACGAACAAAAATATTTTGGGCCTGGACCTTTTTTGTTTTACTACTTTTCACACCCATTTTCATTTTTCAACCCCCGGCCCAACTATTTTTATTTCATTTATTTTTAATTATTTTCATTTATATATTTATTTTACCTAAATCTAAAACCACCAAAAAATATATTTTTCTTCATTAAATCAAAAATATTTTAATTTAAGTATTTTAGTTTATTTTTATTAAATTCTATTATTTTTCTTTTACATTGTAAAAACATTTTCTAAGTTAATACTAATATTCAAACTATTTTCTAAACAAATTATTAGACTTAGGTTTATTTTCTTCTTAATTTAATAAACTTAGATTATAGTTTTAGATTAAATAATTAATCTCTTTTTTTTTGTAAATTAATTTACTTAGTTTAGTTAGGTTAAATTATCAAAACCTTTTTCTATCAAAAACCATAAAAGACAATTTCTTCTTTCGTCTTTATCTTTACATTTTTGTATTATTATTATAATTCATATTCATTGGTTTATAATAGTAATTAGGGCTTTATTATTTTCTTCCCCTATTCATAAAACTGTATCCCCCCCCCCCCCCCCCCCCCCCCCCGGCAATTCTCAAAGCATTGTAATAGCGTAGCACATTTAAATTCCATAATTTATCACTTTCCATATTATTGCTAGTAATTAGGGTTTGTATGACAAGGTTAAAATCAAACATTAGACAACTTTAATTCAAGATAAAATAATTGAATCCAACACACTTTGCACACTTACACCTCTAGGGTAACCCACACTTGTTGCCTCAGATAAAAACAGTCATGCCCCTCGAACGTGGGATGTTTTAGCAAAGACCATCGATTAAAAGATCATAATTCCTTGATGACCCTTCAAATGTTGCCTTTGGTAAATGATCTTAGTCCCTTATGACAATTGCTAAAACATCTTACAAGTTGCCTTCTATAAATGTACGACGACCCACGTCTGTCCCTCACATCCAATGATATGGCTTCCCAAAAATTAATGGTAGACAAGCATTATCTAAAGGAGGAGGAAAAAAACAAAGATTTTCTTTGAGTAGGTAGATTGCTCGTAGTTGCTTGCTCACAAACAAAACCATTTACACCTCACACTTTCAAAATAATTTTCAAACAAAATTTTTGTATACATTCTCAACGACACGAGAATCATTACAAAATGGCCTTACATTGGCACGTTTCAAACATCTTTCCAAACATTCATTTTCAACAAATATTTTCGAAACCAACACTTTGTATACATTCTCAATGATGCGAGAATTATTGTAAAGTTTTCCAAATTAGGCGTTTTCAAAATATTTTCAAACTTACACAAACACAAAAGCATTTCAAAGAGATCAAGCAATTAAGAGCCCGTATATAACTACAGATGAAAAGGGTGCTAACACCTTCCCTTTTCATAACCTACCCCCGGAACTCAAGAAAATTATCAAAAGGTTTTTCCTGTTCTTTTTACCCTTTCCTTTAATGGATAAAATAAAATTCGGTGGCGAATCTTGCTATCTGCACCATTTGCAATAAAACACAAAACAAACCAAGTCAGTTCTCCCACCGTATCACAGAACTGGCGACTCTGTTGGGGATGTAGAGATTAAAAGTGAAGTTACCTTAAGAGCTAGACCACCTTTATTTGCTTTAATTGTTTACTTTACATTTGTAGATTATGCTTGGGTTTATTAATTGTAAAAATCCTATACCCGGATTTGAGGCATATTAGGTAAGTAGCAATAGATCATGGGGACTATGTGGCGTAATACCGACATGGTTAAAGCAATGGATATGTTAGTGTGACACATTTGTTAGTACTGGTGTCCCTTGAGTCTAGTCAAGGAGAATACGGAGCCACTGTGTGGTGTCATGAAGCACTAACTGACCTTAGAACCTTAGTTGAACAATTTGGCCATTAGAAAGTAGTGAGATAGATGGATTTGGTGCAAGACTAAAGTTGGTTGATAATCGATACTACACTCATTGAGATCGGACTTTTGGGATATTTTGTCTGCAATTTGGATGCTTGACCTAAAATAATGCCCAATGAAGAAAGATCAATGATATTGAGATTCCTTAGAACCCAGTTCCTTTTTAGGATAGGTTAAGCCAACTAAACTTCAAGAAGGCACTTACCTATAAACCCCATGCAAGCCTAAACCTAAGGCCTTGTGTGCTTTGTGTGTATATGATTATTTATTTATAACCTCATAAACATCATAACATCATGCCATAGCATTTTCACTAACCATTTCAAGGAACTAGGGATTTATCTTTGTCCTGTTTTGTAGGTTATGGCTTCCACTCATAGAAACATAATTCAAATCAATTTCATAAGGGAGCCTCCTCAACTCAAATAGTTAGTATAAAGGGTTCCTGAAAATTCTCTGTTCACAAAAAGATATGGTTGACTTCTCAATATGGTTACCTCAAACTTTGAAGAGGACATGATAAGGGTACTCTTTCGGTTCTTTGACCCTGTACATCATTATTTCACATTTCCCGACTATCAACTAGTGCCCACAATGGAAGAATTCTCTCAATTATTGGGGGTACCGGTCCTTGATCAAATATCATTCACCGGTTTAAAGGAAACTCCAAGACCTGAAGTTATTGCCAAGGCCTTACATTTGAAGAGTTCTAACATTGTAGCCAATTGGGAGATAAGAAGCGGGGTCAAAGGGTGTTTGGCTAAGTTCCTGATGGAGAAGGCTCAACTATTTTTGGATTCTATAGATTTACAAGCTTTTGAGGAGATCTTGGCTCTTCTAATCTACGGGTTGGTGCTTTTTCCTAACTCTGACCAACTCATAGATGTGAATGTTGTCAAAATTTTCCTTACTTGTAATCTCATGCCTACTTTGCTTGGAGACATTCTACATTGTCTTTACACTCGCACCGTGAGGAAGAGAGGAGCTCTCATGTGTTCTATTTTGTTGCTGTCTAGGTGGTTTATTTCTCACCTTCCCCGATCAATATTGAATAATGAGCAAATTTTGAGATGGTCGCAAAGGATAATGTTGCTTTCTCATGCAGATATCCATTGGTACTCTAGTTCTCAAGAAGACATTACTATCATTTACCATCGTGGGGAGTTCCTTAATGTTCCACTCTTGGGCATTAGAGGAGGTATTACTTACAACCCATCTTTAGCTCTACGATAATTTGGCTACGCTCGAAGAGATGGTCCCCATAATACACTCATTCAAGGTATTATATTCGACTACGAGAATGATGTCCAAGGTTATCATTGGAGGTTTTTACATGCTTGGGGCATGGTAAGCAAGGTTGATAGCAATACTTTTGGGCATAAGAATTCCATCCCTCTTGAGACTTATCTCAAATGGGTGCGAGCTCATGCTCAGAGTCTCATGATGCTATATCTCGCTATCTTACCAATAGTTGTGGAGCTTGTTGCCGAGGGAGATGATCCTTACACCATTCTAAATCCGGACATTCCTATCGACTTTGAGGAATTGCAGAGATTGTGGATTAAACTCAATGGGGGAACGAGACATCTTTGAAGCTCGATTATATGCAAGCAAGAAGAAAGTGTTGGAGCTCACAAGGCAACTTCACGAGGAGAAAAGCCTGAATGCCTACATTTCACCAAAGAGGATGCGTCCGTGGAAGACCTGAGTCTTTTGTTTTAGGAGTTTAGTTTGTTTTCTCTTTGAGACCTTGTTGCTTTTTCATTGTAAGCCCGAGGGGAAATTTTAATCTTTGAACTTATTAATACAATTGTGGTGTTTGTTTCCTTTTTGGCTAAGCAAATTTAAATTTCTTAAGGTTCTTGAAAACATTGAATCCACATAGCATGCATCATATCATAAGAAGGTTTTCCGATACAGGTTTCCTCATCTTTTTACTATTCATTTCAGTATAAGATGGCTCTGGAGAAAACCGTCAATGATCAGCAGACTCAACATGCATAGTTCTAAGAGACTCTCCTCAACCTAGCCAAAGGTTAGCAAGAGGTGATGGCACTCTTTGTCACTAAGAAGAAGACTAAGAAGAAGGCTATCATCCTCAACATGGGAAGAAGTTTCAAGGGGCATGTCCGACTAGCTCAAATAGAAGAGGCTTCTTCTGAGGAAGAAGACGATCAAGAAGAGGAAGCTAGAAGCACTAGAGATAAGGGTGGAAATAACCAAGCTACTAAGGACGAAGACTATTCCGAGGAGCAATACCCACCGGCAGATGACAAGTACAAACAACTCGAAGACCGAATTAAGGCTGTAGGGATCCAAAGAGTGCCTGGTTTGGACTTTGGAGATTTGGGTCGGGTCCCTGAGGTGGTCATTCCCCACAAATTCAAGATCCTTGTCTTTGCCAAATACGATGGGGGTATCCTGTCCAAATATGCATCAGGTCTTATATCCGTAAGATTCAACCATACACCACTGATAGGAAGTTATGGATGCACTTATTCCAAGAAAGATTATCTGGGACACAGTTGGAATGGTTCTATCAACTAGAAGGGACTAATATCCACACATGGGAGAATCTGGCTGCTGCCTTCTACAGACAATAACAATATAACACTGATCTTGCACCAACTCGCGTGCAGTTGCAAAATATGTCTATGGGCTCAAATGAAGGTTTCAAAGAGTATGCTCAAAAGTGGAGGGACCTGGCTGGAAGGGTGCAACCCCTATTGACTGATAGAGAATTAGTGGACATGTTTACGGGCACCCGGACTGGCCCATTCTTTAATTTGCTGATTGGGAGTTCTTCGTCAGGGTTTACCGAGTTGATCTTGACTGGCGAGCAAGTTGAAAGTGGAATCAAAAGCAGAAAGATCCCCATGGCCCCAACCTCTACTGTTGTAAAGAAACCATTTGTTGGTAAGAAAGAAAATAATGTTGTTTATGGACAAAGGAGCCGTGTCAAGAATGATCGTCATTAGTCAGTAGGAGGTGTATTAATTTCAAACCCGACCCCAGTTCAACAACCACAACAAACAAGCAATCAACAAAGGCCCGATGCCCCAAGAAGGAAATTCACTAGAATCAACATGCCACTATCTCAAGTTTTACAACATCTGTTGAAGGCAAATTTGGTAACACTGAGGAATCCTCCTCAAAACCCCAATACTTCATCTCCGAAATACAACCCGAATGGAAAATGTGCCTATCATTCCAATAACTATGAGCATGATACCAATGATTGTTGGGCCTTAAAGAGAAAGATCCAAGATTTGATTGATAACAAAGTGGTTGAGTTTGACCCTCCACAAACCCCTAATGTCATTATTTCTCCAATGCCTAGTCATGGTAAAGGTGTCAATGCTATTGACGATGTCTCTTTTGTCTCCACCATTGATGATTTGACTACTCCATTGTTGACCATTAAGAAGAATCTGCTGAGATCCGGTTTATTTCATGGCTTCCTTGAAAATTGTTGCCATTGTGCTTCCCAAACCAATGGTTGTATGTGGCTGAAGAGAGGTATCCAACGTCTGATTGATAGCCATGAAATTTTGTTCGAGAAAACTCCGTCTGTAAAAAGTTTACCTCAAGATGTTTCCATAATCACAATCTCCAACACTCCTATTAGGATCACCTCTAAAGGCCCTATAAGGATATCTATTGAGCCAAGAGTGGCTCCCTTAATCATTATTACACCGGGGTCAGTCCCCTATTCATCTGACAAAGCAGTACCTTGGAACTATGGGGAAGAAGTTTATTATCATGGTTTCAAGCAAGAGTCATGGATTATTGAAAATGAAGAGCCTGAAATTACAAACATTGTTGGAACTAGTAAGGTCACTAGGACAGGAAGGGTCTTCTCCCCGAAGATCTCTCCTCCAACAACTACTACAACACATGTTCACATTCCTGCTGCTGGGCCAACTACCAATGCCCGAGGTAAAGAGAAAGTTATTGAGCCTGCCCTGACGGAGGCACCCTCAAAAGATGTTACAATTGAAGACCTGTCAAGACAAGAGATGGAGGAAATTCTGAATATCATCCGGAAAAGTAACTACAAAATAGTGGAGCAATTAGGGAAGACACCCTCAAAGATATCCATGTTGCCATTTTTATTATTCTCTGACGCACATGCCCAAGCTTTGCTGAAATTCTTGAAGAATTCCCATGTTTCACAAGAAACCACTGCTGATCAATTTGAGAACTATGTTGCAAGTCTAACTGCTGACAATGGCTTAGGATTTTCTGATGCAGATTTAACTTCAGCAGGGAAGAATCACAACAAGGCTCTCCACATCTCTATTGAATGCAAAGGCACCACTATGGTGCATGTTTCTGTAGATATTGGGTCCTCCCTAAATGTTTTACCTAAAGGTGCTTTGGATAGACTGGATTGTGATGGGTTGGTGCTGAAACCTAGCGATATTACGGTAAGAGCCTTTGATGGGTCAAAGAAGATGATCCATGAAGAGGTTAATCTCCCGATCAAGGTAGGATCTCAAGTCTTCAATTTAACTTTCTATGTAATGGATATTCTCCCGACCTATTCATGTTTACTCGGACGCCCATGTATTCATGGGGCAGGTGCAGTTACCTTTACATTACATCAAATGCTGAAATACCCAGTGAAAGGGAAGGTTGTCATAGTTTGTGGAAAGGAAGAATATATGGTCAGTCATTTGCATTCTTTCAAATACGTTGAAATGGATGTCGAACTCATTGAAACCCCCTGTCAAGCATTTGAGGTAATCCCTCCAATGGTTGCTTTTGCTACTCCTGCTACTCCTGAAATCTCTAAAGGTACACCAAGAATGGCCTCTCTAAAGGATTCTATGGTTGTTGTAGAAGATGGAGGTTGCACTATTTGGGGACAACTTCCTGACATTCCCAACAAATCTGACAAATTTGGGTTGGATTTTACTTCAAAGGCTCATAAAGAGGTTTGACGCGCTCGTGCTGGTGGACCACCTCTACGTATTAGCAACAATGAAGTCAATGCACTGGTAGACACTGATAGTGACGGTGACCTAGACAGCTGGATCTTCCCAACTGCTGACGGTGGACTCAACAACTAGAAGGCGAAAGAATTCATCTCAATCTCCTTCAACCAGGAGTAATTACTATTTCCTATTTTTATTGCTTTAAGAAATTTGTCTGTATAATTTCCTTCAAAATAATGACTTTAAACCATGTGCTTTACCCGGGGTACAATGGTCCATTTGTTAAGGTTTGTCATTTCATATATCATATGCTCATTTAATGAAAACATTGGACGATTTTGCATTCAAATTTATGCTCCTTGTCTTTCTTTTATTTTACTGCATTTCCAAAATAGACATGTGACCTTACATGCACACACACATTTGCAGATCCACATCCACTCCAGATCTCTTTGACAACAACTCTGCTATTGCCACCTATGACTTTGAAAATCCAATCTATCAAGCTGAATACGAAGGTGAATAAGATTGTGAGATACCTGGAGAACTCTCCAGACTCCTGATACAAGAGGAAAAGGCTATCCAACCGCACGAAGAACTGGTCAAAGTGATAAACTTGGATACTGAGGCAGATAAGAAAAAAGTCAAAATCAGAGCTAACTTGGAAGACAGTGTCAAAAGCAGATTGGTTCAGATGTTGCATGACTATGTTGAGGTATTTTCTTGGTCATATGAAGACATGTCAGGGCTCGATACTGATATTGTGGTCCATCGTCTACCAACGAAAGAGGGTTGCTCTCCGATCAAACAAAAGGTTCATCGCATGTGTCCTGACATGTCTGAAAAGATCAAGGCTGAGGTAATGAAACAGTTCAATGCAAGTTTCTTAGCAGTGACATCGTATCCCCAATGGGTTGCAAATGTTGTTCCAGTACCAAACAAAGACGGTAAGGTTCATATGTGTGTAGACTGCAAAGATCTGAATAGGGAAAGTCCTAAAGACGACTTCCCACTACCGCATATTGATGTATTAGTTGACAACACTTCTCAACACAAGGTGTTTACCTTCATGGATGGCTTCTCGGGTTACAACCAAATCAAAATGGTGCCCGAAGATATAGAGAAGACTACTTTTGTCACACAGTGGGGCACCTTCTGTTATAAGGTCATGCCTTTTGGCCTGAAGAACATGGGTGCGAATTATCAACGAACTATGGTGGCTTTATTTCATGATATGATTCATCATGAGATAGAAGTTTATGTTGATGACATGATAGCAAGGTCCCAAACTGAGGAATAGCACCTTGATCACCTGCACAAGCTAAGAATGACTAATCATTGACTTTTGACCTAGTACATGACTCAGTGACTTGGAGCATAATCTTAAGGACTCAAACACAACATATTGACCTAACTTAATGGTTCAAATCATTTCTCAAGATCAATGAATTGATAGTTGAAATTTGATCAACTGATGAAAAGTCAACTAATGCACAAAAAGTCAAACTTTGACTTTTTGATCAACATTGAATTTCAAAGATCAAGATCCATTAAGATACTCAAAAATATCAAACTTGACCATCAAGAATCAATAAAGTCAAAAACATCCACAAAAAGTCAAAGTTTTCAATACTTAGAAATTTTCTAAGTATTTTTATACTTGATAAATTCATTACTTCATGACAATTTTTCACCAAAATGAAAGATGATTCAAGGAAAACTTTCAACATGAAAGTTGTAGATCTTGATGAATTATACAACTTTGTATTATAGGGCTGATGTCCAAAAAATTCTTAGATTTGAAGATTTGAAGATACAACTTTGTATTATACAACTTGACCATCATAGCTTTGAAACTAACCATGTCCTTAGATTTCATTTATGTTGCCTGAGTGATGCAAATTTTGAGTTTGAACTTTCTGAAAAAAATTAGGTTTAATTGGTACCAAATAAAATTCATGCTCATCTTTGATTTTTAGCTTAAGTTATTTACATGGTTGAAATCGTGGTTAAATTTGGAGAAACTTTCATGTTTACAATTTTGCAAATGGTTGAAAAATGAGAAAGATCGGATTTCATGGCAATGGTGTTGTTGCTCTGCACGCGCAAGGTTGAAGATGAAACCATTTCAAACATTTAGGACCAATTTCATTTTAATTTTATTGCATGTTGTATTATGACCATATGAAACAGCCACCCTAGTGGCAGGAGAAGTGCGCGTAAGACATTGAACTATAGGGACCCGGGTTCAAGCCCCAATGGTACCCTTTTGGTTTTTCTTATTTTCTCCTTGCATATTCAATACAAGCAGGATTTATACGCGCATCATACACCCTCATTCCTTCATCATCAAATCAATCAAGCATTCCATCCAACACGCCACAAGACAAGCCCATGGTACACCCAAGGAAGCCATGCACACTGGATCACAAAATAGTCGTTGGACCTGCTTGGTTTTGGCCTCATTATTTTTTTTTGTTTTTGCTTTCTCATACCTCCTCTTTTACTAAAAAACCACAGAGGTCCGTATATATTTTTTATTTTATCATTTTTCTGATTACAAACAAAAATATTTTGGGTCTGGACCTTTTTTTTAACTACTTTTCACACCCATTTTCATTTTTCAACCCCCATCCCAACTATTTTTATTTTAATTATTTACATTTATATATTTATTTTACCTAAACCTAAAACCACCAAAAAATATATTTTTCTTCATTTAATCAAGAATGTTTAATTTAAGTATTTTAGTTTATTTTTATTAAATTCTATTATTTTTATTTTACATTGTAAAAACATTTTCTAAATTAATACTAATATTCAAACTATTTTCTAAACAAATTATTAGACTTAGGTTTATTTTCTTCTTAATTCAATAAACTTAGATTATAGTTTTTGATTAAATAATTAATCTCTTTTTTTTTGTAAATTAATTTACTTAGTTTAGTTAGGTTAAATTATCAAAACTTTTTCTATCAAAAACCCTAAAAGACAATTTCTTCTTTCTTCTTTACCTTTATATTTTTATATTATTATTGTAATTCATATTCATTGGTTTGTAATAGTAATTAGAGTTTTATTGCTTTCTTCCCCTATTCACAAAATTGTACCCCCATTCCCAAAGCGTTGTAATAGCGTAAGATATTTAAATTCTGCAATTTATCACTTTCCATATTACTGCTAGTAATTAGGGTTTGTATGACAAGATTAAAATCAAACATTAGACAACTTTAATTCAAGATAAAATAATTGAATCAAACACACTTTGCACACTTACACCTCTAGGGTAACCCACACTTATTACCTCAGATTAAAACAATCACGCCCCTCGAACGTGTGATGTTTTAGCAAAGACCCTCGATTAAAAAATCATAGTCCCTCGACGACCCTTCAAATGTTGCCTTCAGTAAATGATCTTAGTCCCTTATGAAAATTGCTAAAACATCTTACAAGTTGCCTTCTATGATTGTACGAGAACCCACGCATGTCCCTCACATCCAATGATATGGCTTCCTACTAACTAATGGTAGACAAGCACTATCTAAAGGAGGAGGAAAAGAACAAAGACTTTCTTTGAGTAGGTAGATTACTCGTAGTTGCTTGCTCACAAATAAAACCATTTACACCTCACACTTTCAAAACACTTTTCAAACAAACATTTTGTATACGCTCTCAACGACACGAGAATTATTATAAAATGGACTTACATTGGCACATTTCAAAATCTTTCCAAACATTAATTTTCAACAAATATTTTCAAAACCAACACTTTGTATACATTCTCAATAATGCAAGAATCATTGCAAAGTTTTCCAAACTTAGGCGTTTTCAAAATATATTCAAACTTACATAAACATAAAAGCATTTCAAAGAGATCAAGAAATTAAGATCCCATAGATAACTACAGATGAAAAGGATGCTAACACCTTCCCTTTTCATAACCTACCCCCCCAAAACTCAAGAAAATTCTCAAAAGGTCTTTCCTGTTCTTTTCACCCTTTCCTTTATTGGATAAAAGAAAAGTCGATAGCGACTCTTGCTATCCAAAACATTTGCAATAAAATGCAAAACAAACCAAGTCAGTTCTCCCACCATATCATAATGGAGAATTCCTGAAGGTTACATACTAGAAGGATACAACCCTACTACTCAAGTCGCTCCACTTGTTCAACCTACTACTATTTCTACACCTCCCGTGGTGAATGATGTCCCTGTTATTAATGATGAGGTTTATCATGCCATTCCTCCACCAAATGAAAGCTTGGGATTCTATGATAGAATGGATGATTTTCAATATCATTTTAATGAGATGTAGAAAGAAATGAAGGCCCTTAGTGTAAAGGAGTTATTTGGACAGAATGTCAGTGATCTCTGCTTAGTTCCTAATGTGAAGGTTCCTTCTAAGTTTAAAGTGCCGGAATTTGAGAAGTACAAGGGAAACTCTTACCCCGTGATCATCTGGTGATGTATATCAGAAAAATGTCCATTGATATCGACGATCAATGCATGCTTATCCATTTCTTCTAAGATAGTTTGACTGGTGTTGCCTTGAAATGGTACATGGGTTTGGACAATAGCAACATCCACAAATTCAATTATTTGGGTGAAGCTTTTGTAAAGAAGTATAAGTATAACATGTTTATGGCACCTGACCGTGATCAGCTGAGAGCAATGACTCAAAAATATAAGGAATCATTTAAAGAGTATGCGCAGTGTTGGCACGAGGTTGTTGCCCAAGTGTACCCCCAATGGGAGAGTAAGAAATGACTGAGGTCTTCCTGAAAATCCTTGGTTCATTTTACTATGAAATAATGGTGGCAAGTGCACCAAGTGATTTCTGAGATGGTGAGTATGGGTGTCCGTTTAGAGGAAGCCGTTAGAGAAGGACGATTGTCCAAAGATGAAGGTTCAGGTGCAACTAAGAAGCCATCACATGGTTTCTCTAGAAAGAAAGAAGGAGAGACAAACATTGTTATTCAAGAAAGAAGGATTAGGCCTCCGAGAAGACATCATCAGCATTAACAACAAATTTCTTCAGTAACCCAAGTTGTCAATGTAGCTCTGACTTGTTGCACATTAGAAAATGTCTCCTTAAGGTAATCAAGGGCAAGGTCAGAAGATAGAAGATTTTGATCCTATTGTAGTTAGTTATACATAATTGTTTCCAGTCTTAATTCAGAAGAACCTAGTGCAGACTAAGTATCCTCTGCTATACCTGCAACTTTTCCATGGTATTATAAAGCTGATCAGACTTGTGCTTTTCATTAAGGAGCCCTTGAGCACAATATTGAAAATTGTTATCCGTTGAAGGCTGAAGTGCAGAAGATGGTAAAATATGGTATCTTATCTTTTAAAGATGTAGTCCAAATGTGAAAGCTAATCCATTACCCCAAGCACAAAGGTGGATGTAGAGGTGCTGTGAACATGGTTACTAGTTTTCCTGGAGATTTCAGGATTTATGATATAAATCTGGTAAGAGGTGATTTGGTGAAGATGCATGCTGATCTCTATGAGTTTAACTATTATACACATGACCATACAACTTACATTATCTGCAGTGAAGATATTCGTGGATATGATAAAGTGATAGATGACCTCCAGGAGATGATAAATGAAGGTATTATCCATATTATCAGACCTAGGGCTGAATATGAGGAGGAAGCGAACATGGTTTATGGATGTCCTGGTGATCCGGATTTATGATGTAAATTGGATGGATGATGATTTGGTATAGCTGCATGCCACATTTTGTCACATGGATGGTCAAGAAAGGCATAATTATGGTTTCTGTCACATCTACTGTAGGGATTCCCGTGGTTGTTCTATTGTGAGAAGAGGTATTCAACTTTTGTTAGATAAAGGTACTATTCAAGTCACAGGAAATAAAGGTGATTATAATGGAGTTAATATGATTGAAGACTATTTTGTTGAGTCCATGTCTGACGATGAATATGCTTTTATTGATGATTTATTTCTTTCTGATGAGAGTGACTTTTCTAATAGTGATTTTGTGATTCTTGAGTATGTTGAAGAGGCGAGGGTGAACGTCATTATACCATATTTTGACATTCCTGCTCCTGTAGAGATTGTATACTACAATAAACTTGTTGTAGCTCTTGTGGTTATTTGTCTACCTGGTCCTATTCTGTACGAACCAAATAAAGCTATACCGTACAAGTACAACACAACTATCCTGGAAGACGGTGTGGAAGTTCTAATCCAACCTTTAGCCCATGTTGAGAATATTGATGAGACCAGTCGGGTGACCCATAGCAGTCATATCTTTGCTCCTACCTTTCGAGGAGGTGTTGACCCAGGTAAAAAGATTATTGAGACTAACATTGAGCCTAAAAAGGTGGTAGGAGAATCTAGTGGCGCCTCCCTAGAAAAAGATGTTAATGACCTATTAAAGATCATTAAGATGAGTGATTATAAGATTGTGGACCAATTGTTGCAGACTCCGTCCAAAATATCCATTTTAGCCCTGTTGATGAACTCCTCTACTCATCGGGAATCTCTAATGAGGGTGTTGGATCAGGCTTTTATAGAAAGGGATGTGTCTCTTGACCAGTTTAATGGTGTTGTAGAAAATATCACATCTTGTAACAATATGAGATTTTGTGATGATGAGTTGCCCAATGAGGGAAGAAACCAAACTTAGCTCTTCACATATCTATGAACTGCAAAAATGATTCCTTGGAAAATGTGTTGATATAAAATGGTTCTGCTTTGAATGTTATACCGATGAGCACTCTTATGAAACTCAAGTACCAAGGAACTCCTATGCGTCCCAGTGGCATTATAGTAAAGGCTTTCGACGGTTCGAGAAAATATGTCATTGGAGAGGTGTACTTACCCATTCAAATAGGTCCACACATGTTTCAAATTACCTTTAAAGTTATGGATATTGTCCTAGCTTACAGCTGTTTATTGGGATGACCCTGAATTCATAAAGTATGAGCTGTTACATCAACTCTACATCAAAAGCTGAAATTTGTCCGTGAAGGAAAGGTGGTTATTGTGAATGGTGAGAAAGCTTTGTTGATATCTCATTTATCTTACTTTAGCATTGTAGAAGTTGATGAAGCCGCTGTTGGAACTCATTTCCAATCTTTGTAAATTGATATTATAAGGAAGAATGAAGATTCTATCACCTCGTTTAAAGATGCGCAACAAGTGGTGCAGAGGGGCCTTAACAATGTATGGGGGCAAGTTATTGATCCACCTGTAAACAAGAATAGGATTGGTTTGGGTTTCTCCCTGAAGAATGGTAAAAGTGAAGTTGTGAAGCCGAAGTATGATTTCAGTAAGTATCAAGACATCTTCCGCAATGCGAGATATCTCCATCCAACTACTCCAGAGGTTGACTCCATCATTGAAGATGAGCCAGAGCTAGAGATGCCAAAATTTGTGACGCATCGAGTGAGGGTCCAGAATTGTGTTGGTGTAAGCCTTAGAGGCTAATACTTTTGGTACTTGTATCGAATTATTTATTAATAATAAAAGGCATTTCTTTATTATGTTTTCTTTTCCAAAATAATAAATTCCCTAGAATAGTCCGTCTGTTTAATGAAATGTTAAGTGTGACTTAATCATGAGATCCCATTAAACAAAAGGAGATTATTCTTAAAGTATCCATAGTAGATCTTTATTGCAAAGTGGGATAACATTAAAGCATTGAGATTATTACGAAGATAGACTGATGATAACATCTCATGGATCATGGATAAGGAGTTATCAAGTCTTGACATAGGTATGAATATTAGGAGTAATATTTATACTCGATTGAACCGCTATGAGAATACTACATAGAATGTTATGCAAGGTGTCATAAGTTATTCTCATGGTGATAATGGTGTATACCACCCTTCGACCTGAAACCACTATGGACCATAGATATAGAGTTAATTACTTTGTTGCTGATCAAACATTATCCGTAACTGGATGACCATAAAGACAGTTGATGGGTACTTCATGAAGCACGCTGAGGGACATGACTGACCTAGATGGAATTTGCCCATCCTGTATAATAGGATAAATGTCTAAGGGCCCAATATTGATCTGGATAAGGGTGACATAGTCTATGCCTTGTGTTCAATATAGACATAAGGGAAAAAGGGTAAGTGTTCACACAAATATTATCACAAAAAGGTTTTATCATATCACATGAAATTTTCGTGACTTGGGTAGCAGTGATGTGTTGCTAGATACCACTCACTACTTATTATGTTAAATATGTAATTTAATATAATTTTCAACGTCGCGAAAACCTACAGGGTCAGACACATAAGGACAGGTTGATGAGAGATAGAGTAAATAAGGAACATTGTAAGGTACGATGCACTTAAGTGAATTGTAGAACACTGTAAGGTATGATACACTTAAGTGAAATACGGAATGTGGTAAGGTACAACGCGCTTAAGTGATATGCGGTATATCACAAGGTATGATGCCTGTACGCTTAATTGGGATTTTAGCTTGCAGCCTTAATTAGGCTTTTAGCTTTAATCCCACACAAGTGGTTCTATAAATAGAGACCTTGTGCTGAAGCATTTCACTTGATGAGATTTTGGTCTTGAAACCCTAACCGTATTTTATCTCACTCTTTCACTCAAAGTTTTCATTTATAAGCATCTAGCACTGTGACCGAAAGCGATATGTTCGTGTGGAATGAGTAAAGGAGTTGTTCTTTATCAACCCTCATGATCACAACATCGAAAGTCTAAATCGCCACAAGAGGTAATATATTCTGTCATTGACCGTGCCCGTTTGTAAGGATCGCTAAAGGAAATTTTTAATTTCCGTTGCATTTTGGATCGCAATTTTCCTTCAAATTGGATCACTATTGATGCTCCTACTTGCATTCACATTTTAAAGTAATTTGTTTTTGCTTGTCTTTTCAAAATCCTTTCACTATTTCCAAGGTGAAAGCGATATTGTATGGGTGTGTCTTTTGTTTTGGATTTTCAAATCACTAATAAAAGTTGCTTTTGATTTCCAAATTATGCTTTTATTTTTTGTTTTTTCTTGGAAAATGGTAATGAGAAAAAACCTTTTGCAATAAATAATAATTGTAAATAAATATGGATAATCACTTGTTACATTTTTCAGTTTCTAAAATCAAGCATAATCATATGTGCAGATTAATTAAAAAACCCGTTGAATACAATGATCCTGCACCCTCTCCCAACTTTAAATATCTTGTGTATGTGGCTGAAGAAAAAGAGTTTTATGAAATACCAAAAGAGGTTTCTCGGCTGCTTGAGTGCGAGTAAAATACCATTCATTCGTATAAAGAGTCATTGGAGACTATTAACTTGGGTTCCAAAGAGGATTTGAAAGAAGTCAAGATTGGGGCACTGCTTCATCTCGATGTGAAGAGAAGGTTGATTGAGTTACTAAAAGAGTATGTGGATATCTTTGTTTGGTATTACCGAGACATGCCTGGGTTGGATACTGATATTGTGGAGCATCATTTTCCTTTAAATCCAAAATGTCCACCAATCAAGCAGAAGTTCCGAAGAACTCATACTGACATGGCACTGAAGATTAAATAAGAGGTCTCGAAACAAATTAATGTCAGTTTTCTTGTGACGTCAGTGTATCCTCAGTGGATTGACAATATTGTTCCAGTACCTAAGAAAGGTGGAAAAGACTGCATGTGCATTGATTGTAGAGATCTGAATAAAGCAAGTCCAAAAGATGATTTCTCATTGCCACATATTGATATGTTGGTAGATAGTACAACCAAATTTAAATTCTTCTCATTAATGGACGGTTCGGATAAAATCAAATTAAGATGGCTCCCGAGGACATGGAAAAAACAATGTTTATCACACCCTGGGGAACATTCTATTACAGAGTGATGCCCTTCGGGTTGAAGAACGCTGGTGCAACGTACCAGAGGGCTATGACAACTCTATTCCATGATCTGATGCACAAGGAGATCGAGGTATATATTGATGATTTGATCGCCAAATCTCAAACTGAGGAAGGGCATATGGAAGACTTGTTGAAGTTGTTTCAACATTTAAGGAAGTATCATCTCTGTTTGAATATGAATAAATGTACTTTTGGTGTTTGTTCTGGAAAGTTTCTAGATTTCATTGTCAGCCAAAAAGGAGTTGAAGTTGATCTTAATAAAGTTAGGGAAGTTCAAGAAATGTCTGCACCAAGAACTAAAAAGCAAGTTAGAGGCTTCCTTGGGCTTTTAAATTACATCTCCAAGTTTATTTCCCATATGACAGCAACATGTGAACCAATATTCAAGCTTATGAAGAAAGATCTGGGTTGTGTATGGATGGATGATTGCCAAAGGGCATTTGAAAGCATTAAGGAGTATCTTCTCAAACCACCTACCTTGTTCCCTCCTGTTGAAGGAATACCATTAATTATGTATCTGACCGTGTTGGATAACTCCATGGGTTATATTTTGGGACAACAAGATGAAACATGAAGAAAAGAGTACGCCATATATTATTTGAGCAAGAAGTTCACTGACTATGAGTCACGATATTCTATGCTAGAAAAGACATGTTGTACTTTGTCCTTGGTCGCGAAGCGTTTGCGACAGTATATGTTGAATCTTACTGGAAGAATCGCCCGTTGGCAGATGCTGTTGTCTGAATATGATATTGAATATCATACTCAGAAATCTATTAAATATGATTTCCCTAATGTGGATGTGATGTATTTAAAAGTTAAAGATTGTGACGAGCTTTTGCCTGAGGAAGGTCCTGATCTTGAGTTCTAGTGGGGTATGGTGTTTGAAGGAGCTGTAAATGCTTATGGAAAAGGAATTAGTATTGTAATTGTCACTCCTCATGGGTCTCATATCCCTTTCACTTCAAGGTTGACCTTTGATTTTACCAATAACATGGTGGAATATGAAGCTTGTATCATGGGTTTTGAAGAGGCTATGGACCTCAGAATAAAAAATCTTGATCTGTATGGTGATTCAACTTTGGTAATAAATCAGATCAAAGGAGAATGGGAAACTCTCCATCCTAGCTTGATTCCATAAAAAGATTATGCAAGGAGGTTACTGCCTTTCTTTAATAAAGTTGAATTTCATCATATTCCCCGAGACAAAAATCAGATGGCCAATGCGTTATCCATGTATAAAGTGAATTCCTGGAATGATGTACCTCAAATTACAATCTAGCATCTTGATAGACCAACTTATGTGTTTACGGCAGAGGTTATAATAGATGATAAACCATGGTATCATGATATCAAACACTTCCTCCAGACTCAAGAATATCCGGTTAGTGTGACAAACAAAGATAGAAAGACATTGAGAAGGTTTACAAGTAGCTTTTTCCTCAATGAAGATGTTTTATACAAGAGAAATTACGACATGGTCTTACTCAGATGCGTGGATAGACACGAAGGAAACATGTTAATGCATGAGATCCATGAAGGTTCATTTGGTACCCATGCCAATTGACGTTCAATGGCAAAGAAGATGCTTAGGGAAGGTTATTATTGACTGACAATGGAATCTGACTGTTACAAATTTGCGAAGAAGTACCATAAGTGTCAGATTTATGCTGACAAGATTCATGTGCCTCCAACTCTCCTCAATATTATTTCCTCCACATAGACTTTATCTCTGTGGGAGTATTGATTTGATTGGGAGGATTGAACCCAAAGTGTCAAATGGACATCGTTTCGTTTTAGTGGCAATTGATTACTTCACCAACTGGGTTGAAGCAACTTCTTATGGTAATGTCACCAAGCAGGTGGCAGTATGTTTTATCAAGAACAATCATATATGTTGGTATGGTATGCCAAGTAGGATTATCACTAATAAAGTTTCAAATTTGAATAATAAGATGATGGCAGAGCTTTGTGAAGAATTCAAGATTGTCCATCACAATTCGTCTCCTTACAGGTTATTGCTACAGTAAAGCGACAAGTAAAAAGTAAAGTATTATTTTTACTGGGTGATATATGTTATATCGTATCGTGTCCATAAAGATTGGTTATTGATTCATTGTTCGATAAATTATTGCATTTGTGAGTTTGGTTTTAAATGGATTTGTTTGTAAGGTGCAAGAATTAAAAGTTATAAACATAAAAAGAATTTCATTCTTCGAATATCAAGGAACTCTCGAGTTTGAATTTCATCTACCCTATCAAATACTTAAACTTACTACCCAGTTGAACTTAACCTTAACTACTCATCAATATCGCCACGTATCGCTCACACAAAGGTCATCTCTAAAGCATAGTGAGATATCAATCGTATAGTTCTATGTCGACGATCTCTCAGTATAACACAAACAACACGGAGACATTAAGAGTCGATACCTAAGTTATTACTAAGCATAAATATATCTCTATAATCTAGCCTAATAGGTATTCATCCTAAGTCCGGATTCAATACGTCCATCTCTGCAACATCTCAAATCCAAACCCTTAGCAAGCTAAAAAGGATAAACATCAATAAAGATTTGTAAAGAAAGCTTCATACAACACCATGAGCAATAAATATAAATATAATCAAGGTAAAGTTACATAAAAAATCCAACAAATAGTAGTTATAAAGAGAAGAAGAGAAGATAAAACCCAATTTTCGGCAGTGTCAAACACGATCCATCAAGCTTCTGACCCAGATCATCCGTTTGCAAGCCACAAATGTTATTTTCTAAGCTCTAAATATCAAAGAATGAAGGTTTGATGAGTTGGGAACAAATACCCCAACACATCAAACCTAAAAATGTGTTTTTCCCCTTTTAATGCGATTTTGGTCCAGGGGACCGTGCTAAGCGGAAAAATTTCGCTAAGTGCGCTCTGCTGTCATGAGAAAAAAATCAGCATTTTATTTTTGTCATAACTTGAGAACCGTAACTCCGATTTGCGCCCAGTTCTAATCGTTGAAAAGCTTATTCAATGATCTTTCTAAAAATGAAAAAATATAAACCAAATTGATGATTTATTATTCTTCAATTTTGATCCTTATTCATTGACGAGTTGCTCAAAATCGCGCGTTTGAAGCCGTGTCTTCGACACTTCATTGCTCATGCTCTAAATATGCATCAATACCTATAAAATGAATAGAAAAAACATCAAACGATAAAATATGTACATAAAAACACAATTAAACATAAACTAAACTAATTTACACAAAAGTCGGGATTATTCAACAATATTAACAAACAAAAAGTCAATAAGTACAACAAAAAGTATATACAAAAATAGCTACAATTTTCACTTATCAAAGTCTCCGCAACTTCAACTTTGTTTGTCATCAAAAAAGGCCAAACAACTCAAAGAACTAAAAGTAATAAACCAAAGAATCATAAATCAACAGGTTTTAGAAAACAGAAAACAAATGCAATGGTTCTAATGACAAATGGTACACACGAAGAAACATGTTTACCACTAAACTGGGATGATAACATAAACATGAAACAAATGCTAAATACAAAGAATATGCCAAACACTCTAAAACAATAATAATTCACAAATGAATCACACCTAGAAAACATAATCATCAGTAGATGAAAAACACAAATATGAGGTATTTTCACTCATCCATAATCTTGCAAACAATAGACTAAATTATGCATTCATCCTAAAATTTACATTGAAAATATAAAAGCAAGAATCTCAAGGGATTTTAAAGGTTGTAATATGGATTGGTTAACAAATAAGGGATAAGTCCTAAATCTAAATGAAACAAAAACTTGCCCAAACCTAATGGAGTGATCAATTCACCAAAGATTCAAACACAAAATTCTGATTAAACTTCTTCCGAATCCCAAATTTCACACTATGATACGGTGGGAGAACTGACTTGGTTGTTTTGCATTTTATCGCAAATTGTGCGGTTTAGAAAGAGTATCCACCGACTTTTATTTTATCCAAAAGGAAAGGTGAAAAAGCACAGGAAAGACCTTTGAGATTGTTTCTTGAGTTCGGGGGGTAGATTATGAATAGGGAAGGTATTAGCACCCTTTTCATCCATGGTTTTCCATGGTCTCTTAGTTATTCTCTATATCACTTGCTTTTGTTTGAAAATGTGCTTTGTGTGGTTTTTGAAAGTGTTTCGAAAAGGAGCCATCGTTTAGGCAAACTTTGTAATGATTCTCGTTCGTAAGAATGTATACAAAGTGTTGATCTTTTGAAAATGTTTTCAAGTTTGAAAGATGTTTTTTGGAAGTGTTGGTGTTTGTTTTTGAAAATAGCAAGGATGTTTTTTGTTTTGAAATTGAACAAGCAACTAGGAACAATCTACCTACTCAAAAGTCTCTCATGTTTATTTCCTCTTTCCTTTGAAATTGTTATCCTACCATTGATTTGGTAAGTAACCCTATCTTTGGATGTGAAAGGGACGGGCGTGGGTCATTGTATAACCATGATTAGAAATGTTGCAAGGTATCTTAGCATTTTTCTTTAGGGACTAAGATCATTTTGAAAGGCAACATAGATAGCATCATCGAGGGGCTATGATCTTGTATTTTGCTCGTCTTTGCTAAGATACCTTACATGCGTATAATGGCCATTTTCATAAGGCAACCAAGTGGATTTACCCTAGGGGTGTTTGTGTGCAAAGTGTTTTATTTTCATGCATTTTTTAATTGATTAGGGTTATCTACTTGTTGATTTTATGTCTTTCCATACACACCCTAGTTACTAGCATTTATATTTAAAAGCGATAAATTACGGAAATGTAAAGTCCTACGCTATTACATCATTTGAGGGATGGGGGTACAATTTACAAATGGGGATGAATTAGGAACTTAAATATTATAACCATATCGAATAACAATGAAGGAAATGTAAAAACAGTGTAAAAAGAAGGAAAAAAAATGCATTTTTAACTATTATGTGTCGACACAAGCTCCTATGCATCGACCCATAAATCTCCTTGCCCATGTATTGCCAAATCAACTCATTATGAGTCGATACATAATGGTATGTGTCAACTTATATACTGTATGTGTCGACTCATACATGCTTTGTGTCGACTCATACACTGTTTGTCCTTCTGTTTTGGGCCCGTATAGCAGTATGTATCGACTCATAAGGCTATGTGTCGACTCATACTGCCATTTTTTTTACTTCAACATTGTTTTGTTGCATACATGGGTTAGTTATCAACACATAATAAAAGGAATGGAAGATAAACAAAAGGTTTTCTTCAAGGACAATGGTTACTACACTTTGTCTTCAAAAAATGAATTACTAATGATGCTTGAAATGAAGGACTAAAGTCAAGAAACTTACCTTGGAGCTGGATCTTATGCTCTGAGCTTGAGTTGTTGTCTTGACTGTTCTTGAACTTTGGAAAATAAAAACAGAGGTGTTCTATAAGCTGGTTCTTGAGTTTGAACAATTTCTAGGTGATGTATGTGAGGTGCTTAGATATTTGGATAGAGTTTGCAAGGTGTGAGAGTTCCAAATATTTGGACTTTAAAACTCAAGAGTGGGGGCTTTTTTTTGGAAAGTTATGGCTTTTTAGAGAGTATGGGATCTTGATGGCTAGTATACAACAAAACTTCTGGCTTTTATCTCTATTTTTTCTCACCTCCCTCTCTTGCAAATGCTTCTTCTATTTATAGGCAAGGGGTTTGTGCATATGAGCTGATTAGGTTTTTAAAACAACATGTTATGGTTTGGTTGGATTACAAAGATCAAACTAAGTCAAGTACTCCATAGTCCCAAGATGAAGTACCAAAGTTGATGGTATTTAGGAGCTACTTCCCATGATTTATGGTGGAGTATAATCAGCAACCAGTAAGGTATGGGCTCAAGACAAACTTTATACAAAAAGCTTGCTTTTCAAAAATAGCAATGGTACCTTTATGCCATATATGGAAAGATCTTTTGGACAATGGTTTAAACACTTGCTTAATAGCTCAAGAGTGGGTGTAAGCATTAAATTATGATGATATTTGCAAGCAAGGAAGCCTGCAACATAAGATTATGCAGCATAGCATAAGGGTTTCGTTATGTGTTCTTTAATAGAATGACTTGCAATTCAAGGTTGGATGCCCAACTTTAATCCCTTGAATCTCCTAGCTCAAGTATGATAAATTAATGCTCTTGGATGTTTTGGAAAGATTGAAACATCCTCTATAACTTTCATGTTGGCTATTTTGACAAAATCATCTTGTAAATATGTGAAACAATGCCAAGAAGTTGGGATAAAATCCTGAACAAAATCTGTTGTAAATTTCTCTAAGTGTTAAATGAAAATGTCATGACTTCATGAATTTATAACTCAAAATCCAAGCACTTCTAGGATTTGATTAGAAAAGCAAAGTTGTAGATCTCATTGGTATCTACAACTTTCATGTTGAAAGTTTTCCTTGAACCTTCTTGCATCTTGGTGAAAGAATGGCGTGAAGTGGTGAAATTATCATGTATAAAAACACATAGAAAATTTCTAAGTCTTGGAAATATTGACTTTTCAAGTTGACTTTTGACTTTCTTAACTTCTTGATGATGAAGCTTGATATTCTTGAATGTCTTGATGAATTTTGATCTTTGGAATGTAATGTTGACCAAAAAGTCAAAGTTTGACTTTTCAGGGTATAATTGTCTTTTTCATCAGAAGTGTTGTTTTTAGATCATCTGATCAATTGACTGAACAATTTTGTGATCCAAGGCTTGAAGCTTGACATGAGAAATCTTGAAGGTCCATAATGATCCATGAAAGTCATTTGAGGCATTAAAAGTCCAATTGTCCTTGTGCAAACTCAAACCCTAATTTGATGTATCAGTGTGCAAACTTGAACCATTGAAGATCTTATGAGAGAATCCTTGAGAAACAAGAGGGCAAATTTTGGGGTACAACAGCTGCCCCTATTCAATCTTCTTAAACCTGAAGAGTTAGATTGGAAGATCCACCATACGTGACTTGAAGGTGAAAGATGATTGAACACTAGAGTGCCTAGAAATTTGCACTCGAAGATGGATGGTGAATGGGCTTGTAGATGCCATTTGGAGGAATGTTGGTAAACACTGGAAGAAGTATCAACATAAATCTCTTGTTGATTTATACTAAAACTTGATGTTTTACCTGTGAGAAAAAGAGTTAGTAAAATGTAGGTGCCTGCATGATGTTCACCAGATGTGGTATTATGTTAAATGCATACAATATGTATATGCTATGATGTATGAATGTGAGATGTACGTTTTTGTTCGCGAAAATAAATCCCTGACTGCCGCTGAGGGAATTCTGAGGGGTGAATCCCTAGTTGTCGTTGGGGATGAAGAATATGCATATCTTCAAACTTTATTGAAAGGATATTTTCGCTGGGGAATATCTCTTGAATGTCAGCTGTTATCTGGTCGGATCCAGGCTTCACAATTTGTTGAGGATGAAGTAGTCAACTACTATCGGGTCGGATCCAGGCTTCCCGGAAACTTACTGGGGGAAGAGATGAATTAACTGTTATCTGGTCGGATTCTAGGCTTTGCAGAAAATTTCTTGAAATTGAATAGTTATCTGGTCGGATCCAGGCTTCACAACAACTTGCTGGGGATACAGAAGTTAACCATTATCTGGTCGGATCCAAGCTTCGCAGTAACTTGAAATGGTAACTACTATTTGGTCGGGTCTAGGTTTCATGGTTTTTGGAAAGTTGTATTATTATCTGGTCGAGTCCAGGCTTCATAGTGTCTCTCTGGGGATCATAGTTAATTGTTATCTGGTCAGGCTCTAGGTTTCACAATAAACTGTTGAATAATTGTCATATGGTCGGGTCCAGGCTTTGTAGATTTCTGAGGTTGATGAGGTCAATTGCTATCTGGCCGGGTCCAGGTTTCACAATAAACTGTTTGGGGATTTAGTTGTCATCTGGTCGGTTTCCAGGTTTCACAATGAATCTTTGAGGGTAATTGCTATCTGGTCAGATCCAGGCTTTACAACAACTTGTCGGGGTAGAGGAAAACTCTACCGAGGAAAAGAAGTTAAACCTTGATCCAGCTGAGTCCAAGTTCTTCTATATTTTGAAGAGTTAGACTATTATCTGATCGGGTCCAGGTTTCATAGTATCTTGAAATTGAGATCAACTGTTATCTGGTTGGGTCCAGGTTTCAGATGCTCAAATTGTTATCTGGTCGGGTCCAGGTTTCAGTAATTTACTAGGGATAGTGGAAAACTCTACTGGAGAAAAGGAGTTTTGCTAATGATTTTGTAGGATTTAAACTGCTATCTGGTCGGGCCCAGGCTTCGGCAATTGAAGAAGTCAAACTATTATCTGGTCGGGTCCAGGCTTTTAGTAATAACTTGGAAATTATGCTAATATCTGGTCGGGTCCAGGCTTTATAGTATCTTTTTGGAAATAGTAAAGGATTTACTGACGGCTTTACTGGGGACCAAGGGTTGTGGCCCTATGATTTGCAATAATCTGAAAGGAAAATTCAAACTGGAGAGTGTAGACTCAGTCTGGTAGGATGGACTCAGCTTGGGGAGGATACACTCAACTGGGGAGGATATACTCAGTTGGGAAGGATATACTCAGTTGGGAATAACAGGATCAGCTGGGGAAGATATACTATACCGGGGGAATACAAAATCAGTTGGGGAGGATGTACTCGGCTGAGGAATTTTGTGGTTCCTCGATTGTTGTTGGGGAAATAAAACCCGTTGGGGAAATAAACCCGGTTGGGGAAATAAACCCTGTTTGGGAAGTGAGTTTCTTTTAGGAAGAGATCCACGAGGCTTTAACTTGTAAAAATTCGACTTAGCTGGAAAGAGAGCTGCCAAGAGATTGAGACTCTGGTTGGGTATTATCCTATGCAAAGAGACTTTGTGAGTAACTTTGTTGAGGAGGATGTTAATGGAATAACTCTGTGAGGGTATTCCCTATTTATTAAAGAGGTTCCTGTTACTGCTTAGGTCATATGTGCCAAACAGTTTTAATTATGTTCATATGCATATGTTCATTCAATTTTAGTCATTGGACAAATTTGTATTCAAAACCAAGACATAAATTTTGCACTTCAAAGTATATTTGTATTGATATTTTGCCCATGAATAGGAGTTTTTGTACAGAGAGACTGAGATCCTAGTAAGAGGAAATCGTCGAAAGGAAAGCAAAATTGAGAACAAAAACAAATATCCATGTGAAACAATCTCATTTCCTTCCAACTCTACTATTTACCCAATGTCTTCAAATGTCCCTTACCGTTGATAGAAGTTGATTGGATTGATCTTGTACCGTTTGAACTTGGACCTTGGTGATAAAATCGACTGTGGTGATTCCACGGGACATAGTCATATGCTTTCAATCCTTAATTTTTGTATGGACCGCCCTTTCGGGTTTTCAGCCCACCAGGATACCCTTTTTTCCCAAGTCTCCCTTCCAGGTTTTCAACTTGCCGGGTGTACAATCTTTTGCATATATCCCTAATTTTTGCCCAAACCATTTGGTTTGCCGGGATGCCCTTATTTTGCCTAGGTGTGTCAACCTAGCGGGTCTCTTATGCGTAGTATTTTTTAACTATGTCCACGTTTATAGGATGTGGGAAATCTTCACCATCCATGGTAGTCAACATCATGGAACCGCCAGAGAAAACTCTCTTGACAACAAATGGCCCTTCATAGGTGGGAGTCAATTTGCCTATGGGGTCGCCTTATGGTAGAATGATGAGTTTTATCACCAAGTCACCAACTTGATATACTCGAGGCTTAATCTTTTTTTTTGAAAGCCTTGATCATCCAATTTTGGTACGTATGACCATGGCACACAGCAGCTAATCATTTTTCGTCGATCAAGTTCAGCTGATCCAATCTCGTTTGAATCCACTCATCTTCGCCTAAGCCTGCCTCATTCATAATCCTCAGCGAGGGAATCTGAACTTCCACCGACAGAACAAGGATAGCCAATTGATGTTCTAGCTGAAGTGCGGTAGCCATGTAGAGCAAACGACAACATCTCATGCCAATCCTTATAGGTTACCACCATTTTATGCATAATCTTGATATTTTTATTGGTTGCTTCGACTGCGCTATTCATTTTCGGTCTATATGGAGAAGAATTGTGATGCTTGATATTAAACAGAATGCAAAGCTCAGTAATCATAACATTGTTGAGGTTAGTCCCATTGTCGGTGATAATTCTTTCGGGGATACCATAACGGCAGATGAGGTTGTGTCTGATGAATCTGGCTACCACATTCTTGGTGACTGAGGCAAATGAGACGACTTCAACCCATTTAGTAAAATAGTCGATAGCAACAAGAATGAAGCGATGTCCGTTGGAAGCGGTGGGCTTGATCTATCCAATCATATCAATGCCCCACATTGCAAATGGCCACGGAGCAGTCATGACGTTCAAAGGAATAGGAGGCACATGGACCTTGTCAGCATAGATTTGACATTTGTGACAAGTTCTTGAATGTTGATGACAATTAGTCTCCATTATTGACCAATAGTAACCAGCTCTTAAGATTTTCTTAGCCATCGTATGCCCACTTGAGTGAGTACCAAAGAGACCATCATGCATGTCTTCCATGATTTCCTCTGCCTCCTTATTGTCCACACATCGGAGTAGAGTTGAGTCATGGTTGCGCTTGTACAATATTTCGTTGCTTAGGAAGAATTTGGCTGCAAATCTTCGTAAGAACTTTCTGTCATTGATAGATGCTCCCTCTGGATAATCTTGTGCTTCAAGGTACCTCATCACCTTATGGTACCATGGCTTTTCCATATCGGTGTCAAGCTTATAACAATGTACAGGTTCATCGAATCTTTCAATTGTAATCATAGGGGATTCGTTGTCCCATCTGACCTTGAACATTGAAGACATGGTTGCCAAAGCGTCAGCCAACTGGTTTTCCTCCCTAGGGAAGTGCTCAACGGTGATCTCTTCGAAGTAGGGAATCAGGGATAGCACAAGTTCCTTGTAAGGGATAAGATTAGGGTGTTTAGTGTCCCAATATCCTTTTACTTGGCTGATCACTAGGGCAGAATCCCCGAACACATCCAAATGCTTGATCCTTAAGTCAATAGCAACTTTCAGACCTAAGATGCATGCTTCATACTCGGCCATATTGTTCGTACAATCGAAGCATAGTCTGGAAGTGAAAGGAGTGTGGCAACCTTCAGGAGAGATGATCACAACACCAATTCCATTACCTAAGGCATTGGAAGCCCCACCAAATACCATAGTCCATCGGGATCCTTGTTCAGGTCCATCATACGGTCCATGTTTTGCACAGTCGGTTACCAGCATGATGTTCTCATCAGGGAAGTCGTAGTTTATTGACTAATAATCATCCATAGCTTGATGGGCCAAATGATCAGCTAGTACACTTCCTTTGATGACCTTTTGCACAGTGTATTGAATATCGTACTCAGTCAAGATCATTTTCCATCTGGCTATCCGTCCGGAAAGGGGAAGTTTCTCGAAGATGTACTTGATTGGGTCCATCTTAGAAATCAACAGAGTGGTATGAGTCGACATATACTATCTTAGCCGGCGAGCAGCCTATTCCAGAGCATAACAAGTTTTCTCAAGCAGTGAATATCTGTTTTCACAGTCGGTAAACTTTTTGCTCAGGTAATAAATAGCATGCTCTTTTCGGCCAGACTCGTTATGTTGGCCCAAAACACACCCCATAAAGTTCTCAAATACTGTCAAGTACATGATCAAGGGTCTTCCTTAAATTGGAGGCATGAGAATAGGAGGTTATTATAGGTATTCTTTGATTTTGTCAAATGCAAACTGGAACTCATCATTCCATCTGACTAACTGATCTTTCTTCAAGAGTTTGGAGATTGGCTCACAAGTAGCAGTCAAGTGTGATATGAAGCGAGCAATGTAATTGAGACAACCTAAGAATCCTCTGACTTCTTTTTCAGAATGAGGGACTGGCATTTCTTGGATGGCCTTTACCTTGGAAAGATCAACTTCAATGCCTTTATTGCTGACAACAAAACCTAGAAGCTTTCCATATCGTACTCCAAACGTGCACTTGTTAGGGTTTAACCTCAGCTTGTACTTCTTCAGCCTCTCGAATATTTTGTACAGATGATCGAGATGTTCTTCTTAGGTTTGTGATCTGGCAATCATATCATTCACACACACCTCTATCTCATGATGAATCATGTCATGAAATAAAGATACCATAGCCCTTTGATATGTTGCCCCTGCATTCTTTAATCCGAACGGCATGACCTTGTAGCAGAAGGTGCCCCATTGCATAACGAAAGTAGTCATCTCCATGTCTTCGGGAGCCATCCTTATTTGATTATAGCCTGAGAAGCCATCCATGAAAGAGAAGACTTTAGGATGAGCAGTATTATCAACTAAGACGTCAATGTGTGGTAGAGGGAAGTCATCCTTGGGGCTTGCCCTATTCAGATCCCTATAGTCTACGCACACGCGAACTTTTCCGTCCTTTTTTGGCATCGGTACCACATTGGCAACCCATTGGGGATAGTATGTCACAACTAAGAATCCTGCATCAAATTGTTTCATCACCTCAGCTTTGATCTTTTCAGACATATCAGGCTTCATGGGACAAACCTTTTGTTTGACGGGAGGGCAACCTTCTTTTGTTGGCAGGCGATGGACTACGATGTCGGTATCCAACCCAGGCATATCTTCATAAGACTAAGCAAATACTTCCACATAATCATGCAACATCTGAACCAACCTGCTCTTGACACCACTTTCCAAGTTAGCGCCGATCCTGATTTCCTTTTTATCTGACTCAGTACCCAGGTTGATAACTTCAACTGACTCTTTATGCAATTGAATAGTGTTTTCCTCTTGTAATAGAAGTCTGGCTAGTTCTCCCGGTATGTCACAATCTTCCCCACCTTCGTCTTCGGCTTGGTTGATAGGACATTCAAAGTCATAGTCAGCAATAGTAGAGTCATTGGCAATAGGATCCAGAGTGGATGAAGACCTGCAAGAATGTGTGTGTGTGCGTGTAAGATACATGGCTATTTTTGAAATGTATTTGAAAGAAAAGAAAGATAATGAACACAAATATTTGAATGCAAAAGAGTCCAATGTACTGAATGATCATATGATTAGATGAACATAAATAAAACCCTTGACAAATGGACCAAAGTGCCTCGGGCCAGGCACATGGCTCAAAAGTCATTGTTGAATATTACAGACAAGATGTTCTTGAATTAAAAGAAAAGAAATGACAAGTAGATTACTCCTCGATGAAGGAGATGGGAACAAAGTCCTTTGCATGCCAATTCTTCAGCTCCGTTGTAGTTGGATACACCCAATCTTCAAATGCAACTCCTTCTTCAGAATCACCACAGCGTTTACTTCATGGCTTCCAATGCGGAGAGGTGGATTTCCAGCATGACGCCTCACTTCCTTCTGAGCTTTAACGGTGAAGCCCAAACCAAACTTGTTTGCTTTAAATGGGATATCGAGGAGTTTCCCCTAAGTACCACAATTTCCTTCTTCAATTGTCGCGCGGGCATCCTTGACTGAAACCATCTTTGGTGTGGCCTTAACAGCTTTAGACTCATCAGAAGAACATTTGGTATCAGCAATCATCGGTGGCATGACTTCAAAGGCTTGACATGGGGTTTCAATGAATTCTCCATCCATCTCTATGTATTTGAACGAGTTAAGGTGGCTTACCATAAACTTTTCTTCTCCACAGACGATGACTATTCTTTCCTTGACTGGATATTTGAGTTTCTGATGGAGAGTTGAGGTTACTGCCCCAACTTTATGGATCCACGGGCGACCTAATAGACAAGAATAGGCAGGACGAGTATCCATAATATAGAAGGTGGAGTTGAAGATTTGGGAGCCCACTTTGATCGGAAGATCTACTTCCCCATGAACAGTTCTCTTTGATCCATCAAATGGCCTTACAATGATATCGGTTGGCTTCAAGACTAAACCTTCACAATATAGACGCTATAACGCCCCCTTGGGTAATACATTCAGAGAAGAAACAATGTCGACTAGCACATGTTCTAAGGTAGTCCCTTTGCACTTGACAGAAACATGTAAAGCTTTATTGTGATTCTTCCCAAGAGGTGTTAAGTCAGCATCTGAAAATCCCAAGCTATTATCAGCTGCCAGACTAGCCACACAATTCTCAAATTGGTCAGTTGTTGTCTCATGGGGGACATGAGCCTTTTTTAGGAACTTGATTAACGTCCGAGCATGGGCATCTAAACAAAGCAACAATGACAACATTGAAATCTTAGAAGGGGTTTTCCCCAACTGTTCCACAATCTTGAAGTCGCTTCTTTTTATTATCTTCAAGATCTCGTCCATCTCATGGGCCGAGGGTTCTTTATCAGCTACGTCCTTGGAGGGTACTTCAATCACATCAGGCTCAACAACCTTCTCCTTACCTCTTGTATCAGTACTTGGCTTGGCAGCAGTAATGCGGATGGACGTCTTTGTAACCACTAGTGGTGAGATATTGGGTGAAAATATTCTCCCAGTTCTAGTTACCTTGCTTGAGCCAGCTATGTTGCCAACATTATCATCTTTTTCTTCTTCGATCCATGCGTCTTGTTTAATCCCATGATAGAACACATCAACACCATAATTCCATGGTACCGACTTATTTGAAGAGTAGGGAATTGGTCCGAGATTGGTAATTATTAAGGGAGTAATAGTGGGTTCGTTTGAAATCCTAATAGGACCTTTGGAGGTGATCCTAAGAGGTTTGTTTGAGATGGTAATAATGGAAAGGTCTTCACATTTGTTAATCAAACTCTTGGAAAGTGGGGTCTTCTCGAATAGAATTTTGTGGCTATCCATCAGGCGTTATATGCCTTTCTTCATCCCTTCACAACCATTGTGTTGTCTTGTATAACACACACAGTCTTTTACACAGCCCGGGAAAATCCCAGCCTTCAACAGGTTCTTTTTGATGGTATTCAGCAGAGTAGTCAGTTCTTCAACAGAGGCAACAAAAATTGTATCTTCAACGACATTAACACCCTTGTCATGCTTCGGCATTGGAGCGATGATTACACTCGGTGTTGGAGGAGGATCAAACTCAATAGTTTTGTTATCAATTAAATTCTGGATTTTGTTCTTCAAGGCCCAACACTGGTCAGTCTCGTGCCCGGGGCTGCTAGAGTGGTAAGCATACTTAGCATTCGGATTATACTTTGATGACGAGGTATCAGGGTTGGCGGGAGGATCGCGCAATGTCACTAAATTAGCCTTGAGAAAATGTTGAAGGGCTTGAGACAATGACATGCCTAACCTCGTAAGTTGTCTTTTTGGAGTTTCAAAACATTGGTGATTTGCAGATGGTCTTGGAGTAGGAGTTGGATTGGAGATTCAGACGATATTTACAGACAAATGATCATTCTTCTTGATACGAGCCCTTTCCCTGTACACATCATTGACTTCCTTCTTTGCAGCAAAAGGTTTCTTGAGAGGATTGGGGGTGGAGGTAGATGCCACAGAGATCTTCCCACTTTTGATGCCACTTTCAACTCTTTCACCGGTTAAGATCAATTCGGTGAAACCAGAAGAAGAGCAGCCAACCAACAGATTAAAGAAAGGACCAGATAAAGTGCCCATGAACATGTCGATGTGCTCCCTATCAGTCAAGGGAGGTTGGACCCTACCAGCAATGTCTCTCCACTTTTGCGCATATTCCTTAAATCCTTCATTCTTTCCCATGGTCATATCTTGCAACTGAACCCTCGTTGGTGCTAAGTAGGTGTTGTACTGATACTGATGGTAGAAGGCAGTATCTAAATCCTCCCAAGTATTGATACGAGAACCATCTAACTGATAAAACCATTCAAGTTACGTTCCAGCTAAGCTTTCTTGGAAAAAGTGAACCCAAAGTTACTTATCAGAGGTGTACGACTGTATCTTACGCACATAAGATTTCAAATGGTGTTTTGGACAAGAAACTCCATCGTACTTTGCAAAGACAGGTATTTTGAATTTGTGGGGGATGACTACCCTAGAGATCAAACCCAAATCATCAAAATCTAAACCGAGGATGGCCTGGATTTCAACGGCTTTCAATCTGTCTTCTAACTGCTTGTATTTGATATCAGCGGGTGGATACTGCTCGTTGAAATAATCATCATTGGATACTTGATCATTGATACAGTCAGCCTAAGTACTCTTGACCTCACCAATCTGGTTCTCGTCCTCTTAAGATGAATCTCCTCCTACTGGGATTTGACTAACTGTCTCCTTGAACCTTCTACCCATGTTGAGTAGAGCTTTCTTCTTTGGCTTCTTCTTAACAACCAGCAAAGCCATCATATCTTGCTGCCCCTTGGCTAGGGCTAGTAGAGTTTCCTGAAATTGAGAATTTTGGGCTTGGAGATCCTTCACAGTTTTCTCTAGATCCATCTTGCTGAAATAAACAGCAGAAAGATAAGGAAACCCGTTATGCGAAAACCTGTCATGTTATGATGCATGGAATATGTACATGCAAATGATTTCAAGGATTAATGAGATTTAAATTTGTATAGACGAAAGAATGAACATACGTTAATTTTCATTAGAAAAAAAATAAAGATTACATCATGCCTCTTGGGCTTATAAAATAACTTTCTAAGATAAAAAGACCGAACGTATCCTCTTTGGCGCGAGATAAGCGTTCACACTTTTCTCTTCTTGTAGCTGCTTCGTAAACTCCAAGACCCTCTTCTCACTAGCATAGAATTGAGCCTCGAAAGTATCTCGTTCTTCCTTCAGCTGGATCCAACCCTTTTGCAAGTCTTCAAGAGAGGTAGGCATGTCGGGATGGAGGATAGTGTAGGGAACATCTCCTTCAACCACATGCTCCATGATGACTGGTAAAATGGAAGGATAAGGCATCACAAGTTTCTAAGCACGAGCTCGTACCCATTTAAGGTAAGGATCGAGGGGAATGGAGTTCCTGTGTCCTAACGTCTTGCTATCCACCTTGTTCAACATCCTCCAGGCTCAGATAAACCTCTGACGACAACCTTGATCGTCATTCTCGTAGTCGAATACCACTCCTTGGATAAGCATCTCGTGGGGACCATCCCTTCGGGCGTAACCAAACTGTCGTAGGGCTAAGCAGGGGTTGTAAGTGATACCTCCTCTAATGCCAAGCAAAGGGACATTAGGGAATTCTCCACAACGGTCGATGATAATAACATTCTCCAAAGAGCAGGAACACCAATGAATATCTGAATGTCTGAGCATCATCAACCTATGGGACCATCTTGAACCTTGCTCATTTTTCAACACAAATTGGGGAAGATGCGAAATAAACCATATTTCCAAGAGAGGAGTGCAACACATAAGTATACCTCTTTTCCTCATAATGCAAGTGTGAAAGGAATGTAGGATGTCCCCTAGCCAAGTAGGCACCGGGTTACGAGACATGAAGATTTTGACGGCATTCACATCTATGAGTTGGTCAGGATTTGGGAACAAAATCATCCCATAGATGAGAAGGACCACAATTTCCTCAAAATTTTGTAAGTCCAAGGAGTTCCAACAATCTTGAGCTTTCTCAAACAAGAACTTGGCTAAGAAACCTTTGACACCACTCCTTGTTTCTCAATTATTTGTGACATCAGTTTATTGCAAGTGTAGGGCTTGAGCAATCTCTTCAGGTTTTGGATCTCTTTTCATACTGTTGAAGGGTAGTTGATTGAGAATGGGGATCTTCAAGAGTTGGGAGAATTCTTCTAAAGTTGGAACAAGTTGATAGTCGGGAAAAGTGAAGCAATGGTGTAGAGGATCAAAGAATTGGAAAAACACCTTCATCATATCTTCATCAGTGTTGGAGGTAACCAAGTTTAGGGGGCGACCATGTATTTCGGTAAATGGAGAATTCTCGGGAACCCTTGATGCTAAATCTTTGAGTTGAGGAGAGATCCTTACGAGATTGACTTGAATGGTTTTCCTGCGAATAGAATCCATGTCCTACAAAATAGAACAAAGATAAATCCCAAAAATCCTTGAAATGGTTAGTGAGTATGAGTATGATGTTATGATGTTTATGATGTTATGTACAAGTAAATATATACAAACAAGGCAAACAAATCCTTAGGTTCAGGCTTTCCTGGAGTCTCATAGGTAAATACCCTCTTGAAGGTTAGTTGGCTCAAACCTGTCCTAGTAATAGTAACCGGGTTCTAAAGGAGCTCAATATCACTGATCTGTCTTCTCGGGCATTGTTTTAGCACAAACCTCTTTAATGGAGACCGGAATATCCCAAAAAACCAAACCTCAATGAGTGTAATATCGAGGATCTACCAACTTCGGACTGCACCAAAGCCGGTCATCTCACTACGTCCTGATGGCCAAGTTGGTCAAGTAAAGGTTCTAAAAGTTCATTAATGCTTCATGACATCACTCAGCGGCCCCCTATTCTCCTTGAATACTCAAGGGCTACCGATACCCACAAATATGTCACACTAACATAGCTATTGCTTAGACTATGTCGGTATACCCCGCACAGTTTCCACAACGTATTGCTACTTACCTATAAGGTATCTCCAATCCGGGTAGAGGATTTAAGCCCAAACAAGGAACCAAAATATAAAGCAAGAAAGTCAAACAATGAAATCAAATAAAGATGATATAGCCCTAAGGTAACCCCACTTTAAAAAATGTCCCCAGCAGAGTCGCCAGTTCTGTGATACGGTGGGAGAAATGACTTGGTTGTTTTGCATTTTATCGCAAATTGTGCAGTTTAGCAAGAGTCTCCACCGAATTTTCTTTTATCCAAAAGGAAAGGTCAAAAAGCACATGAAAGAACTTTGAGATTGTTTCTTGAGTTTGGGGGGTAGATTATGAAAAGCGAAGGTATTAGCACCCTTTTCATCCATGGTTTTCCATGGTCTCTTAGTTATTCTCTATATAACTTGCTTTTGTTTGAAAATGTGCTTTGTGTGGTTTTTGAAAGTGTTTCGAAAAGGAGCCATCGTTTAGGAAAACTTTGTAATGATTCTCGTTCGTAAGAATGTATACAAAGTGTTGATCTTTTGAAAATATTTTCAAGTTTGAAAGATGTTTTTTGGAAGTGTTGGTGTTTGTTTTTGAAAATAGCAAGGATGTTTTTTGTTTTGAAATTGAACAAGCAACTAGGAACAATCTACCTACTCAAAAGTCTCTCATGTTTATTTCCTCTTTCCTTTGAAATTGTTATCCTACCATTGATTTGGTAAGTAACCCTATCTTTGGATGTGAAAGGGACGGGCGTGGGTCATTGTATAACCATGATTAGCAATGTTGCAAGGTATCTTAGCATTTTTCTTTAGGGACTAAGATCATTTTGAAAGGCAACATAGATAGCATCATCGAGGGGCTATGATCTTGTATTTTGCTCATCTTTGCTAAGATACCTCACATGCGTAATATGGCCATTTTCATAAGGCAACCAAGTGGATTTACCCTAGGGGTGTTTGTGTGCAAAGTGTTTTATTTTCATGCATTTTTTCTTTGATTAGGGTTATCTACTTGTTGATTTTATGTCTTGTCATACAAACCCTAGTTACTAGCATTTATATTTAAAAGCGATAAATTACGGAAATGTAAAGTCCTATGCTATTACATCATTTAGGGGATGGGGGTACAATTTACAAATGGGGATGAAGTAAGAACTTAAATATTACAACCATATAGAATAACAATGAAGGAAATGTAAAAACAGTGTAAAAAGAAGGAAAAAATGCATTTTGAACTATTATATGTCGACACAAGCTCCTATGCATCGACCCATAACTTTCCTTGCCCCTATATTTCCAAATCAACTCAATATGAGTCGATACATAATGGTATGTGTCGACTCAGACACTGCATGTGTCGACTCATACGTGCTTCGTGTCGACTCATACACTGTTTTTCCTTCTGTTTTGGGCCTGTATAGCAGTATGTATCGACTCATAAGGTTATGTGTCGACTCATACTGACAATTTTTTTACTTCAACATTGTTTTGCTGCATACATGGGTTAGTTCTCAACACATAATGAAAGGAATGGAAGATAAACAAAATATTATCTTCAAGGACAATGGTTACTACACTTTGTCTTCAAAAAATGAATTACTAATGATGCTTGAAATGAAGGACTAAAGTCAAGAAACTTACCTTGGAGCTGGATCTTATGCTCTGAGCTTGAGTTGTTGTCTTGACTGTTCTTGAACTTTGGAAAATAAAAACAAAGGTGTTGTAGAAGCTGGTTCTTGAGTTTGAACAATTTCTAGGTGATGTATGTGAGGTGCTTAGATATTTGGATAGAGTTTGCAAGGTGTGAGAGTTCCAAATATTTGGACTTTAAAACTCAAGAGTGGAGGCTTTTTTTTGGAAAGTTATGGCTTTTTAGAGAGTATGGGATCTTGATGGCTAGTATACAACAAAACTTCTGGCTTTTCTCTCTATTTTTTCTCACCTCCCTCTCTTGCAAATGCTTCTTCTATTTATAGGCAAGGGGTTTGTTCATATGAGCTGATTAGGTTTTTAAAACAACATGTTATGGTTTGGTTGGATTACAAAGATCAAACTAAGTCAAGTACTCCATAGTCCCAAGATGAAGTACCAAAGTTGCTGGTATTTAGGAGCTACTTCCCATGATTTATGGTGGAGTATAATCAACAACCAGTAAGGTATGGGCTCAAGACAAACTTTATACAAAAAGCTTGCTTTTTAAAAATAGCAATGGTACCTTTATGCCATAAATGGAAAGATCTTTTGGACAATGGTTTAAACACTTGCTTAATAGCTCAAGAGTGGGTGTAAGCATTAAATTATGATGATATTTGCAAGCAAGGAAGCCTGCAACATAAGATTATGCAGCATAGCATAAGGGTTTCGTTATGTGTTCTTTAATAGAATGACTTGCAATTTAAGGATGGATGCCCAACTTCAAGCCCTTGAATCTCCTAGCTCAAGTATGATAAATTAATGCTCTTGGATGTTTTGGAAAGATTGAAACATCCTCTATAACTTTCATGTTGGATATTTTGACAAAATCATCTTGTAACTATGTGAAAAAATGGCAAGAAGTTGGGATAAAATCCTGAACAAAATTTGTTGAAAATTTCTAAGTGTTAAATGAAAATGTCATGACTTCATGAATTTATAACTCAAAATCCAAGCACTTCTAGGATTTTATTAGAAAAGCAAAGTTGTAGATCTCATTGGTATCTACAACTTTCATGTTGAAAGTTTTCCTTGAAGCGTCTTGCATCTTGGTGAAAGAATGGCGTGAAGTGGTGAAATTATCATGTATAAAAACACTTAGAAAATTTCTAAGTCTTGGAAATATTGACTTTTCAAGTTGACTTTTGACTTTCTTGATTTCTTGATGATCAAGCTTGATATTCTTGAATGTCTTGATGAATTTTGATCTTTGGAATGTAATGTTGACCAAAAAGTCAAAGTTTGACTTTTCAGGGTATAGTTGACTTTTTCATCAATACTGCTGTTTTTAGGTCATCTGATCAATTGACTGAACAATTTTGTGATACAAGGCTTGAAGCTTGACATGAGCAATCTTGAAGGTCCATAATGATCCATGAAAGTCATTTGAGGCATTAAAAATCCAATTGTCCTTGTGCAAACTCAAACCCTAATTTGATGTATCTGTGTTGCAAACTTGAACCATTGAAGATCTTGTGAGAGAATCCTTGAGAAATGAGAGGGAAAATTTTGGGGTACAATACACACCAAAGCCCATCACTTATTAACACAATATTATTCCAACTCTTTTTGTTTTTCTTTTTTTTCAATGCTTTTTCAATTATTTCTTTCTTTTTCTATTTTTTCTTTTTCACTTTTTTTTCTTTTCTTTTCAACCTCATAGCAATCAACCAATAAATACACAATCGTTTTTCTCCCCAACTTGAATTCAACCATACTATAAAGTGAATACTTCCTACTTTCTAAGGCAAGGTAAAAATTCAAACCCAAACAATGGTTGAGGGTTCAAGAAAAAAACGAATCAACATCTATGCAAAAGGGAAACTAAACACTCATAGACGAGCATTTAGCAAAAATGACATGGATATCAACAAAAAGCTCAAAGGGGTTACTAATGATCACACACTCACAAGGTGAATTGACTATTTGGCCAAGGGTAGTTGTGCTCAAAATGGAATAAAAAAATGCCTTGAACATTTTCATGCTTTCATACAACCAACACAAACAAAATATTAAGCATAATAATATCCAATTAAAACAATAATTGTGTTTTCCAGCATATGTGAACAATGGAAAGCTGCCTCACAAAAAGGGTAGGAACTAAAGTGATTCACAAATAAACAAGTATACAAAAGAATGGATGGCATAAAAATTGTAAAAAGTCTAACTATCATGAATATGCTAAAGTATAGAAAGCGATAAACACATATCTCAAACTTGTACAAAACTTTAACAAAATCATTACCATGCATTCTCAAGCCGAAACACTCAAACTTGGAAAATCACTAAAAACGAATTCAAGCTATTGAACCAAAATTGAGTACAAACAACAACAAAAGAATTAATTATACTAAAATTATTTAATACTACAATTCTTAGGTGGAAGTGGGAAAAAGAAAAGCCAAGCAAAAATTAAAAAGAAATTACTGGCTCTGCACAGCAGAGCGTGCTAAGCGGCATGGAGCTCACTTAGCGCGCTACACTAGATGCAGAAAAAAAGATAGTAGCATCTGGTGCAGCTGCTATGTAACTCCACCATCACCTACACACTCTATGTAAATCAATTACAATATTCACAACATTAAAAAACATACTTCCACGAGTTAAATACGACAAACTTGCGGAAACACATAATTTTACATAACGAAACAAAAGGGAAAAAAATGAATTAACAAGTTGAAAAGTGAAAATTTGAAATTTAAAAACTAATCAGAGTTCAACTTATTAAGACACAAGTCAACACATAACAAAAACAAATTCAAATAAAAACAATACAACATGCTTGTTTTACGTCGTTAACTCGACGTCTTTATTGTGCGAGCTAGTAACCTTCTCTCGTCATGCTATGGTATTGTCACACCGTGTAAACATAAAGAAAGTGTCATAACATCCACACAACAAACGTTAAGGAAATGAGACAATTCATAACAATACGTGAAAACAAATAAAAACACATATATGCACAAGTATCATATACAAGTCAATGTACAATTTCTATACAACATATACATTAATTACAAAACTCAAAAACAAAGAAACTATCACAATGCAAAATAATAAACACCAATCCCGGCAACAACGCCATTTTGTTGCTATGGTAAAGCGGAAAACAAAAAGTAAAGTATTATTTTTACCGGTTGATATAGGTTATATCGTATCGTGTCCACAGGGATTGGTTATTGATTCGCTGTTCGACGAATTCTCGCATTTGTGAGTTTGGTTTTAAATGAGTTTGCTTGTAAGGTGTGGGAATTAAAAGTTATAAACATAAAAAGAATTTCATTCTTCGATAATTAAGGAACTCTCGAGTTTTTATTTAATCTACCCTATAAAATACTTAAACTTACTACCCAGTTGCACTTAACCTTAACTACTCGTCAATATCGTCACGTATCAGTCATATAGAGGTCATCTCTAACACCGAGTGAGATATCAACCATATCGATCTATATTGACGATCTCTCAGCATAACACAATCAACACGAAGGAATTAAGAGTAGATACCTAAGTGATTACTAAGCCTAAATCTATCTCTATAATCTAAGCCTAATAGATATTCATCCTAAGTCCGGATTCAATCTGTCTATCTCTGCAACAACTCAAACCCAAACCCTTAGCTAGCTAAAAAGGATAAACATCAATAAAGATTTGTAAAGGAAGTTTCATACAACACCATGAGAAATAAATATACATATAATCAAGGTAAATTTACATACAAAATCCAAAAAATAGTAGTTACAAAGAGAAGAAGAGAAGAGATAATCCAATTTCCCATGGTGTCAAACACGATCCATCAAGATTTCGACCCCAGATCATCCGATTGCAAGCCACAAATGTTATTTCCTAAGCTCTAAATATCAAAGAATGAAGGTTTGATGAGTTAGGAACAAATACCCCAACACATCGAACCTAAAAAATGTGTTTTTCCCATTTTAACGCAATTTTGTCTAGGGGACCATGCTAAGAGGCAAAATTTCGCTAAGTGCGCTCTGTTGTCATGAGAAAAAAATCAGCATTTTGTTTTTGTCATAACTGGAGAACTGTAACTCCGATTTGCGCCCGGTTCTAATCGTTGGAAATCTTATTCAATGATCTTTCTAAAAATGACAAAATATAAACCAAATTGATTATTTATTATTCTTTAATTTTGAGCCTTATTCATTGACGAGTTTCTCAAAATCACGCGTTTGAAGCCGTGTCTTCGACACTTTATTGCTCATGCTCCAAATACACATCAATACCTATAAAATGAATAGAAAAACATCAAATGGTAAAATATGTACACATAAACACAATTAAACATAAACTAAACGAATTTACACAAAAGTCGCGATTATTCAACAATATTAACAAACAAAAAGTCGATAACTGCAACAAAAAGTATATACAAAAATAGCTACAATTTACACTTATCACTGGCCTAAGATGAACGAGGTTGTTGAAGATGCTAATAAGAATATTAAGAAGATTATCCAGAAGATGGTTGTTATCTATAAGGATTGGCATGAGATGCTTCCTTTTTCATTACATGGGTATCATACTTTTGTTCGCACTTTAACAGGAGCAACCTGTTTCTCTCTTGTGTATGGTATGGAAGCAATGCTCCCCATCGAGGTGGAAATTACTTATTTGTGTGTTATCATGGAAACTAAGTTTTCAGAGGCTAAATGGGTCCAGAACAAATTTGATCAGTTGAATCTAATTGAAGAAAAGAGAATGACGGGCTTGTGTCATGGTCAGTTATAATAGAAAAGAATGAAGAAAGCTTTCGATAAGAAGGTCAAACCTCGTGAATTCAGAGAAGGCGACCTCATGCTCAGAAAGATCATGTGTTTCAATGGTGATTCTAGGGGAAAGTGGACTCCCAATTATGGAGGCCCATATGTTGTCAATAAAGCCTTCTCCAGTGGTGCTTTAATTCTTGAAATTATGGATGAGGAAAGAGTTCCCATGTTCCATGAATGCTGATGCAATCAAGAAATACTTCGCCTAAAGAAATAAAAGAACAACTTGCTAGGTTGAAAATCCGAAAGGGCGACTTAATAAAAAAATAAGCGTCTCGGTAGGCTGAAAACTTGAAAGAGAGACATAAACAGAATAAATTTTCCCGGTAGGTTGAAAACCCGCAAGGGCAACCTAGGAAAAAGTTAGGGATTTCATGGCAAGTAACTGCATTAGACAATACTTGATCATTAAAGAAACAATCTTCTTGGATTCCCGTTACTTTTCAACTGAAGCCTATGCACATGAATTCAAATTTGTTAGGAAGAATAGTGGTCATTGTATTTTAATGTACCTTTCCATGTTTTTACCATTTTCTGAACTTTGTAATCATCTATAGAGTCACGCCATTTATGGATTACCATTCTATTATTAAAGTTTGAGTCTTTATCCAATTCTTTGCAATTCTTATTTTATTTTACTTACAAAAATTTCATTTATTATTGATAGTAATTTTCAAAATAAAAAGACTTAAAGGAATTAATAGTAAAACTTGTTTTTAAAAAGAATTTGCAAAAAGGAACTTTTACTTCAATTTTCTGAATCAAGGGAACAAAATTAGTGGTTCTAAGAATAGACGAGTTTCGAAGTTTTAAAAGTTTTCTCTAGGAAGTATTCTTTGTTTACTCTTGTTGACATGCGCATAGTTTCCCTACGGTTTTTCTTTGGATAGCTGGATTCCCTCTAAATTATTTATAAGGTGTTGGGTTGTAATCCCACATTCCTCAGTTAAGTCTTAGTTCAAATTTCTCCAGTTGAGTGTGATTCCTCTTTCCCATCAGGGTTATGATCAAGCTGATATTGTAAAGTTGTGTAGCATTTTCTTAGTTGTTAAATTCTTTCTACCTTTGTGTTTAGAATTGATTTAGAGTATCTTGTAGAGTATTACTACCTTCAGTTATGTCATTTTTGTTATTGTGTTCTCCCTAAGTAGCCAGACAAGAGCAATATATCTTCTAAGAAGTGTTGATACAATTGTCAACTTTTGGGTATTTTCCGCCATGTGTTGAGCTTGATTTAAAATCCGCATATGCCAACTTCTTGCTGTGATGATAACTTCCTAACTTCCCCGGATGAACCGAGAATGATGCTTCCCTCTAAGGTTGTTATCCTCGTGAAGTTTCTTTGATCCTCTCCAGAGAATTTGTGAAACCACTATTAGAAGACGTATGTGGTCTCCCCTCAGCAGTTATGATCTCATCTTCCCTAGTGAAGCTTATTTGATAGCTCTCGGTAAAGCCTAGAGGAGTTTGCTATATTCCTTAAGCTTTATGGTTCATTGCTATTTGATTGTACTTTGATTATTCTTAAAGCAATGTTTCTTTCTCAAAGAAGTCAAGCCTGGAAGTAGGATGATGTTTCCTCAATTGGTTGCTTACTTTCTTATGGGATTTCCATCTCGAGTGCAATTTTAGCCTAGTGTTGTCATTACCCAAATTTGTTTTGTCTGGTCTCTCCCCAGTGCAGTATGTCTGTTTTGTTAGCATATACATGACAATATTCATACATTCATACATACATCATGCATAGATGAACTAACATTCATTGCTCATTTTCATTTTTTAATATTTCCGTTGATATCTTATCCTCTTTGCAGAGTTGTGTTATCCTTTCTCCAATAGAGTGTCAACCTTAAGCAGAAAGTGTATATCCTTTCACCTTCCCCACTGAGTTATCCCTCATGGGAGAATTTTTCTTTAGCATTCCTACCCAGCTCATCACCTGGATAAAATTAATCCCTATTTGAGTTTTATATGGTGTCTTGGTTGATTGTTCCACTCCGGTTTGTTACTGGTTTGAATTTTGATCCTGGGTAGCAATATTACTTTGATCTCTCTAGATTGTGAAACCTAGATTGAGAGTACATTTATTTTGCACGTGAAAACTTTATCTCTTCATTAGGGATGTGTTTATATTTCCCCAAGAAGTAAAAATTCATTTCCCAGTAGCGTTATTGCAATTCCTTCTCATAACAGTAAGTGATGGTCTCTTTATTTGAGCAACCTGTACCTCCCCAGTAAGTCTGTTGGTTCCCATAAAAGATTAATTTGATATACTCTAATGGACGATAGTCTCTTTGTTATGGGAGATAGTTCATTGTTTAGATTTGATTTACTTCGATGGATGGTATTCTCTTAGTTATAGGAGATAATTGGTTGTTGAAGTTTGTTTTACTCCGATGGATGGTGGTCTCTTAGTTATGGGAGATAGTTCGTTGTTGAGGTTTGATTTACTTCGATGGATGGTAGTCACTTTGTTATGGTATATAGTTCGTTATTCAGGTTTGTTTTACTTTGATGGATGGTGGTGTCTTTGTTATGGGAGATAGTTCATTGTTGAGGTTTGATTTAATCCAGTAGATGGTGGTCTCTTCATTATGGGAGATAGTTCATTGTTGAGGTTTTATTTACTCCAATGGATGGTAGTCTCTTTGTTATGGGAGATAGTTCGTTATTGAGATTTGATTTACTCTGATGGATGGTAGTCTCTTTATTATGGGAGATGCTTCATTGTTGAGGTTTGATTTACTCCGATGGATGGTAGTCTCTTTGTTATGGGAGATAGTTCGTTGTTGAGGTTTGTTTTACTCTAATGGATGGTGTTCTCTTTATTATGGGAGATAGTTCATTGTTGAGATTTGATGTACTCAGGTGGATGGTAGTCTCCTTGTTATAGGAGATAGTTCGTTGTTGAGATTTGTTTTACTCCAATGGATGGTGGTCTCTTTGTTATGAGAGATAATTCATTACTGAGATTTGATTTACTTGGATGGATGGTAGTCTCTTTGTTATGGGATATAGTTCATTGTTAAGGTTGGCTGTACTCTAATGATAGAGACAGTTCTTTTAAAGACTCTTACAACAGTTTATTACCCTTTTCATGTGGAATGCCTCGTTAAAGAAGAAGTTGAGACCCGTTCTAGGTGGAATGCCAGAACTTTGAGAAACTTGTTATTATGATACATAGTTCTACTTACATTGAGTTGATGCTTACTATTATTCTATATATTTTTCTACCTTCATACTTTGGGTTAATAATTTACGAACCCATGTGAGTCGGTATTGCTCTCTTTTTGATACCGCTTCTGCGAGTGGGTAGTTGGATGTTATATGTTAATCATTGTTAACCATTGCTTTCTCATCATTCATTGAGTTGGTGTTACATTGTGTAATATAGTGGGAGAACTGACTTATTTTTAGTGTTTTATCGCAAATGTTGCGGTTAACAAGAGTCGCCATCGACTTTTCTTTTATCCAATAAGGAAAGATGAAAAGAACATGAAAGACCTTTAATAGATTTTGAGTACGGGATCTTAATCGCTAGATCACTTTTTAAATTTTGCTTTGTGTATGTGATTTGAAAATATTTTTGAAAGCCAAAGTACGGCTAACTTTGTAATGATTCTTGTTTCAGTCCTCAAGAACGCGTACAAAGTATTTGAAAATATTTGTTTTTGAAAAGGTGATGTGTAAAATTTTTATTTTTTAGAAAAGAGCTGTGAGCAAGTGTTGTACCCCAAAATTTTCCCTCTCTTTTCTCAAGATATTTTATCAAAAGGATTTTCAAAAAGCTCAAATTTGTACAAGTACAAAACAGACAAAAAAGGGGCAAAGTAGAAAAATTGATTTTCTTGACAAAATTGAAGAAAAAACAAGCTTGTTTCGATTCATACTAGTTTCGATTGGGCATCTAGGCTTCCTTCTAGAAAGTTTGATTCATCCTTCTATTGGGAATTTGGGCCTCCTTCAATGTAAGCTTTAATTTACATCCTTCGATTGAGCATTTGCCTTCTTCGAGCGAGCTTTGATTTACATCCTTCGATTATGCATCTGGCTTCTTTGATCAAGCTTTGGTCCATAAGTTTCATTTTGGCATTTGACCTCCTGCAGGTTTTCTTTGATGCACTAAAATAGCTCCTGCATGCAAGCTTTATTTGGACAATGGCTCCTGCCTGCAAGCTCCAATTGCACTATTGGCCCGTCACCTGTTTGCCTTGGATTCACAAGTTTTTGATTGGATGAATGACTACCTTCCTGTGACTTTCGATTTCATCTTCATGTTTGCTTCAAATGCACCTTCATATCACCTTCGAATCCATCTGCAAACCCTTCAAAACGCCATAGTGCTGCATTATGATACAAATCTTGGTGACCCATTAGAAGGACTTGCCATAGTTGGGGAATATTTGTTTTTTGCTTACTTTGGAGTCTGGTCTAAGGTTTGGGCCTAAGTAATCAAAAGAAAGAGGACTCAAAATGGCATATTCAGCTGAAGAGGGACATTATAAGAACACACAATTTGTCCATTCGAAGGACACATAACTAGTGGCAACAAATGTTGTTCTAAGTTTGGTCGAAAGGTGTAGGAAGATAGAGGATTTGACTCAAAAGATCAATTTGAGCATTAGACCCATAGGCTAGGCTACGTTTTTCCCCTTTTCAGGCCTCAAACCTATGACTCACTCTATATTTAATTGTTTATGCAAGTTGAAATAGGATTTTACCCATTTGCTGTCCAAGACCACTTACCCTTAATAGTATAATACTACTTTTTAGAAAACGTTTTTCTTGAGCCTTGCGCTTGTTTTCCTTCTAAAGAAGTAATCCATATGAACCATCCATCTTGCTATCATGACACAAGTGGGTTCTTACTTTCCAGCTGAGCCTTTATTTTATTATTTTTACTCCCAAACACTTCAAATTTTTCCTCTATAAATAGAGAGTTCATTTGCACATCAAAAAGGAGAGAAAGAGGAGAAGAGAGGAACGTATCTTCAAAATTATTACACACCATAAAATTCTCAAACACTTAAACACTTTTGCAAATCCAAACCCAGAATCCAAGTACTTGTCCCTCTCAAATTTGAAAAAAATCCTTACATCTTGTTGTCCTTCGAATCCAGCAAAGAAGGACATTTCATTTGTTTTGCTCTTTCGAATCCACTGTCAAAGGCCCACCCTTGGTATTTACCTTCGAATCCAGAGGCATTCAAGGCAACCACTTCAAAGTCCAGCACACGCTCCAGCCTCTAACAAGGTAAGTCATTCTTAACCTTTGACCCTTCATTTCCAGCATAGCATGTAAATAAGTTTTCTTTTCGTTTCAAACATGTACATACTATTTTCTTCTTTTCGTTTCACTCTTTTAATGTGTGTCATGGTTAACAACCTTCTTGGTCTTTTATCTTTGTATATTTAAACATGCTTTAAAGACTAACCTGGCCCTAAGGTAATGTTGGCATGGATTTGGGCCATGTTGCTATTCAAACTCAAACGAAAGAAACATGAAACAAGAAGTTGGAAACGAAGCCTTTGGCTTCCATACTAACCTTCAGGCCAAACGAAAGAGGCAGCCAGAAGGAACAACATGCTGGCCTCCAGGCCCCAAACCAAAGACACAACATGCTGGCCTCCAGGCCCCAATCGAAATACATAACATGTTGGCCTCCAGGCCCCAAGCGAAAGACACAACATGATAGCCTCTAGTCCGCAATCAAAAGTCATGCATTCACTCCTTTTCAGGCCCAATCGAAGGAAGCCAGAAAGTGAAGAATCAAAGGGTTTTCTGCCCCAATCTAAAGGCCCTCATTTTTCTTGTTTTATCTTATTTTTGCCTTTATCTTTTCAAGCACTTAAATATGGTTGTAATAGCATAGGATTTTATCTTTCTTCATTTTATTACTTTTGTATGCTTGCTAGTAAAATAGGACATGTATGGCAAGCTAAAATCAACAAGTAGACCATCCTGATCAAAAGACAAAAATGCATGCAATCAAACACACTTTGCACACATGCACATCTAGGGTTAAATCCACTTGTTGCCTTATGAAAAATAGTCATGTTATGCATGTGAGACGTCTTAGTAAAAACAAATAAAAAATACAAGATAATAGTCCCTCGATGATGCTTCGAATGTTGCCTTACAAATGATCTTAGTCCCTCAAAAGAAATGCTAAGATATCTCACAACATTGCTATCATGACTATACGATGACCCATGCCCGTCCCTTCACATCCAATGATGGGGCTTCTTACCAAATCAATGGTAAGATAGCAACATCTAAAGTAGGAGGAAAAGAACACTAAAGACCTTTTGAGTAGGTAGGTTGCTCCTAGTTGCTCGCTTGCTCACAACAAAACATTTTTTACACCAACACTTTCATTTTGAAACATTTTCAAAAAAACAACACTTTGTATTCGTTCTTATAGAGACGAGAATCATTACAAAGGCACGTTTTCAAAATAATTTAAAAACCACACCACAAAGCACACTTTCAAACAAAAGCAAGTGATCTAGCAAACAACTAAGAGCCCATAGATGACTATGGATGAAAAGAGTGCTAATACCTTCCCTTTTCATAATCTACCCCCCGAACTCAAGTAATAACCTCGAAAGGTATTCCCTGTTCTTTTCACCCTTTCCTTCATTGGATAAAAGAAAATTCGGTGGCGACTCTTGCTATCCACAACAATTACGATCAAACGCAAAATATCCCAAGTCAGTTCTCCCACCGTGTTACAGAACTGTCGACTCTGTTGGGGAGTATTCTTAAAAGTGGGGTTACCTTAGGGCTAGATCACCTTTAATTTCTTTTCTTTGTTTGACTTGTTTCATTTATATTATGGTTCTTTGTTTTGGCTTGTTTTGATCCTCTACCCGGATCTGGGACACCTTTTAGGTAAGTAGCAATAAGTTGTGGAAACTGTGCGGGGTATATCGACCTGGTCTAAGAAATAGCTATGTTAGTGTGACAAATTTGTTGGTACCGGTAGCCCTTGAGTAGTCAAGGAGAATACGGGGCCGCTGTGTGGTGTCAATAAGCACTAACTGACTTTAGAACCTTTACTTGAACAACTTGGCCTTTAGGAAGTAGTGAGGTAGCCGGCTTTGGTGTAGTCCAAAGTTGGTTGATACTCGATACTACACTCATTGAGTTCGGATTTCTCGGGATATTTCGGTCGCCATTAAAGAGGTTTATGCTAAAACAATGCCCGATGAGGAAAGATCGGTGATATTGAGATCCCCTAGAACCCGATTACTATTACTAGGACAGGTTGAGCCAACTAAACTTCAAGAGGGTACTTACCTACAAACTCCATGCAAGACTAAACCTAAGGACTTGTTTGCTTTTGTTTGTATATTCTTAATTTCACATAACATCATACCATTGCATTTCACACTAACCATTTCAATGTTTTTTTGAGATTTATCTTTGTTCTGTTTTGTAGGACATGGCTTCCGCTCGCAGGAATACTATCCAAGTCAATCTGGTAAGAATTCCTTCTCAACTCAAAGAGTTAGCATCAAGGGTTCCTGAGAGTTCTTAATTCACCAAAAGACATGGTTGACTCCTAAACTTGGTTACCTCGGGCATTGATGAAGACATGATAAAGGTGCTTTTCCAGTTTTTCGACCCTTTGCACCATTGCTTTACCTTCCCCGATTACCAGCTGGTGCCTACTATGGAAGAATTTTCTCAACTCTTAGGGATTCCTATTCTCAATCAACTACCTTTCAACAGTATCGAAAGAGACCCGAGCCCTGAAGAGATTTCCCGAGCTTTACACTTGCAAATATCCGACGTCACCGCTAATTGGGAAACAAGAAGTGGTGTCAAAGGGTTCTTAGCCAAGTTCTTATTTGAAAAAGATCAAGATTGTTGGAACACTTTGGATTTACAAGCTTTTGAAGAAATCTTGGCCCTTCTCATCTATTGGATGGTACTATTTCCAAATTCTAACCAACTTATAGATGTGAATGCTATCAAAATCTTCATGTCTCGCAATCCGGTGCCTACTTTGTTGGGAGATATCCTACATTCTCTCCACTCTCGCACCATGAGGAAAAGAGGAACCCTCATTTGTTGTAATCCTATTTTGGCTAGGTGGTTTGTTTCGCATCTCCCCCGATCCGTGTTGGAGAACGAGCAAGGTTTGAGGTGGTCCAATAAGTTGATGTCACTCATACATTCAGATATTCATTGGTGTTCTCAATCCTTGGAGAGCATTACTATCATCGACCGTTTTGGGGAATTCCCTAATGTCCCTTTGCTTGGCATTAGGGGAGGTATCACTGATAACCCTTGCTTAGCTTTACGACAGTTTGGGTATGCCCGAGGAGTTGGTCCTCATGATATGCTCATCCAAGGAGTGGTGTTCGACTACGACAACAACAATCAATGCTACCGTCAGAGGTTTGTACGAGCTTAGAGGATGGTAAATAGAGTGGATAGTAAGACACTGGGACACAAGAATCCTATCCCCCCTTGAGCCTTACCTTAGGTGGGTACGAGCCCATGCTCATAAGCTCGTAATGCCTTACCCCTCTATCCTACCCGTTATCGTGGAACCTGTTGCTAAAGGAGATGTCCCGTATACTGTTCACTATCCCAACATGCCTACTTCTCTTGAATACTTGCAAAAGGGTTGGATTCAGCTAAAGGAAGAGTGAGACACCTTCGAAGCTCAGCTCTACGCAAGTGAGAAAAGGGTTTTGGAGCTTACAAAACAACTTCATGAAGAACTGAGCTTGAACGCCTACCTAGCACCAAAGAGGATGCGGTCAACCTTTTTGTCTTAAGAATGTATTTTGTAAGCCCAAGAGGCACGTTGTGACCATTTTGAACTGAAGGAGAGTCGGTCGTTCGCCGTTCTTTTTTTTGAAGGATTTGATTCTTATGTACCCTGACTAGGGATAAAAATAGATGGATATTCCTCTGGTGTGCTACCGTATCAACTCTTCTAGGGATAGTGACTTTGATTAAACCCTGTTGGAGAAGAGAATTTTGTTAGGGATTTACGGCGTTAGAGTAATAAACTTTGCTGGGAAATTAAATTCCTGTAAAATGTGTCGAGGAAATAAACTCTGATGGGGATTGGAATTTTATAGGTTACGCTGAGGAAGTCTCCACTGTATGTTGGGAAAATGATCAAACTTCCTTATCCTCCAGGGGACCTATTGGGGATGATGATCAGGTCAAGCTATCTATTAAGGATATGGAGGTGAACTGCTGGAAGATGCCCCAATTTCTGCCTAAGGGCATATTAGACTTACTGGTGAATATATCTTAGTTGGGGATGAGCTTGCAAAGATAGCTCTGTAGAGATAGTCTCATGGAGATTGCTCTGTGGGGATTTATGAATGACTTAAACATTATCCCAACTCCTAGAGTCTTCGATAAATGCTAATCCTATTTTTTATGCAAATATTTGTAAATGGTTATCATATTCAAATGCATATGTTCATTCAAAGTAACCATTGGACGTATTCGCAAACAAAACGGAGGAAGTAAAAACAAATAGTTTTGAATTTTGAAATAAACTGAATTGTGTTGATTTTGAAAGTTTTCCTATAAACAAGCATTTTTATACAAGGAGACAAAAATCCTAGTAAGAGGAAGTTGTGAAATTGGAAAAAATACAACGTGATAAACAAGAAAAATAGCAAAGTGGAAATGATCCCATCGAGTTTCAACTATGTTATTGCCTTTATGTCTTCAAGCATCTCATCACTTGTCGTCGGAAGAAGATGATTGAATTGATCTATACCGTTTGATCTTGACATTATTAACAAATCTTATAAGTAGATGATCCAACAGGGCATATTCATACGCTTTAATCCCTAACTTTTTCCCGGACCTCCCTTTCGGGTTTTCAGTCCACCGGGATACCCTTTTTTCCCCAAGCCGCCTTTTCAGGTTTTCGACTTGCCGGGTGTACAATATATATATATATATATATATATATATATATATATATATATATATATATATATATATATATATATATATATATCCCTAATTTTTTCCCGAACCCTTTTCATTTTCCGGGATGCCCTTATTTTTTCCTAGGCCAGTCAACCTAGCGGGTCTCTTTTATGCGTAGTATTTTTTAACTATGACCGCGTTCATAGGGTGAAGAAAATCTTCACCATCCATGGTGGTAAGTATCATAGTACCGCCAAAAAATATACTTTTTTTATTACAAATGGCCCTTCATATGTGGGAGTCCATTTGCCACTGGGATTATCTCGTGGTAGGATGATGCACTTTATTACCAAATCACCAACCTGATACACCTGATGTCTGACTTTCTTGTTAAAGGTCTTCTGATACATCTGACCATGACAACCAGCCACAAGCCTTTTCTCATCAATCAAATTCGTCTGGTCAAGTCTAGTATGAATCCACTCGTCTTCATCTAAACTCGTGTCTTTCATAATCCTTAGGGAAAGAATCTGGACTTTGACAGATAAGATAGCCTCCATACCGTAGAATAGAGAGAACGAGGTTGCCCCAATTGATGTACATGCTAAAGTGAGATAACCATGAAGAGAAAATTGTAACATCTCGTGCTAATATTTTTATGTTACTGTTATCTTCTGCAAAATCTTTTTGATATTCTTGTTAGCAGCTTCCACTGCGCCATTCATCTTTGGTTGATACGGAGAAGAATTGTAGTGTTTAATCTTGAACTGTATGCAGAGTTCTGTGATCATAGTATTGTTAAGATTGATACTATTACCTGTGATGATTCTTTCAAGGATGCCATACCGACAAATAAGGTTATGCTTGATGTACCGAGCCACAACATCCTTGGTAACAGAAGCAAACGAGGTTGCCTCTACCCACTTCGTGAAGTAATCAATAGCGACCAGGATGAAACGATGCCCATTAGAAGAGGTAGGCTTAATATATCCAATCATATCAATGCCCCACATTGCAAACGGCCAAGGATAAGTCAAGACATTCAGAGGAACGAGAGGCATATGTACCTTGTCAACATAAATCTGACACTTATGAAAAGTTCTGGAATGAAGATAGAAATCAATTTCCATAGTAGACCAGTAATAACCCGCTCTTAGAATCTTCTTAGCCATTGTATGTCCACTGGAGTGAGTACCAAAGACTCCTTCATGCATATCTTCCATAATCTTCTCAGCTTTCTTCTTGTCTACACAACGAATCAAAGTCGAGTCGTGATTGCGCTTATATAAGATTTCGTTACTCAGAAAGAACTTGGAAGAGAAACTCCTTAGAAATTTCTTATCATTAATAGATGCCCCCTCGGGGTATTTTTGAGCCTCGGGGTATCTTTTCACTTCGTGGTACCAAGGCTTTTCCTCTACTCCATCAGTATCAACTTCGTAGAAATGTGCCGGTTCATCTAGTCTCTCAATGATAATTCGAGGAGCTTCATTATTCCATCTGACTTTGAACATAGATGACATGGTAGCTAGTGCGTCTGCCAATTGATTCTCTTCTTGCAGAATATGTTCAAAAGTGATTTCTTCGACGTACAAAATTAATGTCAACACATGCTCTCGATAAGGAATGAGATTTGGATGCTTTGTATCCCATTCTCCCTTAATTTGACTAATTATTAGGGCTGAGTCCCCATATACATCCAAGAACTTGATTCTCATATCAATGGCAACTTTGATACCCAGGAGGCACGCTTCGTATTTGGCCTCATTTTTGGTACAATCAAAATACAATCTGGCGGTGAAGGGAATATGGAAACCCTTGGAGGAGACGATTACAACACCAATTCCATTGCCGAGTGTGTTAGAAGCTCCATCAAAAACCATAGTCCATCGAGATATTGATTCAGGTCCTTCATCCGATCCAGGTTTTTTTGTAATCAGTAACTAACATGATATTCTCATATGGGAAATCAAAATTCATAGAATGATAGTCATCTATAACCTAATGAGCCAAATGGTCTGCCAGTACACTTCTTTTAATTACCTTCTGAGTAGTGTACTGAATGTATTATTATGTCAAGGCCATTTTCCATCTTTCTATTTTTCCGGAGAGAGCGGGTTTCTCGAATATATATTTTATTGGATCCATCTTAGAGATCAACAAGGTAGTATGAGTCAACATATACTGTCTCAGTCAGTGAGCAGCCCATGCCAAAGCACAACAAGTTTTCTCGAGTAGTGAGTATCTTTTTTCACAGTCGGTAAACTTTTTGCTAAGGTAGTATATTGCATGCTCTTTTTGACCAGACTCTTCATGTTTCCCCAATACACACCCCATGAGTTTTCTAACACTGTTAGGTACATGATCAGAGGTCTTCTTTCAACTGGTGGAATCATAATTGGAGGTTCCTGAAGATATTATTTGATTTTGTCAAAGGCTATCTGACAATCATCGTTCCACTTCACTACTTGATCTTTCTTTAGTAACTTAAAGATTGGCTCACAAGTAGCGGTCAAATGGGCAATAAATATGGAAATGTAGTTCAATCGTCCCAGGAAACCTCTGACTTCCTTCTCCTTATGGGGAGCTGGAATTTCTTGAATGGCTTTAACCTTGGTGGGATCAACTTTAATACTTTTACCATTGACGACAAAACTTAGGAGTTTACCGGATCTTACCCCGAAGGTGCACTTGTTTGGATTCAACCTTAACTTGTACTTCTTCAGCCTTTGAAACAACTTGTGCAAGTGATCAAGGTGCTCTTCTTCAGTCTGAGACCTGCGTATCATGTCATCAACGTAAACCTATATTTCATGATGGATCATATCATGGAACAAAGCTACCATAGCATCCTGATACGTTGCACCGATGTTCTTCAAACCAAAAGGCATAACTTTGTAACAGAAAGTGCCCCACTATGTGACAAAAGTGGTCTTCTCCATGTCTTCAAGTGCCATCTTGATTTGATTATAACTAGAAAAACCATCCATGAAGGAAAATACTTTATTCTGAGCGGTGTTGTCAACCAGAAAATCAATATATGGAAGCGGAAAGTCATATTTAGGGCTTGCCCTATTCAGATCTCTTTAGTCTATACACATACGCAACTTACCGTCCTTCTTAGGTACTATAACTATATTTGCAACCAGCTAAGGATAGGATGTAACAGGTAAGAAACCTGCATTGAATTGTTTCATAACCTCAGCCTTGATCTTTTCAGACATCTCGGGACGCATACGACGAACCTTCTGCTTTATAGGGGGACAACCTTCCTTCATTGGTATACGGTGAACCACAATATCAGTATCAAGCCCTGGCATGTCTTTGTACGACCAAGCAAGGATCTCAACATAGTCACGTAACATCTGAATTAACCTCTTTTGACACTGTCTTCTAGGTTGGCACCTATCTTGATTTCTTTCTTATCCTTTTCATTACCCAAGTTCACAACCTTGACTGGTTCTTCATGTGGTTGTATGGCTCTTTATTATTTCTCTAATAGTATGGCAAGTTCTCCAGGCACTTCACAATCTTTCTCACCTTCGTCCTCGGCTTGGTAGATCAGATTTTTGAAGTCATAATTGGCAATAACAGAATTATTATCAATGGGATCCAGAGTGGATGTGGATCTGCAATTTGTTATGTGGGTGTGTATAAGAACACATAGATATTTTGAAAGAAATAAAGTAAGAGAAAGATAAAGAGTGCAAAATTTGGATGCAAAAAGTCCAATGATTTATTAAATGAAACATGCGAATGAAAACATGACAACCCTAGAAATGGACCGTTGTGCCCGGGTAAGGAACAAGACTTAAAATTATTGTTCAAATTACATAACCAAAAACTTTGAAATAGAAAACAGAAAATGGCATTTACTCCTGACTAAAGGAGATTGGTACAAAGTCTTCAGCTATCTAGTTGGTGAGCCCTTTGTCAGCAGTCGGGAAGATCCATTTGTCCTGGTCATTGTTGCTATCAGCATCTTCTACAATATTAATAACATTAACACCCTTGTCATGATTAGGCATAGGTGCAGTGATCACATTAGGAGTTTCAGGAGGATGAAATTCAATCTCCTTAGAGTCAATCATATCTTGGACTTTATTTTTCAGAGCCCAACAACCATTTGTGTCATGTCCGGGACTATTGGAATGATAGGCGCATCTTACATTGGGATTGTATCAGGGAGAGGAAGTGTTGGGATTTTGAAGAGGATCTCTCAATATAATCAGCTCTGCCTTCAACAGGTGTTACAATGCTTGAGACAACACCATATTGATTATGGTGAATTGTCTCCTGGGTGCATCCGGCCTACACTGATTTCCTTGTTGTTGATGTTATGTAGGTGCGGGATTGGAAATCATTACTGCCCCCACAGATTGATAGCGGTCACCTTTACTATGACCTTTCTGTCCGTGCACACTATTAGATTATTTCCTCCCATTGAAAGACTTCTTTGAAATACTTGAAGATGCAGCCAACTGAATTTTTCTGCTTCTGATTCCACCTTCAACATGTTCCCCTGTTAATATCAACTCGGTGAACCTGGCTGAAGAGCATCCAATCAGATGATTAAAGAAAGGACCTGTTAAAGTTCCTATAAACATGTCAACAAATTCCCTATCAGAAAAGGGAGGCTAAACTCTTCCTGCTAGATCTCTCCACTTCTGGGCATAATCTTTGAAGCCTTTGTTAGAGCCCATGGTCATACTCTGTAGTTGCATACGGGTTGGTGCAAGATCAACATTATACTGGTATTTCTTATAGAAAGCAGTAGCCAAATCTTCCCAAGTATGGATATTGGTCCCTTCTAGTTGATTGAATCATTCCAACTGTGTTCCAGACAGTATCTCTTGAAAGAAATGCACCCAGAACTTCATGTCAGCAGTACATGGTTGAATCTTCTGGACATATGACCTTAAATGAAGCTTTGGGAAAGAAACACAATCATACTTTGCAAAAGTTGGGACCTTGAACTTATGAGGAATAACAACTCCTGATACTAAACCCAAATCCTCAAAATCCAACCCAGGCACTCTCTGGTTCTCCATAGAATTTAGACGATCTTCTAGTTGCTTGTATCTTTCATCAGCAGGGGGATATTGTTCATTCAAATAATCTTCTTCCTCTTCATCAAATTATTGAATAGGACAATGGTTTCTTTTTTCAGTTTCACCACTCTTATCATCTTTATCCTGTTCATTGCCTTCATCTAATGGAGTATCGAGATCCGGAACTCGCTCGACTGGATCCCTAAACCTTCTTCCCATGTTAAGGATGCTGGATGGTTTCTTTATCTTTTTCTTCTTCTCTTTGATGATCAGTGCCTTCAGTTCTTCCCGCCCATTGGTTAAGTTTAGGAAAATCTATTAGAATTATGCATTCTGAGCTTGGAGATCTTTGACCATCTGTTCGAGAGCCATTTTCAACTGAAATAAACAGCAAGAAGATGAGAAACCTTTCTTGAGAATACCTATTATATAATGATATGGTATGTAAATTTATATGCATATGCAATATTTTAAAGGACCTCATGGGATTTAAATTTGTTAATCAAAAAGTAAACAAAGAAACTTAGCAGTGAGTTCAAATTAGAACTGTCTTTTAGGCTTACAATGAAAACAAGATAGTTAAATTATGAAACTCCTAAGGCCCAAGGCATTAAGTCTCCCATGGAAGCTTCCTCTTTGTGTTGACATATGCATTAAGGCTCTTCTCTTCATGGAGTCTTTTCATCAACTCTAATACTTTCTTCTCACTAGCATAGAACCGAGTCTCAAAGATATCCATTTCATCCTTGAGTTGAATCTAGGACTTATGTAGTTCTTCAAAGTCAGTAGGCATATCAGGATGATGAATGGTATGAGGAACATCTTCTTCAACAACAAGCTCTACAATTACTGGTTAAACATCAGGATATGGCATTATAAGATTTTGAGCACGAGACCGCACCCATCTGAGGTAGGGCTCCAAAGGGATGAAGTTCTTATGCCCCAAAGTCTTGCTATCAATCTTATTGATCATGCCCCAAGCACGGATAAAACTTTGACGGTAACCTCGAAGATCGTTCTTGTAGTCGAATACAATACCCTGGATAAACATATCATGAGGACTATCTCTTAGAGCCTAACCGAACTGGCGTAGAGCTAGAGAAGGGTTGTAAGTGATTCCTCCCCTTATGCCAAGGAGTGGCACATTAGGGAATTCCCCATAATGGTCAAGAATAATGATGTCCTCTTGAGATTGGGAACACCAATAGATATCTGAATGAGCGAGTGACGTAAACCTTTGAGACCACCTCAAACCTTGTTCATTCTTCATCACTGATCGGGGAAGGTGCAAAGTAAACCACCTGGAAAGTAAAGTTATGCAACAGATGAGAGTACATCTCTTCCTCATAGTACGAGTGTGAAGAGAATGCATAATATCTCCAAGAAAAGTAGGCACGAGATTATGAGGAAGAAATATTTTTATGGCGTCCACATCTATTAGTTGGTTCAGATTAGGGAATAGTACCAAACCATAGATCAGCAAAGCCAAAATATCTCCAAAAGCATGAAAACTCATGGCATCTAGAAACAACTGAGCCTTCTCTATCAGAACTTTAGCAAGAATACCTTTAACTCCACTTCTTGTTTCCCAATTGGATACAATGTTTGACCGCTTCAGATGTATGGCTGTTGTAATATCTTTAGGTTTTGGAACTTTCTCTAGACCAGTGAAGGGTGTCTAATAAATAATAGGCACTCCAAGTAGCTTAGAGAACTCTTCCATTATGGGCGCCAACTGATAATCTGGGAAGGTAAAACAATGATGGTTAGGATCGAAGAACTGAAACAGAAGACTTATCATGTCTTCTTTGAAACCCGGGGTAACCAAACTGAGTAGATAGTTGTTGTACCCTAAAATTTTCCCTCCCTTTTATTTAAGATATTCTCCTAAGGTTTTTAAACAATTCAAGGCTTCTCAGGCTTCAAGACATGTCAATTGACTCATCAAGGGTTGAAGTCTGCAAGGGTTCAAAATTTCTCCCGTCCTTTGGTGTTGAGCTAGGGCTTTGACTTTCGAAGGTATGACACTTGTTTGAGATCAAGGTTCATGCTTCAATGATTACGTAATATCAAGGGTTACGTTTGAGTTTATCTTGAATTAAGGTTTTGATTCATGATAAAAGATGTTGCGTTTGAGGACTCTTTGATGATACGTTGTTTACTTATGAAGAAAGTTAGCAGAATTTGGATTTGAGATCGGGGTTTGCTCATATTCTGGTTTATTTTTTATTGAAAATCATCTAAAGGCATCATTTTCAAAGAGGAGTGAATGTAGATCATGATGCAAGAGATGAGCTTGTGGTTTTACTTTGATCAAGACAATTTCGTTGTTTGTAATGCAAGTATTTGGTTGCTTGAGATTTGAAGATAGGATTTGTTTTGAGGAAATGGAGAGATTTGGATACATTGTTTGATAGCATTCATTCAAGTCAATTGAAGCTTTCAAATAAATCGAAAGGTGTTTAATGCTTGGCATGGTTCAAATTCAACTTAGAAAAAGATTTCATCATTGACCATCAAAATTCTTTCATAACCAAACACTTTCCACCATAACTCATTAAAGATTTTGTTATTCTAGACCTTTTCCATTCATGCTCAAGAATTTAAAATTAAACGAGTTTCATTGCTATTGAAAATTACAAATCATACAATTTCCTACCAATTACAAGCCTTACAAGTGCAATTACAATACAAACTACAAATTCCCTATTTTTGTTCTATACAAAGGAAGAATTCCTCTTGCTCCATCTTAAAATGCCTTGTTCCCACATTCTTTAAGTCCTCCTTTATCATCTTTCCAAGCATATGTCAATACCAAGTACATGAAACAAAAGAAGGAAAATTGATTAGAAAGCAATCGAATATGGACAAAGAAAGTTTCAACTAAAATAAGAATTATAATATAAAGTCATAGGCCAAAACTTTACTGCAAATCTCAAACAAATATAAAAGCGTGTTTGGTTCACATCAAAAGTGCAAACATTGTACTACACAAGTACAAAAGCAAAAAAGGCCAGCAAGAAAAGTCAAAATCAGCCAGTACCAGAGTACAAAAGCCAAGTACAAGTACAATTTCAAAGCAAGCAACAGGGCTAACAAGTAATAGGCATAGCATAAAGTTGACATATCAAAATCAGCAAAAGTGACAAAACAATTTCTCTCAAGTCAATGTCGAAGCTTTTTACAGAAAAAACAAGTCAAAATGAGCAAGCAAGCTCATAGTATAAAGAGGGCATGAGACAGTTCACAAAATAGAGAGACAGGACCGGGGAGGAGAACCCAAAAAAACCCCTGTTTCATTTTCCATCATCATAAATTTTTTTAAACAAGTTCATACAAACAACAACATCATCTTCCCCTCAAATTTTTTTCCAGCAAATCCACAAAAATATACAGTCACACAACCGAACTAAAGACCTTAATCCATTTTTCTATAAAAAACAGTCCGCAAAATACAGCCATAGAACCAAACCAAAAAAACAACCTTCATTTTGTTTTGTTAATAGAAACCAAACCATAGAAAATAGTCACAAAAGAAAACCCTTTTTCCAAAAGTTCGTTCATGCAGAGAAGAGAGGGATATGCAAACAGAATCACAAACCCTAAATTTTTACACCATTTTACTAAAACCACCCCTTCAGAAATGTGAATGATAAGAAGAAAAAGAAAGATCTCACCCAAATAGCGAAGAATCTTCGCAATCGAAACCGTTAGGGTTTCCAAACTCCCTTTGAGATCTACGCGAAAACATTTACATCTACAAAATCAAACACCAGAATCACATTTAGAAAGTGAAGGTGAATCAAATGATGTAAAAAAATTAAGTTTGTAGAATCGCCGCCTCCGTCATCGCTACAAGGGCGATTTCCCGGCGCGGCTGTTGGCTCTTCTCTGGTGAAGAGCTTCATAGAAAGTGAGAGAGAAATAAAAATGAGAGAGTATGTGCTGAGTAATGAGACAACATATATGTTGGTGTTTTGTTTTTCTTCAAACAAGCCAGACCCACAATCAAGAATCAGGCCCAATCTTGTGTTTCACTCACGCACCCTCTCCCATTTTTTACACCACCCTTTGTTTCACTATACTGCACAACAACAAACCTTATTGGGCCTTGTGCCCCATTTGCCCTTAAGCCCATCTATATTTCTTTTTTCTTATTGCCTTTCTAATCTCAAAAACCACATTGGGCTACAAAATAAATCTGTTTTACTCCAAAACCACCTCAACCTAATTTCATACTCCTGACCTTTATTTTTATATTTTTCTCTTTCTTTATTTTTTTTATTATTAATATTATTATTATTATTATTATTTTTATTAATAAAAATCTCAAAAATATTTTTATTTCTTACATATTTTATATACTTATATTTTATTTCTTTTAAAACAAAAAGACCAAAAATATTTTCTATTCAAATTAATTTCCTTTCTTAAATATAAATTATTTTTTTTAAAAAACTTATTTTTATTTTCTCTTTTAATTTATAATTAATTTAGAATTTAGGTTTCCTTTAATTGATTAACCTTTCATACTAGTTTAATTAATATTAACTTTTTATAAAAAACTTTGTTTTCTTAATCAATTCTAATTTCTTTTCTTAATTAACTTAGATTTAATTTTCTTAAATCACTTAATTATTTTCTTTTAATTAATTAGGTTAAACTTCTTCGTAAATTCAAACAAACAAAAATATTTTCTTTTTCTTTACACATCACATTTACATCTTTGTACATTATCACTATACTCCTTGTACATTTTATTATTCATTCAACATGGTTGTAATAGTAATTAGGTTTTAATTACTTGTCATCTCCCTATTTATAAATTTGTACCCTCATCCCAAAGTGATGTAATAGCGTAGGATATTTATATTTTGCAATTTATCGCTTTCAATATAAATGCTAGTAATTAGGGTTTGTATGGCAAGACTAAAATCAACAACTAGAAAATTTAATTCAAGACAAAAATGTATTAAAAAAAACACTTTGCACACTTAAACCTCTAGGGTTAACCTCATTTGTTGCCTTGAGAATAAGCAGTCATGTCTCTCGAACATGGGATACTTTAGCAATGACCATCTAATACAAGATCGTAGTCCCTAGATCACCCTTGAATGTTGCCTTCGGTAAACGATCTTAGACCCTTACGACAAATTGCTAAGGTATTCTACAATGTTGCCTTCTATAACTGTACGACGACCCACGCCCGTCCCTTCACATCCAATGAGAGGGCTTCTTATCAATCAATGGTAAGATAGCGATATCTAAAGGAGGAGGAAATGAACAAGGACTTTTTGAGTAGGTAAAACATTCATAGTTTCTTTCTAACAACCATGTTCAAAACATCTCTCAAAATACACCAACACTTTCAAATAAAATATTTTCAAAAGTCAACACTTTGTATGCATTCTTATAGAGACTACAAAGTTCACCTAAACAAAGGAACTTTTCAAAAATACTTTCAAAAACATCACAAACACATTTCGAACAAAGCAGTTTCAAAGTGAGCTAGCAACTAAGAGCCCGTAGATAACTACCGATGAAAAGGGTGCTAACACCTTTCCTTTTCATAACCTACCCCCTTAACTCAAGAAAATTCTTAAAAGGTCTTTCCTGTTCTTTTCACCCTTTCCTTTATTGAATAAAAGAAAAGTTAGTGGCGACTCTTATTATCCGCAACAATTGTGATAAAACACAAAACACCCAAATCAGTTCTCCCACCGTATTATAGAACTGGCGACTCTGCTAGGGAAAATTTAAGAATGGGGTTACCTTAGAGACTAGATCACCTTTAAATGCTTTCATTGTTTGACTTATTTGCTTTAAATTTATGGGTCCTTGTTTGGGTTTGTATTGATCCTCAACCCGGATCTGGGAACACCATTAGGTAAATAGCAAAATTATATAGACTGTACGGTGTAAACCGATATGGTTGAGACAATATCTATGTTAGTGTGACACATTTTTGGGTACCAGTATTCCTTATGGAAAATTAAGGAGAATACGGGACTGTTGTGTGGTGTCATGAAGAACTAACGAATCTTAGAACCTTTAATTAAACAACTTGGCCATTAGGAAGTAGTGAGATAGCCGACTTTGGTGCAGTCCAAAGTTGGTCGATACTCGATGCTACGCTCATAGAGATCGGACTTTCGGGATATTTCGATCGCCAATAAAGAGGCTTACGCTGAAACAATGCACGATGAAGAAAGATCAATGATATCGAGATTCCCTAGAACCCGATTACTTTCTAGGACAGGTTGAAGCAACTAAACTTCAAGAGGGTACTTACCTATTGTCATACGGTGGGAGAACTGACTTTACTGGTTTTGCATTTATGTTCACAAATGTTACGATAAGTAAGAGTCGCCACTGACTTTTCTTTTATCCAACATAAGGAAAGGGTGAAAAGAACAGAAAAAGACCTTTCGAGAGTTTTTTGAGTAAGGGGGTAGTTTATGGAAAGGGAAAGTGTTAGCACCCTTTCCATCTGTAGTTATCTACGGGCTCTTAGATACTAGCTCATTTGAAAATACTTTGTGCTTTGTGTGTTTTTGAAAAAGTATTTAAAATGCCTATAGTAAGGCAATTTGCTTTATGATAACTCTTGTATCAGTCCTCAAGAGTGTTGATAAAGCGTTTTGAAAATGTTTTTGAAAGTGTTTTGTATATGTGTAAAAATTTGTTTTTGAGCAAGCATCTAACAGCTATCTACTTTTACTCAAAAGGATTTTTCTTTTTCTCTTTTCCTTTAGACAGTGCTATCCTACTATTAGTGAGTAGGTATTCCTAGTCGTTGGATGTTTGAGGGACATTCGAAGGGACCTTTGTACAGTCACAAAGGCAACTGGGAAAGAAATCTTAGTAACTACCCTAGGGTTTAAAGATCACTTTATCGAGGCAACATCGAGAGGGTCATCGAGGGACTTTTGATCTTTTAAACTGAAGGGTAGCCACTAAAATCTCTCACATTTCGAGAGATATAACTGTTTATCCGAAGGAAACCAAAGTGGGAATACCTTAGTGGTGTATATGTGCAATTTTGTTGTATTCCGTTATTTTTGTCTTTGCATTAGGTTTGCTAGTATTTTATTTTGTTCTTTCCATACAATCCTATTAGTCATACGTCTAAAAAGTTAATAGTTAGCAGTAAATAAAAAATGCGAAAATATAAATTTAACTATTACAAGGCTTCGGGGAGGGGATTATTTACATGTACAAAACTTGGGGGAAATTAAAGAAAACGGTAAAGTAACAAGTCCTAATTATAGTCTATTACATCCCATAAGCAAATACATTAGTATGAAGAAAAAAAGTGCGAAAGTAAATAACGCGCGTGAATTGAAAGGACGTCTAAACAACCTAGAAATAAGAAAGATCTTTTTATTTGTTTTTGATTTCATATTAAGAAAATAGTTGAATTAAAAGTAATTAATCTAGATCTATATTTAAATAAAAAGTTAATTATTAAAGAAAAATGAAATTAAAGAAAAGAGATTAATCTTCAAAGCTTTTTTTTTGGTATTTTTTAATATGGAAAGAAAATGAATTAAAATCTTAAGTCTATTTATTTTTTAATAAAAGAAAATGGTTTAAATAATTATTAATTTATAAAATTAGTTTAATTGAAAAAATGCTAACCTAATGTTTTTATGATTTTTATCTGATTTTATATTGATTAAAAAAACAAACTAAAAGAAATAAGTAAAAAAACAAAATAAACAAATACAAACGGGCCAGGCAGTAAGTGGAAAAGGGGGTGTAATTTGAATTTCATGTGACCCCAAAACCTTCATTCTAAACATCACACATGCTCTAATAGACATGCTAAACACAAATCAACCTGTTAAAAGTATTAACATGCCATGAAAATGCAGTTTTAAAAATTCAAGAAAATCTTACCATCCGGTGATTCATGGATACATGATCTAGGGTGTTTCAAGCCTTAAGAATGGATGTAATGAGTTCCTGGGAACCTCAGGATCACAATTGGGCAATTGGTTTGGATCGAGGATGCTTGCAAAGGTTATTTTGATTTTGACAACTTTGTGGAAATTTTATGAATTTTGATATGGCTTCCTAGCAATGATTTTTGTGTCCTTTGCTCATGCCTTGGTCTTGTATTTATAGAGGAAGAAGAGGGCTAGCAAAGATGGTAAGAATCCACCCATAATGGCCTTCTTTCAAACCAAAATCAAACACATTAAAAAATTCCAAAAATGCAAATTCTTGCACATTTTGAGGTGCAATGCATCTGGCCTCCTTTGCACGAAATTTTGGAGCCAAAAATAATTCAAATCATCGACCCATATTGCCATAACCAATATTTACTATTTTATGCAATTTTATTTAGTTTTTATTTGATTTAATTCATATTTAAATGAATAAAAATTCAAATAAATAAAAATAAAAATTAAAAAAAATGCATGGATATACTTATAGGTCATTGGACACATCACAAACATATTTGAACTCCAAAAAGTTAAGCCCAATAACTTAAAATCACAAATTTGCTCAATTGAGATTTCATGTCTTTCCTTTGAAAATTGCTCAACTTGTGAAATCCATAAATTGCTCAATTTTTATACAATGATGATGATATTTGACTTTTTGGAAAGCCCTATATGTCCTCTACAATATCTATGTTGACCATAATTGCATTTGAGGAAAATAATCTTAATGTAAATGGTCTTGGAAAAAATGAATTTTGTTGACCTTTTGAAAATGACCTGTAATGTATGAACTTGTATCTTCCAAATGATGCATTTCTTGAACTTTAGGATAAAATAGAAGTTGTAGGGAATTAGATTCTCTTCAAAATGAGCTTTTGTTGGGGAAAAATGGATGAAGTATGTGAAAGTTATGCCTGGTCAAAGTTCAGTTGACTTTTCCTATAGAAACCCTAATTTAGCAATTATTCACTTTTGATAAATTAAGAGAATTACTTGAGGAATCATGATCAACCCTTGATCAAATGATAAATATTAATTCAAAATTTTGATGTTGATAAAAAATCTTGAAGTTTGACTGTATGTGGGCCACAATTGACTTTTGACCTAATATAGTTTATTTTCAAACATTTAGGCAATTGACTGAGCAAACTTGTTGTGCAAGGCATGAAATTTGGCATGGACAATATTGAGGACATATTAGGACCCTGGAAAACACTTGAGGCCTTTGGAGCTCAAACATTTGGTGAAAAGTGACCCTAATTGGAGGTTCATTGCTTAGGAGGAGAATTTGTCTGATCAATTCTTTGGTCAACCTTGAGCAATTGAGGACCTCAATGACCATGTCTTGAGTAAAAATGGGAGGGAAAATTTTGGGGTACAAAAGCTGCCCCTGTTCAATCTTCTTAAACCTGAGGATTTATATTGGTTTTCTACCTTTCGTAATCTGAAGGTGGAAGATGATTGAACACTAGAGTGCTCAGAAATTTGCACTCGCATGAAGCAACGCTATTGGTTGATGATATCAGGAATGGGCTTACAGATGCCATTTAGAGAAGATAACGGAGAGTCGTCAGAGATGGGCTTATAGATTCCATCCAAAGTAACTGTTGATAGGAGTATTAGAATAAACCTGCGTCTAGTTTTATCTGAATGAAATACTAGAAAGAGCTCGTGTCAAGCCGCATCCAGAAATGTATTAGAAAGCAATCATGTAAGGCTGCTTTAGGATGAGCCTGTGTTAGACTACACATGGAAATGTCTTAGTAGGAACTTGTGTAAGATTTCTTCAGGATGAGCCTGTGTTAGACTACATCTGGGAATGTCATAGTAGGAACTTGTGTAAGATTGCTTCAGGATGAGCCCGTGTGAAGCTGCGTCTGAGAGTTTATTAGAGGGAACCCGTGTAAGATTGCTTCAGGAAGAGCCCGTGTAAAGCTGCATTTCAGGAGGAGAAGGAATCCATGTAAGATTGCTTCAGTATGAGCCCGTGTAATGCTGCATCTAAAAGGTTATTAGAGGAAACCCGTGTAAGATTGCTTCATGAAGAGCCCGTGTAAAGTTGTATTTCAGAAGGAGAAGGAATCCGTGTAATATTGCTTCAGGATGAGCCCGTGTAAAGCTGCATTTGGAAATTGTGAGAAGGAATCCATGTAAGATTGTTTCAGGATGAGCCCGTGTAAAGCTGCATTTCAGGATGAGAAGGAATCTGTGTAAGATTGCTTCAGGATGAGCCCGTGTAAAGCTGCATCTGGAAATATATTAGAAGGAGCCTGGGTAGAGCTGCTTCATCTAGTCGTGTAGATAGTCACCTTGTCTTGTTTCAGGAATTGATCCACAATCAGCTATTCGCAGATGGTTGCCCTGTATGATTTCAGGAATTAATCTGGAATTAATTTTGTTGGTTGTTAAGATAGCTTCCCTGTCTGGTTTCAGGCATTAATCTGTGGCCTATTTTTGGCTAGTCACATAGATAGTTTCCCCGTCTGGTTTCGGGCATTAATATATGGCCTGCTGTATTTGTTGGTAAACCCGTCCTACTCTGGGAGTTCATACCACTTGGTCGTGTAGATAGTTTCCCCGTCTGGTTTTGGGCATTAATATTTGACCTGCTATACATAAGTTGATAGTATTATTTTGTCTGTGAATTCAACCTGAAAAGGTAAAGTCAGATTCATGCGATGTCATGATGTATGAATTACATGATGCTCTCAAAATAAATGAGAATGTTATATGCGTTTCAGTTATGCATATGCTACGATGTATTATAAATTTTGTATGACTATAATATGTGAGTGTATCAGTTGCTCTTTATGGTGTCGTTGTACTAAGAGAAGATAAATCCTTGACTGCTGCTGGGGATGAAGAATATGATTCTTTAATATTTGTTGAAGTTGAATTGCTGGCAGATGAACTTCTGTGGCTAGAGAAATAAACTCTACTAGGAAAAGAAAACTCGGTAAACTGCTTAGGGATTTTTATGAAGCCCTTTGGGGAACCCAAGAAGTTTATGAACCAAGTCAAAGAAATATCCAAGATGTTAAGGAGATAATTAAATCTTTTGATCTATTAATAAGATGTCGGAATGTCTGAAATTGTTAGGTTATATACTGAAGACATGACAGTGACTTTGCGGGAGGACGTCTCTGTCTCCATACCTACTGGGGAACATATCCTTACTGATGACAAACTCTGCGAAGATAGTCCCCTGGGGGTGGTTACTCTGTGGGGATTTTGTGGATAGCTTGAATGTTATCCAAACTCTTGGAGTCTTGAGTAAATGTTGATCAGGTTGATAAGCCTTCTACTGATAGACAGCTGACGAGATGACAGGACATATTCGTACACTTTAATCCCTAACTTTTGCATGGACTGTCCTTTAAGATTTTCAGTTCACCAGGATACCCTTTTTTGACCAAGCTGCCTTTTTAGGTTTTTGACTTACCAGGCATACAATTTTATTTATATATCCCTAATTTTTTCCCGAACTCCTTTTGCACCCTGTGAACTTTTAAGGGTTGTAACGTGGCCTGATTCACGGTTTATGAAACAAAAGGATAAAGGCTCAAAATTTATTTGTACCCAAACCGTTCTTCGTGATGTTCTTCAGTCCTGTACTCAGTTAACTGTGTGTTTAGATCCCAATTGAGTTCTGGAACCTTGGACCTGATATCCTGGTGATGGTTCGGATACTGAAAGTTTATTTGGGAATGCAGTCATTTTTGTAACATTTTCTTTTTGTTGAGGATTTGTAGCAACCTCTTTTTTGATTTTATTATCCCTACCTTTTGCTTGAACTGTTTCTTTTGTGATTATAGTCAGCGGGATGCCCCAGCCCCCCTTTTTTCAAGTCTCCTTAATAGCTTTTGACTCGACGAGCTTTTCTTTTGAGAGATAATGACTGCTTGCTTTTGATGATTATCCGAAACCATCACCATATTTTGTTTTGGAAGGGCATCTTCAACACCACTCGTCGTGTATGAAGAGAAAGTTTTCGATTGAACGCACCTTTGAATTAACTGAGAAACTACCCTGCCCCACGTTATGATTAAGGGTTTTAATTTGTATGAAAAGAAAAACTCCTACTTCTTAGGCTCAAAGGGGTTGACTAGGGATTATCTTCCTTATTACTCCACTGTTTAGGATTTGAAAGAACGCGTGTACATCGTCAACAAGGTCTATTCAAAAGCACACTGTATGAGATTATGGTATCTTTTCATCATCCTCCCTCTAAAGGCTTACAACTTTTAATCGAGAGTTAAATATCACCAAAAGGAAGTAAAAGCACAGTTTAAGTATAGTGAAAACGAATGAATTAATTCAAGACAACCATATGCGATGTATTGATGAAATAACAAAGTTTAACATAAATAAATGTTCGAACAATCAAAAGAAAATTACAACTTGAAAATTCTAATGAACAAAAGCCTCTTTGTCTGAACTTATCACTTCAGGTGGTGTGCCTTTGAGGGACGACAGAAGAATTCAGTCTGAACATCTTGAGTGAACTCAAGCACTCTTTCGTCGATCAAGTCTCGAATCTTATTTTTTAATGCCCAATAGCTATTTGTATCATGTCCAGGACTCTTGGAGTGGTACACACACCTTGCATTTGAATTGTATATTGTTGAGGCGACTTTGGGATTCTGAGGAGGATCCTTCAATGTAACCAGCTTGTCTTCCAACATGTGTTGCAATGCTTGAGCCAATGACATGTTGATTTCGGTAAAGCGTCTTTTAGGTGTATTCTGCTTATGCTGATTACCCCGTTGTCGTTGTTGCTCTGGTGCTGGATCAGAGATCCGTACTGCCCCCACATATTGGTTAAGATCACTCTTATTACGGCCCTTCTGGTCGTACACAGTATTGGACTCCTTCTTTCCATGGTATGGTCTCTTCTGAGTACTTGATGATGCTGTCCCCTGAATTTCACCTCTCCTGAGTTTATTTTCGACGTGCTCCCGCATGAACATGTCACCCAATTCCCTATCTTCCAAGAGAGGTTGATCATTGATTAGGCCCCAAATTCTAGCAATTTGCCCCAGACGGTCGTATCTATCCGGATGAAGCTTACTGATGAGAATCCTCAACTCTTCTTATCCCCGAGCTAAATTTTGGATAAGAGCCATCTGACTATTCATATGGATTCTCATCCTTTTCATCTCAGCTTGTAGTTGTTCCAACTGCTCATCCTTGTTGTTGTCAGGATTTTTCTTGGTCAAGTTCCCACCGAGGAGTGCTTTCAATTCTTTTTGCCCCTTGGATAGATTTAGGAACATTTCCTTGAACTGAGCATCTTGAGTTTGGAGATCTCTGCTGTTCTATTCGAGAGCCATTTTCTTTGCTGAAATAAACAGCGAGAAAATGAGAAACCTGTATTGGAAGACCTGTTAGGTAATGACATGCATGCAATGTTTTCAAGGATCTCGTGGGGTAAACACAGGAAAATGTTAGAATCTGATTGCAGCTTTGATTGAAGAACTTCATCTCGTTGAATGTCCTTCTACGAGAATCAAGCTCACCATGTCGAGTGGGTCATAGCCTCTGACTCATGTTATCGTGCTTTGACGATGTTGGCTAGAGGAAAATAAATCCCCTTGCTAGACGTCTGGTTCATTATAGCCTGCATCACAGACCCTTGAGATCCTTGAAATGGTTAAGGAAATGCTATGGCATGATGTCGTGATACGTATGCTATGCACCAAGCAAAAGTGTAAGGTGATGAAGACAAGTGAGTATTACAAGAAGTCCAATTTATTGGATAATGACTACAAACAAGTCCCTACAAGGAACTCACATCGTTAGATAATAAACAAAACCCTGCAAGGAATTCAAGTTGTTAGATAGTGAAAGAACACAAGTCACACAAGTAGCCTTAGGTTCAAATGCTTTCATGAGGTTTATATGTAAGTACCCTCTTGAAGTTTAGTTGGTTCAACCTGTCTTAGAAAAGTAACTACGTTCTAAGGAGTCTCAATATCAGTGATCTTTCTTTATCGGGCATTATTTCAGCACATACAATCTTTTCTCGTGGCCGAAATATCCCTAAAGTCTGATCTCAATGAGTGTAGAATTGAGTATCAACCAATCCTCATCTTTATACCGAGGCCGACTATCTCACTACTTTCTAATGGCCAAGTTTGATCAATTAATGTTCTAAGGTCCGTTAGTGCTTTATGACACCACATAACAACCCTGTATTCTCCTCGATTTAACACAAGGTATACCGGTACCAACAAATGTGTCACACTAACACAGCCATCGCTTCAACCATATCGGTCTACGCGGGTACAGTCTCCACGATCTATTAATTCTTACCTAAAAGGTGCCCCAGATCCGGGTGTCGGATCTTTTAGTAACAACCCAAACAAGCCCTAAAAGATAAAGCATACAAACACACAATGTAAATCAATTTAAAAATGAACTAAGCTATAAGGTAACCTCACTTTTTGATCTCCCAAGAAGAGTCGCCAGTCTTGTGATACGGTGGGAGAATTGACTTTACTGGTTTTGCGTTTGTGTTTGCAAATGTTGCGGTAAGCAAGAGTCGCCATCGACTTTTCTTTTATCCAACATAAGGAAAGGGTGAAAAGAACAGAAAAAGACCTTTCGAGAGTTTTTTGAGTAAGGGGGTAGATTATGGAAAGGGAAGGCGTTAGCACCCTTTCCATCTGTAGTTATCTACGGGCTCTTAGGTGCTAGCTCATTTGAAAATACCTTGTGCTTTGTGTGTTTTTGAAAAAGTATTTGAAATTCCAATAGCAAGGAGATTTGCTTTATGATAACTCTTGTATCAGTCCTCAAGAGTGTTGATAAAGCGTTTTGAAAATGTTTCTGAAAGTGTTTTTTGTATGTGTAAAAATTTGTTTTTGAGCAAGCATCTAACAACTATCTACTTTTACTCGAAAGGATTGTTCTTTTTCTCTTTTCCTTTAAACAGTGCTATCCTATTATTAGTGAGTAGGTAGCCCTAGTCGTTGGATGTTTGAAGGACATTCTAAGGGATGTTTGTACAGTCATAAAGGCAACTGGGCAAGAAATCTTAGTAACTACCCTAGGGTTTTAAGATCACTTTATCGAGGCAACGTCGAGAGGGTCATCGAGGGACTTGTGATCTTTTAAACTGGAGGGTAGCCACTAAAATCTCTCACCTTTTCGAGAGATGTAACTATTTATCCGAAGGAAACCAAAGTGGGAATACCTTAGTGGTGTATATGTGCAATTGTGTTGTATTCAGTTATTTTTGTCTTTGCATTAGGTTTGCTAGCATTTTATTTTTGTTCTTTCCATACAATCCTATTAGTCATACATCTAAACAGTTAATAGTTAGCAGTAATTAAAAGTGCGGAAATATAAATCTAACTATTACAAGGCTTCAGGGAGGGGATTATTTACATGTCCAAAACTTGGGGGAAATTAAAGAAAGCGGTAAAGTAACAAGTCCTAATTATAGTCTATTACATCCCATAAGCAAATACATTAGTATGAAGAAAAAAAAGTGTGAAAGTAAATAACGCGCGTGAATTGAGAGGACGTCTAAAAAACCTAGAAATAAGAAAGATCCTTTTCTTTGTTTTTGATTTCATATTAAGAAAATAGTTGAATTAAAAGTAATTAATCTAAATCTATATTTAAAGAAAAAGTTAATTATTAAAGAAAAGAGATTAATCTTCTAAGCTTTTTTTTGGTATTTTTTAATATGGAAAGAAAATGAATTAAAATCTTAAGTCTATTTAGTTTTTAATAAAATAAAATGGTTTAAATAATTATTAATTAATTTAAAAAATTAGTTTAATTGAAAAAATGCCAACCTAATATTTTTATGATTTTTATCTGATTTTATATTGATTAAAAAAACAAACTAAAAGAAATAAGTAAAGAAACAAAATAAACAAATAGAAACGGGCCAGGCATTAAGTGGAAAAGGGGATGTAATTTAAATTTCGTGTGACCTCAAAACCTTCATGCTAAACGTCACACATGCTATAATAGACATGCTAAACACAAATCAAACGGTTAAAAGTATTAACATGCCATGAAAATGCAATTTTAAAATTAAAGAAAATCTTACCAACCGGTGATGCATGGATACGATGATCTAGGGTGTTGCAAGCCTTAGTAATGGATGTAATGAGTTCCTGGGAACCTCAGGATCACAACCGGGCAATTGGTTTGGATCGAGGATGCTTGCAAAAGTTGTTTTGATTATGACAACTTTGTGGAAATTTTGTGAATTTTGATATGGCTTCCTAGCAATGATTTTCGTGTCCTTTTCTCATGCCTTAGTCTTGTATTTATAGAGGAAGAAGAGGGCTAGCAAAGATGGTAAGAATCCACCCATAATGGCCTTCTTTCAAACCAAAATCAAACACATTAAAAAAGTTCCAAAAATGCAAATTCTTGCCCATTTTGAGGTGCAATGCACATGGCCTCCTTTGCACGAAATTTTGGAGCCAAAAATAATTCAAACCATCGGCCCATATTGCCATAACCAATATTTACTATTTTATGCAATTTTATTTAGTTTTTATTTGATTTAATTCATATTTAAACGAATAAAAATTCAAATAAATAAAAAATGCATGGATAGACTTAGAGGTCGTTGGACACATCATGAACATATTTGAACTCCAAAAAGTTAGGCCCAATAACTTAAAGTCACAAATTTGCTCAATTGAGATTTCATGTATTTCCTTTGAAAATTGCCTATCTTGTGCAATCCATAACTTGCTCAATTTTTATCTAATGATGATCTTGGAATTTTTTAAAAGCCATATATATCCCCAATAGTATCTATGTTTACCATTTTTGCATTTGGAGAAATCATCTTAATGTAAATGATCTTGGAAAAAATGACTTTTGTTAACCTTTTGAAAATGACCTGTAATGTATGAACTTGTATCTTCCAAATGATGCAATTCTTGAACTTGAGGATAAAAGAGAAGTTGTATGGAATTGGATTCTGTTCAAAATGAGCTTTGGTTGGGGCAAAATGGATGAAGTATGTGAAATTTATGAATGGTCAAAGTTCAACTGACTTTTCCTATAGAATCCCTAATTTAGCAATTCTTGACTTTTGATAAATTAAGAGCATTCCTTGAGGAATCATGATCAACCCTTGATCAAATGATAGATATCACTTCAAAATGTTGACGTTGACACAAAATCTTGACTTTTGAACGTATGTGGGCCACAATTGACTTTTGACCTAATACAGTTAATTTTCAAACATTTGGGCAATTGATTGAACAAACTTGTGGTGCAAGGCATGAAATTTGGCATGGACAATCTTGAGGACATATTAGGACCCTGGAAAAAACTTGAGGCCTTTGGAGCTCAAACATATTGGTGAAAAGTGAAATCCTAATTGGAGGTTCATTGCTTAGGAGGAGAATTTGTCTGATCAATTCTTTGGTCAACCTTGAGCAATTGAGGACCTCAATGAGCATGTCTTGAGTAAAAATGGGAGGGAAATTTTTTGGGTACAACACCTATGAACTCCATGCAATCCTAAATCTAAGGACTTGTCTAGTTTGCTTGTATATGTTTATTTGTACATAATATCATGACATCATACCATAGCATTTTCAATAACCATTTCAAGGACCTCAAGGGTTTGTGATGCAGGGTTATATTGAACCAGGCGTCTATCAAGGGGTAAGAGGATTTATTTTCCTCTAGATAAATGCTGTCAAAAAACCAAAGCACGGTAACTTGAGTCAAGGGCTATGACCCACTTGACATGGTGAGCTTGATTCTCGTAGAAGGACATTCAACGATACAAATTTCTTCAATCAAAGTTGTAATCAAAGTTCAACTTCTAACATTTTCTTGTGTTTACCCCTCGGGATCCTTGGAAACATTGCATCCACATATCATGCATCATATAATGATGGGTTTTCCCCATACAGGTTTTCTCACCCGCTTGCTATTTATTTCAGTAAAAATGGCTCTCAAGCAGACTGTCCAAGATCTTCAGACCCAAAATGATCAACTTTAATATTTGTTCCTAAATTTATCCAAGGGGCAAGAAGAAGTGAAGGCACTCCTCATTGAGAACATCGCCAAGAAGAATCCTGAAGACGACAAGGATAGCCAGTTGAAGCAATTACAAACAGAGATATCAACAATGAGAATCCAGATGTTGGGACATATGGCTCTTATCTAAAACGTAGCCCGGGGACAAGAACAACTGAGAGCCCTCGTTAACAAGCTTCATCAATACGTATGCAACCGTATGAAACAAACAGTCGAGGCTGGGGATCAAGTCATTAATCAGCCTCCAATGAGACAAGAAGTACGTTTGGTCGAGAGAACACCTTTCAAAATGGATACCGTACCGCGAGTCCAGCAACGACCTCGCCAATAACGACATAATAGTCAGCGTAAGCAAGATATGCCCAAAAGACAATTTACCGAGATCAACATATCCTTGGATCAAGCATTGCATCATGTGTTGGAAGCCAAGAGGGTTGCATTGAGGGAGCATCCTCAAAAACCTAATACTTATTCTCCCCGTTACAAACATAATGAAAGGTGCACATACCATTCCAATAGATGTGGATACGACACTAACCGCTGTTGGGCATTGAAGAACAAGATTCAAGACCTGATCGACAAAGAAGTGTTGGAATTCACACAAGATGGTCAAATTGAGTTTTTCTGTCACCCCTCAAAGGCACACCATCTAAAGTGACAAATTTAGGTGGAGAAGTTTTTGTTCATTCAAATTTTCAGTTGTAATTTCTTTGTTTGCTTAAACACTTATCTTTATATCAAACTTTGGTTATTCTCACTAATGCATTGCATATGTTTGTCTTGAGTTAATCCATTCGTTTTCACTATATTGAAATTATGCTTTTATCTCTTTTTGTATGATATTCAACTCTCGATTACAAGCTGTAAGCCTTTAGAGGGAGGATGACGAAAATAATACCATAATCTCATATAATATGCTTTTGGACAGACCTTGCTGACGATGTATAGGCCTTGTTTCAAAGCCTAAACAGTGAAGTTATAAGGAAGATAATCCCTAGTCAACCCCTTTGAGCCTTAGAAGTAGGAGTTTTCTTTTTCGCACAAATTGAAACCTTTAAATCATAACCTGGGGCAGGGTAGTTTCTCAGTTAATACAAAGGCGCATTCAGTCACAAGTTGTCACTTCACAATGAAAATATCATTCTGAATCAAAAGATGGTGTTGGTTCCCCATAAAATAGGCAGCCTTTACCTCTCAAAAGAAAGCCCACTGAGTCAAAACCTATGAAGGAGACTTAAGGAAAAACGGGGGCGTCCCACTGACTTTAGTCTAAAAATAAGAATAGTCAGGCAAAAATTAGGGATAATAGATCGAAAAAAGGGGTCACTACAAATCCTTGACAACATGAGAAATGTAACAAAAAATGACTGCCTTCTCAAATAAACTTAACCATCATCAAGATATCTGTTGTACCCCAAAATTTGCCCTCCCATATTCCTCAAGATTTGACAAGAATAATCTTCAAATTACTCAAATTGGCTCAAGAGGTAGACAGTCAAACCATCTCCTAAACCATCTGAAATTAGGGTTTTGATTCTTTCAAGGAATTTGAGGTTTTCAATGGTTCAATCAAGTCTCATAGGCCTATATACATTCTGAAGCACCTACATGCCAAGTTTTAAGACTCACAGTACCAATTGGCACAGTCAAAAGCCTCATTTGATCCACAGTCAACTGCAAGGGCAAAATGGTCATTTTGCAGTCAAAAGTCATAATTTTTGGTCAACGTCTTATTTTGAACTCACAATCATCATTTGATCAAGTCTTGATCATGATTCCACAAGAATGGCTCAAAAATCATCAAGGTGCAAAAAGTTGCTATTTTTGGATAGTAGAAAAGTCAACTGTATCTTGACCAGGGCATAACTTTTTCATGGTTCATCATAAAAATCCAATCCAATGCTCATTTTGAAGAGGATGCAACTTTCTACAATCCATCTTCACATTCCAAGTCCAAGAAATGCTCCCACAGAAAGTTACCAATTTTTACATTATAGGTCAATTTCAAAAGTCAACAAAAGTGCACTTTAAGTCAAAGGGCATAACTTGAGATTGGTAAATCCAAATGACATGGGACCAAAGGCATTGGTTAGAGGACTTCAAGAGCTTTCCAAAATGTCCAAGAACATGGTCATATGATCAAAATTGAGCAAGTTATGCATTGGAGAAGTTGGGAAATTTTCATGAATTTGCAAAAGTCAACTTTGCTCAAAACACCTTATTTTTGCTAATGGGCCTCAAATCTCTTCTTGAAACTTCATCCATGGCCTATGTACGACCCATCAAGCTTAATGGAATTTATTTTCTTATTTTTATTGATTAATTGGATTTTTAATTAATATTAATTCATTTAATTAATTTAAATTGTAGGAAAATAGAAGATTTGATGTTTTCAATCTTTTTGTGAAGCAAATAGGACCTCAGCATGCTGGAAAATTCGAGCACCAAGTCAAAGATACAAAATCTCCAAATTTGGCAACATTATTCAATCATGAAGATTCAAAAATATTTGATTTCCAATCAAAGATTTGAACATCAATGCAATGGATTTTTGCCCAAGCTTTTGACCTAATTTCATTCTCTTATATACAAGAAAGCCAACCCTGATCAAGAGGACGTGAGAAAGCTGCAGAAAAAAGCCATAGCATATTGAGAAAATTCAAGAAAATTGCAAACTGATTTTTGGATTCTAGGGCGATTTAAGGACTTTTGTTGATTCTAATACAGTGCAAGAGGTTCCAGGAACGTGTGGTAATCAAATTCAGGCCTTAAAGCTCAAAGAATCACCATATACAGAATCACGGTTTGCAGCTTTTATCCATAATCGTATATCTTGATTCATGCATATTTAACATGTTTTTTATGGTTGATTTATGTTGCTAGGGACCATACGAAGCTAATGATATCACTTAATTGAACTATAACTCCCTGAATCACAAGATGCCAGGAACGATTTCTAGGGTTCTTAAGCTTTGTAATTGGGGTTTTGCAATCCAGGAAAAATTAAGACTTGTGAGACCCATGGTTGGAATCGTTAGAACAAGACGAACAAAACCAACCCATCGCGAAATACTTATATGCATTGAGCTGCTAATCGCTATTTTTCCCTGTAGTAGTTTGTGGGGGTTAAAAACCCCCGCTATCTAATATTCTTTTTGTAGATACAACGAAGAAGATGATGAGGTGTTGATACCTGGTTGGCCGGTTTAAATCTTAGCGCGTTTTTTTTCATAATTTCAGCATATTAATTGAGTTTTACATATTATGTTTATTTTCTATTCTTATAATGAATAAACGCGTTAGTTGGATTGGCAAGCAGGTGGGTGGAAAGGCTATTGGGACCTGGGTTCGAATCCCAGGTCCCCCCCCCCCCCCCCCCCAAATGTTTATCCTATTTTTCTTCATATAATCACATGCAGGTTTCAGAAGGTGTTCTACCATGTGCTTCAAATCCCAGCGCGCCATGTGGCTTCAGGCATAGATCCGGTGGCCATAAATGAAAGACTATCATACTCCTTAGTCAACACATGCATGGACGATCCAGAAAAATCAACGTGGCTGGAAGCATAATGGGCCAGAAAATTCCAAATGCACCTCCTAATTGGGCCATCACCCCCTGGGTTTTATTCCTTTTTTCTTTTCCTCTTTTATATTTTTCACTTAATTATTATTATTATTATTATTATTACTTAATTAACTCAATTAATTTTTTCATAATAAAATCAGGAAACTAAAAAATAATATTTTTTTTATTATTATTTATTTAAATTAATTTCACCCTTAATTAGTTATTTTTTGTAAATAAATGCTAACACAATTAATTTAGTTCTTTAATTAGGTTAATTTTAATATTTTCACAATAAATAAAATCCATGTAGAATTAGGGTTTCTTGACAATTTTGACCATCTTTTATTTATTTCCATGAGACATTAAAAAAACTATAAAAAAAAAATTTCTTTTTATTAATTAATTAGTTTAGGTTTAATTAAATGCAAAATAACAAAAAACTTCCTTCTTTCTCAAAAAAGGGTCAAAACCCTAAGGACTTCTCCAATTCAATTTTTCTCGCGCGTATGTTTGTTTTATTAATTTTTTGATCCATATTTATGTAATTGTTCCGAGGATGTAATAGCTTTAATTAGGACTTTTTATCGCTTTTATTTAATTTTCCGCAATTTACTTTTCAAGGGTTTGTTTTTGGCGATGTAAATACCCGACGCCTTGTAATAGTTTAGCTTTATTTTCCTCAACTATTAACTGCTAGATGTATGTTAACTAGGCTATGCATGACAAGACTTATCTCTGAAATTAAAATCAACCCGTAGCTCACCATAACATGTACAAAAGATAATATAAACTGAAACCTGACACACTCGCACATGCCACTCCTAGGGTACGCCTCACTTGGTTGCCTCGACGTGGTCATTGAGTATAGGGTGTTTTAGAGGTCGCCCTCCTGTCTAAAGATCCAATTTGCCTCGAAACGGTTGCCTCGAAATAAAAACGATCTAAGACATTAGGGTTACCGCTAAGGCGTCCTACTATTGATTTGGTGACCACATGTCCCTATAATCGAATTGACCCGAAAACTCCAACGACGGTGCTACCTACTTCTCAATAGTGGGATAGTACTGTCTAAAGGATATTTACACAGCTTAATTTCTTTTGAGTAGGTAGAGGTTCTCAGGTACTTGCTCTTTCAAAACAAAACAATCTTTTCGCACTTACACCTTTTCAAACAAAAGTTTTCAAACAACACTTCATACACTCTTGAGGACTGATACAAGAGTTAAAACGAAGTTTTCCAACAAAACTCTTTTCAAAACCCACAAACACAAGAAAAGCAAAACATTTTGAAAACATAGTGGCGACTCTGCTGGGGACATTATAAGTGAGGTGTACCTTAGGATTAGATCACCATGTTTTCAATTGTATGCATGTATGCTTTAATTTTGTGGGCTTGTATCGGATTTTTATAGATCCTAACCCGGATCTGGGGCACCCCTTTTTAGGTAAGTAGTAATAAACTGTAAGGGACCTGTCCGGCGTAGACCGACACGGGTGAAGCAGTAGCTACGTTGGTGTGACACCTTGGTCTGTACCGATATCCCTTGTTTTGGAAAGAGGAGAATATGGGTCTTCTGAGGAGTCGTTAAGCACCAGCTGACCTTAGAACCTTAAATTGACCAACTTGGCCATAGAACAGTAGCAGTATGCTACACTCATTGAGACTAAACTCTCGCGATGGTTCCGGCCGCAAGAAAAGGTTTCCAAACTGGAATTATGACCGATTGAGGGTAGTCAGTGATATTGAGATCCTCTAGAACCTAGTTACTATTTTTAGGACAGGTCTTAACCAACTGAAACTGAAAGAGGGTAGTACCTAAACTTCATGCCAGCCTGAAATCTAAGGGCTCTTTTGTGTGACTTGTGTGCCTTACCATGTTTGCCTTTTGTGAATACTTGTGGTGTGCCTTTATCATAATATCATAACATCATAACATCATAACATTGCATACATCCTGCATAAGGACTAACCCATTTCAAGGATCTCAAGGGTTTGTGATGCAGGTCATGATGAACCAAACGTCTAGCAAGGGGCAAATGGGATTTATTTTCCTCTAGCCAAGGTTGTTTGGAGATCAAAACATGATAACTTGAGTCACGGGCTATGACCCACTCGATATGGTGAACCTGACTCTTGAAGAAGGATTCTCAGCAACAAGAAGTTCCTTCAATCAAGCTGCAAAATTCAAATTCTAACAAGTTTCTTTGTTTACCCCGCGAGATCCTTGAAAACATTGCATACATATGCTATTCATCATATGCATAACAGGTACCCCTTTTACAGGTCACTTATCTTCTTCGCTGTTAATTTCAGCAATCATCATGTCTATTGAACCTTCCACCGAACAAGCTATCAAGGCCCTCCAGGTCCAGAATGCCCAGTTCCAAGAGTTGGTTGTGAGCCTACCCAAGGGTCAACAGGAGTTGAAGACCCTGATTCTGAAGAAGAAGAAGAAGAAGAGGACCGTCTTGTTCAACGCTGGACGCAGATTTGGGAATGGACTGCAGAATGAGGTTGAGCTAACTACCTCATCTGTAGGAAAAGACAATCCACAAGAGAGAAGGGTTCCTAGTCCCGTGGCCTCCGACAACGAGACAGATTATGATGAAGAACAGTATCCTCCTGCTGAGGATAGGTACAAACAGTTGGAGGACCTCTTAAGTGCTATAGAGATACAAAATGTGCCCGGGTTGGACTTTGGAGACCTAGGCTTATCCTCTGGGGTGGTGATTCCCCATAAGTTCAAGGCACCTGCTTTTGCCAACTACGACGGAGCCTCCTGCCCAAAGCTGCACCTCCGGTCGTATGTAAGGAAGATCCAACCTTACACTGTTGACAAGAATTTGTGGATCCATTTCTTCCAGGATAGTCTTTCAGGGACTCAACTCGAATGGTTCTATCAGCTGGATGGAGCCAGTATTCGTAACTGGGAGGATATGGCTACTGCGTTCTATAAGCAGTATCAATATGATTCCGACCTCGCTCCCACGTGTACCCAACTCCAGGGTATGTCACTAGGGACGGGTGAAGGATTTAAAGAATATGCTCAGAAGTGGAGAGACCTTGCTGGAAGGGTGCAGCCACCTCTAACTGACCGTGAACTTGTTGATATGTTTTTGGGGACCCTGTCTGGTCCGTTCTTCAACCATTTGATTGGAAATTCTTCAGCCGTGTTTACAGACCTCATCTCGACTGGTGAGAGAATTGAAGCTGGTATCAAGTCTGGGAAGATACAGAAGGATGCTTCATCGAGCACCAAGAAGAAACCCTTCAAGAAGGAATCCAATGCTGTCTACAGTTCAAGAAGACGAAGTAGACCTGAACACCGCCAAGTTGTCAATGCGGTTGTTATTTCAAAACCTGCTGGTGCTCCTCAGCATCACAACCAACAAAGGGACGAGAAACCTCGAAGGCAATTCACTCGTCTCAGCATGACTCTGTCTCAGATGTTGCCACAGTTGCTGAAGTCCAATCTGGTGACTCTAAAAGAAGCTCCAAAGAATCAAAATACAACGTCACCAAAGTATAATCCCAATGCCCGCTGCGCTTATCACTCTGAGAACCCGGGGCATAATACAGATGATTGTTGGGCTCTGAAGAATAAGGTTCAGGACCTAATCGATGCTAAGGAGATTGAGTTTGAGGCGCCCGAGACTCCCAATGTGATCACTGCTCCCTTGCCAAAACATGGCTAGGATTGAGAGACTTTTGTTCATTTGAATTCTGAAGTTGTATTTTTCTTTGCTTATTCAAACAATTATCATGTCAAACTCTTTTATTTCATTAATGCATTACACGTGTCTGTTTTGAATTAATTGTTTTCACTATGCTTAAAATTACTTCATATTTCTTTTCTGTGATGTTCAAACTCTCGATTGAAAATCTAAGCCTTTTAAGGGAGGATGACGAAAACAATACCACGATCTTTACAATATGCTTTTGAACAGACCCCGCTGATGAGGTACAGGCATTGTTTAAAATCCTAAACAGTGGAGTTATAAGGAAGATAATCCCTCGTCAACCCCTTTGAGCCAAAGAAGTTGGAGTTTTCTTTTCGCAAAAATTAAAACCCTTAATTATAACCTGGGGCAGGGTAGTTTTCTCAGCTGATCCAGGTGCACAATGAATGGCGTCAAAGAAGTCTTTCCGAAACAAAAGAACAATGATGGTTCTGTATAATCATAAAGACATGCAGTCATTATCTCTCAGAAATAAAAGCCCAATAAGTCAAAACCTACGAAGGAGACTTACAAAAAAACTGGGGCATCCTGCTAACTGTAATCACAAAAGAAACAATTCAGGCAAAAAGACAGGGATAATAAAATCAAAAAGAAAGAGGTCCTACAAACCCTCAACAAAAAAGAAATGACTGCCTATTCAAAATAAACGGTCAATATCCGAACCATCACTGGAATATCAGAGCAAAGACTCAAACAAGATCTAATGCACGATTAGCTGAGTTTAGGATCGAAGAACATCACGAAGAGCGGGTGGGTACAAATAAAATTTGAGCCTTTACCCTTTGTTTCTTAAACCGTGAACCAGGCCACATTATAACCCTTAAAAAGTCCTAGCTGAAGCATGGGTTAGTTCGAAAGCATACTGTTACAAAAGGTATCCTGAGTTGACATTACGTTTTACAAAAATTCACTTGTTTTATTGAAAACTGCATTTTCAAAAACTTCAAGACAGACATAAGCTTTGCATTCTTAAAATAACATTGTTTGCATATGACTATTTGTTCGAACAGCAGAGAAATTCACACGAAGAATATCTAGTGAACAAAAAAACCTTCTCAATAAAAGGTCACCTCAAGTGGAGAAAACACTTCCATCAAGGGGCAGCCATGGGCATTGTCCATCATCTGGGGCAGTCAAGTCAAGATTCAAGGAATCTCTCAAAATGCCAAATAGCCAGGGGAAAATCTCCATCTGAATCAATTGGGGCATTGGACATGAATTCCAGCGACGAATCTTGCACGATCAAACATCTTCTGGTAGTATGGCAACACAACACTACCGACAGTGACACTCTCTACATCCTGAGAGCGTGGACATAGTCAAAAAAGTACTACGCATAATCAAAGACCCACTAGGTCGACTGGCCTAGGCAAAAATAAGGGCTTCCCGACGAACCAAAAAGGTTCGGGCAAAAAATAGGGATAAAAATGGAAAAAATCTGTACACCCGGCAAGTCGAAAACCTGAAAAGGTGGCTTGGGCAAAAAGGGGTATCCCGATGGACTAAAAACCAGAAAGGGCGGTCCAGGCAAAAGTTAGGGATCAAAACGTACGTCTATGTCCCGTCATCTTGTCGCTTACCTACCAGAAGAAGACTTGTCATTTCAATCAAAGGAGACCAAGCACCTCATAGGTGGGTATAATACTCGATCCACAGGGCCTCCGCAGGTTTCTTCTCCCGCAGAAACTGGGGCAATAAGAATTGTCCAAACTGTACAAGCTGCTCTGTCCTCCAGGTACCAAGGTAAGTTCAGCTTAAGAATATGACCAAGATACCTTCACTCTTCGCAGAGTAAGACAATAATGGAAGCTCTCCCCACTGAGACTTGCAACTATGAACAAATCAGCAATACTCTCCCCAAGCAGAGTTGATCTACCATCAGCCCTAAGAAGGATGGGTATCCCCAGTAGGTCTTAATATTCCCCAGCGGAGTATACAGATATTTCCCAGCAAGCGTAAAGAGCATCCCCGACAGTCTTAACATTCGTCAACGAAATATAAGAATGTTCCCCAGCGGAATACAAGATACCCCCAGTGGAGCCATTTCCCAGCGTGGTCTAAAAAAAGGCTTCCCCGCCAGAGTCGAATCCTCTCCCCAGTAGATTCTAGAAGCTTGTCCCCTACAGAATTCAGAGGTTATCCCCACAAGAGTCTAACTGGGTTATCCTTAGCAAGTTGCAACTGAAAGATCATCCCTAGCGAAGTTCTTTCTATCCCCCAGCGGAGTTCATCATCAAAATCCCCAACGGAGTTCATCATCAAAATCCCCAATGGAGCCTATCAACAGAATCCCCAGCGGAGTTATCATTAAAATCTCAGCAGAACATCTCTTCCCCACAGAGTAATTCCTCGCAGAGTAATCTCTTCGTCAAGTTTATTCTCTAACGGAGTCATCTTCTCCTACAGGTCTATTCACACAATCATCTTCGTTCATTATCCCCCAGCGGAAACGAAGAACTCAACACTATTCTCCAGCAGCTCCGGGATCTATTTTCCCCAGCTAAAACATCACCTTTTCATACATCATGATACATTCATATACGCATCATATCTTACAATCTCATTTACATCGAGAACATCATTGCTTGATCCATATCATGCATTGCATATGACTGACTTTTACCTTTAAGGAAAGATCCAGTTAAGTTCTCAGCTATACCAAGACCTTGCCTGGTCCAGTTAAATCGATTCCTAAAGATTTTTCTAATGCCGATCCAGTCAAAGGCCTTCTCTGGTCCAGTTAAATTGATTCCTAAAGATTTTTCTGATGCCGATCTAGTCAAAGGCCTTCTCTGGTCCAGTGAAATCGATTCCTAAAGATTTTCCTGATGCCGATCCAATTGAAGATTCCAAAGACCTTGCCTGGTCCAGTTAAATCGATTCCTAAAGATTTTTCTGATGCCGATCCAGTCAAAGGCCTTCTCTGGTCCAGTTAAATCGATTCCTAAAGATTTTTCTGATGCCGATCCAGTTGAAGATTCCAAGACCTTGCCTGGTCCAGTTAAATCGATTCCTAAAGATTTTTCTGATGCCGATCCAGTCAAAGGCCTTATCTGGCCCAGTTAAATAGATTCCTAAAGATTTTTCTGACGCCGATTCAGTCAAAGACCTCCTCTAGTCTAGTTAAATCGATTCCTAAAGATTTTTCTGATGCGAAACCCTTCTTGAGTTCCAGATCAACACCTGTAACTAGCCAGGAAATATCTGTGGACGACTGATTGTAGATCTATACTTGTAACTAGCCAGGAAAGTTATCTATATGAAGAGATTGAAGATTAATACCTGTAGCAAGCCAGGAAAACTATCTTTCTTTCTCAGGTCAGAGATTAATACCTTAAACCAGACAGGAAAACTATCTCATCGGCCAACTTTTTTTCAAAGTTCCAGATCAACACCTGTAACTAGCCAAGAAATATCTGTGGACGACGGATTGTAGATTAATACCTGAAACCAGACAGGACAACTATCTACTTGACCATCATCAGGCAACCCTACACTGGTTCCTTCTCTTTCAGATGCAGTTTTACACGGACTCATCATCAGGCAACCCTACACAGGTTCCTTCTTTCAACCTACCAAGTTACAATTCAACAAACAATCCCCTGGATGGCATCTTTAAGCCCATCTCCGCAACTATCCATTACATTTCCAGATGGCATCTATAAGCCCATCCTCCTACCAACAATCTCCACATGGCATCTGTAAGTCCATTCCCGACATCACATTGCTGATACTACACTACGCGAGTGCAAATTTCTGGGCACTTTAGTGTTCAATCATCTTCCACCTTCGGATCACGAAAGGCACGAAAGCCAATCTACATCCTCAGGTTTAAGAAGATTGAACAGGGGCAACTGTTGTACCCTAAAATTTTCCCTCCCATATTCCTCAAGATTTGACAAGAATAATCTTCAAATTACTCAAATTGGCTCAAGAGGTAGACAGTCAAACCGTCTCATAAACCAGCTGAAATTAGGGTTTTGATTCTTTCAAGGAATTTGAGGTTTTCAATGGTTCAATCAAGTCTCATAGGCCTATATACATTCTCAAGCACCTACATGCCAATTTTCAAGACTCACAGTACCAATTAGCACAGTCAAAAGCCTCATTTGATCCACAGTCAACTGCAAGGGCAAAATGGTCATTTTGTAGTCAAAAGTCATAATTTTTGGTCAACATCTTATTTTGAACTCACAATCATCATTTGATCAAGTCTTGATCATGATTCCACAAGAATGGCTCAAAAATCATCAAGGTGCAAAAAGTTGCTATTTTTGGATAGCAGAAAAGTCAAATGTATCTTGACCAGGGCATAACTTTTTCATGGTTCATCAGAAAAATCCCATCCAATGCTCATTTTGAAGAGGATGCAACTTGCTACAATCCATCTTCACATTCCAAGTCCAAGAAATGCTCCCACAAAAAGTTACCAATTTTTACATTATAGGTCAATTTTAAAAGTCAACAAAAGTGCACTTTAAGTCAAAGGGCATAACTTGAGATTGGTAAATCCAAATGACATGGGACCAAAGGAATTTGTTAGAGGACTTCAAGAGCTTTCCAAAATGTCCAAGAACATGGTCATATGATCAAAATTGAGCAAGTTGTGCATTGGAGAAGTTGGGAAATTTTCATGAATTTGCAAAAGTCAACTTTGCTCAAAACACCTTATTTTTGCTAATGGGACTCAAATCTCTTCTTGAAACTTCATCCATGGCCTATGCACGACCCATCAAGCTTAATGTAATTTATTTTCTTATTTTTATTGATTAATTGGATTTTTAATTAATATTAATTCATTTAATTAATTTAAATTGTAGGAAAATAGAAGATTTGATGTTTTCAATCTTTTTGTGAAGCAAATAGGACCTCAGCATGCTGGCAAATTCGAACACCAAGTCAAAGATACAAAATCTCCAAATTTGGCAACATTATTCAATCAAGAAGATTCAAAAATATTTGATTTCCAATCAAAGATTTGAACATCAATGCAATGGATTTTTGCCCAAGCTTTTGACCTAATTTCATTCTCTTATATACAAGAAAGCCAACCCTAATCAAGAGGACGTGAGAAAGCTGCAGAAAAAAGCCATAGCATATTTGGAAAACTCAAGAAAATTGCAAACTGATTTTTGCATTCTAGGGCGATTTAAGGACTTTTGTTGATTCTAATACACTGCAGGAGGTTCCAGGAACGTGTGGCAATCAAATTCAGGCCTTAAATCTCAAAGAATCACCATATACAGAATCACGGTTTGCAGCTTTTATCCATAATCGTATATCTTGATTCATGCATATTTAACATGTTTTTGTGGTTGATTTATGTTGCTAGGGACCATACGAAGCTAATGATATCACTTAATTGAACTATAACTCCCTGAATCACAAGATGCCAGGAACGATTTCTAGGTTCTTAAGCTTTGAAATTGGGGCTTTGCAATCCAGGAAAAATTAAGACTTGTGAGACCCATGGTTGGAATCGTTAGAACAAGACGAACAAAACTAACCCATCACAAAATATTTATATGCATTGAGCTGCTAATCGCTATTTTTCCCTGTAGTAGTTTGTGGGGGTTAAAAACCCCCGCTATCTAATATTCTTTTTGCAGATACAACGAAGAAGATGATGAGGTGTTGATTGATGGGGGCTGTATTAATCTGTAACGTATAGCCTAAATGTAGTACTGCAAGTGTACAGCCTATCGAAGTAATATATAAGATTATCGAACCACAGAGACCAATTGTCAATCTATCAACTCTATTGCTAAGGTGCTTATCTAAGGCGAATAAGGATATTGATGTGAGTGCAGTGCACAAAGTAAATATGCGAGGGAAATAACAGTTTAAAAGACAGGTTGGAATGTAAATCATGTAATTAGATATTGGTCCGGTCATGCGTAGATGAACCTACTTATGGGGCAGTATTTTCTATTGATAGCAAAGAATCAGTTTAACGGGAACTTGTAGCTTTTGACTACTAAGAACCGAGTTTACTCTTTAAATTAAATTCCTTTATTGTCACATATAAAGGGTGCCTTCCGCGTTAAAGAGGTAAACCTATTTTTAAGAAATTGATAGTTTTGACTTAATAGAAAAGTGATCTTACTCGGAAAGATTAACTTAAAGAGACTTTTGGCTTTTGGCCAAGAGTCAGATTTTAAACCTACAAACGCGTCCGAAAATAGTTTCAAAATCGTTTTCTAAAAAGGGTCAATGATTCCTATTTAACCAATCAACGGCTGTCGCTCTTTTTGTTTGGTTAAATAATAATCAAGTCGTATCATCAGTTTGGACGGCTTTCGATCTTACCCAATTAAACATTTAAACACAATCGACTTAAGTTAGAAGCAAAACCTCCCCAGAGTATTTTCACTAGCATGATAATTGGAACACAACCACGATGACAATCATTACATCCTAACCTTTATAGTTTAGCCAGACATAATAAGTGCGAGTCTATAAAACGTGTAGACTATGGTAAGAGCATTTAAAGTCTATAAAACGTGTAGACTATGGTAAGAGCATTTAAAGTCTATAAAACGTGTAGACTATGGTAAGAGCATTTAAAGTCTATAAAACGTGTAGACTATGGTAAGAGCATTTAAAGTCTATAAAACGTGTAGACTATGGTAAGAGCATTTAAAGTCTATAAAACGTGTAGACTATGATAAGAGCAATTAAATAAAGAAATGCAATAAATTAGAACCTTGCTCCGGTCGGAGACTTGAATCTGATACAAATCTACGGAAAAGTAAGGCCGGTATGATGAACTTCAACCAAAGTGCTCCAAGACTCGATTACAACTCAATCTACACCGCAATAACTCCCCGATGTGAAGAGATTATTACTTTACAGAAACTGATAGTATATGGCTTAAGATTGTACTAAGCTTGGATGAAAATAAAGAATGAGAATCGAAAGCTATTTATAGAGGAATTTTGAAGTGCGTAAGGACCAGTATGCCCCTTAACTTCCTTTGAGCGGGAACCATTTTGTAAAGGCCGCGGGCGCGGTGAGGGTGGCCGCGGGCGCGGCGCCTGGAACCGCCACATCATGGGAACGTGGCAGTTGATCTCTGGGTGAAAGTGGGCCACGTCATCGCGTTTCCTGTAGCCAGCGCGGTGCTGAACGCCATAAGTGCAAAATATCTTGAAAAACCCTAATTTCTTGGCGTTTTGGCTCGTTTCTTCACAGAAGGCTCTGAAATGACAAGGATCCTGAAAACAAAGGAAAAAGGAACATAATACGAGAAAATGACAATAAAAACTAAGGAAAACATGTGATATTTGAGTCAGAAACATAGTGCGATTTAGTGCGATCAAATCCTCCCACGCTTAGACCTTTGCTTGTCCTCAAGCAACGACTCTTAAAAGTAGATGAAAGAAAATTTATGGTGTATACAGGTTTTGGGCAAAGAGGGCTTCTAAGTCCGAGTAAGGGTGTGTTGTCAGGCACTAACTATCTGAATCAAGGGTATCTTAATTACACTACTCGCAGAAATGCGGACATAAACCTCATAAGTATACAGATTGATCCAAATATCCTTACTATGCTAAGACTTCTTTTTGTACGAGGTCCTTTTTCATTCAGGCGCAATCACATTAAGCCCGTTATCCGTACATACTCATGGTGTAGTGACCGGTTAGTGACTCTGATCTCAAGTGATGGGATTCTGGTACAAGAGTTGGTTTAATCCCTTTTTATTTTACCCATTTGCAGTTGCGGGGGATCGGACCGTAGTCCGCCCTACCAAGTTCAGCACCAGATACCTCTGAACCAACTACAACAGATATGCCTTATATATTTTTTTCTTTGTTTTTGTTAGTGTTTACAACTTTCTTGAGTTAAGTAATCTTTGTGAGGATTACCCAACTCGTAGTCGTATTCATACTTTATTTTGTAACTTTTAAGGCAAAAATAGAGATCATCCACTTATATTCATCGATCCCACACTTAGAGCATGCTTAGGCCGGAGCTGACTGCTAAGATAAACTACTTGAAGACCTATTTGTACAGCTTTATTCAAAATCATAGCATATTGGGGAGAAAGGATCTAATCTAAATATTCAAAAAGGCTTATGGTGTAAAAATGATAACGAATTTTTCAAAAAGTGAGTGTCCGAGAAACAGACCCTATCTAGGACCTGTCTCATAGCCCAAATCCTTAAAAACAACCATAAATCTTTGAAAAATAAAAATTTTGTAAGGCTAAAAGGTGGGGGAAATGAAAGGGTACACTACGCAGAAAGACTCGCCTATCACATGCATTTTATTAACTACGAAAAAAAAGGAAAAATGCGGAAGGTAAATAAAAGCAGGAAAAACGGAAAATAAAAGCGAAAAATGGGAAATAAAAGCGATAAATGCTCCTCCCACACTTAAATCAGACATTGTCCTCAATGTTCCAAAATAAGGTAGGAGGAGGTACCTGAAAACACTAGTGGGGGCCACTAGGACCTTCACCATCCTGGTTGGTACGACCGGAACGGCGGCTACGGCTGCGACGGCGGCTATCTCGGTCCAAAACAAGCTGCTCCAGTCTCTCTGACAAGGCGGCATTTGCCGCTTGTAGCTCTTGGGTCCGACCAATGAGGGTTCCTTGGGTTGCCTCCATCAATTGGAAGTGACGAGCGTTTGTGGTCTGGTGTAGGTGCTGTTCTCTCTGAAAAGCCAGCTGACTTTCCATAATAGTGCGCAGAGAGCTAGCATTTTGTTCTTGGGACGCTTGCATGAAGGCCATGTTGTCGGTCGCCTGTTGCTGCAAGGTAGCAAGGAGGGTGTCCCTCTGGGCCTCTCGGGCCATATGCTCACGCCACATGTCCTCAGTGACATGGAAGCTAGGAGCTGTACCTGCATGTGGGTTAGAGGTTGAAGGTGCCGTGTGTGAAGGTGAAAAATGGGGTGGTTCCTCTGTTTGGAAATCGTACTCATCATCAGTGTTGTTACCCTCATTTAAAGGTAGATTTGGGGGCAACGGACCAATAAAAGCAGGAGCGTTGAGATCGTAGGTCCAGTTACGCTCAAATCGAATATCAGTACGACGGGTGCAAGGCATAACAACACTGGGTACGGCAGCACCTCCAACCATTAGGAAGTAACCACCTTCCTTCCTCGTCTTGCATAAACGCATATCCCTGAAAAATTTAAGATTTGCAATCCGAGGAGGAAGTGGTTCTAGGGTGGCAAGTTCCGTATCCAATCCTATGGCACGGGCAATAGTGGTAATCAGTCCACCAAAGGAAATCGGCCCACCTTTTCTTAAAACATGGTGCATGTGGGCAATCATGAATGGGACGGGATTAACTTTGGTGTCTGTGAGGCAGCTCTGCATGATAATTAATTCTTTAGCATTCACCTTGTTTGGGTTTTCCCGAGCAAAGATGGTGGATGCTAAAAGAAATCTAAAGACACGAAGGGCAGGATTGTGGATGTGAGAAGCAAGAAGGCCATCAAAAGATGTTGCATTTTGTTTAGTAATTCTGGCCCAAAATGCTTCAAATGCCCAATCCGTGTCTAAAGGTGCTTCACAAATGGCACCATCCCCATAAGGCAATCCTAACATGGCGGCTAGACCGTCAGTGGAGTAATCATATTCGACATTAAACATTCTAAATTTGACTCCACCTACGGTGCTAGCAGTGTTAGGGGAGACGTTATAAATTAAAGAACTTAAAAACTCGAACGTCAGCCTAGGGTAGGTTGGTGCTTGAGTAGCAAAAATATCATGCATACCTATTTTATCTAGAAGGAAGAATACACTATGGTATATACCTAATGAATATAGACAGTTTTCATCGATATACCTGGTAGAGTGTATTGGTGTTGTCAGCAATTTTTCAAGCCGCTTTAGTTGCCTTTCTCCGGCTTGACCACCACGTAAAATGTAACCGTGATATTCCATAGGATTTTCTTGTGGGTAAAAAGAGAGAAAGAATGGGATGTAGAAGTAATGAAGGTGTGAGGAAGAAAATGATATAGTAGGGGGTATTTATAGGAAGGGAAGAAAGAAAATGGTGGTTGTAAATATTTATGATGAAAATAATGGAAATAAATGTAGTGGGTTGGTATGGGTAATAAAGTGGGTTAAAATTGGAAGAAAATGGGATTGGAAATTGAAAAAGTGGTAAAATGGTGGGAAAAACGAGCTACTAGCCGTTAGGTGACCGTTGCGTCACCGCGGGCGCGGCAGGGCCTACCGCGGGCGCGGTGAGGTCGAGGTCAGTTGGGCTGGCCTGGCTTTCTTTCCATTGGGCTTTTTCTTCCTCGCCATTATCTTCAATTTCTGGAGGTGTACCTATTTTTCTTATAAATGTGCATATATGTACGTGAATACATAGACACATGTTTATTTATATTATTTTTATATTAAAACTATGGTGACCTAGAAAAACAAAAACATTAGTAAATAAATAAAACATATGCAGATATATATATATAGATATAGGTACGGTCATTGGGTCATCAAAATAAATATTAACAACTCAGGAAACAGATAATGCAAAAATAAAAATGAGTCTGAAAAGGAAATCAACATAATACTAATAATACTGAAACTAGATATCTTGTGAACAATAAAGATCTATTGCCAACCGGTAGGATGCTCTGCAGGAGTGCCTGGGCCACGCAGCTCGGTCAGCTGGCGTCGAATCTCTGCCACCTCGTGAGCTAATTCATCTAACTCACCAGCGAAGGTAACATCGTTTACTTCCAACTGCAAATGAAGGTCAGCCACCTCATTGCGGAGAGTGGTTATCTCAGTGCGCATAGCAGTCAATAGAGTGCGAATATCAGGTTCCTGCAAGCTGAGGTTATTAGTAAGAACAGTAGTATGTGTAACCTCGGGTCGGGATGTGTGATCTGGAGCGGAGTCCTCGGAGGCAGGAGTGTAGTCCTGAGTGGGATCTTCAGAAGCAGGAGTGTATTCTGGAGTGAGATCTTCGGAAGCAGGAGTGTATTCTGGAGTGTACTCTTCGGAGGCAGGAGTGTATTCTGGAGTGTACTCTGATATCTCACCCCAACCTTCTACAGAATAGTTCCAATTAGCAGAGTTGGAAACACAAGTCATCTGAGGGTCTGGCATGGTGAAGGTGTAAACTGTCTGGTCATTGATAAGCAATCTGTACCGATATGGGTGGAAAGAGGCCCTCCTCATGAATCCACGATCCATGCAAAAGTCTAAATCTAGAAAAGTATATCCACAGTATGGGGTCAGCTGTGCTATCATACTGTCTAAACCCAAAGCAGAAGCTATCTGTGTCACATTCCCTCCGGAATGAATGAGCCCTACAGCGGATCGAGCAGTCTGCTCGAGGCTCTCTATCAGAAAACCTCCACTAGCTATAGGTCTGGACTGACTAGCACAGTATAAGAAAAGGATCTCCTCAGCGGTGACCAAGTGGTCACAGTAACTCCTCCCAAAGAAAGTGTGGCATAGGATCATCTCGAAGTATCGGAAGGCCGGGTTATGGATCTTCCGGGACAGCTGGGTAGAGGGGTCAAGACTGGCTCTATCAGTAATGTCCTGCCAAAATTTGTCAATGTCTCTGTCCATGTAGCAACTCAATGGGAACTCAGTTATAGCGGTCGGTCCAGTTTGGAAACCAAGCAAATCCCCAAATTCTTTGGTGGTCAGGGTATACTCGGTGCCAAACAATCTGAAACTCAGGCGTCCTCGCTCATCTCCTTCACCTACTCGTGGATTATAGTCCATAGAGCTGAGAAACTCCAGAGTAAGGTTCCTGTATGTTTTGTGGACATCATCGGCATAAGAATCCCAGCTAAGTTGGTTGCATAGATACCGAATACTTGGCTCAATCCCTAGTGCCTCCATGCAGCTCTGATCGGGGTACCTAGTGGGTACCATAGGTCTAGCAGATAAGGTAGCAAATCGGGCCTTTTGCGCTTCATCTCTGAAAATCACAACCATACCATCGGGGTGATGCATCCTGAAAATATAAACACAAGAAATTAGTCCAGATAAAATATATAAATTACTAAAATAAAATAAAATAAAATAAAGAATAAACCATGGGTTGCCTCCCAGGCAGCGCTTGTTTAACGTCGTTTAGCTTGACGATTAGATCTTACTTTATGTGGGTATTGGTGGGTCTATAAGAATATGACTAGAGTAGTCAACAGGCAAATCGCCTCCTTTGTAGAGCTTCAGTCTTTGTCCATTTACCACAAATGGAGCACATGAATTGTTTTTGATTTCTACTGCTCCAGACTTTAGAACTCTTGACACTTCAAATGGACCTGTCCATCTTGAACGAAGCTTACCAGGAAAAAGTCGTAATCTTGAGTTAAATAGGAGAACAGGATCACCAATGTTGAAATCTTTCTTGATGATTTTTTTATCATGCCACATTTTGGTTCTTTCCTTATATATGATGGCATTCTCATAGGAATTCAAGCGAAGCTCTTCTAGCTTGTGAATGTCCAGGATACGTTTTTCTCCGGCTTTCAGGTAATCTAGATTCAAGGATTTAATGGCCCAATAGGCTTTATGTTCTAGTTCGAAGGGTAAATGACAGGACTTTCCATAAACCAATTGATAAGGAGTTGTTCCAATAGGGGTTTTATAAGCCGTTCTATAAGCCCATAAGGCGTCTTTAAGTTTTCCAGACCAGTCTTTTCTGGATAATGATACGGTTTTTTCTAGGATCTGCTTAATCTCCCTATTCGATACCTCTACTTGGCCACTGGTTTGCGGGTGATATGGTGATGCTACTCTATGTTTTACTCCGTATTTGCTTAGAAGCTTGTCAAATATCTTAGATATAAAATGTGATCCTCCATCACTTATGACTAACCTCGGGGTTCCAAACCTAGGGAAAATAATATTCTTAAACAGTTTGATAACTACCTTGGTATCGTTTGTGGGTGATGCAACAGCTTCGATCCACTTTGAGACATAATCGACAGCTACTAGGATATACTTGTTACCCATTGAGGAAGGAAAAGGTCCCATGAAATCTATACCCCAGACATCAAATATTTCCACTTCTTGGATGTTTCTTAAAGGCATTTCATCACGTCTTGAGATGTTCCCAGTGCGTTGGCATCGGTCACATTTTGTAATGTAAGTGTGGACATCGCGCCATACAGTAGGCCAATAAAAACCTGCTTGAAATATTTTGGCGCATGTTTTAGACGTGCTTGCATGTCCACCATAAGGTGAAGCATGACAATGTTTAATGACATTGCCTACTTCTTCCTCCGGCACACATCGTCGGAATATATTATCTATTCCTCTTTTGAAAAGGAGGGGTTCATCCCAAAAGAAGTGTTTAACATCTCTGAAAAACTTCTTCTTCTGTTGGTAGCTTAAGTCGGAGGGTATGATATCAGCGGCTAGATAATTTACAATATCTGCGTACCATGGTATTTCGTTCATGGTTGAGATTTCCTCATAAGTCTCTTCTTCAGTCGAGTTTATCCCAGCTATTAATCTTTCATAAGTAGAGTGATCGTCTATAGGTATAAGTTCAGGCTTAAGGTGTTCTAACCTAGAGAGATGATCAGCTACTAAGTTTTCAGCTCCTTTTTTATCCTTAATATCCAAGTCAAATTCTTGGAGTAAAAGTACCCATCTGAGCAATCTAGGCTTAGCATCTTTCTTACTTAACAAGTACCGGATTGCTGCATGATCTGTGTATACTATTATTTTTGCTCCCACCAAATAAGATCGAAATTTATCAATAGCAAAAACTACGGCTAGCAATTCTTTTTCTGTGGTTGTATAATTTAGCTGGGCGGCGTCTAGTGTTCTACTAGCGTAGTAAATTGCATGCAGTTTTTTGTCTTTTCTTTGCCCTAGTACAGCCCCTACAGCGAAATCACTAGCATCGCACATGATTTCAAAGGGTTGTGTCCAATCAGGTGGTCTTATGATAGGTGCTGAAATAAGAGCTTGCTTTAAAACTTCAAAGGCCTCAAGACATTTTTGGTCGAATTCAAACTCGACATCCTTCATCAATAAGTTAGTTAAAGGCTTAGTTATTGCGGAAAAATTCTTGATGAAACGTCGGTAGAACCCGGCATGTCCTAAGAAACTTCTTATTTCCCTAACGGTCTTAGGTGGGTTTAAGTTTTCTATAACTTCTATCTTGGCCTTATCGACTTCTATACCTCTTTCAGAAATAATGTGTCCCAAGACTATCCCTTCACTTACCATAAAGTGGCACTTTTCCCAATTCAACACAAGGTTTACTTCCACACATCTTTTTAAGATTTTCTCCAAGTTCGAGAGGCAGTTTTTGAAATCAAACCCACACACTGAAAAATCGTCCATAAATACTTCCATAATTCCATCTAGGTAGTCTGCGAAAATTGACATCATACAACGTTGGAAAGTGGCAGGTGCATTACAGAGTCCAAAGGGCATTCGTCTATAAGCGAATGTTCCATAAGGGCATGTAAATGTGGTTTTTTCTTGGTCCTCTGGGTGAATAGGGATTTGGAAAAATCCCGAATATCCATCAAGATAGCAGAAACATGAGTGTCTTGCTAGACGTTCAAGCATCTGATCTATAAATGGGAGAGGGAAATGGTCTTTTCTTGTTGCCTTATTCAACCTTCTGTAATCTATACACATTCGCCATCCTCCTTCTGTTCGTTTTGCCACATGCTCACCTTTCTCATTTTTTAGAACAGTGATACCTCCTTTCTTGGGTACCACATGGACTGGGCTTACCCATTCACTGTCCGAAATTTGGTATATGATACCAGCCTCTAATAACTTAAGAACTTCTTTCTTGACTACATCACTCATGATAGGGTTTATTCTTCTTTGATGTTCTCTTGAGGGTTTCGAATCTTTTTCTAGCATAATCCGATGCATGCATACGGATGGGCTTATACCTCTTAAATCTGAAACTTTATACCCTAAAGCTGAGGGATATTTTCGCAAGGTATCTAATAGTTGATTTGTTTCTATTTGGTTTAGAGTGGCGCTAATTATAACAGGTCTACTCATCTCCTCATCCAAAAACTCATATCTTAGATTCTTGGGTAGTTCCTTAAGTTCTATAGTGGGTTTCTCAGTACGCGGCATAAGGTCAGGGGTAAGAGCTAAGCATTCGAAAAGGTTGTCGTCAATGTACGGTTCGATACTCTCAAATCCGTCATCCTCTAAAATAGGGGTTGATAATAATTCGTTTTGTTCGAGCTCATTTACACATTCATCAATGACGTCGATGGCATAACACGCATCTCCTATTACTGGTGCCATTAGAAATTTTGATAAAATGAACTCAATCTTTTCATCTCCTACCTCGAAAGTCAGTTTCCCTTTCTTAACATCTATTATAGCTCCGGCGGTCGATAGGAAAGGTCTTCCTAAGAGGATTGGGATGTCTTCATCTTCTTTGATATCCATTACGACGAAGTCGGTCGGAATGTACAACTGACCAATCTTGACAGGTATGTCTTCTAAAATACCCATGGGATATTTGACAGATCTATCGGCTAGTTGTAAGGACATCTTAGTAGGTTGAAGTTCTCCTAATTTTAACCTCTTACAGACGGCCAGAGGCATCAGACTTACACTTGCTCCTAGGTCTAAAAATGCTTTGTCTATCATATGGTTACCTAGGATGCAAGGGATAGAAAAACTTCCAGGGTCTTTATCTTTCTTGGCGAGTTTATTTTCGGATATAAAATGACATTCTAAAGGCTTGGGATCATCGAGTCGTCGTTTATTGGTCAAAATATCTTTCAGAAACTTAGCATATGATGGTATCTGGGTTATAGCTTCAGTAAAAGGAATCTCAACATGGAGTTTCTCTATTACCTTAATAAACTTTTGGTACTGGTTTTCTACTTTGGTGTTTTTCAGCCTCTGTGGGAATGGAATAGGTGGTTTATAAGGTTGTTGAGTGTTTTTCTCTACTTCTGGTTTTGATTGCTTTCCTGGTTTCTCTGGTTCCTCCACCTGGTCTTTGGGCGTAGCATCTTCTGATGTGCTTAAGTCAGGATTTCTAGGTCCTTCATAAGCGGTTCCACTTCTTAGTGTGATAGAATTTGCTTGGCCTTTTGGATTTGGTTGAGTTTGTCCAGGGAATTGTCCTCCAGGTGCAACTTGTACAGAGGTGTTTTGTGCTACTTGGGAAATCTGAGTCTCAAGCATTTTGGTGTGGGTTATTATCTGGTCAAACTTGGTTGCTAGTTGAGTAACCAGTTCGTTCGTGTGAATATGTTGGTTCATAAACTCCTTATTTTGCTGGGTTTGAGCTTGAATAAAGGTGTCTATGGTTTCTTTAAGGTTTGGTCTTGGGGGTACTATTTGCATAGGTTGGTTTTGTTTTTGCGTTTGGAATCCTTGAGGTCTCGAAGGTCCGGGATTTTGGATAGGGTTGTTGTTTTTGTAAGAGAAATTCGGGTGGTTCCTCCATCCAGGATTGTAGGTATTCGAGAAAGGGTTCCCTTGAGTATAGTTAACTTGGTCTGAGCTTGATTCGTTCAAAAGGTTACAGTCAACGGTTTGATGTCCTTGAGCTCCACAGAGTTCGCACTCCGATTGGATTGCTGCTACTGTGGTTGGGTTTTGAGACATGTTCTCGACTCTCAAGGCTAGGGCGTCCATCTTGGCATTGATCATGTCCATGCAACTTACCTCATGCTTTCCTCCATGGCTCTCCTTTTTCTCTACTGTCGCTCGTTCTAATCCCCATTGGGCATGGTTTTGGGCCATGTCCTCTATTAGGGCACAAGCGTCGGGGTAAGGTTTGTTCATCAACGCTCCGCCAGCGGCAGCGTCTATGGACATCTTTGTGTTGTAATGGAGTCCATTATAGAAGGTATGTATGATTAACCATTGCTCTAGGCCATGGTGCGGACAGGCTCTTAAAAGTTCTTTATATCTCTCCCAGGCATCAAAAAGTGATTCGCCTTGGTTTTGGGTGAAACAAGTGATCAGGTTCCTAAGAACAGCGGTCTTGCTTGGTGGAAAATACCTCGCAAGAAAAGCTCTCCTAAGGTCTTCCCAAGTTGTTATTGAGTTAGTTGGAAGGGCGTCTAACCAGTCGTGAGCTTTACCTCTAAGGGAAAAAGGAAATAGTCTTAATCGGATAGCTTCGGGCGTGGCTCCATTTGCCTTAAGGGTGTCAGCTAACTGGATAAATACCTTTAAATGTTGATTCGGGTTCTCGGTAGCGAGACCAGCGAATTGGTTTTGTTGTACTAATTGTAGTAACGAGGGCTTTAGTTCAAAGTTGTTGGTAGTTATAGCAGGGTTTACTATACTAGAACTAGGTTCCTCGTTAGATGGTTGGGCGAATTCCTTGAGCGGTCTTTGGTTACGATCTTCTGCCATAGCTCTTCTTATCTTGCGAATAAAAAGACGGGCACGAGCGTAACGTTCAGGTTCTACTAAAGGATCTATTAGGTTGCCGGTGCTACGATTTCTACGCATCTACCGGCTAGAATAGCCTTAGTCTAAACGGGATAACAATAGGGTACGAAATTTGACGAAGTTGGTCCCCGGCAACGGCGCCAAAAACTTGATGGGGGCTGTATTAATCTGTAACGTATAGCCTAAATGTAGTACTGTAAGTGTACAGCCTATCGAAGTAATATATAAGATTATCGAACCACAGAGACCAATTGTCAATCTATCAACTCTATTGCTAAGGTGCTTATCTAAGGCGAATAAGGATATTGATGTGAGTGCAGTGCACAAAGTAAATATGCGAGGGAAATAACAGTTTAAAAGACAGGTTGGAATGTAAATCATGTAATCAGATATTGGTCCGTTCATGCGTAGATGAACCTACTTATGGGGCAGTATTTTCTATTGATAGCAAAGAATCAGTTTAACGGGAACTTGTAGCTTTTGACTACTAAGAACCGAGTTTACTCTTTAAATTAAATTCCTTTATTGTCACATATAAAGGGTGCCTTCCGCGTTAAAGAGGTAAACCTATTTTTAAGAAATTGATAGTTTTGACTTAATAGAAAAGTGATCTTACTCGGAAAGATTAACTTAAAGAGACTTTTGGCTTTTGGCCAAGAGTCAGATTTTAAACCTACAAACGCGTCCGAAAATAGTTTCAAAATCGTTTTCTAAAAAGGGTCAATGATTCCTATTTAACCAATCAACGGCTGTCGCTCTTTTTGTTTGGTTAAATAATAATCAAGTCGTATCATCAGTTTGGACGGCTTTCGATCTTACCCAATTAAACATTTAAACACAATCGACTTAAGTTAGAAGCAAAACCTCCCCAGAGTATTTTCACTAGCATGATAATTGGAACACAACCACGATGACAATCATTACATCCTAACCTTTATAGTTTAGCCAGACATAATAAGTGCGAGTCTATAAAACGTGTAGACTATGGTAAGAGCATTTAAAGTCTATAAAACGTGTAGACTATGGTAAGAGCATTTAAAGTCTATAAAACGTGTAGACTATGGTAAGAGCATTTAAAGTCTATAAAACGTGTAGACTATGGTAAGAGCATTTAAAGTCTATAAAACGTGTAGACTATGGTAAGAGCATTTAAAGTCTATAAAACGTGTAGACTATGATAAGAGCAATTAAATAAAGAAATGCAATAAATTAGAACCTTGCTCCGGTCGGAGACTTGAATCTGATACAAATCTACGGAAAAGTAAGGCCGGTATGATGAACTTCAACCAAAGTGCTCCAAGACTCGATTACAACTCAATCTACACCGCAATAACTCCCCGATGTGAAGAGATTATTACTTTACAGAAACTGATAGTATATGGCTTAAGATTGTACTAAGCTTGGATGAAAATAAAGAATGAGAATCGAAAGCTATTTATAGAGGAATTTTGAAGTGCGTAAGGACCAGTATGCCCCTTAACTTCCTTTGAGCGGGAACCATTTTGTAAAGGCCGCGGGCGCGGTGAGGGTGGCCGCGGGCGCGGCGCCTGGAACCGCCACATCATGGGAACGTGGCAGTTGATCTCTGGGTGAAAGTGGGCCACGTCATCGCGTTTCCTGTAGCCAGCGCGGTGCTGAACGCCATAAGTGCAAAATATCTTGAAAAACCCTAATTTCTTGGCGTTTTGGCTCGTTTCTTCACAGAAGGCTCTGAAATGACAAGGATCCTGAAAACAAAGGAAAAAGGAACATAATACGAGAAAATGACAATAAAAACTAAGGAAAACATGTGATATTTGAGTCAGAAACATAGTGCGATTTAGTGCGATAGAACAAGACGAACAAAACTAACCCATCACAAAATATTTATATGCATTGAGCTGCTAATCGCTATTTTTCCCTGTAGTAGTTTGTGGGGGTTAAAAACCCCCGCTATCTAATATTCTTTTTGCAGATACAACGAAGAAGATGATGAGGTGTTGATACCTGGTTGGCCGGTTTAAATCTTAGCGCGTTTTTTTCATAATTTCAGCATATTAATTGAGTTTTACATATTATGTTTATTTGCTATTCCTATAATGAATAAACGTGTTAGTTGGATTGGCAAGCAGGTGGGTGGAAAGGCTATTGGGACCTGGGTTCGAATCCCAGGCCCCCCCAAAACGTTTATCCTATTTTCCTTCATATAATCACATGAAGGGTTTCAGAAGGTGTTCTACCATGTGCTTCAAATCCCAGCGCGCCATGTTGCTTAAGGCATAGATCCGGTGGCCATAAATGAAAGACTATCATACTCCTTAGTCAACACATGCATGGACGATCCAGAAAAATCAACGTGGCTGGAAGCATAATGGGCCAAAAAATTCCAAATGCACCTCCTAATTGGGCCATCACCCCCTGGGTTTTATTCCTTTTTTCTTTTCCTCTTTTATATTTTTCACTTAATTATTATTATTATTATTATTATTACTTAATTAACTCAATTAATTTTTTCATAATAAAATCAGGAAACTAAAAAATAATATTTTTTTTATTATTATTTATTTAAATTAATTTCACCCTTAATTAGTTATTTTTGTAAATAAATGCTAACACAATTAATTTAGTTCTTTAATTAGGTTAATTTTAATATTTTCACAATAAATAAAATCCATGTAGAATTAGGGTTTCTTGACAATTTTGACCATCTTTTATTTATTTCCTTGAGACATTAAAAAAACAAAAAAAAAAAACATTTATTTTTATTAATTAATTAGTTTAGGTTTAATTAAATGCAAAATAACAAAAAACTTCCTTCTTTCTCAAAAAAGGGTCAAAACCCTAAGGACTTCTCCAATTCAATTTTTCTCGCGCGTATGTTTGTTTTATTAATTTTTTGATCCATATTTATGTAATTGTTCCGAGGATGTAATAGCTTTAATTAGGACTTTTTATCGCTTTTATTTAATTTTCCATAATTTACTTTTCAAGGGTTTGTTTTTGGCGATGTAAATACCCGACGCCTTGTAATAGTTTAGCTTTATTTTCCTCAACTATTAACTGCTAGATGTATGTTAACTAGGCTATGCATGACAAGACTTATCTCTGAAATTAAAATCAACCCGTAGCTCACCATAACATGTACAAAAGATAATATAAACTGAAACCTGACACACTCGCACATGCCACTCCTAGGGTACGCCTCACTTGGTTGCCTCGACGTGGTCATTGAGTATAAGGTGTTTTAGAGGTCGCCCTCCTGTCTAAAGATCCAAGTTGCCTCGAAATAAAAACGATCTAAGACATTAGGGTTACCGCTAAGGCGTCATACTATTGCTTTGGTGACCACATGTCCCTATAATCGAATTGACCCGAAAACTCCAACGACGGTGCTACCTACTTCTCAATAGTGGGATAGTACTGTCTAAAGGATATTTACACAACTTAATTTCTTTTGAGTAGGTAGAGGTTCTCAGGTACTTGCTCTTTCAAAACAAAACAATCTTTTCGCACTTACACCTTTTCAAACAAAAGTTTTCAAACAACACTTCATACACTCTTGAGGACTGATACAAGAGTTAAAACGAAGTTTTCCAACAAAACTCTTTTCAAAACCCACAAACACAAGAAAAGCAAAACATTTTGAAAACATAGTGAGCAAGTACCTAAGAGCCCGTGGATAACCACTGATAGAAAGGGTGCTAACACCTTCGCTTTCTATAATCTACCTCCCGAACCGAGAAACATCTCGAAAAGGAATTTTGCTGTGCTTTTGTCATTTCCTTGTTGGAGAAAATAAAAGACGGTGGCGACTCTTGCTTACCGCGACATTTCGCGAACCAGCATTCCAAAACAGTCAGTTCTCATTCCCACCGATCATAATATCGTTCCTGATTCTATTGGGAGATAAACGCGCAATTAACTGAGTATAGGAATGGAGAACATCATGGAGAACGGGTTGGGGACAAATAAACTTTGAGCCTTATCCTTTGTTTCTTAAATTGTGAACCTGGCCACGTTACAACCCTTTAAAAAGTCCTAATTGAAGCATAGATTAGTTCGAAAGCCTGCTGTTACAAAAGGTATCATGACTCCTGTAAGGTTTACTGTAGATCCTGAGTTGAATTCATATTCTTAAAAAACTTTGTGGCTCTTTAAAAAGTGAATTTTTCAAATTTTTCTCGAGACAGACATATACTTTGCATTGTTTGAATACCACTGTTTGCATATGGGCAATTGTTTGACAATGGAGAAATTAGTATAACGAATATCCAATGAATGGAAACTCTCTCAATAAATAGGATCACTTCAAATGGAAAGATGTTGCCAATGACAAATCTCTCATAATCAAAGGGCATTACGTGATCATTGTCCAATACATCTGGGGCAATCAAGTCGAGATTTAAAGAATCTCTCAAGAAGTGTTGAATAGCCAGGGACAAATCTCCATCCGAATCAATTTGGGGAAATGTTACATTGATCATGGGCTTTAACAAAATCCATTATGAAAACCTCTGGTACCATAAAATTTCTTGTCTGTACCTGTAGTATCAGATGGTGTCAGTATCATGTCTCTGGATCCTCCCACGACAGTTCTTAGAAAATACTGAGACTTGATCAAAAGATCTTGGGTACCACCAAATTTCTTGTCTGTGCCAGTAGTATCAGATGGTGCCAGTATCATGTCTTCGGATCCTTCCATGACAGACCTTAGAAAATACTGAGATTTGATCAAAAGATCTTGGGTACCATCAAATTTCTTGTTTGTCCCATTAGTATCAGATGGTGTCAGTATCATGTCTTCGGATCCTTCCACGACAGTTCTTAGAAAATACCGAGACGTGATCAAAGGACCTTCGGTACCACAAAATTGCTTGTCTGTTCCAGTAATATCAGATGGTGTCAGTATCATGTCTCCAGATTCTTCCATGATAGTTATTATAAAAAGATACCTAGGAAGTTCAAGACTACCAGAAATGTGATCAAAACTTCAGACATCAAAGTGCACAAGACTAACCCTAGGGGAAAGCAGGCTCCCACATATGAAAGGTCATGCGCAATTGAGCAAATAATTTCTGGCATTTCTACAACACTTAATACTGTAGGCAGTGACAATTCTCCACACCTCGTTAACACGAACATAGTCAGAAAATTCCAATACTTGAAAAGAGACCCGCTAGGTTGACATACCTAGGCAAAAGTAAGGGCATCCCGACAAACCAAAAGGTTCGGGCAAAAATTAGGGATATAAACCAAATATTGTACACCCAGCAAGGTGAAAACCTGAAAAGGAGGCTTAGGCAAACAAGGGCATCTTGTTGGACTGAAAATCTGAAAATACAGTCCAGGCAAAAGTTAGGGATTAAAGCGTACGACTATGTCCCGTTATTGTCTATCACTAAAAGATTTGTCACTCTGATTTATGTTTACTAAGGACTCTAGGAGAAGACAGAGTTCAATCTGTCCACAAATCCCCACAAGGCCAAATTCATGGATATTCCCACAAGATCACTTCAAAAAGATTATCCCCACAGAGTTGAACTCATACAGTCTCCATCCGAAGTTCCAATTTCCTGAAAATCCTCTCCCCAGCTGTGTGTGGCCTTAACTGAAAAAATGAACCTTGCAAGAAAGAATTCATGTCCCCATTAAGGTCTCAAAAATATTCTTCTCAACAGGGTTTATTTCCCCAACAAATTCCAGATTCCCCACCACGAGTCTTTTCTCAAAATATTACAAATCGACGGACAAAACCCCTTATCACCAACAGATTCGATATTATCCCTAGTAACTTGATGCGAAGCCTGGAAACCAACCAGATAACAGTTAAATTCAGTAAGTTGCTGCGAAGCCTGGAAACCGACCAGATAACAGTTAAATTCAGTAAATTTCTATGAAGCCTAGAAATCGACCAGATAACAGTTAACCTCAGAAGTCGCTGTGAAGCCTGGAATTCGACCAGATTACAGTTAACTTTAGTAAGTTGTTGCGAAGCCTGGAAACCGACCAGATAACAATTAACTTCATTCATCCCAGAAATTCTCTGTGAAGCCTCGAATCTGATCAGATAACAGTTAAATTTGGTAAGTTGCTGTGAAACCTGGAAACAGACCAGATAATAGTTAACCTCAGAAGTCGCTACGAAGCCTGGAATCTGACCAGATAACAGTTAAATTCAGTAAGTTGCTGCAAAGCCTAAAAACTGACCAAATAACAGATAACCTCAGAAGTCGCTGTGAAGCCTAGAATTCGACCAGATAACAGTTAACTTCAGTAAGTTGTTGCGAATCCTGGAATCCGAACAGATAATAATTAACTTCATTCATCCCAAAAATTTGTTGCGAAGCCTGTAATTCGACCAGATAACAGTTAATTCAGTAAGTTGCTGTGAAGGCTGAAATCCGACCAGATAACAGTTAACCTTAAAAGTCACTGCGACGCCTGGAATCTGACTAGATAATAGTTAACTTCAGAAAATTACTGTGAAGCTTGGAATCTGACCAGATAACAATTAACCTCAGAAAGTTGTTGCGAAGCCTGGAATCCGACCAGATAATAGTTAACTTTAGTAAATTGTTATGAAGCCTGGAACCCGACCAGTTAACAATTAACTTCATTCCCCTCATAAAGTTACTGCAAAGCCTGGAATTCGACCAGATACTAGTTAACTTTCATCCTCCCCGGTCAAATTATGATTCCCCGGTAGAGTAATGGACAACCCATGTTCCTGAATTCTATTTCTCAAGAAGAAATCAACATTCCCCAAAGTTTCCTCAAACAGCAAACAAGAATCTGCAGCGGAGGCATTCTAAACAAAGTTTAAGATACACATACTCTTCATCTCCAACGGTGGTTCGGGATTCAACTTCCCATTGCTCCCCAACAATTTGTCAAGGATTTATTTTCCAAGACAAAGTTGCATTTCAATAAACATTTCATATTCATACATCATAGCAAATACATGAAAATTCATATAGAATAGCCTCATTTATTGTAGGAACATCATTATTCCATGCATACATATGCATGCAACTAACTCTCTTCCTTTCAAGAAAATTCAATCAACAAACAGAAAAGACCTCTTCTGGTTAGATTTACTTCTTCTAGATTAAAGACAGGCTAACAACAGACCTCTTCTGGTTAGATTTATTTCTTCCAGATTAAAGACAGGCAAACGAAGACCTCTTTTGGTTAGATTTATTTCTTCTAGATTAAAGACAGGAAATCAACAGACCTCTTCTGGTTAAGATTATTTCCCCAGTGAAGTCACCAAACAACAGACCTCTGTTGGTTCAGTTTAAATCGACCAATGATTTATACTGATTTCGTTCCGGTAGACACTTTCTCTAGTTTAGTTAAATCGCTCCGAAGATTTATACTGATTTATTCTCTAGTTGAAGATTATTCAAGACCTCTGTTGGTTCAATTTAAATCGACCTATGATTTATATTGATTCCGTTTCGGTAGACACTCTCTCTGGTTCAGTTAAATCGCTCCAAAGATTTATACTGATTCATTCTCCAGTTAAAAATTATTCAAGATTTCTGCTTGATTCAGTCTAAATTGATCAAAGGTTTATTCTGATACCTCTCCCGATCTCTATCAACAATATCATTGGATGGAATCTATAAGCCCATCTCTGATAACTCTTCTTTGTCTCTCCAAATGGAATCTTTAAGCCCATTCCCGATACGATCAACCAACAATATTTCTTCGCATACCAGCGAGTGCAAATTTTGGGCACTTTAGTGTTCAATCATCTTCCACCTTCAAATCACGAATGGCGGACCCACAAATATAACTCTCTAGGTGTAAGAAGATTGAACAGGGGCAGCTGTTGTACCCCAAAATTTTCCCTCCCTTTTCTTTAAGATATTCTCCTAAGGTTTTTCAACTGTTCAAGGCTTCTCAGGCTTCAAGACATGTCAATTGACTCATCAAGGGTTGAAGTCTGCAAGTGTTCAAAATTTCTCCTGTCCTTTGGTGTTAAGCTAGGGTTTTGACTTTTGAAGGTGTGACACTTATTTGAGATCAAGGTTCATGCTCCAATGATTGTGCAATATTAAGGGTTACGTTTGAGTTTATCTTGAATTAAGGTTTTGATTCATGATAAAAGATGTTGAGTTTGAGGACTCTTTGATGATATGTTGTTTGCTTATGAAGAAAGTTAGCCGAATTTGGATTTGAGATCAGGGTTTTCTCATCTTCTGGATTATTTTCTGTTGACAATCATCTAAAGACATCATTTTCAAAGAGGAATGAATGTAAGCATGATGCAAGAGATGAGATTGTGGTTTTACTTTGATCAATACGATTTTGTTGTTTGTAATGCAAGTATTTGGTTGCTTGGGATTTGAAGATAGGATTTGTTTTGAGGAAATTGAGAGATTTGGATACATTGTTTGATAGAATTCATTTAAGTTAATTGAAGCTTTCAAATAAATCTAAAGGTGTTTAATGCTTGGCATGGTTCAAATTCAACTTAGAAAAAAAATTCATCATTGACCATCAAAATTCTTTCATAACCAAACACTTTCCACCATAACTCATTAAAGATTTTGTTATTCTAGACCTTTTCCATTCATGATCAAGAATTTAAAGTTAAACGAGTTTCATTACTATTGAAAATTACAAATCATACAAGTTCCTACCAATTACAAGCCTTACAAGTGCAATTGCAATACAAAATACAATTTCCCTATTTTTGTTCTATACAAAGGAATAATTCCTCTTACTCTATCTTCAAATGCCTTGTTCCCACATTCTTTAAGTCCTCCTTTATCATCTTTCCAAGCCTATGTCAATGCCAAGTACATGAAACAAAAGAAGGAAAACTGATTAGAAAGCAATCGAATATGGACAAAGAAAGTTTCAATAAAAATCAAAATTATAATATAAAGTCATAGGCCAAAACTTTACTGCAAATCTCAAACAAATATAAAAGCTTATTTGTTTCACATCAAAAGTGAAAACGTTGTACTATACAAGTACAAAAGAAAAAAAGGCCAGCAAGCAAAGTCAAAATCAGCCAGTAACAGAGTACAAAAGCCAAGTACAAGTACAGTTTCGAAGCAATCAACAAGGCCAACAAGTAATAGGCATAGCATAAAGTTGACATATAAAAATCAACAAAAGTGACAAAACAATTTCTCTCAAGTCAATGTCCAAGCTTTTTACAGAAAAAACAAGTCAAAATGAGCAAGCAAGCTCATAGTATAAAGAGGTCATGAGACAGTTCACAAAATAGAGAGACAGGACTGGGGGAGGAGAACCCAAAAAAATCCCTGTTTCAGTTTCCATCATCATAAACATTTTCAAAACAAGTTCATACAAACAATAACATCATCTTCCCCTCAAAATTATTTTCAGCAAATTCACAAAAATATACACAATCACATAACCAAACCAAAGACCTCCATCCATTTTCTGTAAAAAACAGTCCACAAAATACATCCATAGAACCAAACCAAAAAAACAACCTTCATTTTGTTTTGTAAATAGAAACCAAACCATAGAAAATAGTCACAAAAGAAAACCCTTTTCCAAAAGTTTGTTCATGCAGAGAAGAGAGAGATATGCAAACAGAATCACAAACCCTAAATATTTACTCCATTTCCTAAAACCACCCCTTCAAAAATTCAAATGATAAGAAGAAAAAGAAAGATCTCACCCAAATATTGAAGAATCTTCACAATCGGAACCGTTAGGGTTTCCAAACTCCCTTTGAGATCTACGCAAAAACACTTACATATGCAAAATCAAACACCAGAATCACGTTTAGAAAGAGAAGGCGAATCAAATGATGTAAAAAAAATTAAGTTTGGAGCATCGCCACCGCTGTCGCAAGGGTGATTTCCAGCGCGGCCGTTGGCTCTTCTCTGACGAAGAGCTTCAGAGAAAGTGAGAGAGAAATAAAAATGAGAGAGGGAGAGTATGTGCTGAGTAATGAGACAACATATTTGTTGTTGTTTTGTTTTTCTTCAAACAAGCCAGGCCCATAATCAAAAATCAGGCCCAATCTCGTGTCTCACTCACGCACCCTCCCCCATTTTTTACACCACCCTTTGTTTCACTATGCTGCACAACAATAAACCCTATTGGGCCTTGCACCCCATTTTCCATTAAGCCCATCTATATTACTTTTTTATTGCCTTTCTGATCTCAAAAATCACATTGGACTACAAAACAAATAAGTTTTACTCCAAAACCATCTTAACCCAATTTCATACCCCCTGACATTTATTTTTATATTTTTCTCTTTATTTATTTTTTATTAATATTAATATTATTATTATTATTATTATTTTTATTAATAAAAATCCCAAAAATATTTTTATTACTTACATATTTTATATACTTGTATTTTATTTCTTTTAAAACAAAAAGACCAAAAATATTTTCTATTCAAATTAATTACCTTTCTTAAATATAAATTAACTTTTTTTAAAACTTAGTTTTATTTTCTCTTTTAATTTAAAATTAATTTAGAATTTAGGTTTCATTTAATTGATTAACCTTTCATACTAGTTTAATTAATATTAAAACTTTTCATAAAAAACTTTGTTTTCTCAATCAAATCTAATTTCTTTTCTTAATTAGCTTAGATTTAATTTTCTTAAATCACTTAGTTATTTTCTTTTAATTAATTAGGTCAAACTTCTTCATAAATTCAAACAAACAAAAATATTTTATTTTTCTTTACAGATCACATTTACATCTTTGTACATTATCACTATACTCCTTGTACATTTTATTATTCATTCAATATGGTTGTAATAATAATTAGGTTTTAATTACTTGTCATCTCCCCATTTTTTAATTTGTACCCCCATCCCCAAGTGATGTAATAGTGTAGAATATTTATATTCTGCAATTTATCGCTTTCAATATAAATGCTAGTAATTAGGGTTTGTATGACAAGACTAAAATCAACAACTAGAAAATCCTAATTCAAGACAAAAATGCATAAAAAAACAAACACTTTGCACACTTGCACCTCTAGGGTTAACCTCACTTGTTGCCTTGAGAATAAGCAGTCATATCCCTTGAACGTGGGATACTTTAGCAATGACCCTCGAATACAAGATCGCAGTCCCTCGATGACCCTTCAATGTTGCCTTCAGTAAACGATCTTAGACCCTTACGACAAATTGCTAAGGTATCCTACAATGTTGCCTACTATGACTGTACGACGACCCACGCCCGTCCCTTCACATCCAATGATAGGGCTTCTTATCAATCAGTGATAAGATAGAAATATCTAAAGGAGGAGGAAATGAACAAGGACTTTTTGAGTAGGTAGAACGTTCATAGTTGCTTGCTTAAAACCATTTTCAAAACATCTCTCAAAATACACCAACACTTTCAAATGAAATATTTTCAAAAGTCAACACTTTGTATGCATTCTTATAGAGACGAGAATCATTACAAAGTTCGCCTAAACAGAGGCACTTTTTAAAAATACTTTGAAAAACATCACAAACACATTTCAAACAAAGCATTTTCAAAGTGAGCTAGAAACTAAGATCCCATAGATAACTACAGATGAAAAGGGTGCTAACACCTTCCCTTTTCATAACCTACCCCCCGAACTCAAGAAAATTCTCAAAAGGTCTTTCATGTTCTTTTCACCCTTTCCTTTATTGGATAAAAGAAAAGTCGGTGGTGACTCTTGCTATCTACAAAAAATGTGAGAAAATGCAAAACACCCAAGTCAGTTCTCCCACTGTATTACAATAGCCATTCCTTTTGGTGAATTAAGAGTTTTTGGGAACCTTTGAGACTAACTCTTTAAGCTTGGAAGGTACCCTTACAAAGTTGATTCAGATAGTAATTCTGCGAGCATAAGCCATGACCTGCAACAAGGGACAAAGATAAATCCCTAGATCCTTGAAACGGTTAGTGAAAGTGTCATGATGTCACAATGTTATGTTCATGTTTAAACAAGTAGCAAACACAAACAAATCACACAAGATCCTTAGTTTTAAAGGCTTGCATGAGGTCCATAGGTAAGTACCCTTCTCTATTGAAGTTAATTTGGCTCAACTTGTCTTAAAAATAGTAATCGGGTTCTAGGAATCTCATATAACAGATCTTTCTCACAGGTTTTATTTTAGTACGCCAACTGGCTTGCCGCCAAAATATCCCGAGAGTCGAATCTCAATGAGCGTAGCATGGATTATCAACCAACCTTAGACTGAGCCAAAGTCGTCCATCTCACTACCTTCTAATGGCCAAGATGGGTCAACTAAGGTTCTAAAAGTAAGTTAGTGCTAATGACACCACGCGGAAGCCTAATGTTATCCTTGACTGACTCAAGGAACATTAGTATAATCCAAAGTGTCGCACTAATTGTAGCCATCACTTCAACAATATCGGTATATGACGTATAATATTCATGATCTATTGCTACATACCTAAGGCATCCCTAGATCCGGGTGTAGGATCTTACAAGCAATAAACCCAAGCAAGCCCTTAAAGTTAAAGCAGACAAAGCACACAATTTAAGCAAGTAAAGTGATCTAAACTCTTAAGGTAACCCATGTTTTAATTATCTCCCCAACAGAGTCGCCAGTTCTGTAATACGGTGGGAGAACTGTCTTGTATTAATGTTTTATCGCAAATGTTGCGGTTAGCAAGAGTCTCCACCGACTTTTATTTTATCCAATAAGGAAAGGTGAAAAGAATAGGAAAAAACTTTGATAGATTTTGAGTTTGGGGGGTACGTTATGAAAAGGGAATGTATTAGCACCCTTTTCATCTGTAGTCATCTACAGGCTCTTAGTCGCTAGCTCACTTTTTGAATTTTTCTTTGTGTATGTGATTTCAAAATATTTTTGAAAGCCAAAGTACGGATAACTTTGTAATTATTCTTGTATCAGTCCTCAAGAACACGTACAAAGTGTTTGAAAATATTTGTTTTTGAAAAGGTGATGTGTAAAATGCTTATTTTTTAGAAAATAGCTGTGAGCAAGCGATTAAAAGTTCTTACCCACTCAAGGTCGTTCTCATTCTTTTCCTTCTCCTTTAGAGATAGTGCTATCCGTACCATTATTTGGTAGGTATCTCTATCTATTGGATGTTAAGGGACATGTGAAGGGTCATCGAACAGTCATTGAAGACAATATAGAGATACTTTAGTAATTTCGTACCGGAGGGACTAGATCATTTTTTGTAGGCAACATCGAATGGTCTTCGAGGGACTATGATCTTTATTTCGAGGGTATTTTGCTAAAGTATCCCTATTTTCGAGGGACATGACCAATGTTTTCCAAAGGCAACAGAGGGAATTACCCTAGAGGTGTATGTATGCAAAGTGATAAAGTATAAGTGCAGAAAGTATAAGGTTATCTACCGATTAATTTTATCTTTCCATACAAGCCTATTACTACATAGTTATATATATACAAGGCATACAGTATAAGTGCAGAAAAGTAAAGTCCTACACTATTACAGGGCCTTGGGGGATGTTACATGTGTTGTACCCCAAAATTTGCCCTCCCATATTCTTCAAGATTTGCTAAGATCATGCTTCAAAATCTCCCAAAGGTTGCACAGTCCAATTGCCTCCTAACACAGTCAAAATTAGGGTTTTGGTTCTGGCAAAGAAAATGAGGTTTCCAAGGTCCAAACAAGTCCCACGTGTCTACATACATTGTCAAACATCCATATGCTAAGTTTCAAGACTCACAGCACCAAATTGCACAGTCAAAAACCCTAAATGCTTCACAGTCAACTGCAGGGGCAAAATGGTCATTTGACAGTCAAAAGTCAAAAAATTTGGTCAACATCTTATTTTGAAGCCACAAACATCATTTGATCAATTCTTGATCATGATTCTCAAGGCATGGCTCAAGAAGTCTCAATATGCAAAAGTTTCTATTTTTGGACAGTTGAAAAAGTCAACTGCAATTTGACCAGGGCATAACTTTCACATGGTTTATCAGGAAAATCCCATCCAAAGCTCATTTTGAAGAGAATTACATTTTCTACAACTCATCTTCATACTTCAAGTCCAAGAAATGCTCTCACAAAAAGTTATCAATTTCAACATTATAGGTCATTTTCAAAAGTCAACAAAAAGGGACTTTAAGTCAAAGACCATAACTTGATATTGGTAAATCAAAATGACATGGGACAAAAGACATTGGTTAGAGTACTTCAAGACCTTTCCAAAATGTCCAAGAACATGATCAAAGCTTAAAATTCGAGCAAGATATGCCTTGTGGAAGTTGGGAAATTTTTGGGAATTTTGAAAAGTCAACTTTGCTTCAAATGCCTCAAAAATGCTAATGGGCCTCAATTTCTTCCATGAATCATTACCAAAAGGCTATGCACGACCCATTAAGCTAAAAGGGAGTTATTTTCTTATTTTTAATTAATTAATTGAATTTTTAATCTTATTAATTCATTTAATTAAATTTAATTATGAGAAAAATACTAAATAATGATTTTAAATCTTTTTGGTGCAGCAAATCCTTCCATCATGACCTAAATATTTCGTGCACATTCTCAAGGGAACAAAATCTTCCATATTTGGCATGATTGGCATGAAAAAGATTGAAATTGATATGCTTAAAAATCAAATCTCCAAATCATGAATGCATAGACTTTGGGCTTATTTTTCCTAACCTAATCATGCTCAGATACATATAGAACATAACCCTAATGCTCATGGACAAGAAGCTGCGCGGAGAATCAATAACAAACTTGCAATTTTGGACAAAAGATTGAAAATTGTTTTCAGACCTAGAGTGCAATTCAAGGCTTGAAAAGTGTTCCAAAACCTTGCCAAGAGATCCAGGAAACGATTCCAATCAAGACCAGCCCTCCATACTCAAGGAATTGGTATAACAGAGTCTTACTTTTCTTGAAATTTTCCATAATCGTGTTTCAGTTTCCATGCATCATTCGTGATTTTTAATGGTTGATTTATACTAACATGAATGTTCTGAAGCTAATGGTACTACTCAATTGAACTAATACTGCCTGTACACGAATCCACCATTAACGTATGTTAGGGATTCAGAAGCTTCAATTTTGGGGCTTTACACATATGGTAAAATCATGCCTTGAAACCTATACCAATGGAATCAGGACATCCAAACGAAGCAAGTCCACTATTCGCGCCCTTTTTATATTTGCCCAGGAGCTAATCGCTATTTTTCTGTTTGAGTTTAGTGGGGGTTTAAAACCCCCGCTATCTGTTTGATAATTGCAGGAAAGATGAGGAATAAGGTAGACGTGGCTCATGATGACTGGCGCATTTGAATTTTGGCGCGTTGGATATCACTAAGTGTTGTTTTGTATTATATTGTTTGCTTGCCAATTCCTATACAACGCGCGCGCATGGCTCAACTGGCAATTGGCATATCTGGTAAACGCTGGGACTTGGGTTCGATTCCCAGGTCCCCCACTCGTTCCATAATTTTTTCTTCAATATGTTTCTATGCAGCATGCCATCAAAAGACCACCATACAACCCCACCTCCTAGCTTGCCACGCGCCCAGGAAGTCTCAATCTGATGGCCATCATGTGAATTCCACCGTGCACGCTGGTCAATCATTCCACACACCCGCTAGAAAGTCAAAAGGGGCCTCATTCTGTTGGGCCAAACTGCTTCCAAATACACCTCTAAATTGGGTCAGACACCCCCATTGTTTGTATTTCTTTTTCTAATTTCCTTTTTTTTTTCTTCTTTTAATTTAATTGTTTTTTTATTTAATTCACAAAAATAATTTTTATAATAAAAACCAGAAAAAATCAAAACTCAAAATATGTTTATTTAATATTTAATTCATTAATATTTTTGTAAATAAATTTTAATAATCAATTTAGTTTAATTTAGGGTTTTTAATTTTTATCTTTTCTCAAATAACTAAAATATGTAGAAATTATGTTTTTAGCATTTTTATTCTTTTTCCTAATAAATAATTTCTTCCTATCATTATTATTATTAATTATTAATTATTTTGTAAATAAACATGCACATTAAATAATTAGAATAAATTAGGTTAAAACTTTAATCTTTTTCTTTAAATAATTAAAAATATTTAGAATTAGGGTTTCTTTCAATTTCGACTTTCTTTATTTCATAAATACCAAAAAAACAAAAACAATTTCTTTTCTTTATTAAATAATTAATTAATTTTTTAATTTCAATTTAATCTTTAAAGGGTCCAACGCCCTCGAGCATTCGATTATAATTCCTTTTCGCACGTTTATTCTTATATTTCTTTTAAATATTATGTAATTGCTCAAGCCTTGTAATAGTGATTAGGAATTTATTTATTTTCCGCATTTTATTCAAAAACGGGTCTTTGTTAATTTGGCGATGTATAGACCCGCGCCTTGTAATAGCTTAGGACTTTATTTTCCGCACTTTAAATTCCGCACCCTTAAAACTGCTAAACTTTGCATGAAAGAATGTATGGCCAAAAATAAAAACAAAGTGTAGCTCACCAAATGCATGACAAGATAAAATATAACTGAAAACAATACACAAATTCACACACCACTCTTAGGGTACGCCTCACTGTTGCCTTGCCCCTCGAAACGTGGTCGTCGAGTATAGGACGTTTTAGTAAGTCCTTATGTCCATGATCTATGGCATAGGGGTAGCTTCTAAGGTGTCCTACTATTGCTTCGGTGACCACACTGTCCCTACAAACGAATTGACCCGAACACCTCCAACGGTGGTGCTACCTACCCCTCAATGGTGGGATGGCACTACCTTAAGGACATTTACACAGCTTAATTCCTTAGGGTAGGTGGATGAATCATAGATACTTGCTCTATTCAAAAACAAAAAACTCTTTTCACACCGACACTTTCAAAAAGCTTTCAAAACAATTTTTCAAACACTCTTGAGGACTGATACAAGAGTTATTCTGAAACTTTCAAAGAAACTTTTTCAAACCCACTCGCAATTGAAAAGCAAACACTTTTGAAAACACAATGAGCAAGTATCTAAGAGCCCATGGATAACCATGGATAGAAAGGGTGCTAACACCTTCCCTTTCTATAAATCTACCTCCCGAACCGAGAAACTATCTCATAAGGAATTTTGCTGTGCTTTTGTCCTGTCCATGTTGGAGAAAATAAAAGACGATGGCGACTCTTGCTTACAGCGACATTTCGCGAACCAGCGTTAAACAGTCAGTTCCAGATCCATCGATCACAACGTGATAAAGAAATTATGCGGGAATTTAAACTAGGTTATTACAAAAAAAAAGTGCGACCTATACAATTGTTTCTAGCAATTTAAATGCAAAATAAAAATAAACAAAAATGTAAGAAAGATTATCCCAAAGTCCTAAAATCTAAAATATTAGAAATCAAATTTTTATGTATTTTTTGTTTTATTTTATATGTTAATAATAAAAAAACCTAATGTTTAAATTTAATTACAAGTTAATTAATTTAATTGCAAAAACCTAATTCTAAATTAATTCTATTAATAGATAAAAAAAGACCAAACCTAATTTTTTATTTTATAAGTTTTTTTTCCAGATTTTTCATTGGATTAAAAAAATAGTTAAAAAAAATTAACTAATGGAAAATTAATTAAGAAAGAAAGAAAAAAAAAGAAAAAGGGTTAAAAACAAATATGAAAAAGGATTGCATGCGCTCGAGCTTGAACCCACACCCTTCCCTTTACCAACCTTCACCCTTGCCATCTGAACCAAGCTGTTTATCTGTCGTTTAAATGAGCGAATCAGAAATGAGCGTTTGGCCACGCAAGCCTTTGACTCGCGTCAAACAAGTCAAGCCACCAGGCCTGGTGGTTTCCACTGTCTTCTCGGATGGCATCCATGGTCGTTCCTGCAAAAGTTAAACAAACACAAAAAAGAATCGTCTAGATCACATAATATAGACCCCGGGAATTAATGGTGGTGGACGTTTGGCCTGAAACTCATCATATCAGTCAATTTGAAGCTCAACAGCTTTTGAACCCTAACTATGGCATCTGGCGCATGGAGCATTTACCATTACATGCGATCACATTAACCTGTTCTAAATGACACCATGAACACATATGAATGCACAAAGATAATTTCTATTGCGTGAATAGAAAATTCAAAATTGAAGAAACTACCAAGACCGATGAGTTCGTGTGAGAGAGTTCTGGGATGTTGTGGACTTGAGTAAAGGCTGGAATGGAATCCCGAGACTTCTAGGAAGCTAATGGAATGCTCAAAATCGGTTGAAACTTGCTGGAGAATAGGGTTTACTCGTGCCCTAGTTTTAATAAATTTTGGAAACTCTAGGGTTTGTATTTGGAGGCAGCATGCGTGTGTTTGGTCTGATGTTGCTGAATATATATAGAGGATTAGATTAACGTAACAAAGATGGTATGGAAACATATGTAATTATGGCATGATTTGTTTCCAAAAATAATTTGAAAACTTTCCAAAAATATGAAGATATCCTTCCATATGTGCCTCACACAGTTTTGGCTTGGTTGGCCAGGAGTTTTTGGGCCTCAAAATGATCCAAAACCAAGCCCACATGCCTTGGTCCATCAACTTATTGTTTTACTTAATTTATTTTAATAATATTTGAATAAAATTAAAACAAATGAGGTAAAAAAAATCATGGATACATAAAAATGGACTTAGAGGTCCTCTAACATGTCATAAACACGTTTGAACTTCAAAAGTTGGGCCCATTAGTCCAAAAGTTCGAAATTGCTCAATTGAGGTTTAATGCATTTCTCAAAAATTGCTCTACTTGCACCAATCATGTCTCACTCAATTTTCATCACATGAAGGTGATCTTGGACGCTTTGGAAAGTTCAAGGTGTCTTTTACAACTCTTATGTTGGTAATTTTTTCATTTGAAGTATTTAACATTTTGTAAATTGCTTTGACAAAAAATGTCTTTTTGTTGACTTTCAAAATGACCTGTAATGTTTTGGCTCATATCTCTCAAATGAAGCATTTCTGGACCTGAGCTTAGAGAGAGAAAGTTGTATAGAATTTGATTTCCTTCAAGACAGATTTTGGTTGAGAATTTTATGATGAAGCATGTGAAAGTTATGCTTGGTCAAAGTTCAGTTAACTTCTCCCAATTTAGCAACTTTTGACTTTTGAGTAATATTGAGTCAATATTGATGAGTAATGATCAACCCTTGATCAAATTATGAATGTGACCTCAAAATCATGATGTCGACTAAAAATCTTGAAGTTTGATCGTATGTTGACCATAATTAACTTTTTATCCAATAAAGTTGATTTTCAATCTTTTGAGCAATTGACTGAGCAAACCTATGATGCAAATATTGAAGCTGGTCATGAGGGTACCTTGAAGCATACGAGAAACCATGAAACTCACTTGAGGCATTAGGAGTCCAATTTTCCTTGATAAAACCAAAACCCTAATTGTAGGCCATTGCTTAGGAGAGGTGCTTGTATGCTCAAACCCTTGAGTATTCTTGAGCAACTGAGACACTTGGGATCATGGGGATGTGTCTTACATCAATTGTATTAAAATGGGAGGGAAAATGTTGTGGTATAACACATTGTCTCTTCTTTTGGCCTTACCTCAATAGAGTTGAGTTCTCATTTCCCCAGAGGAGTTGATGTTCCTCTAAGCGAGTCGAGTTTCTTTCCCCAGTCGAGTTGGTAATTCTTTCTTAAAGATTATCTCTTTGTTGGCTTGATGCTTACATAGTTAAGAATCTCTCCATTAGAACTCTTATTTTGCTTTTTTGTCTCCTCAACTATGGTGTTAACTTTGCCTATTCATAGTTACCCCCCAGAGTCGTGTTGTTCCCCAGCGATTTATTTTTCTGGTCGAACTCTCTTTCTTATTCAGATATTATTATTTTTTCTTCCCTAGTGGTGTCTTGTTTCACCTGTGTGAATTTTATCTTTTACATTCATAATCATAAGCATTGCATGACATCTTAAGGCAAAAAATAGGGTTTTTTTTGTATTTAAGTATCTTTAATCGCGTCGAGACAAAGTTTCCAACGTTCGCGTCTCCAGGTAGAAGACACTTAAATAAGGGCAGTTGTTATACCCTAATTTCCCCCCCTAAGATCCTACATCACTCCATATATTCACAATGCACAAAGATCACATATTAGGGTTGGTTCTCTCTTCTATCTGAAAGTTTTCTCTTGAGGGATCACCAAACACCTTGAATTGTGTATCTTGTACATATGTATCTTATTCTTAACTAACATAATATGTATATATGTTTTCCTTGGATGTTTATATTGTAGGTGTTGACACAATTACATCCATCTCACCATCTACCCTAGGGTTTTGAAAGGTTGATCCTTAGCCAAATGATTATTCAATGAATTTAAAAAGCTTAAGGTTCAAAGCTATGGTCATGGCATTAAAATCTTTGGCCTAAAGAGTACTCTGAACTTCATAGATCAAACTTGTCTCAAAGAGAATAGTTGAATTCATCAAGAAGATTCGTAGGTTCATAGGTTTATTTCCATGACTTCTTCAACAATTTTCATTGATATATAAGATCCATCATTTAGAGTTCTTATAAATAACATCATTGAAAGGGCTAATGTGATTCATCATGCTTTAGTTTGCAAGGAAAGTTCAAAATATGCAAAGTTGATTCAAGTAGTTTGACCTAATTGGACAAGTCCTTAGTTCTATAATCAGAAGTGCATCATTCTCTCAATTCTCAATATTTTGAAGTGGTTATTTTTTTCTATGGATTATTATCATCATTTACAACAAATTCTCTTCACATGACAAGATTCAATTTTGCAAGGAAAATCATCAAAAGTTGAAAGGGGTTGCAAGTCACTTTTGTACTTTCTGAATAAGGTTTGGTTGACTTAAAAAGACTATATCTTGTTCAGTTTTTGAGATTTTGAGTTGGTTCCAAATCCATTATTCTATTTAAATAGTACTTAACAACTTCTCTTCAAGTATCTAAGGTCACTTTTTAATGGAATATTATTAAAGTTGGAAGAAGATTACAAGTCCTTTGAAAAAGCTCTTAGGTTCTCAAAAGTGATTTTCAAGGATCATAACTTGATCAATTTTAATCTCATTGAGATCATTCTTTTTCCATAATAAAATTGAGGGTGTTTACTACAACTTTGTTTCAAGGTGCAAGGCTTGAAAATTCTTGGAAAGTCATTAAAGAATTGAAAATATTATAGGTCATCCTTTGACTCCTCAAGAAAATTTCATCATCTTCTAAAGGCCATAACTCTTTCAATTTTTATACTTTTTGAGTGATCTAAATTCCATAATTCAATTTGAAGGGTATATTACATTTCATGTTCAAAGATAAAGAGAGAATTTTGTGTGGAAGGGCTTGTAACTTTTAGGAACATTATAAGTCATTTTGAAGCTCAACACTTAGAATTTTTTATATGTACCAAGATCTGTTTGTTATTCACGATTTCAAATGAACATAACTTTGTGCTCAATTATCCAAGTGAAGTATTTATTGGCATATTTTAAAGTTTGTGACCTTATCTTTCCAATTCTTCAAGAATCATGTCATAAAGCCGCCTGAATAAGTTGCACCATGGATTTGAAGTTGGTACCTTAGAACAGAAGTTTCTCATTGCAGTCAAAATCCAAAATTCTTAATGTGACTTCTAAACACAAATTTGCTGCACGTTTTTGACATAAACATGTTTTAAAAACTTGCTAAGCATTGTTTAAACTTGAAACGCAAGAATTGGTTGAGTTTTAGACAAGGTTGAGTCACACTTTTATCACTTTCGGGCTTCACACGATTTCCCTCCAAACCTCATGATTTCGCATGTATAACCTCACCATTCACTCTCCTATAAATAAAGGATCATTCTACATCCGTTTCCCAAGCTTTAAACATCCATAATCACCCTTCCAAAGTCTCACTCGAAGCTTGAAATTTTAAAATCCATTTCACAATTTCAAGCCTTCTCTCTTCAAATTCTCTTCCGATTATTCTTTCTCAACTATTACACAAACTCTCTAATAAGTGAAAATTATAGCTATTTTTGTATATACTTTTTGTTGCGCTTATCGACCTTTTGTCGTTAATATCGGTTAAATAAATCGACTTTTGTGTAAATACATTTAGTTTGTGTTTATTTGTGTTTTTGTGTACATATTGAACCGTTTGATGTTTTTCCATTTATTTTGTAGGTATTTGTGGAATTTTGGAGCATCGAGGAATAAGGTGTTGAAGGCACGGCTCCGGATGCATGTTTTCGGAACAAAAGACCAGTTTTGGGAAGTTCTGTCCAGGAGAGCCCACTTAACACTCAGAAGACCGCTAAGTGCGAGTGTGCTCAGTGCATTTTGTAGCGCGCTACTTGCATTTTGACAATTTGGCATAAGCATTATTTTGAAGCCTACTTAGCGTGGATAGCGTGCTTAGCGCAATTTAGGGCAGTTTGATGTGTAAAATAAAGAAGTCGCGCTTAGCGCTCCAGGCCCGCTTTGCGCGGTCTGCTGAGATGAGTTTTATAAAAACAGATTTAGTTCATTTTTAGGTTATGGTTTTTGGGAAGTTTTTGCTCCCAACTCCATCAACCTCCAATTTTGTTAGGATTATCTTAGATAACAACTATGGAGCTTGCATAGGGATGATCCGGGGTGGATTGCTCTTTGGTCGGCATTGACAAACCGGTAGATTTGCACTTCATTTCTCTTTTTCTTTTTGTATTCTCTATTGGTTGAGTTTGTACATGTGTTTACTTTGATCTTATGTATATTTGTTGCCCTTGGAATTATATAAAACTTTCTTTATAAATCTTTGTCGATTGTTATCCTTGATTTTTGCTTTGTGCTAGGGATTTGAGTTGCTATAGACATATACTGCTTGAATTATTTTATAGGATGATTATCTAATAATATCTGAATTCTAGAGATAGATTTAGCATTGTTATTCACTTAGGGTGTTTGTGATTAATGTCTCTGTGTTGTTTGTGTCGCTCTGAGAGAGCGTAAATGCAAGCGAGCACAATTGACTTTTGTGTTGTTGAGGTGGTTGAGAGATCGTCGCCGAGGTGATACAGTGGGTGCTGTGTTTGACACGTGATGCATTGATGAATATTGTAGGTTTAGTTTAACAGGTCGATAGGTTTAAGTCTGTGAGAAGTAGTATATATGCATTCTTGATAAGTTATTCCTTTTTCCTTTTTATACATTTAATTTCTATTGATACCTTTTTCTTTCAATCCATTTATCCCCAAACACATTAACAAGAGATTTGTAGAACGGAATTTCAATTCACCAATCTATGTGGACACGATACAATATAACCTATGTATCACCCAATAAATTAATAACTTACTTTTTGCTTGCCGCTTTACCGCAACCAGCACTCTCCATCACCTAAACCAAGCAATTCGAGCCATAAATCAAGCTACAAAAGTTCAGTTTCAGAGCTCATATTTTGAACTTCGTCCAGGTAGTTTTCTCAACCAAATCGATCCAGAAAAGTTACCAAGTTGTAGTCCTTCTTCCGTTGAGTCTCACATTTCTTTTGGTTTTTGTTTTCATTGAGGATTGATCATTTATTTTTAAATTTTGTTTTGAAATTTTCCTTTGGTTTTTTCCAAATCGACTAAGCTGTGATTTAGTGAAATTTTTCGCGAGGGTATGGTTAGGATCGTCTAGAAGAGGCGAATCCAATGATACCACTATGAGCTTCAAACATTTTTGTTTGAAGAATCTCATGTAATCCCAATTTTCAGGCATTTGGAGGTTGAAGACGACCTACATGTCGTTCTTCAACCAACGATAGCGTGACAATTGTTTTATTTTGATTGATTCGATTTAAATTGAATTCGACGTGTTTCTCACTAATGAACATAACATGCACAACGCGCTAGATCCTTTGGAACTGATTACTAATGCATTTTGACATTGATCAGATGGTCCATATTTTTTGTTTTATTTTATATTTTCTGATTTCTATTGAGATCTGGTGCTTTATTCAATGATGACCATAACATGCACAACGCGCTAGGTTCCTTGTATCTGATTACTAACGCATTTTGACAATGATCAAATGATCCATATTTTGTTGGTTTTATTTTTATTTTCATATTTTTGTTTTTAATTGTTTTAAACTTCAAAAAATCATAGAAAATTCATTCCATATTCAAAAATTATGAGAAAAAAAATCACAAATATTTTTGAACATTCTCTTTCTGATTCTTAATTTTTCAGAATCTGTTTTTATAATTTGATTTTTTTATGACTTTTCTCATCCTTTGAATTATTTTAATTTTTTAAAAATGTTTTTAGACCTTTGAAAATTCTGAAAAAATTATGGAAGGATCTAATGACATTATGACAAATATTGGTGACCTTATTTGATTTTTATTTTTGATTTTACTATTTTTTATGATTTTAGGTATATTTCACTTCATTCTTTACATTTAAAAAAATAGTTTCTGACTTTTAAAAATTCTAAAAAAAAATTTAACACTTGTTGACCTCTATTTGACCATTGGAAATTTTTTCGGATTTTTATTTTGTGTTTTGATACCTTTTGAATATTTCATCAATAAATTCCAATTAAATAACCATTTTAAAATCATTTTTTATATTCTATTTTAAGGGATTTTTATGTTATTTGATTTGGTTCTTGAGTCATGAATTTCTTTAACATCAATGGAACTTGGGTGTTGATAATTCAAAAGACCAAATCCCCCAAGATGGTTGATTGATTTTAAGGAAGTTAGACTTAGTTGTGATTCATCTGAGGCATTGGTTACAATGTGACTTCCCCTTTTCCCTCTTCATATTACCCCCTTTCTTTTTTTTTCCAATTGATTGGTTCTTAGTGGCCCAAAATTTACGTTTGCAAGCCCAAATATGATAAGTGTTGAGTTATGGCCAATAACTTTGAAAGCTCATTGTTAGGAGGCTTTGATTTTTATCAATCCTCTAATGAGTCTTCATCAATTTTGACCTAGGCTCAAGGATCAAATCATCATGGATCATATCACTTGTATTTCTTCTCATCTCTTCTTTTATTTGATTGATACTTAGTGACCCAAACTTTGTATTTGTAAGCTCAAAGATGATTAAAAGTTGAGCTATGGCCAATAACCTTATAAGCTCATTGCTAGGAGGCTTTGATTCTATCAATCCTCTAATGAGTCTTCATCAATTTTGACCTAGCCTCAATGTTCAAATCATTATGGATCACTCATCTAAATTTTTTTCCCAACCATCAACTATTATTCATTGACTTCTAACTATTAACGATTGACAATTAACTTTACCTTATGTTGCTACTTTATGCATTTATTTTATGTAATTTACTTTTAAGCATTTACATCTCATGCTATTTTCCTTTTGCTCACTTGAGAACTTACTTTTCTGTCATTTTATCTTTGCTCAGTTGAGCATTTACTTTTTTGTCATTTTATCTTTGCTCATTTGAGCTCTCTTTTCTCTTTTTAAATACACTTAATAATCAACTTTAACATTAAAAGCTTTAAGGTTATTTGGACAATCTGGTTACCATCCCTAACACTGCGGAGTTATGGATTTCTGAGATTTAGGATTAGAAGCCCTGAGACCTTGAAGCTCGGTGATCTTTGGATGATGTTTTTGAAAATTTATTATGAAGTCTCTCCAAGGAATTGGTTTGAATTTTTTTGTGTGTTGTTCTGATTTTCATACTTTGTATATGATTGATAATTCCTTTGTATACAGTTGTTACTCTGGCCAATTTTTGTCAATGAAACCTTTGATTGGTTCTTAATTCATCTGAAGCTTGGTATTCATTTGAGGTTTCGTATTATGCTTGCTTGGTTTAATCCAAATGATGTGAATTCTACATTGGCTTCTTTATGTCAAGTGTTGGCTTCTTGTTGGTTAGACTGTTCTTTTCATTAGCTTTTACTTTGTGTACATAGGATAGTCTCTTCATTTTTTCCTATCTTCTTTAATTTTCAAATCTTCTCCCTCCTTTTCAAAACTCTTTTTATTTTTCAAACTTGAACCACTTTCATAATAAACTTGGACTTAGGTCTGTGCATTTGCAAAATCCTTTTTCTTAATTAAACCATTAATCAATTTAATCATACTTTGACGTCTTTTTAGAAGACTAAAAGTCATTAACCTCATTCAAACCATTTTTTCACTTTCGCTTTCATTTTAAAACTTTTCTCAAAAGATTAGACTCTTGTTGATTCTTAAAGTGATGAAAGCTACTATACTTCTACAATATGTAATGAAGTGAGCCATTTTCCACTTGGGTGTTGAGTGATGGCTTATTGATTTCAAATCCAAGCTATGTACTCTACTTTGAGATGATGCAAATGCTCCTTTCTCATGATTGTGGGTAGTAAGTATGTTTTCCACTCGGATACGACGACGACATTTTTTCTTCTTAAAATTTACCATTGCACATAATCTTTTCAAAAATTTTGAGGTGAACTACGAGTACCCTGATTCTCTATTGCACGAAGGGGTACATAGGCACAAAAGGTTTACAACTGCGATGGATGCAAAAATTGTAAAAAATACTTCTTTTCTCATCTCCACAATCTTATTTTTTGTATACCTTTTATAGCCAAATACACAAATTTTCAAATAGGTTATTATGGATTACCGTAGATGTTTAGGGTGCTAATACCTTCTCTTTGCATAATGAACCCCTTACCTAGATTCTCTATTTTACTTTGGGTTTATTTTCTCTTTTCCCACGTGCTTTGGATAAAATAAAATATGGTGGCGACTTCATTGATATTTTGTGAGTTGAGTCAATCCAAAGGCTTAGTCTCAACATTTTTTCCGCTACACACCCTTACGCCATCGTATCAAACATCAACACCACTTGTTTAGAATTCTACATCACCAACTTACACCTAGTTCTTCTTTCAGAACTGAATAATGAAGTAGTACGTAGGAATTGACTACTAATTCCCATGAGAGTTCTATGAATGGACCATCCTAGATCCAAAATCATATATGTGATCAAATCACCAAACAATGGAGGCAGCTACCTCCAAGATTGTGCTGAAGGTCACCAATTAACCTTCCGATTTCATATCACCTCAATTATTTGTCATCAACGTGATCCTTACTGTAACAATTCGAAGGTATACCAAATCTCTAACAACTTTTGATGTAAATCCACTATCTAAGTATCTTCTCCATTGGTTAAAAATATTAGAATGATAAGCAGATATCATATCGCACCAATACTTCTAGATTACGACGAATAAACAGAACTTCAAACACAGAGTTATCAACAAATAAAGTAATTTTGATCGTGAATCACATGATACTTCACTATGACTCGAAGTGTTAGGTATTCCAATTTTACTCTCCCCCCATTTTGTTGCTCCCACTGAGATCCACGTCATTTTCATAACCAACAATGGTCACTCGTTAGAATGCCTCTTCTAGATAGCACATTGACACTAAGTCAAGATACGAAGATCGGGTGCTGTGAGATACTCCATCTGGTCCTTAATATAAGAAAAAGTTTACTTTTTAGGTTCATTGAAGAATCAATGTATTTGAACTATATATAGTCCAAATACATTATTTATTCAATGAATCTAAAAAGTAAATTTTTTCTTATACTAAAGACCAGATGAAGTATTATAAAAGCAAGGAAATACCCAGGATCTTAAATATGGAACTACTAGTAGGTTTCACAGTCTCCACCACTAATGAAAGCACTTACAAGATACCATGTAGGCAATAGGCTTCCCGCGAATAAACTTTGATCTAGTGCAATAAAACTACCTAATCTCCACAGGTCAGAGGTAAACACCTATAATAGTATAAATCCTTTAACCTTCAGTAGCAGAATAATTCATTTTCACGGAACAACAAAAATTGCACCCTCGACAGGGAAGAATATATCGAAGGAGAGCACCCCTGATTCCTAATAAAATTGAAGCGAAACACCACCTAGGACGGCTCTGGTTTCATTCTTACCTAACTTATTGCCCGACATCGCCAATCTACAGGGATACAATACTGTAGAGAAGGAAATTATGTTTGTTCCACACAAATCGAGAAAAGACTTAGTGAATGAGCCTTTAAGAAACCTCATCTCCATTTAACAATGCTCTAAGTGTTAGCAAAATTCAGTCAGACCCTAGGGGGTAAGCTCTTATATCCCCTATAAGTACCTTGTCAATTAAGCTTCAGAGGATTATGGAGAGTTACTTCTACCTCAAAATTGAGGGACAAACATATATTATTTGGAAAATCATTCGGAAGCAACCACCGAGGGGGACCACCAGAGACGAACGACCATCCACAGTCGTCCACAAGAAACATCTATGCATACGCTGATAGTCCTGTGATGCTCGTCAACTCAAGATACACGGACAATGTCAGGGGAAGACGAACACGCTCGCATGACAAACAAAAGGAAAGTTGCTTCATCCGATAGTACCACTATTCAAGGAATAAGTGAAGAAGAAGGAGAACATTGTACCCTTATGACTTCCTTTACGAGTTAAGTACGCTGTAAAATTTTTTTTGCACAATTTAAATAATTAATATGTTAACTATGAGACACTACCACCTTAAAGGGTCTAGTAATTTCAAGCAGGATCACATAAGCCACTATTCTTAGGCATATTTCACACGTAGGGAGCACTCTTCCCAACGTAGCTGACACACCCCCTCTTAGGAATTAGCCACTATAAAAGTGTAGGTGATCGAGCCCAGAGACATTCACTCCAAACTAAGTTAACCCTGGGGTTTGGAACAAGAATCTTACCTTTGGTCTGGGACAGTTCATAGCAATAACGAAGAATCATAAAAATTCTTCTCAATTGGATCTAGTAACGAAGAAACTCCGATTGAGACTACAAAGTTTGATAAACACATCGAACTCTAGCAATGCCCACGAGACAAACAAATTTTAAATTATATGAACAAAAATCAAGTCTTGGTGCAATAATAACTCTTTGGTCAATTCGATTCGAAAAAACTTTCAACCGACGAGGTGGACTAGACAATTACAAAAGAGAAGTAAATGTATATTAAACGCACAAATCTAAATAAAGGTACACAACATTAAAGTATATATATATTTATATCTTTGTCAAGGCATGAAAGTCTGACCAACATTACACAAAGAAAAGAAAGATAAATGAGAATAATCAAGCATATGCACTCTGAGATGCTACACTCTGGTCGTCCTTTAAAGCCTCGTCTAAAGCATTTTTGAAAGGATCCAGTCCTTTAACAGAGATATGTACACCCAGGCATAACTCTTGGCCTAATTTATTGCCTATTCAAAAGATCCGTAAACATTCTGCATAGTTTTTTAGAGAGACTCCCGAACTTCCTCCTTTAGAGCGGCCTCCTCATCCCTATGATCTTTATGATCCATAACACATAACTCCTTTTCTTGTTAAAGTGTTTTCTAAACCTTCTCGGTACAGAGATTCGCCTCAGCAATAACATTGGAGTTCTCCTAATTCCTTTTGTTGTATCCCAAAATTTGCCCTCTCAATTCTCAAGGGTTTTCTCACAAAGATTCTCAGGATTTAAGCTTGCACAAGTGCATTGGGATTTTCCAGTACCAAACTTAAAAGGAAACTGTCAAAAAAGGGAGAAAACAGATAAAAATAACATTTTGAAAAATTCGGAGAAAATTAGGTCTCCTTCGACTCAACACCCTTTGATTGACTTTTGGCCTCCTTCGATTGCTCAGAAATTGCTGCTAGCGTGCCTCTTTCTTCTGGGCATTTGACTTCTTGTTGCAGGCTTCATTTGTGTCTTCCACTTCCTACATGCTTGCAATCGAAGGCCATGACATGCTAGCCAGACGTGCCCCCTGCAAGGCAAACCTTTTGATTCACCAAGCGTGCTTCCTGTAAGCTTGCTTCGAATTGAACAAGTTTACTGCCTATAAAGCCTGCTTCGATTGGGTATACACTGCCTGCATGCTTGCTTCGATTGGACAAGTATGTTGTCAGCATGCTTTCTTTGATTGGACAAGTAGGTTGTCTGCATGCTTGCTTCGATTGGACAAGTTTGGTGCCTGCATGCTTGTTTAGTTTGGGCATGAATCCTTCAGCATAAGGTCAAAACTTTTGTTTGGGCATTTAACTTCTCTCATGCTAAACAGTCACAAGACAATATATGACCATGGGAAGGCAAAACTTCAATTGGACAAAAGTTACTTACATACAAAGCTTCGATTGGAATGTTAATTCCCTTCGAATCAGCTTACTTTGAATCTAAGTTGAACCATTCGAAGCAAGTTTTATTTGAAGCAAGTTTGAGCAAATCTCATAGCCTTACCCTACTTGTCAGGCTACTTTGCTTCCAAATCTTTACATAATCAAAAACAAAAGGGTTCAAAATGGTACATGTAGTTGAATATGTCCAAATCGAAAGACAAAACATTATTGGAAACATTAAATTTTGTTTGCTCTTGAGTTTGGTCGAAGGCTGGATCTGTAGGGCCAAAACGAAAGACAGAGTATTCGATTCAAAGGTTCAAGTTACCCATAGGTCAGGCTACTAGGCCTCCAACTTGTGCCTCACTCCATATTAAATTGTTCTTCAAGCCAACTTGCTCTTGATGACATCACAACCTTTTTAGAAAGTTTTTGAGCCTTGCGTATGTCTCTTCTGCATATTTTCCCCCTATAAACTAGGAGTCGTCCATCTAAACCATTGATTTTGTTAATTTTATCTTGGGGTTATAAAATGTTGACACAAGTGGATGTAGGCCTTTAAAAGAAACTATATTTTATTCTTTCAAAAAGCTACAACATGTCCACTTTTTCTCTATAAATAGATAATTTTTTTGCAAAGGCAAAAGGAGGATCTTTGGACCATAGGAACGAATCCCCAAACTTTCTCAAACACAACAAAAAACTCTCAAGTCCTTAAACACTTGTGAAGAACAAACCCAGAATCACACTCACCTCCTTCGATTCTGAAGAACTCCCCACTCTTCCGTATCCTTCAAATCCAGTGTGGAAAGAAGCATAACACTTGCTTTCTTTCTTCCTTCGAATCCCGTCTCCAAGGCCAAGCTTCAGGCTCCCCCTTCGAATTCAGGAGAACCCAGGGCCTCCACTCAAGGTCCCACATCCATTCAATGCTGAAGCAAGGTAAGTTACTCTTACCCTTGCATCCTTCGTTTCAGTCATAGCATGTATATAATATTTTTCCTCCCTTTTGTTTACACCCTTTGAATCTATTTTTCTGGATAATCTTTTTGTTCCTTGTTGCTTGAGTTCATTAAATATACTTTAATATTTAGTTTGGCCACAAAACAAAGGTTAACATGGCCTTAGGCCTTGTTTCCATTTTATGTCCCAAACGAAAGAGACAGGGGGAAGAAAGACATGAAACAAAGCTTTGGGCTCCAATGCTAACTTCCAGGCCCAGTCAGAATGCTTGCTCATGCTGACTTCCAAGCCCCCAGAAAGCCAGAACCGAAGGCCATAACTTACTGATTCTAGGCCCAATCGAAGAAGGTAGCAAGGAAACTAGACAAAACCAGAAGCCACGCCCAGCTGTTGCCAGTACCCAATCGAAGATGATCAGCTGCTTCCAAGGCCCAATCGAAGGCCAGGACTTGCTAGATGCCAACCCCCAATCGAAGGAGCTCTTTTCTTACTTCATTTATTTTATTTTTTTTCCTTTACATTTTGATTTCCTTTCAATATGGTTGTAATAATGTAGGACTTTTCTTTTCTGCATTTTTATTGCTTTATACAAATTCTAGTAAGTAGGTGTGTATGGCAAGATAAAATCAACAAGTAGACAACCCAAAAATCAAAGACAAAATGCATGCAATCAAACACACTTTCACACATGCACCCTTAGGGTAATTCCACTTATTGCCTTATAAAAATAGTCATGTTATGCATGTGGGATATCTTAGCAAAAACAATCACAAATACAAGATCATAGTCCCCCGATGATGCTACGAATGTTTCCTTACAAATGATCTTAGTCCCTCAAAGAGAAATGCTAATATATCTCACAACATTGCTATCATGACTATACGATGACCCACACCCGTCCCTTTACATCCAAAGATAAGGCTTCTTACCAAATCAATGGTAAGATAGCAATATCAAAGGAAAGGAAGAAATGAACTAAGACTTTTGATTAGGTAGATTGCTCCTAGTTGCTTGCTCATTTTTCAAATCAAACTCTCTTGCTTATTTTCAAAAAACAAACACCAACACTTTCAAAACACTTTCAAAATCCTTTCCAAATATGAAATATTTTCAAAAGCTCAACACTTTGTATACGTTCTTACAAACGAGAACTATTACAACGTTTGCCTAAACGATGGCGCCTTTTCAGAATACTTTCAAAACCACACAAAGAACATTTTTCAAACAAAGCAAGCGATCTAGCAAGCAACTAAGAGCCCATAGATAACTATGGATGAAAAGGGTGCTAATACCTTCCCTTTTCATAATCTACCCCCCGAACTCAGAAATAATATCAAAGGTCTTTCCTGTTCTTTTCAGCCTTTCCTTTTGGATAAATGAAAATTCAGTGGTGACTCTTGCTATCTGCAACATTTACGATAAAACTCAAAACAACCAAGTCAGTTCTCCCACCGTATCACAGAACTGGCGACTCTTTTAGGGATTAAACTTAAAAGTGGGGTTGCCTTAGGGTTAGATCAACTTTACTTGCTTTCATTATTTGACTTGTATGCTTTACATCATGGTTCCTTTTTTGGGTTTGATCCTCTACCGGGATCTGGGGCACCTTTATAGGTAAGTAACAATACATTGTGGAAACTGTGCGGGGTATACCGACATGGTCTAAGCAATAACTACGTTAGTGTGACATATTTGTGGGTACCGGTAGCCCTTGAGTAGTCAAGGAGAATACGGGAACACTGAGTGATGTCATGAAGCACTAACTGACTTTTAGAACCTTTTCTTGACCAACTTGGCCATTAGGACATAGTGAGATGACCGGATTTGGTGCAGTCCAAAGATGGTAGATACTCGACACTACACTCATTGAGGTTTGATTTTCGGGATATTTCGATCGCCGTGAAAGAGGCTTGCGCTGAAATAATGCCCGAGAAGACAAATCAGTGATACTGAGATCCCTTAGAACCTGGTTATTATTAACTAGGACAGGTTGAGCCAACTAAACTTCAAGAGGGTACTTACCTACGAACCCTATACAAGCCTAAACCTAAGGACTTGTCTGATTTGTGTGAATATGATTATTTGTACTTGCTTACTTTGCATACTTGTACATAACATCATGACATTATATTATAGCATTTTCAATAACCATTTCAAGGATCTCAAGGGTCTATGATGCAGGGTCACATTGAACCAGACGTCTATCAAGGGGAAAGATGATTTATTTTACTCTAACCAAAATCCGTCAAAGGTCAATTTCAAAAACTTGAGTCAAGGGCTATGACCCACTTGACATGGTGAGCTTAATTCTCGTGGAAGGACATCCACCAATACAAAGTTCTCCAATCAAAGCTGTTGATCAAAGTTCAACTTCTAACATTTTCTTGTGTTTACCCCGCGAGATCCTTGAAAACATGCATCCACATATCATGTATCATATCATGACAGGTCTCTCCCATACAGGTTTCCTTATCTTCTCACTGTTTATTTCAGTATGATGGATATGGAAAAAATGGTGAAAGATCTCCAAGCTCAAAACGCTCAGTTCCAACAAGTGCTCATGAACTTGGCCAAGGGGAAGGAAGATCTGAAAACACTATTCCCCAAAGAGAACAAGAAGAAGAAAAAGTTTGTCATCCTCAACGTAAGGAGAAGTTCCAAGGGGAATGCCCAACTAGTTCAAAAAGAAGATGCTTCTTCTAAAGAGAGCCAAGAAGAGGAATTTGGAAGCATTAGATCTAATATAGCTACTGATGACGACGACTCGTCTGAGGAGCGGTATCCACCGGCAGATGAAAAATATAAACAACTTGAGGATAGTCTAAAAGCTGTGGAGACCCAACTTGCGCCTGGCTTGGACTTAGGATACATGGGTTTAGTTTCTGGAGTGGTCATCCCGCCAAAGTTCAAAATCCCTATCTTTTCCCTGCACAATGGAGTCTCTTGCCCTAAGATGCACTTAAAGTATTATGTCCGCAAGATTCAACCATACACAATTGATCCGAAGCTTTGGATCCATTTCTTCTAAGAGAGCCTAGTATGGACTCAACTTGAATCGTTCTATCAATTGGAGAGTTATCGCATCCACACCTGGGAGGATCTAGATGCTGCTTTCTACAAGCAGTACCAATACAACACTGATCTTGCACCAACTCGTGTGCAATTGCAGAACAGAACCATGGGTTCCAACGAGAGCTTCAAAGGATACGCCCAAAAGTGGAGAGATCTGGCTGGTAGGGGGAAGCCCCCTTTAACTGACAGGGAGCTAATTGACATCTTTATGGGAACTTTGACATGACCCTTCTTCAATCACCTAATCGGAAGCTCCTCAGTCGGGTTCACCGAGATAATACTGACCGATGAAAGGGTCGAAGTTGGCGTCAAAAGAGGAAAGATCCAAGGAGCTACACCCTCCAATGCTCAGAAAAAGCTATACAATGGGAAGAAAGAGTCAAATGTTGTGTATGGTCAAAAGAGTCGTCATGACCAACATGTGGAGGCAGTCCTGATCTCTGGTTCTGCATCGCACCGACAACAGCAAAGGGGAAGCAAACGAAGGCCAGACGAGCCGAAAAGACAATTTACCAATATCAACATGCTGATGTCTCAAACGCTACAACACTTGTTGATGATGAACCTGATTACATTGATAGGACCTCATCCAAACCCCAAAACTTCTTCTCCTAACTATAATCCTAATGCAACATGTGCTTATCATTCTGGAAGTCCCGGGCATGACACTAACAATTGTTGGACGTTGAAGTATAAGATTCAGAATTTGGTTGATGCTAAGGAAACCGAGTTTGACCCTCCAGAGACTCCAAACGTGATCACTGCTCCTATGCCGAATCATTGAGAGCGTCTTATTAATTTTGAATTTTCAATTGTAATTTCTTTTGTTATTCAAACAATTATCTATTAATATCAAACTTTGTTTCATTAATGCATTACATATGTTTGTTTTGAATTGATCCATTCGTTTTCATTACATTTAAACTATGCTTTTTACTCTCTTTGTGACATTCAACTCTTTCTAAAAGTTACAAGCCTTTAGAGGGAGGATGACGGAAACAATGCCATAATCTCATACAATATGCTTTTTGGACAGACCTTACTAATGATGTACAGGCGTTCTTTCAAATCCTAAACACTGGAGTTATAAGGAAGATAATCCCTAGTCAACCCCTTCGAGCCAAAGAAGTAGAAGTTTTCTTTTTTTACATAAATTGAAACCTTTAATCAAAACCTGGGGCAGGATAGTCTCTCAGTTAATTCAAATGTGTGACCAGTCGCAAACTTTCATTTTATAATACAACGAATGGCATCAAAAACATTCCTATGGAATTAAAAGATAGTGATGGTTCCCTACCAAATAGGCAGTCATTATCTCTCAAAAAGAAAAGCCCACTATGTAAAAACCTACAAAGAATACTTAAGAAAAACTGGGGCATCCCGCTGACTGTGATCACAAAACAGGAACAGTGAGGAAAAATCGGGGATAATAAAAAAAAGAGGTCACTATAAATCCTCGATAACATGAAAAATGTTGCAAAAAAAAATGACTTCCTTCCGATAAACTAAACTTGTATGAACCATCACCAAGATGTCATTCCAGACTCAATTGGAGTTCAAACATACAATTAACTGAGCTTAGGACTGAATAACATCATGAAGAATGGGCGGATACAAATATACTTTGAGCCTTATCCTTTATTTCTTAAACCGTGAACCAAGCCACGTTACAACCCTTCAAAAGTCCTAATTGAAGCATGGGTTAGTTCGAAAGCATACTGGTACAAAAGGTATCCTGACTCCTGTAAGGCTTTACTCTAAATCCTGAGATGAATTTTCTTACAAAATTTCTTTACTTTCTAAAACACATTTTCAAAACTTCAAGGAAAGCATAAACTTTACATTATTTGAATATCGCTGTTTGCATAGGGCTATTTGTTTGACAACATAGAAATTCACACAACGAATATCCGATGAACGAAAGCTCTCTCAGTAAACAAAATCACTTCAAGTGGGATGACATTTCCAATGACAAATATTCTAAGCAAAAAGGGGCATGACAAGTCACTATCCAGCACACCTGGGGCAGTCAAGTCAAGATTCCAAGAAATCTCTCAAAAAGTACAGAATAACCAAGGGCATGTCTCCATCTAAATCACTTGGGGCATTGAATGTGAATCCTGACAAAGGGTTACGTACAATCAAACATTTTGTGGAAGTGCCACAAACACTTACTACTAGGGGCAGTGACAAACCTCCCCAAAATCCTTCTCATTGGATGACTCCCAGCCAGAATGCATGTTCATGCAGACTTCCAAGCCCCAGAAAGGAAAAATCAGAAGGCACAACATGCTGGCCTCCAGGCCCCAAATGAAAGGCACAACATGCTAGCCTCCATGCCCCAATCGAAAGACACAACATGCTGGCCTCTAGGACCCAATCGAAAATCATGCCTTCACCCTTTTTCAGGCCAGATCGAAGAGAGCCAGAAATTGCAGAATTGAAGGGTTTGCTGCCCTAAATCGAAAGATCCATTTTTCTTAGTCTCGAGCATCTTATGATGGGTCATCATTTGGTCAAACTTAGTTTCTAGTTGTGTTACTAGTTCGTTTTTATGGGCGTTTTGGTTCATAAATTCTTTGTTTTGCTGAGTCTGGGTTGCGATAAAAGTATCTAGGGTTTCCCTAAGATTTGGTCTTGGTGGCACAGCTTGCATAGGTTGGTTTGATTTTTGAGGTTGAAAACCTTGCGGTCTGGGTGTTCCAGGATGTTGGATTGGATTGTTGTTTTTATAGGAAAAATTTGGGTGATTCCTCCATCCAGGGTTATAGGTGTTCGAGAACGGGTTTCCTTGGGTGTAATTGACTTGTTCTGAGCTAGACTCATTCAACAGGTAACAATCTGAAGTTGGATGTCCTTGGGTCCCACAGAGTTTGCATTCCGAGTGGAGTGCAGCTACTGTGGTAGGGTTTTGGTATATGTTATCTACTCTTAAGGCTAGGGTGTCCATTTTAGCTTGCATCATGTTCATGCTACTTATCTCATGCACCCCTCCTTGGATCTCCTTCTTCTCCACCGTCGCTCGTTCTGCCCCCCATTGGTAATGGTTTTGGGCCATATCTTCGATTAGGGCACAAGCTTCAGGGTAAGGTTTGTTCATCAGTGCACCACCTGCGGCGGCATCGATAGACATTTTGGTATTATAATGGAGTCCATTATAGAAGGTGTCAATGATCAACCATTTCTCTAGGCCATGGTGTGGACAAGATCTTAAAAGGTCTTTATATCTTTCCCAAGCTTCAAATAGAAATTCTCCCTGGTTTTGGGTGAATCTAGTGATCAGGTTTCTAAGAATAGCGGTTTTGCTAGGGGGGAAATACCTGGAAAGGAACACTCTTCTAAGCTCCTCCCAAGTTTTTATCGAATTGGCAGGGAGGGAATCTAACCAATCGTGAGCTTTCCCTCTTAGAGAGAATGGAAATAATCTTAGGCGTATTGCTTCAGATGTGGCACCATTTGCTTTGAGGGTGTCGGTTAATTGGATAAATGCCTTCAAGTGTTGATTCGGGTTCTCAGTAGCGAGACCAACAAATTGGTTTTGTTGAACTAATTGTAATAGCGAGGGTTTTAGTTCGAATTTGTTAGTTGTTATAGCTGGATTTACTATACTAGAACTAGGTTCCTCGTTAGATGGTTGGGCAAATTCCTTAAGCGGTCTTTGATTACGGTCCTCAGCCATAGCTTTCTTCAACTTTTGTATAAAGATACGGGCTCAAGCGAAACTTTCAGGTTCTACTAAAGGATCTATTAGGTTACCGGTGCTACGATTTCTACGCATCTATCGGCTAAATAAGTAGCCTTAGTTTAAACGGGAAAACAAAAAGGGTACGAAATTTGGCAAAGTTGGTCCCCGGCAACGGCGCCAAAAACTTGATGGGCTTTTACTGTATAGTCTAAATTATAACTGCAAGTGTACAGCCTATCAAAGTGATATATAAGATTATCAAACCACATAGACCAATTGTCAATCTATCGACTCTATTGTTAAGGTGTTTATCTAAGGCATATCAGTAAGGGATTGAGTTCAGTACAGGGAAATAAAAGCGAATAAAATTAAAGAGATAAAACAAACGGGATCGAATGTAAATCACGAGATCAGACAGTGTCCTAGCATGCATGTATAGTATTTACTTTTGGGCAATATTTTCCATTTATAGCAAAGAACTGTTTAACAGGAACTTATAGCTTTCGCATACTAAGAACCGAGTTTACTCTTTAAATTAAATTCCTTTATTGTCACTTATAAAGGGTGCCTAACGCGTTAAATAAGTAAACCTATTTTTAAGAAACAAGTTATTTTGACTTAGTGAAAAAGTGTTTTAATTTGGAAAACTTAACTTAAAGAGATCCTTGGCTTTTGACCAAGAATCAGATTTTAATCCCACAAACGCGTCCGCAAATAGTTTCAAAATCGTTTTCTAAAATTATATCAAGTAATCCTACTTAACCAAACGAACTGCTTTCGCTCTTTTCGTTTGGTCAAGAACTAATCTGGCTTAATCTCAAGTATGGACGGCTTTCGATCTTACCCATAAACTTTTAAACACATTTAAACCAGTATTAAAAACTAAAACATCCCAAAGGTATTTCTATTAGCATGGCATGCAGAACATAGTTATGATTCGATCCTTACATTCTAACCCTAATAAATTTAGCTAGACATGGTAAGCATTTAAAGTCTATAAAACATGTAGACTATGATAAGAGCGTTTAAAGTCTATAAAACGTGTAGACTATGGTAAGAGCGTTTAGAGTCTATAAAATGTGTAGACTACGGTAAGAGTGTTTAGAGTCTATAAAACGTGTAGACTATGGTAAGAGCATTTAGAGTCTATAAAACATGTAGACTATGGTAAGAGCATTTAGAGTCTATAAAACGTGTAGACTATGGTAAGAGCATTTAGAGTCTATAAAACATGTAGACTATGGTAAGAGCATAAAATAAATGAAAGCAATTAAATTAGAACCTTGCTCTAATCGGAGGCTTGAATCTAATACAAGTCATGGAAATGTAAAAGATAGTATGATATACTTCAACCAAAGTGCTCCAAACTTGAATACAAACTCGCACACTCAAGTGTGATTACTTCCCGATGTGAGAAGATTATCACTTTACAAAGTAGTAATATATGCATAAGCAGTAACTTGACTGGATCTAAGTTTGCATCTAAGTTTGGATGAAAACGAAAATGAAATGAACTTGCTATTTATAGAAGATCCTGAAACTCTGTAAAGACAAGCATGCCCCTCAACTCCTTCTGAGCGGGAAATGGTTTGTGAAGGCCGCGGGCGCGGCCACCCTCCCCGCGGGTGCGGTGAGTTAAAATGGAGAGATCGTGGGAACATGGCAGTTGGCCCCTGGGTGAAAGTGCGCCATGTCAGCGCGTTCTCTACAGCCGACGCGGAGTTGGATGCCATGTGTGTATTTTCTTAGAAAAACCTTATTTTTCTGGTGTTGTCACTCGTTTCTTCTCTGAAGGCTCTGAAAGGACATGTGACCTGAAAACAAAGGAAACAAGGGCATAATACTAGAAAAACAATAATAAAACTAAGGAAAACATGTGATATTCGAGTCAGAAACATTGTGTGATTCGGTGTTATCAAATTCTCCCACACTTAAACCTTTCCTTGTCCTCAAGCAAAACTCTCAGAAGTAGTCAAAGGGATACAAGTGTTTTTTCTAGTTATCGAGCTAAAGCAATAAGGTTCAAGTGAGAGTGTGTTCGACAGGTACCGACTATTTGAACTAAGAACATCGAAGTGACACTTTACCGCAGAATGCGGACATAAACCTTATTCCTACACAAGTAAACTCCTATTACTCCCACTATGCTAAGACTTCTCTTCTAGGTAAGGTCCTTTTCATTCAGGTGTAATCACATTAAGCCCGTTATCCGTACATACTCATAGTGTAGTGACCGGTTAGTGATTCTGATCTTTGCAATGAGATTTTGGTGCAAGAATTGGTGTAATCCCGTTGTTGCACCCCAAAATTTGCCCTCCCATATTCTTCAAGATTTGTCAAGATCAATTTCCAAATGGTTCAAAATCTCTCAAGGGTTGCACAGTCCAATTGCCTCCTAACACAGTCAAAATTAGGGTTTTGGCTCTTGCAAGGAAGTTGAGGTTTTCAAGGGTCCAATCAAGTCCCATATGCCTATATACATTGTCAGGCATCTACATGCCAAGTTTCAAAACTCACCGGATCAGTTTGCACAGTCAAAAGCTTCATTTGGTTCACAATCAACTGTAGGGGCAAAATGGTCATTTTATAGTCAAAAGTCAGAATTTTTGGTCAACATCTTATTTTGAAGCCACAATCATCATTTGATCAAGTCTTGATCATGATTCCACAAGAATGGCTCAAAAATCATCAAGATGCCAAAAGTTTCTATTTTTGGACAGCTGAAAAGTCAACTATAAATTGACCAAGGCATAACTTCTTCATGGTTCATCAGAAAAATCCCATCCAATGCTCATTTTTAAGGGGATGACATTTCCTACAACTCATCTTCATATTCCAAGTCCAATAAATGCTCTCACAAAAAGTTATCAATTTCTACATTATAGGTCAATTTCAAAAGTCAACAAAAACGCACTTTAAGTAAAAGACCATACCTTGATATTGGTAAATCAAAATGACATGGGACCAAAGGCATTGGTTAGAGGACTTCAAGAGCTTTCCAAAATGTCTAATAACATGTTCCTGTGATCAAAATTGAGCAAGATATGCATTGGAGAAGTTGGGAAATTTTTGGGAATTTGCAAAAGTCAACTTTGCCCAAAACACTTCATTTTTGCTAATGGGCCTCAAATTCTTTCTTGAATCCTTACCCAAGGCTTATGCACGACCCATTAAGATTAATTTGAATTATTTTATTATTTTTATTAATTATTTGGATTTTTAATTGATTAATAATTCATTTAATTCATTTAATTAATTTAATTGTAGGAAAATATCAAAACATGGTTTTCAAATCTTTTTATGAAGCAAATGAGATCAGGGCAAGCTGGCAATTCGTGTACATATCAAGGACATCAAAATCACCCAATTTTGGCAAGTTTTATCAATCAAAAAAGTTGGAAAAGATTTGATTAAAATCAAATATTGCAAACATGAATACAATGGATTCTTGACCAAGATTTACCCTAGTTTTCATTCTACTATATATGCTGAAGAAAACCCTAAAGCCTTTCACGTGAAAAAGCTGCTGAAAACACCATTGCCAAATTGAAAAAAAGCCAAGAAATTTGAAAACTGAATTCTCACTTGCAGGCCAATTCGAACCCTTTTCTTGTTTCCAATACATTGTTGGATCTTCCAGGAACACATTCCCATCGAGAACAAGCCTTAAAGCTCAAGAGAACGCTCTAACAGATTCACGGTTTATCACTTTTCTTCCAAAATCATAACCATCGATTCATGCATTTTTGACATCTTTCATTGTTTGTTTTGTGTTTATAGAACTCAGGCGAAGCTTTTGGTTCAATTCAATTGCGTTATAATGCCCAGAATTGCAAAACACCATTGAAGAAACCTAGGGTTTCAGAGCTTTCAATTTAGGGCTTTTCACATATAGCAAAATTAGACCTCCAAATGCACATGGTTGAAATCGTCTGAATGAGACGAATTCAACCCAACCATCGCGCCCTTTTTATGTTCACTATATGCCTAATCGCTATTCTTGGCAGTTTTGCATTGTGGGCGTTAAAAACCCCCGCTATCTTGTTTTTATTTTGCAGATAAATGAAGAAGATGAAGGACGTGGACGCACATGGTTGGCCTATTCAAACTTACGCGCGTGATTTTGTTGGATGCAACATGTTAATTTGTTTTTAATAATATATTTGTTGTGTATTATATTAACAAAAGCATGCGTTTGGCTTGGTGGTTGATGATGTGTCTGGAAATTGTTGGGACCTTGGTTCGATTCCCAGGTCCATCCAAATTTCAATTCTATTTTTTCTCACAAATTCATGTGCAGCGCTCATCAAAGGTTCCACCATATGCCTCATGTTCCAGCCTGCCAAGTGGCCATGAAGCTCAATCCAAAGGCCAGGGATAGATGAATACCATGCTCCCTAGTCAACGTGCCTCCAGGCAATCCCAAAAGTCAGCAAAGGCTTTATGTTCATGGGCCTGAATTCCAGAATCATACCTCCATTGGGCCAACAAACCCCCCTGGTTCACTATATTTTTTTTTTTATTTTCTTTCTCTTTTTAATTCTTTTTACTAGTTATTATTATTATTAATTATTATTAACTAATAAACTAATTTTTCATAAAGAACTCAGATAATATAAAAATTGTGAATATTTTTATTATTTACTAAATTCACTAATTATTATTTTTGTAAATAAAATGCTAACAAATAAATTAGTTTAATATAGATCAATTTTCATCTTTTTCTCAATAAATAAAAGTTATGGAGAATTAGGGTTTGACAATTTTCAATCATATTTTATTAATTAATCATTATTCTTATTAATTATTATTATCTTTGTGAATAAAAATGTAAATTAATTAATTTAGTAAATTAGGTTAACTTGGACTTTTTTTTTAAATAATTAAAATAAACTTAGAACTAGGGTTTTTTCTTAACTTTTAATTTTAATTCCTTTTTATTTTCATTAAAACATTAAGAACGTAAAAACATTTTTCTTTTTAATTAATTAATTAATTAGTAAACTAGGGTTAATTTTAATTCATTGCAAAGGACCAAAAAACTCATATTTTCTCAAAAGGGTCAAAAACCCTAGGACGTTCCAATTTAAAATTTATATCCGTATTATTTTTATTTTGATTATTTATGTATCTGCTCAATAGATTTAATAGTAATTAGGATTTACCGCTTTCTTTTATTTTCGCATTTTCTAAAACGGGTCTTTGTTTTTTGGCGATGTATAGACCCGCGCCTTGTAATAGCGTAGATATACCTTTCCACAATTTATTTTCCGCACTCCTAACTGTTAATAAGCATGAAAGACTGAATGACAAATTAAAAACAACTCGTAGCTCACAATTGCATGATCAAAGATAAACATAAACTGAATTGAACACACAAGCACATGCCACTCTTAGGGTACGCCTCACTGGTTGCCTCGAATGTGGTCGTCAAGTATAGGGTGTTTTAGAGGTCGCCCTCCTGTCTAAGATCCAGTTGCCTCGAAACGGTTGCCTCGGATAAAAAGGATCTAGGACATTAGGGTTACTTCTAAGGTGTCCTACTATTGCTTCGGTGACCACACATGTCCCTTAATCGAATTGACCCGAATAACTCCAGCGACGGTGCTTCCTACCTCTCAATGGTGGGATAGCACTGTCTAAAGGACTCTTACACAGCCTAATTCCTTAGAGTAGGTAGATTCTCATAGGTACTTGCTCTCTTCAAAAACAAACAAAACATCTTTTCACACTAACACTTTCAAAAGTTTTCAAAACAAATTTTTCATACACTCTTGAGGACAGATACAAGAGTCACTTAGAAATCTTTCAAACGAAACATTTTTCAAAACCCACACACACTTGAAAAGAAAACAAATTTTGAAAACATAAGAGCAAGTACCTAAGAGCCCGTGGATAACCATGGATAGAAAGGGTGCTAACACCTTCCCTTTCTATAATCTACCTCCCGAACCGAGAAACATCTCGAAAAGGAATTTTGCTGTGCTTTTGTCCTTTCCTTGTTGGAGAAAATAAAATACGGTGGCGACTCTTGCTTACCGCGACATACGCGATCCAGCTTTAAACAGTCAGTTCTATTTCCACCGATCACAGAACTGGCGACTCTGCTGGGGATTACTGAATAAGTGAGGTGTACCTTAGGATTAGACCACTCTTATGTTTTCAATTGCTTGTTTTGTTTGCTTTAAAATTGTGGGCCTGTTTTGGAGTTTCATAGATCCTAACCCGGATCTGGGGGATACCCTTTTAGAAGTAGCAACAAACTGTGAGGGAACTGTGCGGGGTATACCGACACGGTTGAAGCAGTTTTCTACGTTGATGTGACACTTTGGTGAGTACCGGTAACCCTTGAGTCAAGTCAAGGAGAGTACGGGGCCGCCCCGTGGTGTCGTGAAGCATCAACTGACCTTAGGAACCTTACTTGACCATCCTGGCCTCTTTAGGGGTAGTGAGATGACCGACTTTGGTGCAGTCCAAAGTTGGTAGATACTCGATACTACACTCATTGAGGGTTGTTTTCTTGGAATATTTTGATCGCCAGTTCAGTGGCTAAATCAAAACAATGAACATAGAAAACAACCCAATGATATTGAGCTCCTTAGAACCCGGTTACTTTTGATAGGACAGGTTTTGAGCCCACCAACTTCAATAGGGTAGTACCTAAACTTCATGCTGGCCTAAACTCTAAGGGCTGTCTTGTGTGACTTGTGTGCCTTCAAACTTGACTACTTGCGTGCTTGTTATCTGACACATGAGTTCCTTGCAGGTGTTGTTTACGGTCCTTAATCGGGACTCATTACAGGGCCTACTTACATCACTCCATGCATAGCATCATACCATCATACCATTGCATACATCCTGCATAAGGGCTAATCCATTTCAAGGATCTCAAGGGTTTGTGATGCAGGTCATGATGAATCAAATGTCGAGCAAGGGGCAAAGGGGATTTATTTTCCTCTAGCCAAGGTTAATGACTTGAGTCAGGGGCTATGACCCACTGGATATGGTGAGCTTTGACTCTTGAAGAAGGACTCTCAACAACACGAAGTTCCTTCAATCAAGCTACCGTATTCAACTTCTAACAATTTTCTTGTTTACCCCGCGAGATCCTTGAAAACATCGCATGCATATCATACATATCATTGCATTACAGGTACCCTTTTGACAGGTCACTTACCTTCTTCACTGTTTATTTCAGCAGTCATCATGAATCCTGAATCATCCAATGAACAAGCTATCAAGGCCCTCCAGGCCCAGAATGCCCAGTTCCAGGAGTTGGTTATGAGCCTAGCCCAGGGTCAACAGGATTTGAAGACCTTGCTCTTGAAGAAGAAGAAGAAGAGGACTGTTTTGTTCAACCCTAGACGCAGATCTGGGAATGGATCATAAAATGAGGCTGATCAGGCTACTTCCTCTGTAGGGAAAGACAGTCCCCAAGGGGGAAGGGTTCCTAGTCCCGTGGTCTCCGACAACGAGACAGATTTCAATGATGAGCAGTACCCTCCTGCTGAGGACAGGTACAAACAGCTGGAGGACCGTCTGAGTGCTATGGAGATTCAACATGTGCCCGGGTTGGATTTTGGAGATCTAGGTCTATCTTCCGGGGTGGTGATCCCACACAAGTTCAAGGTACCTGCTTTCGCAAAATATGACGGAGCTTCCTGCCCTAAGCTGCACCTCCGTTCTTATGTAAGGAAGATCCAGCCTTACACAGCTGACAAGAATCTATGGATCCATTTCTTCCAGGAAAGTCTTTCAGGGACTCAACTCGAATGGTTCTATCAGCTGGATGGAACCAGTGTTCGTAACTGGGAGGACTTGGCTACTGCATTTTATAAGCAGTATCAGTATAATGCCGACCTCGCTCCTACGCGTACCCAACTCCAGGGTATGTCACTTGGGACGGGTGAAGGATTCAAGGAATATGCGCAAAAGTGGAGAGACCTTGCTGGAAGAGTGCAACCACCTCTGACTGACCGTGAACTCGTTGACATGTTCTTGGGGACCCTGTCTGGTCCGTTCTTCAACCATCTGATTGGAAATTCCTCTGCTGGGTTTACAGATCTGATCTTGACTGGGGAGAGAATTGAAGTTGGTATCAAGTCTGGGAATATACAGAATGGTGACTCCTCGAACACTGAGAAGAAACCATCCAAGAGAGAATCTAGTGTTGTCTATGGCTCAGGGAGACCAAACAAATCTGAACACCGCCAAGCTGTCGACACAGTAGTCATTTCAAAGCCTGATGGTGCCCCTCAACATCGCAACCAACAAAGGGAAGAGAGACCTAAAAGGCAATTCACTCCCCTCGGCATGACCTTGTCCCAGATATTTCCACAGTTGCTGGAGACCAAGTTGGTAACTCTAAGGGACCCTCCTAAGAATCCCAACAGGACACCTTCAAGGTATAACCCCAACGTTTGCTGCGCTTATCATTCTGACAGCCCGGGGCATGCTACAGATGATTGTTGGACTTTGAGAAATAAGGTTCAGGATCTGATCGATGCAAAGGAAGTCCAGTTCGACTTTCCAGAGACTCCTAATGTGATCACTGCTCCCTTGCCAAAACATGGCTAGGATTGAAAAAAACTTTTGTTCATTCGAATGTTCAAGTTGTATTTTTCTTTGATTATTCAAAACATTTTATTTATGTCAAACGTTGTTATTTCATTAATGCATTACACATGTCTGTTTTGAAGTAATTATTTCGTATTCACTATGCCTAAAACTGCTTTCATTTTTTGTGATGTTCAACGCTCGATTAATAATTCTAAGCCTCTTGAGGGAGGATGACGAAAACGATATCACGACATCTACAGTATGCTTTTGAATGGACCCCACTGATGAGGTACATGCATTGTTTCAATTCCTAAACACTGGAGTTATAAGGAAGATAATCCCTCGTCAACCCCTTCGAGCCAAAGAAGTAGGAGTTTTTCTTTTCGAAAATTAAAACCCTTAATCATAACCTGGGGCAGGGTAGTTCTCTCAGTTGATCCAAGTGCACAACGAATGACACCAAAGGAGTCCTCCTAAAACGAAAGACGGTGATGGTTCCCTATAATCATAAAGACAGGCAGTCATTATCTCTCAGAAATAAAAGCCCATTAAGTCAAAATGACTGCCTATTCCAAATAAATTGTCAATGTTCGAACCATCACCGGAATATCAGAGCAAAGACTCAAACAAGGTCTAACGCACGATCAACTGAGTTTAGGTTTGAAGAACATCACGAAGAGCGGGTGGGTACAAATATAATTTGAGCCTTTATCCTTTGTTTCTTAAACCGTGAACCAGGCCACGCTACAACCCTTAAAAGTCCTAGTTGAAGCATGGGTTAGTTCGAAAGCATACTGTTACAAAAGGTATCCTGACTCCTTAAGGCTTGCGGTAAAATAACGAGTTTACATCACAATTTACAAAAAATTCACTTGTTTTTATGAAAAAATGCATTTTCAAAAACTTCGAGACAGACATAAGCTTTGCATTTTTAAATAACATTGTTTGCATATGACTTTTTGTTCAAACAGCAGAGAAATTCGCATGAAGAATATCTGGTGAACAAAAGAACTTCCAATCCAGGGGCATGGCATGATCATTGTCCATCATCTGGGGCAGTTAAGTCAAGATTCGGAGAATCTCTCAAAAGGACAACTAGCTTGGGGAAAATCTCCATCTGGATCACTTGGGGCATTGGACATGAGTTCCAGCGACGAATCTTGCCAGATCAAACATCTTCTGGTAGGACGGCAACACAACACTACTGACAGTGACAACTCCCTACATCCTGAGAGCATGGACATAGTCGGAAAAAATACTACGCATAATCAAAGACCCGCTAGGTTGACACACCTAGGCAAAAATAAGGGCTTCCCGACGAACCAAAAGGGTTCGGGCAAAAATAAGGGATGAAAATGAAAAAAATCTGTACACCCGGCAAGTCAAAAACCTGAAAAGGCGGCTTAGACAAAAAAGGGTATCCCGATGGACTGAAAACCCGAAAGGGCGGTCCAGGCAAAAATTAGGGATTAAAGCGTACGACTATGTCCCGGCATCTCGTCACTTTCCTACCAGAAGAAGATTTGTCAATCGGCGGTTACCAAGCACCTCCACAGGCACCTTCTCCCACAGAAGCTGGGGCAATAAGAATTGTCTAAGCGATCTAGTTGCTTTGTACACCAAGGTACCAAGGTAAGTTCGGCTGGAGAATATGACCAAAATACCTTCACTCCCCGCAGAATAGGACGAGATTCAGCAATACTCTCCCCCGAGCAGAGTTGGTCTCCCATCAGCCCTAAAAAGGCACAGTATCTCCAGCAAGTCAGCAATACTCTCCCCCAAGCAGAGTTGGTCTACCATCAGTCCCGAAAAAGTTGGGTACCCCCAGAAGATCTTAATATTCCCTAGCAGAGTATAAAGATACTCCTCAGCAAACATCCCCGACAGTCTTAATATTCCTCGACAAGTATAAGATTATTCCCCGGCGGAATACAAGATACCTCCAATAGAGTCATTTCCTCAAAAGTTTCCCCAGGAGAGTTGAATCAATCTCCCCAGTAGATTTCTGGAAGCTTATCCCCAGTAGATTCTGGAAGCTTATCACCTGCAGAATACGAACGCCTCCCCGACCATATTCAAAGGTTATCCCACCAGAGCTTATAACTGGGTTATCCTCAGCTAATTACCACGGAAAGATCGTCCTCAGCAAAGTTCTTCCTATCCACCAGCGGAGTTCATCAAATCCTCCAACAAAGCTTATCAACGGTATCCCCAGCGGAGTTACCATCAAAACCTCAGCGAAATATCTCTCCCCACAGAGCAATTCCCCGCAGAGTAATCTCTCCAGCAAGTTTATTCCCCAACGGAGTCATCTTCTCCTACCGGCTTATTCTTACAATCATTATCCCCAGCGGAAATGAAGGACTCTACTCTTCAACATCAGCCCAGGATTTAACTTCCCGGCATTCGTCAAGGATTTATTTTCCCAGACGAAATACATTCATAAACATTTCATACTTCATACCTCCTATTTACATACATGATAAAGTGCATACGACACTATCTCACTTATTTTGGAACATCATTACATCATGCATTTCATACATCATGACATTGCATACAACTGATGTTTTGCCTTTTCAGGAAAAAGGTCAATACAAAGATGATTACTATCAACTGTCGCAATTTCGGATTCGATACCTGTATCTAGCCAGGGCATATCTGTGAGCGATTACTTGTGGATTCGACACCTGTATCTAGCCAGGGCATATCTGCATGAAGAAATTCCAGATTCGATTCCTGTATCCATCCAGGGCATATCTGTTGACGACTAATTCCAGATTCGATTCCTGTATCTAGCCAGGGCACGTCTGAAGAGTTTGAAGATTCGATTCCTGTATCCAGCCATGGCATATCTATTGACGACTAATTCCATATTCGATTCCTGTATCCAGCCAGGGCACGTCTGAAGAGTTTGAAGATTCGATTCCTGTATCCATCCAGGGCATATCTGTTGACGACTAATTCCAGATTCGATTCCTGTATCTAGCTAGGGTACGTCTGAAGAGTTTGAAGATTTGATTCCTGTATCCAGCCAGGGCATATCTGTTGACGACTAATTCCAGATTCGATTCCTGTATCTAGCCAGGGCACGTCTGAAGAGTTTGAAGATTCGATTCCTGTATCCAGCCAGGGCATATCTGTTGACGACTAATTCCAGATTCGATTCCTGTATCTAGCCAGGGCACGTCTGAAGAGTTTGAAGATTCGATTCCTGTATCCAGCCAGGGCATATCTGTTGATGACTAATTCCAGATTCGATTCCTGTATCTGGCCAGGGCATATCTGCAGATGATTGTTTGTAGATTCGATACCTGTATCCAACCAGGGCACGTCTGTAAGCAACCTTTTGAAGTTCTGGATTCGATTCCTGTATCTAGCCAGGGCATATCTGTGAGCGATTGTTTGTAGATTCGATACCTGTATCCAGCCAGGGCATATCTATATAAAGAGTTTGAAGATCAACCCATGTAACAGGCCAGGTAATTATCTTTCTTTCTCATGTACGCAAGTTCTCGCTAAGGAATCTCTTACGCGATCGACACCTAGATGGCATCTATAAGCCCATCCACATACCAACAGTCTCCAAATGGCATCTATAAGCCCATTCCCGACAAGGCTTTGTCACAGCTCCAGATGGCATCTATAAGCCCATCCTCCTATCCATCATCTCTCCAAATGGCATATGTAAGCCCATTCCCGCCATCACGCTGCTGATACTCCACTATGTGAGTGCAAATTTCTGGGCACTTTAGTGTTCAATCATCTTCCACCTTTGGATCACAAAAGGCATGCAGGCCAATCTACATCCTCAGGTCTAAGAAGATTGAACAGGGGCAACTGTTGCACCCCAAAATTTTCCCTCCCATATTCTTCAAGATTTGTCAAGATCAATTTCCAAATGGTTCAAAATCTCTCAAGGGTTGCACAGTCCAATTGCCTCCTAACACAGTCAAAATTAGGGTTTTGGCTCTTGCAAGGAAGTTGAGGTTTTCAAGGGTCCAATCAAGTCCCATATGCCTATATACATTGTCAAGCATCTACATGCCAAGTTTCAAGACTCACCGGATCAGTTTGCACAGTCAAAAGCTTCATTTGGTTCACAATCAACTACAGGGGCAAAATGGTCATTTTATAGTCAAAAGTCAGAATTTTTGGTCAACATCTTATTTTGAAGCCACAATCATCATTTGATCAAGTCTTGATCATGATTCCACAAGAATGGCTCAAAAATCATCAAGATGCTAAAAGTTTCTATTTTTGGACAGTTGAAAAGTCAATTGTAAATTGACCAAGGCATAACTTCTTCATGGTTCATCAGAAAAATCCCATCCAATGCTCATTTTGAAGGGGATGACATTTCCTACAACTCATCTTCACATTCCAAGTCCAATAAATACTCTCACAAAAAGTTATCAATTTCTACATTATAGGTCAATTTCAAAAGTCAACAAAAAGGCACTTTAAGTCAAAGACCATAACTTGAGATTGGTAAATCAAAATGCCATGGGACCAAAGGCATTGGTTATAGGACTTCAAGACCTTTCTAAAATGTCCAAGAACATATTCATGTGATCAAAATTGAGCAAGATATGCATTGGAGAAGTTGGGAAATTTTTGGGAATTTGCAAAAGTCAACTTTGCCCAAAACACTTCATTTTTGCTAATGGGCCTCAAATTCTTTCTTGAATCCTTACCCAAGGCTTATGAACGACCCATTAAGATTAATTTTAATTGTTTTCTTATTTTTATTAATTATTTGGATTTTTAATTGATTAATAATTCATTTAATTAATTTAATTGTAGGAAAATATCAAAACATGGTTTTCAAATCTTTTTATGAAGCAAATGAGATCAGGGCAAGCTGGCATTTCGTGTACATATCAAGGACATCAAAATCACCCAATTTTGGCAAGTTTTATCAATCAAAAAAGTTGGAAAAGATTTGATTAAAATCAAATATTGCAAACATGAATACAATGGATTCTTGACCAAGATTTACCCTAGTTTTCATTCTACTATATATGCTGAAGAAAACCCTAAAGCCTTTCACGTGAAAAAGCTGCTGAAAACACCATTGCCAAATTGAAAAAAAGCCAAGTAATTTGAAAACTGAATTCTCACTTGCAGGCCAATTCGAACCCTTTTCTTGTTTCCAATACATTGTTGGATCTTCCAGGAACACATTGCCATCAAGAACAAGCCTTAAAGCTCAAGAGAACGCTCTAACAGATTCACGGTTTATCACTTTTCTTCCAAAATCATAACCATCGATTCATGCATTTTTGACATCTTTCATTGTTTGTTTTGTGTTTATAGAACTCAGGCGAAGCTTTTGGTACAATTCAATTGCGTTATAATGCCCAGAATTGCAAAACACCATTGAAGAAACCTAGGGTTTCAGAGCTTTCAATTTAGGGCTTTTCACATATAGCAAAATTAGACCTCCAAATGCACATGGTTGAAATCGTCTGAATGAGACGAATTCAACCCAACCATCGCGCCCTTTTTATGTTCACTATATGCCTAATCGCTATTCTTGGAAGTTTTGCATTGTGGGGGTTAAAAACCCCCGCTATCTTGTTTTTATTTTGCAGATAAATGAAGAAGATGAAGGACATGGACGCACATGGTTGGCCTATTCAAACTTACGCGCGTGATTTTGTTGGATGCAACATGTTAATTTGTTTTTAATAATATATTTGTTGTGTATTATATTAACAAAAGCATGCGTTTGGCTTGGTGGTTGATGATGTGTCTGGCAATTGTTGGGACCTGGGTTCGATTCCCAGGTCCACCCAAATTTCAATTCTATTTTTTCTCACAAATTCATGTGCAGCGCTCATCAAAGGTTCCACCATATGCCTCATGTTCCAGCCTGCCAAGTGGCCATGAAGCTCAATCCAAAGGCCAGGGATAGATGAATACCATGCTCCCTAGTCAACGTGCCTCCAGGCAATCCCAAAAGTCAGCAAAGGCTTTGTGTTCATGGGCCTGAATTCCAGAATCATACCTCCATTGGGCCAACAAACCCCCCTGGTTCACTATTATTTATTTATTTATTTATTTTCTTTCTCTTTTTAATTCTTTTTACTAGTTATTATTATTATTAATTATTATTAACTAATAAACTATTTTTTCATAAAGAACTCAGATAATATAAAAATTGTGAATATTTTTATTATTTACTAAATTCACTAATTATTATTTTTGTAAATAAAATGCTAACAAATAAATTAGTTTAATATAGATCAATTTTCATCTTTTTCTCAATAAATAAAAGTTATGTAGAATTAGGGTTTGACAATTTTCAATCATATTTTATTAATTAATCAATATTCTTATTAATTATTATTATCTTTGTGAATAAAAATGTAAATTAATTAATTTAGTAAATTAGGTTAACTTGGACTTTTTTTTTTAAATAATTAAAATAAACTTAGAACTAGGGTTTTTTCTTAACTTTTAATTTTAATTCCTTTTTATTTTCATTAAAACATTAAGAACGTAAAAACATTTTTCTTTTTAATTAATTAATTAATTAGTAAACTAGGGTTAATTTTAATTCTTTGCAAAGGACCAAAAAACTCATATTTTCTCAAAAGGGTCAAAAACCCTAGGACGTTCCAATTTAAAATTTCTTTCCGTATTATTTTTATTTTGATTATTTATGTATCTGCTCAATGGATGTAATAGTAATTAGGATTTACCGCTTTCTTTTATTTTCGCATTTTCTAAAATGGGTCTTTGTTTTTTGGCGATGTATAGACCCGCGCCTTGTAATAGCGTAGATTTACCTTTCCGCAATTTATTTTCCGCACTCCTAACTGTTAATAAGCATGAAATACTGAATGACAAATTAAAAACAACTCGTAGCTCACAATTGCATGATCAAAGATAAACATAAACTAAATTGAACACACAAGCACATGCCACTCTTAGGGTACGCCTCACTGGTTGCCTCGAATGTGGTCGTCAAGTTTAGGGTGTTTTAGAGGTCGCCCTCCTGTCTAAGATCCAGTTGCCTCGAAACGGTTGCCTCAGATAAAAAGGATCTAGGACATTAGGGTTACTTCTATGGTGTCCTACTATTGCTTCGGTGACCACACATGTCCCTTAATCGAATTGACCCGAATAACTCCAGCGACGGTGCTTCCTACCTCTCAATGGTGGGATAGCACTGTCTAAAGGACTCTTACACAGCCTAATTCCTTAGAGTAGGTAGATTCTCATAAGTACTTGCTCTCTTCAAAAACAAACAAAACATCTTTTCACACTAACACTTTCAAAAGTTTTCAAAACAAATTTTTCATACACTCTTGAGGACAGATACAAGAGTCACTTAGAAATCTTTCAAACGAAACCTTTTTCAAAACCCACACACTTTTGAAAAGCAAACAAATTTTGAAAACATAAGAGCAAGTACCTAAGAGCCCGTGGATAACCACGGATAGAAAGGGTGCTAACACCTTCCCTTTCTATAATCTACCTCTCGAACCGAGAAACATCTCGAAAAGGAATTTTGCTGTGCTTTTGTCCTTTCCTTGTTGGAGAAAATAAAAGACGGTGGCAACTCTTGCTTACCGCGACATACGCGATCCAGCTTTAAACAGTCAGTTCTATTTCCACCGATCACACCCGTTATTACCCAATTATAGCTATGGGGGATCAGATCGTAATCTGCCCTACCGAGTTCAGCACCAGATACCTCTGAACCAGCCATAATGGGTAATGCCTTTTATTATTATTTTTCACTTTTTATTTTTTGTGGATGTTCGCGACCAGTGGAATTAAATGATCGTGTGAGGATCACCCAATTCATGGTTGTAACCATACATTTTTATTTATATATATATATATATATATATATATATATATATATATATATATATATATATATATATATATATATATATATATATATATATATATATATATATATATATATATATATATATATATATATATATATATATATATATATATATATATATATATATATATATATATATATATATATATATATATATATATATATTTTCAAGGCAAAAAGATCACTTATTTTCATCGATCCTACACGTAGCGCATGCTTAGGCCGGAGCCGACTACGAGAATAAACTACTTAGGACCTGTTTTGTAAAATTAAAATCATAGCATGTGGAGAAGACATAATTAACTCTAATATTTATAAGGTCTATGGTGTAAAAGACGATGTTGATTTTTCAAAAAGGGTACCTAAGACTAATCACACTCTATCCTAAACCTAAAAACTTTACTTATGGCTCAAAAAACTAAAAACATGTTGTATTCATTTTTAGCAAAAAAAATTCTCAAGGCTAGGAAGTGGTGGAGAACTTAAGGATACACTGCACAAAATGACTCGTCAATCACATGTATTTTATTTAACGGCTAAACTTCTAAAAGGGAAATAACTAAAAGATATTGAAAAATATAGTACTGAAAAGGGAAATAACAGAAAAAGAAATAACGGAAAGGAAATAAAAGTGATAAAATGCTCCTCCCACACTTGAATTGGACATTGTCCCCAATGTTCCAAAACAAGTCTAGGTAGGAGATACCTGTTAAAACTAGTGAGGTCCACTAGTACCCTCGCCATCCTGAGGTGAACATCCGGAACGGCGGCTAAGACTACGGTGGTGGCGATCTCTATCGAGGCTAAACTGTGCCATACGCTCAGTGAGAGCAACATTTGCAGTTTGTGTGTACTCCATTAATTGGAAGAGAGTAGCGAAGCTAGTCTGTTGACGGTGCTTCTGGTTCTGGAAAGCCAATTGACTTTCCATGGTGGTAGTCAGAGAGCGGGCATTTTGAATTTGAGACGCCTGCATGAAAGCCATGTTGTCAGCAACCTGTTGCTGGATCGTAGAAAGGAGGGCATCACGCCTCTCCTCTCTAGCCATATGCTCTATCCACATGTCCTCAGTGACATGGAAGCTCGGGATGGTACCTGCAGGAGGGTTAGAAGAAGATGGTGCAGTGTGTGATGGTGTAAATCGAGGAGGTGACTCTGTTTGAAAGTTATACTCGTCATCAGTGTTGTTCCCCTCCTCTAAAGGAACATTCGGAGGTAACGGACCAGTGAAAGCGGGAGCGCTTAAATCATAGGTCCAATTACGCTCCAATCTAACGTAAGTGCGACGGGTACAAGGGAGGACAACACTTGGTACAACAACATTACCAATCATAAGGTAATAGCCACCTTCCCCTCTCGCTTTGCAGAGGCGCATATCTTTCAAAAATTTCAGGCCTGCAGTACGAGGAGGAAGTGGCTCTAAAGTAGCAAGCTTGGTGGCCAAGCCAAGGGCACGAGCAATAGTAGTAACCAGGCCACCAAAAGAAATCGGTGCCCCCTTTTTTCGGACATAGCTCATGTGAGCAATCATAAAGGGCACCGGGTTAATTTTGGTGTCGGTGAGGCATGCTTGCATAATAATTAACTCTTTAGCATTCACCTTGTTCGGGTTTTCCCGAGCAAAGATGGTGGATGCTAAAAGGTATCGGAAGACACGGATGGCCGGATTATGGACACTCGAGGCTAGCAGGCCATCAAAAGAATTTTCTTCTTGGTTTGTAAGTTTTTGCCAGAAAGCATAGCCAGCGGTTGTCCATTCCGTATCCAAGGGTGCTTCACAAATAGCACCTTCCCCAAAAGGCATCCCTAACAACTCAGCTAAACCGTCGGTGGAGTAACTATATTCACGGTTAAACATTCTAAATTGTACCCCACCTACGGTACTAGCAGTGTTAGGTGTGACATTATAAATAAGTGAACTTAAAAACTCATATGTCAACCTTGGGTAGGTAGGTTCTTTTGCAGAGAAAATATTATGCATGCCTATTTTATCTAATAAATGAAAAACACTATGATAAATACCTAAAGTGTAGAGACAGTCTTTGTCAATATACCTGGTTGAGTAAATTGCCGTAGACTGTAGCTTTTCGAGCAACTTCCTTTGTGTGGATCCCGGTTTGCCGCTTCGAAGAACATACCCATTAAAGTACATTTTGATTGTTTTGAACGATTTGGAGAGAGAAAAATAGTATGGTGGAGGAAGAAAATAGTGATTTTTATAGATTTGGAAGGTTTGCAGTGGGAAAAGAAATATAATAGAGAATTAGTTGAAGTGGAGAAATTATGGAAGGTAAGGTATGAAAATGTGGGTAAAATGAGGAAGAAAATGGGGTTTAAATAGGAAAGAATGGAGTAAATGGTGAGTTTTCCAAAAAGTAGTCGTTTATTACCGTTGCAGGTCCGCGGGCGCGGTCCCTCCCTCCACGGGCGCGGCCTGTTGAATTTCTAGTTGGGCCGAATTTTTTTCTTTGGGCAATTGGGCTTCAAAAATGGTGGCTTGCTCTTGTCACTTGGGGTGTACCTAGCGTTTTAAGGTGAAAATATATTTTTTGTAAAATATATGTGTATATCATACACATACATTTTATTTTCTAATTTTTGCAAAATAAAATAAAACAAGTTAAGAGAAAATAAAATAAACACACAATATATATATATGTAAATGTAAGTGAGTACGAAGTGCAACTGAATTGAAAAACAGAAAAAGTAAGTCTGAGAAATAAAATAAAAATAGTATAATAATAATATCAATGGTGGACGTATCATGATCAGATATCAGTAAAGTCACGTCCTCGCAGCTCAGCCACCTGGCGTCTGAGCTCAGCAAACTCGTGTGTCAAATCGTCGATCTCACCAGCATATGTGGCACTATCTAGCTCTACCTGTAGGGTGAGATCAGCCACCTCCTGGAGAAGTGTAGCCATCTCAGCTCTTATGGCTTCCATCTGCGCTTTCATGTTGGGCTCCTGTAAGGTCAAGTTATTAGTATAAACAACAGTATGCTCAACCTCAGGTGCAGGCGTGTACTCTGGAGTAGGATTCTCTGTAACCGGATCCTCAGTGATCGGGTCGTCTGACTCTGGCTCTGACTTTGGTGAATACTCTGGCTCTGGCAGATCAGTGATGTCTATAACTGTCTCTCCCCAACCCTCTAAAGTGTAGTTCCAGTTTTCCTGGTTGGAGATGCAGGTCATATGTGGATCAGGCAAGGTGAAATAGTAGACAATCTGATCATCAATAAGGAGCATGTACTGATATGGATGAAAAGAAGCTCGGCGCATAAGGCCATGGTCTAAGCAGTAGTCAATGTCGATGTGTATACTACCACAGTATGGTGTCAGGCGGAGTAACTGGCTATTTAAGCCCAGAGCAGATGCAATCAGCGTCACATTCCCACCAGCGTGCAAGTATCCCTCAAAGGATGATGCAACCATATCTAGACTTTCTATCAAGAAAGCTCCACTCGCAATGGGACGCGACTGACTAGCGCAGTATAAAAATAGTATCTCCTCTGCAGTCACTAAATGATCGCAATAGCTCCTCCCGAAGAAGGTATGACAAAGAATCACCTCAAAGTACCTGAAAGCTGGGTTATGAATCCTCTTAGACAGTTGCTCAGATGGGTCGAGGCTGCCCATGTCGGTAATAGCTCTCCATAATCTGTCTATATCACTGCTCATGAAATACCCTAGAGGAAGCTCAGGGATGGCAGTAAGTGCAGTCTCGAATCCAAGCAGATCTCCAAACTGTCTTAAAGTAAAAGCATACTCTGCTCCGAACATGTGAAAACTAATCCGCCCACGATCCTCTCTGGTGCCAACATAGGGCTCATACTCCAGTGAGCTGAGGAACTCCAAGGTGAGGTTCCTGTAGGTCACGTGGATCTCGTCAACATATGCATCCCAACTGACCTGATGGCACAGATAACGGATATTGGCCTCAATGCCTAGTGCATCCATGCAAGCAGAATCAGGGTATCTAGTCGGAAGCATCGATCGAGCAGACAGTGTAGCAAATCGCTCCCTCTGAGCGTCGTCTCTGAAGATGACATCGAGTGCATCAACGAAATCCATTTGAAAAAGGTGATACAAGATCACTTGGTCCTGAAAAAGATAGATGAGTCCGTCCAAAATTACAAATTTAATTACATAAAAGAAAAATTAAAAATTAAAAATTAAAAATAAAGAAAAAAGATCGTGGGTTGCCTCCCACGCAGCGCTTTGTTTAACGTCGTTAGCTTGACGTTAAGATCTCACTTATCACATTGGGATTGGTGGGTCTATCAGAGTCTGACTAGAGTAGTCAATAGGCAGGTCACCTCCTCTATACAACTTCAGTCGTTGTCCATTTACCACGAAAGGAGCGCTTGAGTTATTCTTGATTTCTACAGCGCCTGATACTAACACTTTTGATACCTCGAATGGACCTGTCCATGTTGAAAGTAACTTGCCAGGAAAAAGTCGTAATTTGGAATTAAATAGAAGAATAGGATCGCCTACATTGAATTCTTTCTTAGTTATTTTCTTGTCGTGCCATATCTTTGTTCTTTCTTTATAGATGATGGCATTCTCATAAGCATTTAGGCGGAGTTCTTCCAACTTATGTATGTCCAAAATTTGTTTCTCTCCAGCTCTTAGGTAGTCTAAATTCAAGGATTTTATAGCCCAATAGGCTTTGTGTTCTAACTCGAAAGGTAAGTGGCAGGATTTTCCATAGACCAATTGATATGGGGTAGTTCCAATAGGGGTTTTGTAAGCTGTTCTATAGGCCCAAAGTGCATCTTTCAGCTTTCCGGACCAATCCTTTATGGATATTGACACGGTTTTTTCTAGGATTTGCTTGATTTCCCTATTCGATACCTCCACTTGGCCACTGGTTTGAGGGTGATATGGTGTTGCTACTCTATGTTTGACTCTGTATTTGTTTAAAAGTTTATTGAATATCTTGGATATAAAGTGCGATCCTCCATCACTTATGACTAGACGGGGTGTTCCAAATCTAGGGAATATGATGTTCTTGAACAATTTGATCACTACTCTCGTGTTGTTTGTGGGGGGCGCTATTGCTTCTATCCACTTGGACACATAGTCAACTGCCACAAGAATATATTTATTTCCCATTGATGATGGAAAAGGCCCCATGAAATTTATACCCCATACGTCAAAGAGTTATACCTCTTGAATATTTCTTAATGGCATTTCGTCACGCCTTGAAATGTTCCCAGTGCGTTGACACCGGTCACACTTGGTGATGTAAGTGTGGACATCTCACCATAAAGTTGGCCAGTAAAGGCCTGCTTGAAATATTTTGGCACATGTCTTTGATGTGCTTGCGTGTCCACCATAAGGCGCGGCGTGACAATGTTTGATGACGCTTTCCACTTCCTCCTCTAGAACACATCGTCTAAAGATGTTGTCTATTCCTCTTTTGAACAAGAGTGGTTCGTCCCAATAAAATCTTTTGATGTCATTGAAGAACTTTTTCTTTTGTTGAAAACTTAAGTTTGGGGGTATGATGTCAGCAGCTAGATAGTTCACAATGTCTGCGTACCAAGGTACATTTCTTATCATTGAGACTTTTTCCGGTTTAAACTCTTTATAGGTTTCAGAGTCATCCTTGCTCATTGTGTTTATCCTAGCTATCAGTCTGTTGTAAGTGAAGTGATCGTCTATTGGTATTAGATCTGGTTTCAAATGTTCTAGCCTAGATAGATGATCGACTACTAAATTCTCAGTTCCTCTCTTATCCTTAATGTCTAAGTCAAATTCTTGGAGTAAGAGAATCCACCTGAGCAATCTCGGCTTAGCGTCTTTTTTATTTAACAGATATCGGATTGTTGCATGATCAGTATAAACTACAATCTTAGCTCCTACTAAATAAGATCGGAACTTATCGATTGCGAATACTACAACTAGCAATTCCTTCTCTGTAGTTGTGTAGTTAAGTTGGGCGGTATCTAGGGTTCTACTGGCATAGTAAATGACATGTAATTTCTTGTCTTTTCTTTTCCCTAAGACAGCCCCAACTGCATAGTCACTAGCATCGCACATGATTTTAAATGGTTGCTCCCAGTCAGGGGGTTGAATGACAGGAGCTGAAATCAGCGCTTGTTTTAGAATGTTGAAGGCTTCAAGACACTTCTCATTAAAGTCAAATTCAGTATCTTTCATAAGAAGGTTAGTTAAGAGTTTTGTTATTTTGGAGAAGTCTTTTATAAAGCGTCGTTAGAATCCAGCATGTCCTAGAAAACTTCGTATTTCCCTAACGGTGTTAGGCGGGTTGAGGTTCTCTATAACTTCTATTTTGGCTTTGTCAACTTCTATCCCTCTCTCGGAGATGATATGCCCTAAAACTATTCCTTCGTTGACCATAAAGTGACACTTCTCCCAATTCAAAACAAGGTTCACTTCCACACATCTTTCTAAGATTTTCTCAAGGTTCGAGAGAGAATTTTTGAAATCGAATCCACACACAGAAAAATCATCCATGAATACTTCCATAATTCCGTCGAGATAGTCCGCGAAAATGGACATCATACAACGTTGGAAGGTGGCAGGTGCATTACAGAGTCCAAAGGGCATCCGCCTATAGGCAAACGTTCCATAAGGACTGGTGAATGTAGTTTTTTCTTGGTCCTCTGGGTGAATAGGGATTTGGAAAAATCCGGAATATCCATCTAGATAACAGAAATATGAATGCCTAGCTAGCCGTTCGAGCATCTGATCTATAAATGGAAGTGGGAAATGATCTTTCCTAGTCGCCTTATTTAGCTTTCTGTAATCGATGCACATACGCCATCCTCCTTCTGTTCGTTTTGCTACTTTGTCTCCCTTATCATTTTCAACAACCGTGATGCCTCCTTTCTTCGGCACCACATGTACAGGACTTACCCACTCACTATCTGATATCTGATATATTATACCAGCTTCCAATAACTTAAGAACTTCTTTCTTAACTACATCACTCATAATAGGATTTATTCTTCTCTGATGCTCTCTAGAGGGTTTTGAATTTTCTTCTAGCATGATCCGATGCATGCATACGGACGGGTTTATCCCTTTCAAGTCAGAGATTTTATATCCTAATGCTGAAGGGTATCTTTGCAAGGTATCTAAGAGTTGATTTGTTTCGTTTTGGCCTAGAGTGGCGTTAATTATAATTGGGCGATTCATCTCTTCGTCCAAAAACTCATATATTATATTCTTGGGTAGTTCTTTGAGTTCTAGAGATGGCTTTTTAAGACACGGCATAGGATCGGGTGTAAGAGCTAAACATTCAAAGAGGTTGTCATCAATGTAAGGTTCTTTATATCCATCATCCTCTAGAATGGGTGTTGGTGGTAGTTTAATTAAGGATTCATCTTGCTCAAGTTCGTTTACGCATTCATCAATGATGTCGATTGCATAACATGCATCTCCTATCACAGGTGCCATAAGGAATTTAGAGAGGATAAATTCTATCTTTTCATCTCCTACTTCGAAGGTAAGTTTTCCTTTCTTAACATCGATTATAGCTCCGGCGGTTGACAAGAATGGTCTTCCTAAGAGAATCGGGATTTCGTCATCTTCTTTAATATCCATTACCACGAAATCGGTTGGGATATACAATTGACCTATTCTAACTGGTATATCCTCTAATATCCCTGTGGGGTACTTGACAGATCTATCAGCTAGTTGTAAAGACATTTTGGTTGGTTGTAGTTCTCCTAAGTTTAACCTCTTGCAGACTGCCAAAGGCATTAAGCGTACTCTTGCTCCTAGGTCTAAGAAAGCTTTGTCGATCATATGATTTCCTAGGATGAAAGGAATAGAAAAACTTCCAGGATCTTTGGCCTTTTTTGCAAGTTTATTTTCAGAGATGGAATGACATTCTAGGGGTTTAGGATCGTCGAGTCTGCGTTTGTTTGACAGGGTGTCTTTTAAGAATTTAGCATATGATGGTATTTGGGTAATCGCTTCGGTAAAGGGAATCTCTACATGGAGTTTCTCTATTACTTTGATGAATTTTTGGTATTGGCTTTCTATCTTGGTTTGTTTAAGTCTTTGTGGGTATGGTATTGGAGGTTTATAGGGTGGAGGTGGTGTATAAGTTTTATCTTTCGATTCTTCCACCTGGTTCTGTTGGGTTCTTGGTTCCTCTGGTTTCTCTACTTGGTCCTCAGGTATGCTATCTTTTTTTGGTTTTTCGGGTACACACATCATTGGAAGTTTCGGTCCATCGTAAGCGGTTCCACTTCTTAGAGTGATAGCATTCGCTTGTCCTTTAGGATTAGGTTGAGTTTGTCCAGGGAATTGTCCTCCAGGTGTGGTTTGTGTGGCTTGTGTTTGAGCTACTTGCGAGATCTGAGTCTCGAGCATCTTATGATGGGTCATCATTTGGTCAAACTTAGTTGCTAGTTGTGTTACTAGTTCGTTTGTATGGGCGTTTTGGTTCATAAATTCTTTGTTTTGCTGAGTCTGGGTTGCGATAAAAGTATCTAGGGTTTCCCTAAGATTTGTTCTTGGTGGCACAACTTGCATAGGTTGGTTTGATTTTTGAGGTTGAAAACCTTGCGGTCTGGGTGTTCCAGGATGTTGGATTGAATTGTTGTTTTTATAGGAAAATTTGGGTGATTCCTCCATCCAGGGTTATAGGTGTTCGAGAACGGGTTTCCTTGGGTGTAATTGACTTGTTCTGAGCTAGACTCATTCAACAAGTAACAATCTGAAGTTGGGTGTCCTTGGGTTCCACAGAGTTCGCATTCTGAGTGGAGTGCAGCTACTGTGGCAGGGTTTTGGGATATGTTATCTACTCTTAAGGCTAGGGAGTCCATTTTAGCTTGTATCATGTTCATGCTACTTATCTCATGCACCCCTCCTTGGGTCTCCTTCTTCTCCACTGTCGCTCGTTCTGCCCCCCATTGGTAATGGTTTTGGGCCATATCTTCGATCAGGGCACAAGCTTCAGGGTAAGGTTTGTTCATCAGCGCACCACCTACGGCGGCGTCAATAAACATTTTTGTATTATAATGGATTCCATTATAGAAGGTGTGAATGATCAACCATTTCTCTAGGCCATGGTGTGGACAAGCTCTTAAAAGGTCTTTATATCTTTCCCAAGCTTCAAATAGAGATTCTCCCTGGTTTTGGGTGAATCTAGTGATCAGGTTTCTAAGAATAGCGGTTTTGCTAGGGGGAAAATACCTGGCAAGGAACACTCTTCTAAGGTCCTCCAAAGTTGTTATCGAATTGGCAGGGAGGGAATCTAACCAATCGTGAGCTTTCCCTCTTAGAGAGAATGGAAACAATCTTAGGCGTTTTGCTTCAGATGTGGCACCATTTGCTTTGAGGGTGTCGGCTAATTGGATAAATGCCTCAAGTGTTGATTCGGGTTCTCGGTAGCGAGACCAGCGAATTGGTTTTGTTAAACTAATTGTAATAGCGAGGGTTTTAGTTCAAAGTTGTTAGTTGTTATAGCTGGATTTACTATACTAGAACTAGGTTCCTTGTTAGATGGTTGGGCAAATTCCTTAAGCGGTCTTTGATTACGGTCCTTGGCCATAGCTTTCTTCAACTTTCGTATAAAGATACGGGCTCGAGCGAAATGTTCAGGTTCTACTAAAGGATCTATTAGGTTACCGGTGCTACGATTTCTACGCATCTACCGGCTAAATAAGTAGCCTTAGTCTAAACGGGATAACAAAAAGGGTACGAAATTTGGCAAAGTTGGTCCCCGACAACGGCGCCAAAAACTTGATGGGCTTTTACTGTATAGTATAAATTATAACTGCAAGTGCACAGCCTATCGAAGTAATATATAAGATTATCGAACCACAGAGACCAATTGTCAATCTATCGACTCTATTGTTAAGGTGTTTATCTAAGGCATATCAGTAAGGGATTGAGTTCAGTACAGGGAAATAAAAGTGAATAAAATTAAAGAGATAAAACAAACGGGATCGAATGTAAATCACGAGATCAGACAGTATCCTAGCATGCATGTATAGTGTTTACTTTTGGGCAATATTTTCAATTTATAGCAAAGAACTGTTTAACAGGAACTTGTAGCTTTCGCATACTAAGAACCGAGTTTACTATTTAAATTAAATTCCTTTATTGTCACTTATAAAGGGTGCCTAACGTGTTAAAGAAGTAAACCTATTTTTAAGAAACAAGTTATTTTGACTTAGTGAAAAAGTGTTTTAATTTGGAAAACTTAACTTAAAGAGATCCTTGGCTTTTGACCAAGAATCAAATTTTAATCCCACAAACGCATCCGCAAATAGTTTCAAAATCGTTTTCTAAAATTATATCAAGTAATCCTACTTAACCAAACGAACTGCTTTCGCTCTTTTCGTTTGGTCAAGAACTAATCTGGCTTAATCTCAAGTATGGACGGCTTTTGATCTTACCCATAAACTTTTAAACACATTTAAACCAGTATTAAAAACTAAAACATCCCAAAGGTATTTCTATTAGCATGGCATGCAGAACATAGTTATGATTCGATCCTTACATTCTAACCCTAATAAATTTAGCTAGACATGGTAAGAATTTAAAGTCTATAAAACATGTAGACTATGATAAGAGCGTTTAAAGTCTATAAAATGTGTAGACTATGGTAAGAGCGTTTATAGTCTATAAAACGTGTAGACTATGGTAAGAGCGTTTAGAGTCTATAAAACGTGTAGACTATGGTAAGAGAATTTAGAGTCTATAAAACATGTAGACTATGGTAAGAGCATTTAGAGTTTATAAAACGTGTAGACTATGGTAAGAGCATTTAGAGTCTATAAAACATGTAGACTATGGTAAGAGCATAAAATAAATGAAAGCAATTAAATTAGAACCTTGCTCCAATCGGAGGCTTGAATATGATACAAGTCATGGAAATGTAAAATATAGTATGATAAACTTCAACCAAAGTGCCCCAAACTTGAATACAAACTCGCACACTCAAGTGTGATTACTTCCCGATGTGAGAAGATTATCACTTTACAAAGTAGTAATATATGCCTAAGCAGTAACTTGACTGGATCTAAGTTTGCATCTAAGTTTGGATGAAAACGAAAATGAAATGAACTTTCTATTTATAGAAGATCCTGAAACTCTGTAAAGACGTGCATGCCCCTCAACTCCTTCTGAGCGGGAAAGTGTTTGTGAAGGTCGCGGGCGCGGCCACCCTCCTCGCGGGCACGGTGAGTGAAAATGGAGAGATCATGGGAACGTGGCAGTTGGCCCCTGGGTGAAAGTGCACCATGTCAGCGCATTCCCTGTAGCCGGCGCGGAGCTGGACGTCATGTGTGTATTTTCTTGGAAAAACCCTATTTTTCTGGCGTTTTCGCTCGTTTACACGGACTCATCATGAAGCAACCCTACACAGGTTCCTTCTCATTTCCAGATGAAGTTTTACACAGACTCATCATGAAGCAGCCCTACCCAGGTTCCTTCTCTTTCCAAGATGAAGTTTTACACGGACTCATCATGAAACAGCCCTACCCAGGTTCCTTCTCTTTCCAAGATGAAGTTTTACACGGACTCATCATGAAGCAACCCTACACAATTCCTTCTTATTTCCAGATGAAGTTTTACACTGACTCATCATGAAGCAACCCTACCCAGGTTCCTTCTCTTTCCAAGATGAAGTTTTACACTGACTCATCATGAAGCAACCCTACCCAGGTTCCTTCTCTTTCCAAGATGAAGTTTTACACAGACTCATCATGAAGCAACCCTACCCAGGTTCTTTCTCTTAAGTACCAAGATGAAGTTTTACACGGACTCATCATGAAGCAACCCTACACAGGTTTCTTCTCATTTCCAAGATGAAGTTTTACACGGACTTATCATGAAGCAATCATACGCAGGTTCCTTCTCTTTCCAAGATGAATTTTTACACGGACTCATCATGAAGCAGCCCTACCCAGGTTCTTTCTCTATCCAAGATAAAGTCTTACATGGACTCGTCATGAAGCAAACCTACACAGGTTCCTTCACATTTCCAGATGAAGTTTTACACAGACTTATCATGAAGCAACCCTGCCCAGGTTCCTTCTCTTTCCAAGATGAAGATTTACACGAGTCATCATGAAGTAACCCTACCCAAGCTCCTTCTCATACATTTCCAGATGAAGTTTTACACTGACTCATCACAAGGCAACCCTACACAGGTTCCTTTTCCCATTATCAAGATGAAGTTTTACACTGACTCATCATGAAGCAACCCTACACAGGTTTCTTCTCTTTCCAAGACGAAGTTTCATATGGATTCATCCCGAAACATCCCTACACCGGCCTATCACAAATAAAGACCTCCTCTGGTTAGATTTATTTCTTCTAGTTAATGACAGGAAATCAAAGACCTCTGTTGGTTCAGTTTAAATCTCTCAATGGTTTATCCTGATTCTTTATGGTAGACATTTTCTATGGTTCAATAAATCATGTAACACCCCAATTCTACCCGACAATTATAAATGTAAATCAGATTTATAATCATTCATGCACTCGAATCGGGATGCCACAAATTCATCTTTAAAAACTCATTGCATTCAACTTGGATACATAACACTTTAAAACTTCGGATGAACTATCAGCATAATAATTTAGTCTCTTAATTCAACAATTTAAATATCTACGCAGCAGAATTCTTAGTAACATCTTTATCCATCATTCAGTAACTTCAAAACAACACATACTTAGAAACAATCAAATTGAAGTTCAACAACTGAAATCATCATTAATTAAAAGCAACAAGCGTTCATCTCCCCGAGTGTTACATATCAGAGCAATGACACGGACTCGAACTACTGAAGGTATACAACCTTCATTCTCGATTACCTGCACGTTACCAATATATCGGTAACATTCAAACATAAGGTGTGAGATATCTAACAATATAATAAAATGTATGATAATTAATATATTAAATTAGATTACATAACATCACCACTTCTCATCTTATACCATCAATATACACATTCACTGCATCAATACACAACTTCTTTATGCAATCATATAATGTGACTCAAAACTATGAAAATGCATGTGGTACTATTGGAGCAGAACTCCCATCTTAAAAAAAATCTTCCAATAAATAGAGGCATTAACAAGGCATAAGCCTTCATCTTAATATTCGCCAATACAGGCCATCTTAACGAGCATAAGCTCCATCTTGAAATGCAATGTATGCGACACAATTATGAATGTAATGATAACACCATAATTAAAAACAACTCAACACAACATCATCATTGGCCATAAACCTACATCTTAATAACTGCCAATTATTAGAGGCATCTAAACATCTTTCATCAACATCATTCATCATCATAATTCGTCAAACATCATTTATACATCATAATTCATCAAACATCATTTATACATCATAATTCATCAAACATCATTTATCATCTTAATTCGTCAAACATCATTTATACATCATAATTCATCAAACATCATTTATCATCTTAATTCGTCAAACATCATTTATACATCATAATTCATCAAACATCATTTATCATCAACTACTCAGCCATACAACAGTAAATCGTCAATCTTGCAACGTTGACCATAGGCCCACGACGTGATATTGCCTATAATTAATTAATCATCTAAGGCTTACCACTAAATTACCAAACTTATACATATTACTATTCTGTAATACTACATCATTATCATCATTAATCCTACTGTTACAAACCAAACAGTAACCTACAATCATCTCATCCTCATCATTCTTCACAAAATCAATATAGCGATTAACGCGGGAATTAACTCTAATCCTAATTTGGAATACTAGGATTATCCTTCCTATTCTTCATTTTTATCCTTAAGAATGAATTTCATCACGTTAGCTATTCAACTCTTCGAAAGCCACCTCAAACAGAGTCCGAAAATTCATGTTACAGCCTTTAGAAAACGAATCTATCAAAAACCAGACAACAAGGATCGACGCGTACTGTCTTGGGTCGACGCATACTGAACTGAATGCTACATGAGTCGACCCATACTCTCTTTGCATCTATTCATACTGAGTCTGCAACACTTCATGTATCGATACATGCTTCTACGTATCGACTCATCCTGAGTCTAAAAGTCTTCATGTATCTACGCATGACTCCCTCGTGTCGACTCATCCTGAATCTAAAGGTCTTCAAGTATCAACGCATAACTTTTGGGGTCGACACATACTGTTATGACACATATATTTTCTGCGATTTCACTGCGTTTTCACTACGGTTTCCATACTTTAGGCCCTAAAAACATACTCTAATCATAAATACTCATCAATTATAATTATCCTATACTTCTACATCAAATATACAACAATAGGGCATCATTATTCATCTTTTAATCATCGATTCTCATCATACAACAACATATACATTCAATCATGAACAAGACAACATTTTCACATCTAATCCCATAAACCAATCATCATAAACCCTATTATAGAGTCAGAACCCCACCCTTACCTTGGATTGAAGGTTGCTCTATAACTTTTCCAATTGATTTTCTGTTCTGCCTCTTTTCCTCCTTTCCAACAACTTTCGCGTTCTCTTCTTCTAACCCTTATTCTTTCTCTCTTACTGCTTCTTCTTTCTCCTTATTAGTTCTAGCAATAATAAAATAACCCTATTATTCTCAAAATACCGTAATGGTCTTAAGACTACTACACCCACAAAATTTGATATGGTCCAATAAAACGAGAAGTGAGCTTCTTAGACTTCAATGCTCGCCCAACACCAGTCACAGGTGTAACTCTCAAAAATACATGGTCACCTGCTTGAAATTCTAAATATTTCCTTCGCTTGTCATGATAACTCTTCTGTCTACTTTGGGAAGCTTTCATCTTTTCTTGAATCAACTTCACCTTCTCAGTAGTCTCACGAACAAGTTCATGCCCAAGTACTACACTTTCACCAGATTCATGCCAACATAAAGCAGTTCTACATCTTCGACCATACAACGCTTCAAAAGGTGCCATCCCAATACTGGAATGGTAACTATTATTATAAGTGAACTCTATCAACGGAAGATAAGTATCTGATGGGCTTTTACTGTATAGTCTAAATTATAACTGCAAGTGCACAACCTATCGAAGTAATATATAAGATTATCAAACCACAAAGACCAATTGTCAATCTATCGACTCTATTGTTAAGGTGTTTATCTAAGGCAGATCAGTAAGGGATTAAGTTCAGTACAGGGAAATAAAAGCAAATAAAATTAAAGAGATAAAACAAACGGGATCAAATGTAAATCACTAGATCAGATAGTGTCCTAGCATGCATGTATAGTATTTACTTTTGGGCAATATTTTCAATATATAGCGAAGAACTATTTAACAGGAACTTGTAGCTTTCGCATACTAAGAACCGAGTTTACTCTTTAAATTAAATTCCTTTATTGTCACTTATAAAGGGTGCCTAACGCGTTAAAGAAGTAAACCTATTTTTAAGAAACAAGTTATTTTGACTTAGTGAAAAAGTGTTTTAATTTGGAAAACTTAACTTAAAAAGATCCTTAGCTTTTGACCAAGAATCAGATTTTAATCCCACAAACGCGTCCGTAAATAGTTTCAAAATCGTTTTCTAAAATTATATCAAGTAATCCTACTTAACCTAACGAACTTCTTTCGCTCTTTTCGTTTGGTCAAGAACTAATCTGGCTTAATCTCAAGTATGTACGGCTTTCGATCTTACCCATAAACTTTTAAACACATTTAAACCAGTATTAAAAACTAAAACATCCCAAAGGTTTTTCTATTAGCATGGCATGCAGAACATAGTTATGATTCGATCCTTACATTCTAACCCTAATAAATTTATCTAGACATGGTAAGCATTTAAAGTCTATAAAACATGTAGACTATGATAAGAGCGTTTAAAGTCTATAAAACGTGTAGACTATGGTAAGAGCATTTAGAGTCTATAAAACATGTAGACTATGGTAAGAGCATTTAGAGTCTATAAAACGTGTAGACTATGGTAAGAGCATTTAGAGTCTATAAAACATGTAGACTATGGTAAGAGCATTTAGAGTCTATAAAACGTGTAGACTATGGTAAGAGCATTTAGAGTCTATAAAACATGTAGACTATGGTAAGAGCATAAAATAAATGAAAGTAATTAAATTAGAACCTTGCTCCAATCGGAGGCTTGAATCTGATACAAGTCATGGAAATGTAAAAGATAGTATGATAAACTTCAACCAAAGTGCTTCAAACTTGAATACAAACGCGCACACTCAAGTGTGATTACTTCTCGATGTGAGAAGATTATCACTTTACAAAGTAGTAATATATGCCTAAGCAGTAACTTGACTGGATCTAAGTTGGCATCTAAGTTTGGATGAAAATGAAAATGAAATGAACTTGCTATTTATAGAAGATCCTGAAACTCTGTAAAGACGAGCATGCCCCTCAACTCCTTCTGAGCGGGAAATGGTTTGTGAAGGCCGCGGGCGCGGCCACCCTCCCCGCGGGCACGGTGAGTGAAAATGGAGAGATCGTGGGAACGTGGCAGTTGGCCCCTAGGTGAAAGTGTGCCATGTCAGTGAGTTCCCTGTAGCTGGCACAGAGCTGGACGCCATGTGTGTATTTTCTTGGAAAAACCCTATTTTTCTGGCGTTTTCGCTCGTTTCTTCTCTGAAGGCTCTGAAAGGAAATGTGACCTGAAAACAAAGGAAACAAGGGCATAATACTAGAAAAACAATAATAAAACTAAGGAAAACATGTGATATTCGAGTCAGAAACATAGTGCAATTCGTCGTTATCAGTATCCCACAAACCTCCCTGCTCAAGAACACATGCCCTCAAAAAGTCTTCCAACGATTGAATAGTCCTTTCAGTCTGACCATTTGTCTGAGGATGATACGCTGAACTCAACCTCAACTTTGAACCCAACGCTTCTTGCAAACTCCTCCAAAAATCAGAAGTAAATCTTGGATCTCTATCTGACACAATGCACAAAGGAACACCATGCAGCTTCACAATCACACTAGTATAAATCTCAGCCAACTTCGACACTGGAAAACTTATGTTAATAGGAATAAAATGAGCCGACTTCGTAATCCTATCAACAATCTCCCGAATCGAATCATGTTCTCTTATAGTATTAGGAAACCCCGTCACAAAGTCCATTGAAATGATATTCCATTTCCATTCTGGAACTTCTAACGGTTGCATCAACCCTGCAGGCTTCTGATGTTTAACTTTCGACTTCCGACAAGTCAAACATGCATACACAAACCGAACCACATCACTCTTCATTCCAGGCCACCAAAACAAACCTTTCAAATCTTGATACATCTTTGTAGCTCCGGGATGAATACTCAACTTACTTCTATGACTCTCTTCAAGTATCACTTTCTTCATCTCAGCATCATCAGGAATACAAATCTGATTACGAAATCTCAACACACCCTAGGCGTCTAGCTTAAAATAATTGTTCTCAGACTGATTGATCCCAACCATCAAATCTACCAGTTTCACATCCAACTTCTGAGCTTCTCTGATACTATCTGGAAATTCATTATTAATCTTCAACATACCCAACATAACACTCTGTGGCGTAATCTCGCAAACTAAGCTCATATCTCTGAAATGTTCAATTAATTCCAACTCTTTAACCATAATTGTTGACATATGTAAAGTCTTTCGACTAAACGCATCAGCTACCACATTCGCTTTTCCTGGATGATAATTCAAACTGAAATCACAATCCTTTAACAATTCCAACCATCTTCGTTGCCTCATATTCAACTCCTTCTGATCGAATAAATACTTTAAGCTCTTATGGTCACTAAACACTTCAAATATAGAACCATAAAGATAATGCCTCCAATTTTCAACACAAAGACAACTGCAGAAAACTCTAAATCATGCGTAGGATAGTTCTTCTCATGAGTCCTCAACTGCCTTGACGCATAAGCAACTACCTTATCATTCTGCATAAGTAAACCTCCTAAACCCATCTTAGAAGCATCACAATATACCATAAAAGGCTCTCCCTGATTAGGCAACATCAAAATCGGAGCCGACGTTGTGATACGGTGGGGGAACTGACTTGAGGGTTTTGCGTTTTATCGCAAATGTTGCGGTTAGTAAGAGTCGCCACCGACTTTTCTTTTATCCAAAAGGAAAGTTGAAAAAGCACAGGAAAGACCTTTGAGATTGTTTCTTGAGTTCGAGGGGTAGATTATGAAAAGGAAAGGTATTAGCACCCTTTTCATCCATGGTTTTCCATGGGCTCTTAGTTACTTTCTAGATCACTTGCTTTTTTGTTTGAAATTGTGCTTGGTGTGGTTTTTTGAAAGTGTCTTGCAAAGAGGCCATTGTTTAGGCAATCTTTGTAAGGATTCTTGTTTGTAAGAATGTATACAAAGATGTTTGATCTTTTGAAAATGTTTTCAAGTTTGTAAGATGTTTGAAAGTGTAAGTGTTTGTTTTGAAAATAGCAAGGATGTTTGTTTGAAATTGAGCAAGTAATTAGGAGCATTATACCTACTTAAAAGTCTTTCTTGTTCATTTTCCTTTGACATTGTTATCTTACCATTGATTTGGTAAGTAACCCTATCTTTGGATGTAAACGGGACGGGCGTGGGTCATCGTATAACCATGATTAACAATGTTGCAAGGTATCTTAGCATTCTTTTCTAGGGACTAAGATTATTTGAAAGGCAACTTAGATAGCGTCATCGAGGGGCTATGATCTTGTATTTGCTTGTTCTTGCTAAGATACCTTACATGCATAGTATGGCCATTTTGTATAAGGCAACCAAGTGAAATATCCTTAGGGGTGCTTGTGTGTAATTGTATTGTTTTCATGCTTGTTTTTGTCTTGAATTAGGGTTTTCTAAGTATTGGTTTTAGTCTTTCCATACAAACCCTAATTACTAGCATATTATGTATAAAAGCGATAAATTGTGGAATTCAAAGTTAGTATGCTATTACAACATTTGTTTTGGGGGGGGGGGGGGGGGGGGGGGGGGTTGTACAAATTAAATGTACAAAAATGCAAAATATAAAGAAAATGGATATTTGTTTGGTTTTCATAAGAGAAAGGGACATTGTCTTAACCTAATTAATTAAAGAAAAATAATTAATCAAACTTATATTTATTAAGAAAAGATTTTAAGTAAAACCCTAGTTCTATTAATTAACCAAAAGAAAATGAGTTTAAGAAAAGCATTTTTTGGTATTTTTCTTTTGAAAATATTTATAGCTTTATAAAATATTTTTAGTCTTTTTTATATCAAAAATAATATATTTTAATTAGTGTGAAAGAAAATAACTAATAACCTAGTTTTAATTAAATTTACAAGATAATAAGTAAAAATAAATAAAATATAGTTAATAAAAATATTTTTTGTGAGAAAAATAAAAATAAAAAACCCAAAATATAAATCTATCATTTTTTGTATTTTTATGATTTTTTTAGTATTTAGAAAATATATTAAGGAAATTAATAAAATAAAAATAAGAAAATAAAATAAATTGGGCCAGGGGTGCAAACAGCCTGCAAGGGGGTTAGTAAGCAAAAATATAAAAAAAAAACAATACAAGCCCAAAAAGGCCTAAGCGCTTGCAAAAAAAAAGTCAGGAATGCAAAACATATAAAACAAAATGCAAAAGGGTACCACTGGGGCTCGAACCCAGATCCCAAAGGTTACAGATTCGCGCTTCTACCACTAGGGTGGCTATACATCCGTTAACATAGGAAAATCAATAAATATACAAGGAAAAACGTGCCCTGATGACTTCATCTTCAACCTCCAGCCAGACCAACTGTAACTTACTCATTTCTCATCAAAAATGAAAACTGTAAACATGAAACTTGTAGCAAATTTTCTCACGGTTTCAGAAATGTAAAGAATTAAAACTATAGACCAGAGATAAGCATGAATTTTAATGGCTCTAATCTGAACCCTAAAAATCTCAGAAATTTCAGTTTCAAAATTCTCTAAGCTCAAGCAAAATTAATGGAAACTATGGACATGGTTAGCTACAGGGCAATGATATCTACATGTTTTGTTCACAAATAAATCATTGATGATGCCTGTATGAAGAGTTCCAAAATTAGAAAACTTACCTCAAAACTGGAAATCGTGTTTTGAGTTTGAGCTTGTTTCAAGTGATGGTGATGATCAGGTTAGCTTCCTTGAGGTCCCAGGAAGCTAATGCAATGATTAGCTTGAGCAATGGATGGCTGAAATGGTCTGGAGAAGTCAATGTGTAGAGCTCTATTTTTGAAAATGGAGGATGGTGTTAATGGTGTTACAGTTCTATAATAGGGTGTGGGATCCACTGTATATGATGTTTAGAAACTTTACAAACCAAAAGGCCAAGAAACGCACGAATAGATTATGAGTTTCAAGTTTTTGGTCAGTTTGTGTGAAAATGGAAGTGTGAAGTATGATTCTGAGTTCTAGGTGTTTTCAAGGCTCCAACATTCGTGTGTTTGTGTCAAATGGTTTGTGTATGTATAAACAAACGTGTTTGAGAGCTTTGGACCATCAGAAGTACAAGTTTCTAGCTTTTGGCCAGGTTACTTGATTTTGAAGAAAAGAGGGAAACAAGTTTCAAGGAGAGGTACAAGCATGGGATGGGTGATTGTAAGTGTGTGAAACATTTATCATGAGTTATAGGACCTATTTGATCAGAAGAGAACAAGTGCAAGGCTCAAGAACAAGTTTTGTACAAAAAAGTAACTTTATCAAAATGGCAACGTAACCTTTCTTCCAAAAATGGTTATAAAGCATGTCCATGCATTGAATGCTTGAAGTGAGACCTCTAACAGCTGTGTAAACCATTAATTATGGAGTGCCTAACAAGTTAGAGGCCTGAAAAGTAGTGTTTATGCAACATAGTTTGAATTTGAATTTTGTTCATCACTAAAATGACTTGTAATTAAAGTGATAAAATCCTAACTTCATCTCTTCGATTCTCCCTACTCAAGAATGATCTCAAGGAGTTGTTGGAAATTTTGGAAAGATTGAAATGTGCTCTACAACCCATCTTTGAATTGCTTTTGGAGATTCCCCTTGGAACTATATGAAAATGTGCCATGAAGTTGGGTCAAAATCCTGACCAAATTAGGGCATAATTTCATTAAGTGTTTAGTTTCATGACCACATGTTCATAAAATTATAACTTGAGATCCAAACATTTTTGGAAGGAGGTTTGTAAAGCAAAGTTTTAGATTTCATGAAGATCTACAACTTTCATGTTGGAAGTTTCTCTTGAATCATCTTGCATCATGGTGAAAAGTTTTCTCAAAGTTATGAAAAAACATGAAATTTCCAACACTTAGAAAAATTTCTAAGTTTAGAAATTTTGACTTTTCAAAATGAAATCTTGACTTTTTGATTTCTTGATGAATAATTTTCATATTTTGGCATGTTTTGATGAATTATGATCTTTGGCACTTGAATATGACCAAAAAGTCAAAGTTTGACTTTTCAGTATACAGTTGACTTTTAATCAGTTGACTGCAAAATTCATCTGTCATTCCAATGGACTTGCAATTTTTTAAACCTTGTCATTAGGTCAAAATGATGCAATTGGACTCTTGAGATCATGTCTTAAACCAATTTATCATTTGCTAGGTCAAAAATCAGAAATTGCCCTTTCCCAATCAAAACCCTAATTTTGACCATTTTGCCCTTTTGGAGATTTGATCAAACTTCTTGAGGAATTATGGTCCAAACTTGATCAAATGATACATATGAGTTTAAAAATGTTGATGGAGATCAAAAATTATGAAGTTTGATGTAATTTGACCATAGTTGACTCAATTGACTGATCAAAAATGTGATACAGGGCTTGAAACTTGACATGAGTAATCTGGGGGGTCCATAATGATCCATGAAAATCATATAGGGCATAGAAAGTTCAAAAATCCTTGTGCAAAATCAAACCCTAGTTTTGGTCATTAGTGCTTAAGGAGGTGTCTTGAGCTGATCAAACCCTAGTGCAGTCTTGAGCCCAATGAGATCTTGTGAGAAAATTCTTGATAAGTGAGAGGGCAAATTTTTGGGTACAACAGCTGCCCCTGTTCAATCTTCTTAAGCCTGAAGATTTAGATTGGTGAGCTTTTCCATTCGTGACTCGAAGGTGGAAGATGATTGGACACTAGAGTGCCCAAAAATTTGCACTCGGAAATGTGATGGTAGAGGGAATGGGCTTAAAGATGCCATTTGGAGAGGTGATAGAAATTTGTGGGAGATGGGCTTGTAGATGCCATCCAAAAGTGATTGATGAATCTGAAAGAGAGTCTGAATGAGTATCAAAATGGAATTCGTGTTTGAAGCGTATTTGAATGCATCTGAAAGTTGAATTTGAATGAGTATCAGAATGGCATGCGTGTCTAGAGCGTATCTAAACTATATCTGAAAGAGACTTTGAATGAGTATCAGAATGGAGCCTGTGTCTAGAGCATATCTGAACTGCATCTGAAAGTTAACTCTGAATGAGTATCATAATGGCATCTGTGTCTGGAGTGTATCTGAACTGTATCTGAAAGGTTGAATGAGTTTCAGGAAGGCATCTGCGTCTGGAGCGTATCTGAACTGTATCTGAAAGTTAAGTCTGAATGAGTATCAGAATGGCATCCGTGTCTGGAGCGTATCTAAACTGCATCTGAAAGTTAACTCTGAATGAGTATCATAATGACATCCGTGTCTGGAGCGTATTTGAACCGCATCTGAAAGTTAACTCTGAATGAGTATCAGAATGGCATCCGTTTCTGGAGCGTATCTGAACTGTATCTGAAAACTCTGAACATTGTTAATGGTAACTTGATGATTAATCTTATCCTGAAAAGGGTAAAATGTTAGTTAATATGAAATGTCATGTTGTATGAAATGCATGGTATAATGCATTCGTGTTATCAATGTTTATGATATATGGATGTGATGTATGCGTATGCGAGCTAATCTGCTACACTGCTATTGGATTGGGGAAAATAAATCCCTGACTACTGCTGAGGATAAGGAGTGTAAATCTTCGTTTTGTGAAGTTGAAGTGTTGATGAATTTCCCCTTAGAGAAATAAACTCTGTTGTAAGGGAAATGCTGTGTACTGCTTGTAAAATCCTGTTGGGAAATCTTGAGAAATTCGGCGACTTCTACCGGGGATTGATAACTGGAAGCTTTGTTCCGCTGGGGAATAAACTGCACACTGTGGGAGATTTCATGGAAATATCTTAGAGAGATTTCTCTATCTCTTAATTCCCTAACTTTTTACTTGACCGTCCTTTCGGGTTTTCGGTCCACCGGGATACCCTTTTTTGCCCAAGCCGCCCTTTCGGGTTTTCAGCTTGCCGGGTGTACATATTTTTTTTTTGTTTTATCCCTAACTTTTTCCCAAACCTTTTTGATTCGCCGAGATGCCCTTGTTTTGACTAGGTGTGTCAACCTAGCGGGTCTCTTATGCATAGTATCTTTTGACTATGTCTAGGTTTGCAGGGTGCGGCAGGTCGTCGCCATCTATGGTGGTTAAGATCATTGCTCCACCAGAGAATATATTTTTGATTACAAATGGTCCTTCATATGTAGGAGTCCATTTTCCCTTGGGATCACCTTGCGGCAGTATGATACGTTTGATCACCAGATCTCCAACTTGATACACTTGGCGTCTGACCTTTTTGTTGAAATCCTTGATCATCCGTTTTTGATACATTTGACCATGGCAAACAGTAGTAAGCCTTTTCTCATCAATCAAGTTTAGTTGATCAAGTCGAGTCTGGATCCAATCTTTTTCACTCAGTCCTACATCCTTCATAATTCTCAGAGAGGGGATCTGGACCTCAATAGGGAAAATAGCCTCCATGCCGTATACCAGAGAGTAGGGTGTTGCCCCGGTTGATGTGCGAGCTGTGGTACGATATTCGTGGAGAGCGAATGGTAGCATCTCGTGCCACTATTTGTACATGACTGTCATTTTTCTATATGATCTTTTTAATGTTTTTATTCGCGGCTTCGACAACACCATTCATCTTTGGTCGATAAGGGGAAGAATTGTGATGTTGGATATTGAATTTCTTGCACAAGGCGGTGATTATAGTATTGTTCAAGTTCGTACCATTGTCTGTAATGATCCTCTCTGGGATACCATAACAATAGATGAGGTTCTGCTTGATGAACTGGGCGACAACGTTCTTGGTAACGGAAGCGAAAGAAGCTTCCTCCACCCACTTGGTAAAATAGTCAATGGCCACTAAGATGAAGCGGTGTCCATTAGAGGTTGTTGGCTTGATTTCCCAAATCATATCAATCCCTTACATAGCAAAGGGCCAAGGAGTCGTCAAGACATTTAGAGGAACCGGAGGTACGTGCACCTTGTCAGCATAGATCTGACACTTGTGGCAGGTTCGGGAGTGCTGATAGCAATCTGCTTCCATGGTAGAATAGTAATAGCCTTCCCATAGGATTTTCTTTGCCATCGTATGCCCACTGGAATGGGTGCCAAAAGTTTCTTCATGTAATTCAGCCATGATCCTTTCAGCTTCAACCTTGTCTACGCATCGAAGTAACACAGAGTCATGGTTGCGTTTTTAAAGAATGCCATTACTAAGGAAGAATTCAGCAGAGAATCTCCTTAAGAACTTCTTGTCGTTTACTGAAGCTCCTTCTGGGTATTCTTGAGTCTCGAGATACCTCTTGATTTCGTGAAACCAAGGTTGGTCCACTACTTCTTCAGTATTAATCTCGTGAAAGTGTGATGGTTCATCCATTCGTTCAATGGTGATCTGGGGAGCCTCATTATCCCATTTAAGTTTAAACATAGATGACATCGTGGCTAGTGCATCTGCTAGCTGATTTTCTTCTCGCGGGAAATGCTCGAAGGTAATCTCCTCGAAATGTGGGAAAAATGTCAAAACATGTTCTTTGTAAGGGATAAGGTTAAGTTGTTTAGTGTCCCATTCTCCTTTGATCTGGATGATGACCAAAGCTGAATCTCCGAATACATTTAAGGATTTGATCCCCAAGTCCATGGCAGCTTTGAGACCAAAGATGCACGCCTCGTATTCCGCCATGTTATTTGTACAATTGAAGCAGAGTCTTTCCGTAAAGGGAGTATGACATCCTTCAGGAGATATGAGTATAGCACCAATACCATTGCCGAGCGCGTTAGATGCCCCATCAAAAACCAGGGTCCATTGGGATCCTTGTTCAGGTCCGTCATATGGCCTGAATTCTTCACAGTTGCTTACCATCATGATGTCTTCATCTGGGAATTCGAACTCCATGGACCGGTAGTCTTCTACAGCTTGGTGAGCAAGGTGATCATCTAGTACACTGCCCTTTATTGCTTTCTGGGTAGTATACTGTATGTCATATTCTGTCAGGATCATAAGCCATCTTGCTATTCTCCCAGAGAGTGTAGGTTTCTCGAAGATGTATTTTATTGGATCTGTGATCGGTGGAAATAGAACTGATTGTTTTTTAAGTTGGCTCGCGAAATGTCGCGGTAAGCAAGAGTCGCCACCGTCTTTTATGTTCTCCAACATGGAAAGGACAAAAGCACAGCAAAATTCTTTTTTCGAGAATGTTTCTCGGTTCGGGAGGTAGATTTATAGAAAGGGAAGGTGTTAGCACCCTTTCTATCCGTGGTTATCCACGGGCTCTTAGGTACTTGCTCACTATGTTTTCAAAAGATGTTTGCTTTTCAAGTGTTTGTGGGTTTGAAAAAGTTTCGTTTGAAAAATTTCTAGGTAACTCTTGTATCTGTCCTCAAGAGTGTATGAAATATTTGGTTGAAAACCTTTTGAAAGTGTAGGTGCGAAAAGTTATTTTTGTTTGTTTTGAAAAGAGCAAGTACTTAGGAGAAATCTACCTACTCTAAGGAATTAGGTTGTGTAAGAGTCCTTTAGACAGTGCTATCCCACTATTGAGAAGTAGGAAGCATCGTCGTTGGAGGTATTTGGGTCAATTCGATTATTAGGGACAGGTGTGGTCACCAAAGCAATAGTAGGACGCCTTAGCGGTAACCCTAATGTCCTATATCCTTTTTATCCGAGGCAACCGTTTCGAGGCAACTGGATCTTTAGACAGGAGGGCGACCTCTAAAACACCCTATACTTGATGACCACGTCGAGGCAACCAAGTGAGGCGTACCCTAGGAGTGGCATGTGCATGTCTGTTGTTTTTCAGTTAAATTGTCTTTGCATGCATCATTGTGAGCTACGGGTTGATTTTATTTGTCATACAAATATTTCATGCATTTTTAACAGTTAAGAGTGCGGAAAATAAATTGCGGAAAGGTAAACCTACGCTATTACAAGGCGCGGGTCTATACATCACCAAAAACAAAACCCGTTTGGAAAATAAATGCGAGAAAAAGTAAATAAAGCGATAAAAGCCTAATTAACTATTACATTTCCGGAGCAGATACATAAATAATGATCAAAAGGAATTAAAGCGCGAAAGAAATTAAATCGGGACGTCCTTAGGGTTTTGACCCTTTTTGAGAAAAGAATTGAAATTGGTCCTTTTTGCAATTAAATAAAATATTAAACCTAAACCTAATTAATTAAATATTTACAAGAAAAGTATTTTTATGGTTTTATGTTTTTAATGAAATAAAATAAAAATAAATTAAAAGTCAAAAGAAAAAAACCTAAGTTTAATTCATTTTATTTATTGTAAAAGGAAATTAAAATTACCTAATTAAACTAAATCGATTTATTAGTGTTTTATTTACAAAAATAATTAATAGTGAATAATAAAAATATTTACATTTTTTATTTTCTGAATTTTTATTGTGAAAAATTACTTATGTTAATTTAAATGATAAGAATAATAATTAGAAAAATAGTTAAATAAAATAAAAGAGAAAATAGAAAACAAAAAGAAAAAAGAATGGACCAGGGGGGTTGATGGACCCATTAGGAGGTGAGTTTGCAGATTTCAGGCCCACTAAGCTTAAGCCTGCGTTGACTTCTGGAATTGTCTGCGTGTGCATTGACCAGGTAGCATGGTGTTCCTCTTCTTTTGGCCTTTGGATTGCCGTTTAAGGACACATGGCACTTGGGATGTAGGAGTCCATGGTGGGACGCTCTGGATAGCCTGCATAAGAACACATTATGAAAAATAACATAGAGTTTTTGGGGGACCTGGGAATCGAACCCAGGTCCCAATGATGAACGTCCAGCGCACCAAGCACTACTCCACTCGCCTGCGTTTGATATTATAGTGGCCATTGAAAATAATATATGAAAACAAAACATAGGCTGTACAACAAAACAAACGCGCGCATTTTTTGAATATTCCAATGGCATGCTTACACGTCTCGTCTTCTTCACCTGGCCTGTAAAAAAAAGAGTTAGATAGCGGGGGTTTTTAACCCCCACAATATGGAACGGCCAAAAATAGCGACTAGAGCTACGCTCTATATAAATATGGCGCGATAGTCTTGTTCAATTCGTATTGATCTCCTAAGTTCAACCATATGCGTCATGAGGCTTAATTTTTCTTGTATGGGAAAGCCCCAATTCAAAACCTCAAGAACCCTAAAATCTGTTAATGGCAAGTCACGATTCTGCGTGTTATAATGCAATTAAACCATTCCAAAAGCTTCCTATGGATTCATACAATACAAAACAAACAACAAATTGTGTTAATGATGCATGAAATATGGATTTCGATTCTGAGAAAGAAAGTTAAACTGTGAGTTTGTTCTGGGCAGTTTCTTGAGCTTTGGCGCTTAGTTTTGATTGCAATAGGTTCCCTACACCTCCAGCAATGTATTGGAAACAATAAAAGGCTTTGAATTGGCCTGGAAGTGAGAAAACAGTTTTGACTTTGTTCTTGATTTTTTTGGAATTGGTTTATGGCTTTTTGCTGCAACTTGCACGTTTTTTGCACTAGGGTTCACTTGCTTGCATATATGGGAATAGAATTAGGTCAGCAGCTGGGCCTTAATCCTTGTGTAATTAAGTTTGGAGATTTGGTTGACCACCATTGAAGAACTTTCCAAACTTGGTTCAATTCTTGGATTTTATGCATAAAAAGGTTGGCACGAATTTCGTAGCTGGCATATGACATATAAAAGCTATTCAAACCAAAAGATGTTATTCCATTAATTTTTTAGATTTTATTTGAATTATTATGGATTTAAAATGAATTAAATCAATAAAAATTAAATAAAATGAAAAAATAAATGTTTGATCTTGAAATTAATCATGGGACATGTGGGTGGCATGACAAGGCTGAATCAAGTGGAAGAAAGTGGGCCCTTTTGTCAAAAATTGAAGTTTTAAGGATAGTTGGCTTTTGCAAATTCATGAAAATTTCCCAACTTCTCCAATGCATATCTTGCTCAATTTTGATCCTATGAACATGTTCTTGGACATTTTGGAAAGGTCTTGAAGTCCTCTAACCAATGCCTTTGGTCCCATGTCATTTGGATTTATCAATCTCAAATTATGGTCTTTGACTTAAAATTCCTTTTTGTTGACTTTTGAAATTGACCTATAATGTAGAAATTGATAACTTTTTGTGAGAGCATTTCTTGGACTTGGAATGTGAAGATGAGATGTAGGAAATGTCATCCCCTTAAAAATGAGCTTTGGATGGGATTTTTCTGATGAACCATGAAAACGTTATGCCTTGGTCAAGTTACAGTTGACTTTTCAGCTATCCAAAAATGGCAACTTTTGCATCTTGATGATTTTTGAGCCATGCTTGTGGAATCATGATCAAGATTTGATAAAATGATGATTGTGTGCTAAAAATAAGATGTTGACCAAAAATTTTGACTTTTGACTGCCAAATGACCATTTTACCCCTACAGTTGATTGTGAAGCAATTAGGGCTTTTGACTGTGCAACTTGATGCTGTGAGTCTTGAAACTTGACATGTGGATGCTTGACAATGTATATAGGCATATGGAACTTGATTGGACCACTGAAAATCCCAAATTCATTGAAGGAACCAAAACCCTAATTATGACTGGCTTAGGAGGCAGTTGGGCTGTGCAATCCTTGAGAAATCTTGGACCATTTAGAGATGATTCTTGATAAACCTTGAAGAATATGGGAGGGCAAATTTTGGGGTACAACAGTTGCCCCTGTTCAATCTTTTTAGACCTGAGGATGTAGATTGACTTGCGTGCATTTCGTGATCCGAAGGTGGAAGATGATTGAACACTAGAGTGCCCAGAAATTTGCACTTGCATAGTAGAATATCAGCAATGTGATGTCGGGAATGGGCTTACAGATGCCATTTGGAGAGGTGGCGGATAGGAGGATGGGCTTATAGATGCCATCTGGAGACGTGACAGAATCTTGTCGGGAATGGGCTTATAGATGCCATTTGGAGATGTAATGGATAGTGGTGGAGATGGGCTTAAAGATGCCATCGAGGGTGTCGATCGCGTAAGAGATTCCTTAGCGAGAACTTGCATAGCTGAGAAAGAAAGATGGTTTCCTGGCTTGCTACAGGTGTTGATCTTCAATCTCTTCATGCAGATATGCCCTGGCTGGATACAGGTATCGAATCTACAATTGGTCGTATGCAGATATGCCCTGGCTGGATACAGGTATCGAATCTCTAAACTCTTCATGCAGATATGCCCTGGCTAGATACAGGTATCGAATCCACAATCAATCGCTCACAGATATGCCCTGGCTAGATACAGGTATCGAATCTGGAACTGGTCGTCTACAGATATGCCTTGGCTGGATACAGGTATCGAATCTCTAAACTCTTCATGCAGACATGCCCTGGCTGGATACAGGTATCGAATCTACAATCAATTACTCACAGATATGCCCTGGCTAGATACAGGTATCGAATCTGGAATTAGTCGTCTACAGATATGCCCTGGCTGGATACATATCGAATCTCTAAACTCTTCATGCAGATATGCCCTGGCTAGATACAGGTGTCGAATCTACAATCAATTACTCACAGATATGCCCTGGCTAGATACAGGTATCGAATCTGGAATTAGTCGTCTACAGATATGCCCTGGCTGGATACAAGTATCGAATCTCTAAACTCTTCATGAAGATATGCCCTGGCTAGATACAGGTGTCGAATCCACAATCAATCACTCACAGATATGCCCTGGCTGGATACAGGTATCGAATCTAGAATTAGTCGTCTACAGATATGCCCTGGCTAGATACAGGTATCGAATCTCTAAACTCTTCATGCAGATATGCCCTGGCTGGATACAGGTATCGAATCTACAATCAATCACTCACAGATATGCCCTGGCTGGATACAGGTATCGAATCTGGAATTAGTCGTCTACAGATATCCCCTGGCTAGATACAGGTATCGAATCTCTAAACTCTTCATGCAGATATTCCCTGGCTGGATACAGGTATCGAATCTACAATCAATCACTCACAGATATGCCCTGGCAGGCTACAGGTATCGAATCTGGAATTAGTCGTCTACAGATATTCCCTGGCTAGATACAGGTATCGAATCTCTAAACTCTTCATGCAGATATGCCCTGGCTGGATACAGGTATCGAATCTACAATCAATCACTCACAGATATGCCCTAGCTGGATACAGGTATCGAATTTGGAATTAGTCGTCTACAGATATGCCCTGGCTGGATACAGGTATCGAATCTCTAAACTCTTCATGCAGATATGCCCTGGCTGGATACAAGTATCGAATCTACAATCAATCACTCACAGATATGCCCTGGCTGGATAAAGGTATCGAATCTGGAATTAGTCATCTACAGATATGCCCTAGCTGGATACAGGTATCAAATCCGGAATTTGGTCGTCTACAGATATGCCCTGGCTGGATACAGGTATCGAATCTCTAAACTCTTCATGCAGATATGCCCTGGCTGGATACAGGTATCGAATCCACAATCAATCACTCACAGATATGCCCTGGCTAGATACAGGTATCGAATCTGGAATTATGACAGTTGATAGTAATCATCTTCGGATTGACTTTTTCCTGAAAAGGCAAAACATCAATTGTATGCAATGTCATGATGTATGAAATGCATGATGTCATGATGTTCAAAATGAGATAGTGTAGTATTCATTTTATCATGTATGTAAGCAGGATGTATAAAATGTGAAATGTTTATGAATGTGTTTTCGTCTGGGAAAATAAATCCTTGACGAATGCCGGGAAGTTGAATCCTGGGCTGATGTTGAAGAGTGGAGTTCTTCGTTTCCGCTGGGGATGATGATTGCAAGAATAAACCTGTAGGAGAAGATGACTCCGTTGGGGAATAAACTTGTTGAAGAGATTACTCTGCGAGGGAATACTCTGTGAGGAAGAGATGCTTCACTGAGATTTTAATGAGAACTCCGCTGGGGATTCCATTGGTAAGTTATGTTGGGGAATCTGATGAACTCCGCTGGGGGATAGGAAGAACTTCGTCGAGGACGATCTTTCCGTGGTAATTAGCTGAGGATAACCCAGTTAGACCCTGGTGGGGAATAACCTTCTGAATAAAGCCGGGGAGATGCTTTCGTACTCTGTGGGGGACCAGCTTCCAGACTTTACTGGGGATAAGCTTCCAGAATCTACTGGGATAAGCTTCCAGAATCTACTGGGGAGGATGATTCAACTCTCCTGGGGAAACTTTTGGACTGCACTGGGGAATGGCTCCACTGGGGTATCTGTATTCCGCCGGGGAACAATCTTATATTAAGACTGCTGGGGATGCTTGCTTAGGAACACCTGTATACTCCGCTGGGGGATATTGAGATCTACTGGGGATACCCAACTTCCTTAAGGCTGAAAGTAGACTAACTCTGCTTGGGGAGAGCGTTGCTGACTTGCTGGGATTACTGTGCCTTTCGGGGCTAATGGGAGACCAACTCTACTCGGGGAGAGTATTGCTGAGTCTTGCCGCACTCTGCGGGGAGTGAAGGTGTCTTGGTCATATTCTTCAGCTGAATCAACCTTTGTACCTGGTAGGACAGAGCAGCTTGTACAGTTTGGACAATTCTTATTGCCCCAGCTTCTGTGGGAGAAGAAGGTACCTGTGGAGGTCTTGATAACTGCCGTCTTGACAAATCTTCGTCTAGTAGGCAAGTGACGAGATGACGGGACATAGTCGCACGCTGTGATCCCTAATTTTTGCCTGGACCTCCCTTTCAGGTTTTCAGTCCACTGGGATACCCTTTTTTTGCCCAAGCCACCCTTTCAGGTTTTCGACTTGTCGGGTGTACGAATTTTTTCATTTTCATCCCTCATTTTTGCCCAAACCCTTTTGGTTCGCCGGGAAGCCCTTATTTTTGCCTAGGTATGTCAACCTAGCGGGTCTTTGATTATGCATAGTATTTTTCGACTATGTCCATGCTCTCAGGATGCAGGGAGTTGTCACTTCAGTAGTGTTGTGTCGCCATACTACCAGAAGATGTTTGATCGTGCCAGATTTGTTGCTGCAATTCACGTCTGATGCCCCAAGTGATTCAGACGGAGATTGCCCCAGGCTATTTGGCATTTTTGAGAGATTCTCCGAATCTTGACTTAACTGCCCCAGATGATAGACCATGATCATGCCGTGCCCCTTGATTGGGAGTACTTTTCCACTTGAGGTGACCTTTGAGAAGATCTTTGTTCACTAGATATCTGTCGTGCGAATTTCTCTGATGTTCGAACAAATAGTCATATGCAAACAATGTTATATTAAGAATGCAAAGCTTATGTCTGTCTTGAAGTTTTTTGAAAATGCAGTTTTTTAATAAAACAAGCAAATTTGTAAAACATGGTGTCAACTCGTTATTTTATCGCAAGCCTTAAGGAGTCAGGATACCTTTGTAACAGTATGCTTTCGAACTAACCCATGCTTCAGCTAGGACTTTTTAGGGTTATAACGTGGCCTGGTTCACGGTTTAAGAAACAAAGGATAAAGGCTCAAATTTTATTTGTACCCACCCGCTCTTCGTGATATTCTTCGATCCTAAACTCAGCTATTCGTGCGTTAGTCCTGTTTGAGTCTTTGCTCTAATATTCCGGTAATGGTTCCTATATTGATAGTTTATTTTGACCAGGCAGTCATTTCTTTTTTGGTTGAGGGTTTGTAGGACCTCTTTCTTTTTTGATTTTGTTATCCCTGTTTTTTGCCTGAACTGTTTCTTTGTGGTTACAGTCAGCGGGATGCCCCAATTTTTGTAAGTCTCCTTCATAGGTTTTGACTTATTGGGCTTTTAGTTTGAGAGATAATGACTGTCTGTCTTTATGATTATTCGGAACCATCATTGTCTTTTGTTTTGTAAGGACTTCTTTGGTGTCACTCGTTGTGCACTTGGATTAACTGAGAGAACTACCCTGCCCCAGGTTTTGATTAAGGGTTTTAATTTTTTGAAAAGAAAAACTCCGACTTCTTTGGCTCAAAGGGGTTGACGAGGGATTATCTTCCTTATAACTCCAGTGTTTAGGAATTGAAACAATGCATGTACCTCATCAGCGGGGTCTGTTCAAAAGCATACTATAAAGATTGTGGCATCGTTTTCATCATCCTCCCTCAAGAGGCTTAGAATTATTAATCGAGCGTTGAACATCACAAAAAATGAAAGCAGTTTGAATATAGTGAATACGAATATATTGATTCAGAACAGACATATGCGATGCATTAATGAAATAAAAAGGTTTGCCGTGACAATAATTGTTTGAACAAACAAAGAAAAATACAACTTGAACATTCGAATGAACAAAAGTTTCTTAGTTTGAATTAGTCATCTCAGATGGAAGATTCTCAGCAAAAGATTTTCATCTTGCCATCCGGCATAAACTCCAGCACCCCCTGTCAATCAAGTCTTGGGTCTTGTTCTTCAGAGCCCAACAATTGTTTGTGTCATGTCCCGGACTGTCAGCATGGTATGCGCACCTTTCATTGGGATGATAGGTAGGAGCGGAAGTGTTTGGACTCCGGAAAGGAACCCTTAGTGTAATCAGCCCTGCCTTCAACATTTGCGGTAGCGCTTGAGTCAGTGACATGTTGAGCTCGGTGAATTGCCTTCTGGGCTTGTTTGGATTGCTCTGATCCACCCGTTGTTCTTGGTGAGGTTGTTGTTGGACCCTTGAGGTAGTAGCACCTTGGAGAGGTCCATTCTTCACCATACCAAACTCTTGTCTTCTCGGAGGCTAATTACCGGTTTGGTCCCCAACCCTGACTACTTGTTTCATACTGTCTTGCTGAAGCTGGTTGATCACAGTTCTCAACTCTTATTGCTCCCGAGCTAAGCCTTGGATAAGGACCATTTGCCCCAGCATCTGAGTCCTCATTGCATCTACCTCAGATTGCAGATGTTTCAGCCGTTCATCCTTACTGTCTTCTGGACTGTTCTTGACCAAATTCCCCATGAGGAGTGTTCTCAACTCTTCCTGCCCCTTAGATAGGCTTAGGAAGATTTCCCTGAACTGAGTCTCTTGCGTATGAAGATCCTGGTTGTCTTGTTGGGAAACCATTGCTAAAATAAACAGCGAATAAGGTAAGTGACCTGTACCAAGGGTACCTGTAATGCAATGATATGTATGTATGCATGCAATTTTTTCAAGGATCTCTCGGGGTAAACAAGAGAATTGTTAGAATTTGAATTTTGTAGCTTGATTGAAGGAACTTCCTGTTGTTGAGAGTCCTTCTTCAAGAATCAAGGCTCACCATATCGAGTGGGTCATAGCCCCTGACTCAAGTTATCATGTTTTGATCTCCGAACAATCCTTAGCTAGAGGAAAATAAATCCCCTTTGCCCCTTGCTAGACAGTTGGTTCATCATGACCTGCATCGCAAACCCTTGAGATCCTTGAAATGGATTAGTCCTTATGCAGGATGCATGCAATGGTATGATGGTATGATGTTATGATAAAGCACACCACAAGTATTCACAAAGGCAAACATGATAAGGCACACAAGTCACACAAGACAACCCTTAGAGTTTAGGCCAGCATGAAGTTCAGGTACTACCCTCTTTCAGTTTCGTTGGTTAAGACCTGTCCTATCAAAAGTAACCGGGTTCTGAAGGATCTCAATATCATCGACTACCCTCAATTGGTCATAACTCCAGCATCGCAATCTTTTCTTGCGGCCGGAACCATCGCGAGAGTTTAGCCTCAATGAGTGTAGCATACTGCTACTGTTCTATGGCCAAGTTGGGTCAATTTAGGGTTCTAAGGTCGTTGGTGCTTAATGACTCCTCAGAAGACCCATATTCTCCTCGTTGCAACACAAGGGATATCGGTACAGACCAAGGTGTCACACCAACGTAGTCACTGCTTCACCCGTGTCGGTCTACGCCGGACAGGTCCCTCACAGCTTATGCTACCTAAAGAGTATTCCCCATATCCGGGTTAGGATCTATGAAACTCCTATGCAGTCCACAATAATAAAGCAAACAAAACATTCAATTGAAAACATAAGTATGATTTAATCCTAAGGTACATCTCACTTATTAAGTATCCCCAGCAGAGTCGCCAGTTCTGTGATCGGTGGAAATAGAACTTACTGTTTTTTAAGCTGGCTCGTGAAATGTCGCGGTAAGCAAGAGTCGCCACCGTCTTTTATGTTCTCCAACATGGAAAGGACAAAAGCACAGCAAAATTCCTTTTTCGAGAATGTTTCTCGGTTCGGGAGGTAGATTTATAGAAAGGGAAGGTCTTAGCACCCTTTCTATCTGTGGTTATCCACGGGCTCTTAGGTACTTGCTCACTATGTTTTCAAAATATGTTTGCTTTTCAAGTGTTTGTGGGTTTGAAAAAGTTTCGTTTGAAAAATTTCTAGGAAACTCTTGTATCTGTCCTCAAGAGTGTATGAAATATTTGTTTGAAAACCTTTTGAAAGTGTAGGTGCGAAAAGTTGTTTTTGTTTGTTTTGAAAAGAGCAAGTTCTTAGGAGAAATCTACCTACTCTAAGGAATTAGGTTGTGTAAGAGTCCTTTAGACAGTGTTATCCCACTATTGAGAAGTAGGAAGCACCGTCATTGGAGGTATTTGGGACAATTCGATTATTAGGGACATGTGTGGTCACCAAAGCAATAGTAGGACGCCTTAGCGGTAACCCTAATGTCCTAGATCCTTTTTATCCGAGGCAACCGTTTCGAGGCAACTGGATCTTTAGACAGGAGGGCGACCTCTAAAACACCCTATATTTGATGACCACGTCGAGGCAACAAAGTGAGGCGTACCCTAGGAGTGGCATGTGCATGTGTGTTGTTTTTCAGTTAAATTGTCTTTGCATGCATCATTGTGAGCTACGGGTTAATTTTATTTGTCATACAAATCTTTCATGCATTTTTAACAGTTAAGAGTGCGGAAAATAAATTGCGGAAAGGTAAACCTATGCTATTACAAGGCGCGGGTCTATACATCGCCAAAAACAAAACCCGTTTGGAAAATAAATGCGAGAAAAAGTAAATAAAGCGATAAAAGCCTAATGAACTATTACATTTCCGGAGCAGATACATAAATAATGATCAAAAGGAATTAAAGCGCGAAAGAAATTAAATCGGGACGTCCTTAGGGTTTTGACCCTTTTTGAGAAAAGAATTGAAATTGGTCCTTTTTGCAATTAAATAAAATATTAAACCTAAACCTAATTAATTAAATATTTACAAGAAAAGTATTTTTATGGTTTTATGTTTTTAATGAAATAAAATAAAAAGAAATTAAAAGTCAAAAGAAAAAAACCTAAGTTTAATTCATTTTATTTATTGTAAAAGGAAATTAAAATTACCTAATTAAACTAAATCGATTTATTAGTGTTTTATTTACAAAAATAATTAATAGTGAATAATAAAAATATTTACATTTTTTATTTTCTGAATTTTTATTGTGAAAAATTACTTATGTTAATTTAAATGATAAGAATAATAATTAGAAAAATAGTTAAATAAAATAAAAGAGAAAATAGAAAACAAAAAGAAAAAAGAATGGACCAGGGGGGTTGATGGACCCATTAGGAGGTGAGTTTTCAGATTTCAGGCCCACTAAGCTTAAGCCTGCGTTGACTTCTGGAATTGTCTGCGTGTGTATTGACCAGGTAGCATGGTGTTCCTCTTCTTTTGGCCTTTGGATTGCCGTTTAAGGACACATGGCACTTGGGATGTAGGAGTCCATGGTGGGACGCTCTGGATAGTCTGCATAGGAACACATTATGAAAAATAACATAGAGTTTTTGGGGGACCTGGGAATCAAACCCAGGTCCCAATGATGAACGTCCAGCGCACCAACCACTACTCCACTCGCCTGCGTTTGATATTATAGTAGCCATTGAAAATAATATATGAAAACAAAACATAGGTTGTACAACAAAACAAACGCGCGCATTTTTTGAATATTCCAATGGCATGCTTACACGTCTCGTCTTCTTCACCTGGCCTGTAAAAAAAAGAGTTAGATTGCAGGGGTTTTTAACCCCCACAATATGGAACGGCCAAAAATAGTGACTAGAGCTACGCTCTGTATAAATATGGCGCGATAGTCTTGTTCAATTCGTATTGATCTCCTGAGTTCAACCATAGGCGTCATGAGGCTTAATTTTTCTTGTATGGGAAAGCCCCAATTCAAAACCTCAAGAACCCTAAAATCTGTTAATGGCAAGTCACGATTCTGCGTGTTATAATGCAATTAAACCATGCCAAAAGCTTCCTGTGGATTCATACAATACAAACCAAACAACAAATTGTGTTAATGATGCATGAAATATGGATTTCGGTTCTGAGAAAGTAAGTTAAACCGTGAGTTTGTTCTGGGCAGTTTCTTGAGCTTTGGCGCTTAGTTTTGATTGCAATAGGTTCCCTACACCTCCAGCAATGTATTGGAAACAATAAAAGGCTTTGAATTGGCCTGGAAGTGAGAAAACAGTTTTGACTTTGTTCTTGATTTTTTTGGAATTGGTTTATGGCTTTTTGCAGCAGCTTGCACGTTTTTTGCACTAGGGTTCACTTGCTTGCATATATGGGAATAGAATTAGGTCAGCAGCTGGGCCTTAATCCTTGTGTAATTAAGTTTGGAGATTTGGTTGACCACCATTGAAGAACTTTCCAAACTTGGTTCAATTCTTGGATTTTATGCGCAAAAAGGCTTGGCACGAATTTGGTAGCTGGCATATGACATATAAAAGCTATTCAAACCAAAAGATGCTATTCCATTCATTTTTTTGATTTTATTTGAATTATTATGGATTTAAAATGAATTAAATCAATAAAAATTAAATAAAATGAAAAAATAAATTTATGATCTTGAAATTAATCATGGGACACGTGGGTGGCATGACAAGGCTGAATCAAGTGGAAGAAAGTGGGCCCTTTTGTCAAAAATTGAAGTTTTAAGGATAGTTGGCTTTTGCAAATTCATGAAAATTTCCCAACTTCTCCAATGCATATCTTGCTCAATTTGGATCCTATGAACATGTTCTTGGACATTTTGGAAAGGTCTTGAAGTCCTCTAACCATTGCCTTTGGTCCCATGTCATTTGGATTTATCAATCTCAAATTATGGTCTTTGACTTAAAATGCCTTTTTGTTGACTTTTGAAATTGACCTATAATGTAGAAATTGATAACTTTTTGTGAGAGCATTTCTTGGACTTGGAATGTGAAGATGAGTTGTAGGAAATTTCATCCCCTTCAAAATGAGGTTTGGATGGGATTTTTCTGATGAACCATGAAAAAGTTATGCCTTGGTCAAGTTACAGTTGACTTTTCATCTATCCAAAAATGGCAACTTTTGCGTCTTGATGATTTTTGAGCCATGCTTGTGGAATCATGATCAAGATTTGATCAAATGATGATTGTGTGCTCAAAATAAGATGTTGACCAAAAAATATGACTTTTGACTTCCAAATGACCATTTTACCCTTACAGTTGATTGTGAAGCAATTAGGGCTTTTGACTGTGCAACTTGATGCTGTGAGTCTTGAAACTTGACATGTGGATGCTTGACAATGTATATAGGCATATGGGACTTGATTGGACCACTGAAAGTCCCAAATTCATTGAAGGAACCAAAACCCTAATTTTGACTGGCTTAGGAGGCAGTTGGGCTGTGCAATCCTTGAGAAATCTTGGACCATTTAAAGATGATTCTTGATAAACCTTGAAGAATATGGGAGGGAAAATTTTGGGGTACAACAGGATCCATTTTAGATATCAACAAGGTAGTATGGGTCAGCATATACTGTCTTAGTCGGCGAGCATCCCATGCCAGAGCGCAACAAGTTTTCTCGAGCAGTGAATATCTTGTTTCACAGTCGGTAAACTTTTTGCTCAGGTAATAAATAGCATGCTCTTTTTGGCCAGACTCGTCATACTGCCCCATCACACACCCCATTGAATTTTCCAGAACAGTCAGATACATGATCAATGGTCTTCCCTCGACTGGTGGCATCAAAATAGAAGGCTCTTGTAAATACTCTTTGATCTTATCAAAAGCAGTTTGGCACTCATCATTCCATTTGACTACTTGATCTTTTTCAGTAACTTGAAGATTGGTTCACAAGTAGTTTTCAGGTGAGAAATGAATCTGGAAATGTAGATCAAACGTCCCAAGAATCCTCTGACTTCCTTCTCAGTACGAGGAGCAAGCATCTCTTCTATCGCTTTCACCTTGGCAGGATCTACTTCAATACCCTTATTGCTGACGACAAATCCTAAGAGCTTACCAGACCTTACTCCAAATGTGCATTTATTTGGGTTCAACCTCAACTTGTATTTCTTTAGCCTCTCAAACAGTTTCTGTAAATGATCAAGATGCTCTTCTTCTATTTGAGATCTAGCTATCATGTCGTCCACATAGACCTCTATTTTATGATGTATCATGTCATGAAATAGAGCAACCATGGCGCGCTGATAGGTTGCCCCCAGCATTCTTCAGTCCGAACGGCATAACCTTGTAGCAGAATGTCCCCCATTGTGTGACAAAGGTTGTCTTCTCCATGTCCTCGGGCGCCATTTTAATTTGGTTGTAACCTGAGAAATCGTCCATGAAGGAAAACACTTTGTGTTGTGCCATATTGTCAACTAGGATGTCAATATGGGGAAGTGGGAATTCATCCTTAGGGCTTGCCCTATTCAAATCTCTGTAGTCCATGCACATTCATACCTTTGCCTCCTTTTTGGGCACGGGAACAACATTAGCAACCCATTGCGAATAAGAAGTGACGACCAAGAATCCAGCATTGAATTGTTTCATGACTTCAGCTTTAATCTTCTCTGACATGCCAGGTCGCATACGATGGACCTTTTGTTTTACTTGTGGATAATCCTCTTTTGTAGGTAGACGATGCACCACAATATCTGCATCAAGTCCTGGCATGTCTTCATACGACCAGGCAAAGACCTCAACATACTCGTGTAACAACTGAATCAGATGCTCCTTGACACTGGGTTCCATATTGGTACCCATCTTGACTTCTCTTTTGTCTTCTTCGGTACCTAGATTAATTGTATCCACTGGTTCCTCGTGGGGCTGAATGGTTCTCTCTTCTTGTTGTAGTAATCTTTCAAGTTCCCCTAGTACTTCACAATCTTCCACACCTTCCTCTTCCTCTTGGTAGATTAGATTTTAAGAGTTACAAAAGGCCCTAGCAAAATCGTTACCCATGGGATCCCGAATGGATGTAGACCTTTATTGTGATAGTGAGGGTGTGTAAGAGTATAGCTATCTCTGAAAGAAATGAAAATGTAAAAAAAGAAAAACAAGGAGCACAAAGTTTGTATGCAAAAACGTCCATGATTCATTGATGTCATATGGAAATGAGATAATAACCCTTACAAATGGACCATTGTGCCTCGGGTAAGACACAAGGTTTTAAGAGTCTGAATTGTTTTAATATTACAGATCCAACAAAATGAAAGACAAATTACTGTGGGATAAAAGTGATCGGGACAAAGTCTCTAGCCTCCCAGTTGTTGAGCCCTCCATTGACAGTTGGGAAAATCCAATCCTCTATGTCATAGCTGTCTTCATCATCCTCCACTGCCTTGACTTGGTGGTTGTTGATCTTTAAGGTTGGTCCTTCGGCACGAGCGTGGCGTACAACCTTCTGGGCCCCTGAAGTGAAACCCAGACCAAATTTATCAGATTTTTACGGGATATCTGAGAGTTGTCCCCAAATAGTGCACCCACCTTCTTCTATCACTTCCTTGGCTTCCTTTAGAGACGACATCTTGAGTGGAGGCCTTGTGACCTTGGGAATTTGAGACACAACCTTGGTTACTGCCACATCTTGCGGGACTTCTTCAAAGTGCTGGAATGGAGTTTCAATAAATTCACCATCTAGTTCCATATATTTGAAGGAATTTAGATGGTTGGCCATATACTCTTCTTCTCCATGAACGATGATGATCTTCCCTTAAATTGGATATTACAGCATTTGGTGCAATGTAGAAGTAACAGCGCCAACATTGTGAATCCACGGTCGGCCTAGCAAGCAAGAATATGAAGGGTGAATATCCATTACATAAAAAGTTGAATCAAATGTTTGGGTTCCAACCTTTATGGGGATATCCACTTCCCCATGCACCATCCTTTTTAAGCCGTCAAAGGCCCTCACTACTATGTTGCTTGGTTTCAATGGCAATCCCTCACAATCAAGCCTATCAAGAGCCTTTTTAGGCAATACATTCAGAGACGAGTCAGTGTCCACCAAGACATGAGCCAAGGTTGTGCCCCTGCATTCCACTGAGACATGTAATGCCTCATTATGCTTCCTTCCTCTTGGCGTTAAATCAGCATTCGAAAAACCTAAACCATTATCTGCAGTCAAGATGGCTACGCAGTCTTGGAACTAATCGGCAGATGTTTCTTGGGGTACATGGGCAGTTTTAAGGAACTTTACCAAGGCTTTTGCATGCGCCTCAGAACATAGTAATAAAGCAAGCATGGGGATTTTAGATGGAGTTTTCCCCAGTTGCTCAACTACATTGTAGTCGCTTCTTTTTATGATCTTTAGAATTTCCTCCATCTCTTTCCGGGAGGTCTCATGGATAGCCAATGATTGTGCCTTCGTCCAGACAGGCTCAATCAGAATACTTTTACCTCGAGTCTCGGTTGACTCGGCAGCAGGAACATCAGTAGGAGTGATAACAGGGGTTGTAACAGCTTTTTCAGTAGGAGTATTAGCAGAAATGATTATAGGACTGGGAACAGCCTTTGGAGGAGCAATAATGACAGGAATGATTATGGGTCCAGAAACTGCTTTTAGGGGAGAAATTTCTCGAGAGAATATCCTTCCGCTTCGGGTAATCTTGCTAGTCCCTGCAATATTACTGATATTGGAGTCAACCTTCTCAGAACTTAAATCTTCGGTAGTTGGCCAATCTTGCTTGATACCGTGGTAGTAGACATCCCCTCCATAATTCCATGGTACGGTTTTGTCTGAAGAATACGGGATTGGTCCAGGCATTGTAATTATCAAAGGAGCTACTTTTGGAACTGGTGTAATTCTAACGGGTCTTTTGGTGGAAACCCTGGAAGAATTGTCAGAAATGGTAATGATGGAAACATCATTATAAGAAACAGTTGGAATATAAGTCTTTTCAAACAAAATTTCCTTGTTATCTATTAGGTACTGATCGCCTGTTTTCAACAAACGATAGTTGGTTGGTGAGGACAAACAGAAATGACAGCTTTCATCACATCCTGGGAATACAATGGCATTCAATAAGTTCCTTTTGATAGTTAGGAGTGGGGTCATAAGTTCATCAACTGAAGTAACAAACATATCTTCTTCAATGGCATTGGCATTATGTCTGTGCTTGGGCATAGGGGCAGAAATGACATTGGGATTTTCTTGCGCATCGAATTCAATCTCTTTGGCTTCAAGGAGGTCTTGTACTTTGTACTTCAGAGCCCAACAGTTGTTAGTGTCATGGCCGGGACTCTCAGAGTGGTATGCAGAACGGGCATTAGGGTGATAGTGAGGAGAGGTTGTGTTAGGGTTCTTTGGAGCTTCTTTCAAAGTCACTAGGTTGGATCTTAACAAATGTGGCAATACTTGAGAGAGTGTCATGTTAATTCTGGTGAACTGTCTGACGGGTCTTTCCATTCTTTTTTGGTTATTTCTTTGCCGATCAGGCGCAGGTTTAGGAATCATAACAGCCCCCACCATTGGACGGCATTCGGCCTTATCTTGATTTCTCTGAGGATATACAGCAACCACTTATTTCTTTCCGATGAATGGCTTCCTTACAGCAGCAGAGGATGCATCTTTTTTAATCTTTACATTCGTTATCCCAGCTTCTACCCTTTCTCTAGTTAATATCAATTCAGTAAAACCTGCCGATGAACTCCCAATTAAGTGATTGAAGAAGGGACCAGACAAGGTGCCCAAAAACATGTCTACCAACTCTCTTTCAGATAGGGGAGGTTGAACTCTTCTGGCCAAGTCCCTCAGTTTTTGCGCATAGTCCTTGAAGCCTTCACTTGAAACCATGGCCATACTCTAGAGTTGAGTACGGGTAGGCGCAAGATCAGTGTTGTATTGGTATTGTTTGTAAAAAGCTGCAGCAAGATCTTCCTAGTTACGAACATTGGCTCTTTCTAACTCATAAAACCAATCAAGTTGAGTTCCAGACAGACTGTCTTGGAAGAAGTGTACCCATAAACCTTTGTCAGCGGTATGGGGCTGGATTTTCCTCATATAGGACCGGAGATGCATTTTGGGGCATGAGACTCCGTCATATTTGGCGAACACAGGTGCTTTGAGTTTTGGAGGAGTGACAATTCCCGATACCAGTCCCAACTACTCAAAGTCCAATCCAGGAACTTTTTGGATTTCCATTGCACTCAACCGTTCTTCTAGATGCTTATACTTGTCGTCGGCGGGAGGGTATTGTTCTTCAGAATAGTCTTCTTCTTCCTCTTCCTCTTCTGACTTTGATTGGACAACTGTTTCCTTACTTTTCCCATCTTGATTTTCTTTCTCACCGGATGTTGTTGCAAAGTATAAAGCCCTTCTTGTTTGCCCTTGGAATCTTCTTCCCATGTTTAGAACTCCGGTTATCTTTTTCGTCTTCTTTTTCTTCTCCTTAGCCAGCAAGGTCTTCATCTCTTCTTGTCCTTTGGCTGGAGTTAAGAATAACTGTTGAAACTGTGCATTCTGAGCTTAGAGGTCCTTCACTGTTTTCTCGAGATCCATCTTACTGAAATAAACAGTAGAGAGATGAGGAGACTTGTTTCAAGAAACTTGCTTATGTTATGATGAATGATAAATGTGTATGCAATGATTTCAAGGATCTTAAGATTCAAATTTGTTTTAGACAAAAAGGAAACGCACGTTATATTAATAAATTAAAGCTTTGAGTACATCAATGCCTTCTTTGAGTACATCAATGCTTTGATGGTGTTCACATCTATGAGTTGGTCAGGATTTAGAAACAAAATCATCCCATAGATGAGGAGAGCCACAATTTCCTCAAAGGCTTGCAAATCCAAGGAGTTCCAACAGTTTCGGGCTTTCTCAAACAAGAACTTTTCTAGGAAACCTTTGACGCCACTCCTTGTTTCCCAATTAGTTGTGACATCAGAAGACTACAAGTGTAAAGCTTGAGCAATCTCTTCTGGCTTTGGGTCTCTTTCTGTATCGTTGAAAGGTAGTTGATTGAGAATGGGAATCCTTAAGAGTTGGGAGAATTCTTCCAAAGTTTACACAAGTTGATAATCGGGAAATGTGAAGTAGTGGTGTAAGGGATCAAAGAACTGAAAGAGAACTTTCATCATGTCTTCATCAGTGTTGGAAGTGACCAAGTTGAGTAGGCGACCATGTCTCTCGGTAAAAGTAGAATTTCCAGGAATCCTTGAATCTAGCTCCTTAAGTTGTGGAGGGATCCTTACAAGGTTGACTTGAATAGTTTTCCTGCGAAGAGAATCCATATCCTACAAAACAGGACAAAGATAAATTCCGAGATCCTTGAAATGGTTAGTGAATGTGTATGATGTTATGATGTTCATGATGTTATGTACAACTATGTACATATAAACAAAGCAAACAAGTCCTTAGGTTTAGGCTTGCATGGAGTCTCATAGGTAAGTACCCTCTTGAAGTTTAGTTGGCTCAACCTGTCCTAGTAATAGTAATCGGGTTCTAAGGAGCTCAATATCACTGGTCTGTTTCCTTGGTCATTGTTTCAGCACAAGCCTCTTTAATGGCGACCAAAATATCCCAAGAAACCAAACCTCAATGAGTGTAGTATCGAGTATCTACCAACTTCGGACTGCACCAAAGCCGGTCATCTCACTACATCCTAAAGGCCAAGTTGGTTAAGTAAAGGTTCTAAAAGTTCATTAGTGCTTTGTGACATCACTCAGCGACCCTGTATTCTCTTTGATTAACTCAAAGGCTACCGGTACCCACAAATATGTCGCACTAACGTAGCTATTGCTTAGACCATGTCGGTATACCCCGCACAGTTTCCACAACGTATTGCTACTTACCTATAATGTATCCCAAATCTGGGTAGAGGATTCAAAACCAAACAAAGAACCATAATGTAAAGCATACAAGTTAAACAATGCAAGCAAGTAAATATGATCTAACCCTAAGGTAACCCCACTTTTAGAATTTTCCTCAGTAGAGTCGCCAGTTCTGTGATACGGTAGGAGAACTGACTTGAGGGTTTTGCGTTTTATCACAAATTTTATGGTTAGCAAGAGTCGCCACCTACTTTTCTTTTATCCAAAAGGAAAGGTGAAAAAGCACAGGAAAGACCTTTGAGATTGTTTCTTGAGTTCGGGGGATAGATTATGAAAAGGGAAGGTATTAACACCTTTTCATCCATGGTTTTCCATGGGCTCTTAGTTACTTGCTAGATCACTTACTTTTTTGTTTGAAATTGTGCTTGGTGTGGTTTTTTGAAAGTATCTTGTAAAGAGGCCATTGTTTAGGAAATCTTTGTAATGATTCTTGTTTGTAAGAATGTATACAAAGATGTTTGATCTTTTGAAAATGTTTTCAAGTTTGTAAGATATTTGAAAGTGTAAGTGTTTGTTTTGAAAATATAAAGGATGTTTGTTTGAAATTGAGCAAGTAATTAGGAGCATTCTACCTACCCAAAAGTCTTTCTTGTTCATTTTCCTTTTCCTTTGACATTGTTATCTTACCATTGATTTGGTAAGTAACCTTATCTTTGGATGTAAACGGGACGGGCGTGGGTCATCGTATAACCATGATTAACAATGTTATAAGGTATCTTAGCATTATTTTTTAGGGACTAAGATCATTTGAAAGCAACTTAGATAGCGTCATCGAGGGGCTATGATGTTGTATTTGCTTGTTCTTGCTAAGATACCTTACATGCATAATATGGCTATTTTGTATATGGAAACCAAGTGGAATATCCCTGGGGGTGCTTGTGTGCAGGTGTATTGTTTTCATGCTTGTTTTTGTCTTGAATTAGGGTTTTCTAAGTATTGGTTTTAGTCTTTCCATACAAACCCTAATTACTAGCATATTATGTATAAAAGCGATAAATTGTGAAATTTAAAGTTACTACGCTATTACAACATTTGTGAGGGGGGGGGGGGGGGGGGGGGGGTGTACAAATTGAATGGGGATTGCAAAAATGTAAACATAGTTAGTCTATTACAACCATATTGAATTGGCATCAATGTACAAGGAAACAAATAAATACAAAGTACAAAATGAATAAATGTACAAAAATGCAAAATGTAAAGAAAATGGATCTTTGTTTGGTTTTCATAAGAGAAAAGGAAATTGTCTTAACCTAATTAATCAAACTTAAATTTATTAAGAAAAGATTTTAAATAAAACCCTAGTTTTATTAATTAACCAAAAGAAAATGAGTTTAAGAAAATCATTTTTTTGGTATTTTTGTTTTGAAAATATTTATACCTTTATAAAATATTTTTAGTCTTTTTTATTTCAAAAATAATATATTTTAATTAGTGTGAAAGAAAATAACTAATAACCTAGTTTTAATTAAGTTTACAAGATAATAAGTAAAAATAAATAAAGTATAGTTAATAAAAATATTTTTTGTGAGAAAAATAAAAATAAAATAAGCCAAAATATAAATCTATCACTTTTTGTATTTTTATGATTTTTTTAGTATTTAGAAAATATATTAAGGAAATCAATAAAATAAAAATAAGAAAATAAAATAAATTGGGCCAGGGGTGCAAATATCCTGCAAGGGGGTTAGTAAGCAAAAAAAACAATACAAGCCCAAAAAGGCCCAGGCGCTTGCAAAAAAAAGTCAGGAATGCAAAACATGTAAAAAAATGCAAAAGAGTACCATTGGGGCTCGAACCCAGGTCCCAAAGGTTACAGGCGTGCGCTTCTACCACGGGGGTGACTATACATCCGTTAACATAGGAAAATCAATAAATATACAAGGCAAAATGTGCCCTGATGACTTCATCTTCAACCTCCAGCCATACCAACTGTAACTTGCTCATTTCTCATCAAAAATGAAAACTGTAAACATGAAACTTGTAGTAAATTTTCTCATGGTTTCAGAAATGTAAAGCATTAAAACTATAGATCAAAGATAAGCATGAATTTTAATGGCCCTAATATGAACCCTAAAAATCTCAGAAATTTCAGTTTCAAAATTCTCTAAGCTCAAGCAAAATTAATGGAAACCATGGACATGGTTAGATTCAGGGCAATGATATCTACATGTTTTGTTCACAAATAAATCATTGATGATGCTTGTATGAAGAGTTCCAAAGTTAAAAGAACTTACCTCAAAACTGGAAATCGTGTTTTGAGTTTGAGCTTGTTTCAAGTGATAGTGATGACCAGGTTAGCTTCCTTGAGGTCCCAGGAAGCTAATGCAATGATTATCTTGAGCAATGGATGGCTGAAATGGTATGGAGAAGTCAATGTGCAGAGCTCTATTTTTGAAAATGGAGGATGGTGTTAATGGTGTTACAGTTCTATAACAGGGTGTGGGATCCACTCTATATGATGTTTAGAAACTTTAGAAGCCAAAAGGCCAAGAAATGCATGAGTAGATTATGAGTTTCAAGTTTTTGGTCAGTTTGTGTGAAAATGGAAGTGTGAAGTGTGATTTCGAGTTCTAGGTGTTTTCAAGGCTTCAACATTCGTGTGTTTGTGTCAAATGGTTTGTGTATGTATAAACAAAAGTGTTTGAGAGCTTTGGACCATCATAATTACAAGTTTCTAGCTTTTGGCTAGGTTACTTGATTTTGAAGAAAAGAGGGAAACATGTTTCAAGGAGAGGTACAGGCATGGGATGGGTGATTGTAAGTTTTTGAAACATTTCTCATGAGTTATAAGACCTGTTTGATCAGAAGAGAACAAGTGCAAGGCTCAAGAACAAGTTTTGTACAAAAAGTCACTTTATCAAAATGGCAATGTAACCTTTCTTCCAAAAATGGATATAAAGCATGTCCATGCATTTAATGCTTGAAGTGACGCCTCTAACAGCCGTGTAAACCATTAATTATGGAGTGCCTAACAAGTTTGAGGCCTGCAAAGTAGTGTTTATGCAGAAAAGTTATAGATTTCATGGAGATCTACAACTTTAATGTTGGAAGTTTCTCTTGAATCATCTTGCATCAGGGTGACAAATTTTCTCAACGTTATGAAAAAACATGAAATTTCCAACACTTAGAAAAATTTCTAAGTTTAGAAATTTTGACTTTTCAAAATGAAATCTTGACTTTTTGATTTCTTGATGAATAAGTTTCATATTTTGGCATGCTTTGATGAATTATGATCTTTGGCACTTGAATTTGACCAAAAAGTCAAAGTTTGACTTTTCAGTATACAGTTGACTTTTGATCACTTGACTGCAAAATTCATCTGTCAATCCAATGGACTTGCTGTGTTTTGAACCATGTCATTAGGCAAAAATGATGCAATTGGACTCTTGAGATCATGCCTTAAACCAATTGATCATTTTCTAGGTCAAAAATCAGAAATTGACCCTTCCTAATCAAAACCCTAATTTTGACCATTTTGCCCTTTTGGAGATTTGATCAAACTTCTTGAGGAATTGTGGTCCAAACTTGATCAAATGATACATATGAGTTTAAAAATGTTAATGGGGATAAAAAATTATGAATTTTGACTGTAACTTGACCATAGTTGACTTTTTCCCCCAATACAACTAATTTTTAGGTCAACTGCTCAATTGACTGATAAAAAATGTGATCCAGGGCTTGAAACTTGACATGAGTAATCTGGGGGGTCCATAATGATCCATGAAAATCATATGGGGAATAGAAAGTTCAAAAATACTTGTGCAAACTCAAACCCTAGTTTTGGTCATTAGTGCTTAAGGAGGTGTCTTGAGTTGATCAAACCCTAGTGCAGTCTTGAGCCCAAGGAGATCCTGTGAGCAAATTCTTGATAAGTGAGAGGGAAAATTTTGGGGTACAACAGACGTCAATCTCTTCTTCAATTTTGTAAAACTTCCTTCGCACTGAACATCCCATACAAAAGCACTACCTTTACAAGTCAACTTAGTAAATGAAAGTTCCAACTTAGAAAAACCTTCGATAAACCTTCTATAGTAACCAGCTAATCCTAAAAAGCTTATAATCTCAGTAGCTGACTTCAGAGTTTCCCATTGCAACACAATATCAACCTTAGATGGATCTACGGTAATGCCACTACCTGAGATCACATGACCAAGAAAACTAACTTCTTTTAACCAGAACTCACACTTGATCTCCAGGCGCAACCCATTCTCAAACTTGATACACTTTGAAAACTCTGCATCTGCCTCAGCGTAGTGCGGATAAAACTTAGCCAACTCAGAAAACTTGGCAGCATACTCAACAACCGACATATTCCCTTGTTTCAGCTCAAGGAATTCAATTTCCTTCTTACCACAAACAACTTCAGGAAAGTACTTCCTCAGAAATTCCCTACGGAACACAACCCAAGTGACATTCTCACCTGCAGCTTCCAATCTCTGACAAGTCTCTAACCACCAGTCATTAGCCTCGACTGCTAGCATATGAGTACCATACCGAACCTTATGCGCTGGAGTTCGGTCCATCACACGGAAGATTCTCTCAATCTCTTTCAACCAATCCAATGCTCCATCAGGATCATACTTTCCCTTAAACGTAGGCGGATTCTCTCTTTGGAAAGTCGCCAAACTACGAGATCCAGCATTCTCGTCAGCATTCGGCTGATTCTCCATTTCATGAGCCATTGCTTCTAAAGCAGCAACAAGTGCATCATCATTCCTTCCAGCCATCTTAACTTATCACTACAACATAAACAACGGTTAGAACTCGAATTAATAATACTCGATTGTTTGACAACTACGACTCAACAACAAGGTCGGACCAACCTTTGTTCTGATACCAACTTTGTAACACCCCAATTCTACCCGACAATTATAAATGTAAATCAAAGTTATAACATTCATGCAAACGAATCAGGATGCCAAAAATTCATCTTTAAAAACTCATTTCATTCAACGTGGATACATAATACTTTAAAACATCGGATGAACTATCAGCATAATAATTTACTCTCTTAATTCAACAATTTAAACATCTACACAACAGAATTCTTAGTAACATCTTTATCCATCGTTCAGTAACTTCAAAACAACATATACTTAGCAACAATAAAATTTAAGTTCTACAACGGAAATCATCATTAATTAAAAGCAACATGCGTTCATTCCCCCGAGTGTTACATATCAGAGCAATGACACCGACTCGAACTACTGAAGGTACACAACCTTCACTCTCGATTACCTGCACGTTACCAACATAAGGGTAACATTCAAACATAAGGTGTGAGATATCTAACAATATAATAAAACGTATGATAATTAATATATTAAATTAGATTACATAACATCACCACTTCTCATCTTATAATCAACAATAATCGCAACGGAAATACCATCAATATACACATTCACCGCATCAATACACAACTTCTTTATGCAATCATATAATGTGACTCAAAACTATGAAAATGCATGTGGTACCATTGGAGCAGAACTCCCATCTTAAAAAAAATCTTCCAATAAATAGAGGCATTAACAAGGCATAAGCCTTCATCTTAATATTCGCCAATACAGGCCATCTTAACGAACATAAGCTTCATCTTGAAATGCAATGTATGCGACACAATTATGAATGTAATGACAACACCATAATTAAAAACATCTCAACACAACATCATCATTGGCCATAAGTCTACATCTTAATAACTGCCAATTATTAGAGGCATCTCAACATCTTTCATCAACATCTTTCATCAACATCATTCATCATCATAATTCGTCAAACATCATTTATACATCATAATTCATCAAAAATCATTTATACATCATAATTCATCAAACATCATTTATCTTCATAATTCGACAAACATCATTTATACATCATAATTCATCAAACATCATTTATCATCAACTACTCAGCCATACAACAGTAAATCGTCAATCTTGCAACACTGACCATAGGCCTACGACATGATATTTCCTATAATTAATTAATCATCTAAGGCTTACCTCTAAATTACCAAACTTCTACATATTACTATTCTGTAATATTACATCTTTATCATCATTAATCCTACTGTTACAAACCAAATAGTAACCTACAATCATCTCATCCTCATCATTCTTCACAAAATTAATATAGCGATTAACGCGGGAATTAACTCTAATCCTTATTTGGAATACTAGGATTATCCTTCCTATTCTTCATTTTGATCCTTAAGAATTAAGTTCATCGCGTTATATATTCAACGCTTCAAACGGAACCTCAAACAGAGTCTGAAAATTCAAGTTACAGCCTTTGGAAAACGAATCTGTCAAAAACCAGACAACTTGGATTGACGCGTACTATCTTGGGTCGACGCGTACTGAACTGAACGCTACATGAGTCGACGCATACTCTCTTTGCATCGACTCATACTGAGTCTGAAACATTTAATGTATTGATACATGCTCCTACGTATCGACTCATCCTGAGTCTAAAAGTCTTCATGTATCGACGCATGACTCCTTCGTTTCGACTCATCCTGAGTCTAAAGGTCTTCATGTATTGACGCATAACGTTTGGGATCGACACATACTTTTTTGACATGGATATTTTCTACGATTTCACTGCATTTTCACTACAGTTTCCATACTTTAGGCCCTAAAAGCATCCTCTAATCATAGATAATCATCGATTATAGTTATCCTATACTTCTACATTAAATATACAGCAATAGGGCATCATTATTCATCTTTCAATCATCTATTCTCATCATACAACAACATATACATTCAATCATGAACAAGACAACATTTTCACATCTAATCCCATAAACCAATCATCATAAACCCTATTATAGAGTCAGAACCCCACCCTTACCTTGGATTGAAGGGTGCTCTATAACTTTTCCAATTGATTTTCCGTTCTGCCTCTTTTCCTCCTTTCCAATAACTTTCACGTTCTCTTCTTCTAACCCTTATTCTTTCTCTCTTTCTGCTTCTTCTTTCTCCTTATTAGTTCCTACAATAATAAAATAACCCTATTATTCTCAAAATACCTTAATGGGCTTAAGACTACTACACCCCCTTATTACTACTTCTATCCTTTAAAACAAGCCCACATCAAATAATATTATCCTTCTCATATTATTCCACAACTTAATAAAATAATTAATTCCAACTAATCTCAACAAAATATCTAACATAACAACACAACTTCACAAATATTCCAAAAATAATTTAATTAAATAATTAATTAAATTATGGGCGTTACAACTCTCCCCCACTTAGAATATTTCCGTCTTCGAAAATTTACCTTAATCAAACAACTCAGGACAGGAGTCCCGCATCTTACTCTTCAACTCCCAAGTTATGCTTTCTCCGGCAACTCCTATACAAACCACTTTAACCAAAGCAATATATTTACCCCTTAGAGTCTTTATTTCACGATCTGTGATCCGTACAGACATCATCTCCACCGTAAGATTATCCCGTACTTGCACATCATCCATATGTATCACATGAGATGGATCTGAAATATTCTTCCGGAGTTGTGTCACATGAAACACATCATGAAAATTCGAAAGATTAGGCGGTAAAGCCACTCTATAAGAAACATTCCCGACTCTCTCCAAAATATGATATGGTCCAATAAAATGAAAAGTGAGCTTCTTAGACTTCAATGTTCGCCCAACACCAGTCACATGTGTAACTCTCAAAATTACATGGTCACCCGCTCGAAATTATAAATCTTTCCTTCGCTTGTCATGATAACTCTTCTGTCTACTTTGGGATGCTTTCATCTTTTCTCGAATCAACTTCACCTTCTCAGTAGTCTCACGAACAAGTTCATGCCCAAGTACTACACTTTCACCAGATTCATGCCAACATAAAGGAGTTCTACATCTTTGACCATACAACGCTTCAAAAGGTTCCATCCAAATACTGGAATGGTAACTGTTATTATAAGTGAACTCTATCAACGGAAGATAAGCATCCCACGAACCTCCCTTCTCAAGAACACATGCCCTCAACAAGTCTTCTAACGATTGAGTAGTCCTTTCAGTCTGACCATTTGTCTGAGGATGATACATTGAACTCAACCTCAACTTGGAACCCAACGCTTCATGCAAACTCCTCCAAAAATTAGAAGTAAATCTTGGATCTCTATCTGACACAATGCACAAAGGAACACCATGCAGCTTCACAATCACACTAGTATAAATCTCATCCAACTTCGACACTAGAATATTAATGTTAATAGGAATAAAATGAGCCGACTTTGTAAGCCTATCAACAGTCACCCAAATCGAATCATGTCCTCTTATAGTATTAGGTAAACCAGTCCCAAAGTCCATTGAAATGTTATCCCATTTCCATTCTGGAACTTCTAACGGTTGCATCAACTCTGCAGGCTTCTGATGTTCAACTTTCAACTTCTGACAAGTCAAACATGCATACACAAACCGAGCCACATCACTCTTTATTCCAGGCCACCAAAACAAACCTTTCAAATCTTGATACATCTTTGTAGCTCCTGGATGAATACTCAACTTACTTCTATGACTCTCTTCAAGTATCACTTTCTTCATCTCAGCATCATCAGGAATACAAATCCGGTTACGAAATCTTAACACACCCTGGGCGTATAGCTTAAAATCATTGTTCTCATACTGATCGATCCCAACCATCGAATCTACCAGTTTCACGTCCAACTTCTGAGCTTCTCTGACACTGTCTAGAAATTCATTATTAATCTTAAACATACCCAACATAACACTCTACAGCGTAATTTCGCAAACTAAGCTTATATCTCTGAACTGTTCAATTAATTCCAACTCTTTAACCATCATTGCCGACATATGTAAAGTCTTTTGACTCAACGCATCAGCTACCATACTCGCTTTTCCTGGATGATAATTCAAACCGAAATCATAATCCTTTAACAATTCCAACCATCTTCGTTGCCTCATATTCAACTCCTTCTGATTGAATAAATACTTTAAGCTCTTATGGTCACTAAACACTTCAAATATAGAACCATAAAGATAATGCCTCCAAATTTTCAACACAAAGAAAACTACAGCAAGCTCTAAATCATGCGTAGGATAGTTTTTCTCATGAGTCCTCAACTGCCTTTATGCATAAGCAACTACCTTATCATTCTGCATAAGTACACCTCCTAAACCCATCTTAGAAGCATCACAATATACCACAAAAGGCTCTCCTGGATTAGGCAACGTCAAAATCGGAGCCGATGTCAATCTCTTCTTCAATTCTGTAAAACTTCCTTCGCACTGAACATCCCATACAAAAGCTCTACCTTTACTAGTCAACTTAGTCAACGAAAGTGCCAACTTAGAAAAACCTTCGATAAACCTTCTATAGTAACCAGCTAATCCTAAAAAGCTTCTAATCTCAGTAGCTAACTTCAGAGTTTCCCATTGCAACACAACATCAACCTTCGGTGGATCTACAGCAATGTCACTACCTGAGATCACATGACCAAGAAAACTAAGCTCTTTTAACCAGAACTCACACCTGGACAGCTTTGCATACAACTTCTTCTCTTTCAAAACTTGCAATACTACCCTTAAGTGTTATGCATGCTCTTCTTCTGACTTAGAGTAAATCAAAATATCATCAATAAACACCACAACGAACCATTCCAAATAAGTATGAAAGATACGATTCATGTATTCCATGAATACTCTCGGCGCATTAGTAACACCGAAAGGCATCACCGAATACTCATAATGTCTATAACGCGTTCTGAAAGCCGTCTTCTGGATATCTTTATCCTTCACTTTAATCTGATGGTAACCCGACCTCAAATCAATCTTACTAAACACACGAGCATCCACCAATTGGTCCATCAAGTCATCTATTCTTGGAAGCGGATACTTGTTCTTAATTGTCACTTTATTCAACTGTCTATAATCAACACAAAGCCTCATACTTCCATCTTTCTTCTTTACTAACAACACTGGAGCCCCCCATGGCGATACACTTGGTCTTACAAACCGCTTTTCAAGTAACTCCTCCAATTGCTTCTTTAACTCTTACAATTCAGATGCAGACATCTTGTATGGTGCCATAGATACAGGTCTGGTACCATGTACAAGATTAATAGCAAATTCAACTTCCCTCTTCGGCGGTACATCAGGAATTTCATCAGGGAAAAATTCAGGAAATTCACACACCACCTACAATTCCTAGATTATAACTTGAGTCTCTACATATAGATACGCCATCAACGAGAACATATGTGCTTCCTCTTGAATCAACTTTCTCAACTGTTTAGCAGACAACAGACTATCTCCCTCTTCTTCAAGAGTAGAAAATCTCACAGACTTGTCATAACAGTTAATATGAACATAGTTATGCTCTAACCAGTTCATACCCAAAATCACATCCAAACCTCTTAGCGGTAAACAAACCAAATCAACAGCAAAGACTCTATCGAAGATCGACAAGGGACACTTCAAACACACAAAAGAAGTAGTCACTGATCCCTTGGTTGGAGTATCGGTGACCATTTCTCCATTTAAAGAAGACAACATAAGACCCAATCTTTCAACATAATCAGCAACAATAAATCAATGAGTAGCACCGGTATCAATAATAGTAATTAAAGGAGTACTATTAATGAAACATGTACCTCTAATAAGTCTGTCCTCTGTAGCTGCCTGATCCTCAACCAAAGTAAACACTTTACCACTTGTCTGCGCCCTCTTTGCTTTCTGAAACTGACTACCGATGTGCCCTTCTTCACTACAGTTGAAACAAATCACATCCTTATGCTTGCACTCAGATACAACATGGTTGTTCTTACCACAACGGAACACCTCTTCACTTCAGTAGTACACACATTACTCTTATGCCCAATTTTCCCACATTTAAAACAAACCACACTAGCAGGAGCATCTCCTCCACTAGTCATTTGACCCTGAGCAACTTTCTGTTTACCTTTACCAACTGGGGTATCATAAGGCATACCATAATTTTGTTGGTGCTTACCTCTCTTCTCACTAATGATCTTGTAATGAGCATTATTATCCTCTTCATAAATCCTACAATTGTCAATCAAATCAGCAAAGACACAGATCTTCTGGTATCCAACTGCCTTCTTGATCTCCAGGCACAACCGATTATCAAACTTGATACACTTTGAAAACTCTGCATCTGCCTCAGCGTAGTACGGATAAAACTTAGCCAATTCAGGAAACTTGGCAGCATACTCGACAACCGAGATATTCCCTTGTTTCAGCTCAAGGAATTCAATTTCCTTCTTACCACGAACATCTTCAAGAAAGTACTTCCTCATAAATTCCCTACGGAACACAGCCCAAGTGACATTCTCACCTGCAGCTTCCAATCTCTGACAAGTCTCTAACCACCAGTCATCAGCCTTGACTGCTAGAATTTGAGTACCATACCGAACCTTATGCCCTGGAGTGCAGTCCATCACACGAAATATTCTCTCAATCTCTTTCAACCAATCCAATGCTCCCTCAGGATCAAACTTTCCCTTGAACATAGGCGAATTCTCTCTCTAGAAAGTCGTCAAACTACGAGATCCAGCATTCCCATCAGCATTCGGCTGATTCTCCATTGCATGAGTCATTGCTTCTAAAGCAGCAGCAATTGCAGCATCATTCTTTCCAGCCATCTCAACTTTCACTACAATATAAACAATTGTTAGAACTCGAATTAACAATACTCGATTGTTAGACAACTACGACTCAACAATAAGGTTGGACCAATCTTTATTCTGATACCAACTTTGTAACACCCCAATTCTACCCAATAATTATAAATGTAAATCAGAGTTATAACATTCATGCAAACGAATCAGGATGCCACAAATTCATCTTTAAAAACTCATTGCATTCAACGTGGATACATAACACTTTAAAACTTCGGATGAACTATCAGCATAATAATGTACTCTCTTAATTCAACAATTTAAACATCTACGCAGCGGAATTCTTAGTAACATCTTTATCCATCATTTAGTAACTTCAAAACAACACATACTTAGCAACAATCAATCTTAAGTTCAACAACTAAAATCATCATTAATTCAAAGCAACAAGCGTTTATCCCCCCGAGTGATACATATCAGAGTAATGACACTGACTCGAACTACTGAAGGTACAGAACCTTCACTCTCGATTACCTGCACGTTACCAACATAAGGGTAACATTCAAACAGAAGGGGTAACATATCTAATAATATAATAAAACATATGATAATTAATATATTAAATTAGATTACATTAAATCACCACTTCTCATCTTATAATCAACAATAATCGCAACCGAAATACCATCAATATACACATTCACCACATCAATACCCAACTTCTTCATGAAATCATATAATGTGACTCAAAACTATGCAAATGCGTGTGATACCATTGGATCAGAACTCCCATCTTAAAAAAAAATCCAATAAATAGAGGCATCAATAAGGCATAAGCCTTCATCTTAATATTCGCCAATATAGGCCATCTTAACGAGCATAAGCTTCATCTTGAAATGCAATGTATGCGACACAATCATGAATGTAATGACAACACTATAATTAATAACATCTCAACACAACATCATCGTTGGCCATAAGCCTACATCTTAATAACTGACAATTATTAGAGGCATCTCAACATCTTTAATCAACATCATTCATCATCATAATTCGTCAAACATCATTTATACATCATAATTCATCAAACATCATTTATACATCATAATTCATCAAACATCATTTATCATCATAATTCGTCAAACATCATTTATACATCATAATTCATCAAACATCATTTATCATCAACTACTCAGCCATACAATAGTAAATCGTCAATCTTGCAACATTGGCCATAGGCCTACGACGTGATATTGCCTATAATTAATTAATCATATAAGGCTTACCTCTAAATTACCAAACTTCTACATATTACTATTCTGTAATACTACATCATTATCATCATTAATCCTACTGTTACAAACCAAACAGTAACCTACAATCATCTCATCCTCATCATTCTTCACAAAATCAATATAGCGATTAACGTGGGAATTAACTCTAATCCTAATTTGGAATACTAGGATTATCCTCATCATACTCTCTTTGAATCGACTCATACCGAGTCTGAAACACTGCATGTATCGATACATGCTCCTATGTATCGACTCATCCTGAGTCTAAAAGTCTTCATGTATTGATGCATGACTCCTTCGTGTCGACTCATCCTGAATCTAAAGGTATTCATGTATTGACGCATAATGTTTGGGGTCGACATATACTATTTTGACACAGATATTTTCTGTGATTTCACTGTGTTTTCACTACGATTTCCATACTTTAGGCCCTAAAAACATCCTCTAATCATAGATAATCATCAATTATAATTATCCTATACTTCTACATCAAATATACAGCAATAGGGCATCATTATTCATCTTTCAATCATCCATTCTCATCATACAACAACATATACATTCAATCATGAATAAGACAACATTTTCACATCTAATCCCATAAACCAATCATCACAAACCCTATTATAGAGTCAGAACCCCACCCTTACCTTGGATTGAAGGTTTCTCTATAAATTTTCCAATTGATTTTCCGCTCTGCCTCTTTTCCTCCTTTCCAACAACTTTCACGTTCTCTTCTTCTAACCCTTATTCTTTCTCTCTTACTGCTTCTTCTTTCTCCTTATTAGTTCTAACAATAATAAAATAACCCTATTATTCTTAAAATACCTTAATGGGCTTAAGACTACTACACCCCCTTATTACTACTTCTATCCTTTAAAACAAGTCCACATCAAATAATATTATCCTTCTCATATTATTCCACAAATTAATAAAATAATTAATTCCAACTAATCTCAACACAATATCTAACATAACAACACAACTTCACAAATATTCCAAAAATAATTTAATTAAATAATTAATTAAATTACAGGCGTTACAAATCGCTCCAAAGATTTATTTTGATTTCTTCTCCAGTTCAAGTCAGAATTTAGACTTAGTCCAATTTCTGTCAACAATCACTCTGGATGGCATCTATAAGCCCATCTCCACCAACTATCCATCATTTCACCAAATGGCGTCTTTAAGCTCATTACCTACACAATCAACCACATGGTCATCAAGTGCAAATTTCTGGGCACTCTAGTATTCAATCATCTTCCACCTTCAAGTCACGAATGGAAGATTCGCCAATCTAACTCTTCAGGCATAAAAAGATTGAACAGGGGCAGCTGTTGTACCCCAAAATTTGCCCTCTCAATTCTCAAGGGTTTTCTCACTAAGATTATCAAGATTTAAGCTTGCACAAGTGCATTGGGATTTTCCATTACGAAACTTAAAAGGAAACTGTCAAAAAAGGGAGAAAACAGATAAAAATAACATTTTGACAAATTTGGAGAAAATTAGGCCTCCTTCGATTTAACACCCTTCGATTGACTTTTGGCCTCCTTCGATTTCTCAAAAACTACTGCTATCATGCCTCTTTCGTCTGGGCATTTGACTTCTTGTTGCAGGCTTTGTTTGTGTCTTCCACTGCCTGAATGCTTGCAATCGATGGCCATGACATGCTGGCCACACGTGCCCCCTACAAGGCAAACCTTTCGATTCACCAAGTGTGCTTCCTACAAGCCTGCTTTGATTTGGACAAGTTTACTGCCTATAAACCCTGCTTCGATTGGGCATACATTGTCTGCATGCTTACTTAGATTGGACAAGTATGCTATCTGCATGCTTTCTTCAATTGGACGAGTATGTTGTATGCATGCTTGCTTCAATTGGATAAGTTTGGTGCCTATATGCTTGTTTTATTTGGGCATGAATCCTTCAGCACAAGGTCAAACCTTTCGTTTGGGCATTTAACTTCCCTCATGCTAAACAGTCACAAGATAGGGACCTCCCACGTACACTCTTTCGTTTTGCCACATATGACCATGGGAAGGCAAACCTTCGATTGGACAAAAGTTACTTACATACACAGCTTCGATTGGAATGTTGATTCCCTTCGAATCAGCTTACTTCAAATCCAAGCTAAACCATTCGCAGCAAGTTTTGTTAAAAGCAAGTCTGAGCAAATCTCATAGCCTTACCCTACTTGTCAGGCTACTTTGCTTCCAAATATTTATATAATAAAAAACAAAAGGGTTCAAAATAGTACATGCAGTTGAATATGGCCAAATCGAAAGACAAGCCATTGTTGGAAACATTCAAATTCGTTTTCTCTTGAGTTTGGTCGAAGGCTGGATCTGTAGGGCCAAAATGAAAGACAGGGTATCCGATTCAAAGGGTTAAGTTGCCCATAGGTCAGGCTACATAGGCCTTCAACTTGTGCTTCACTCCATATTAAATTGTTCTTCAAGCCAACTTTCTCTTTATGACATCACAACCTTTTTAGAAAGTTTTTTAGCCTTGCGCCTATCTCTTCTGCATATTTTCCCCCTATAAACTAGGAGCCACCCATATAAACCATTGATTTTGTTGCTTTTATCTTGGGGTTATAAAAATTTGACACAATTGGATGTTGGCCTTTAAGAAACTATATTTTATTCTTTCACAAAGCTACAACATGTCAATTTTTCTCTCTATAAATAGAGGAATTTTTTGCAAAGGCAAAAGGAGGATCTTTGGACCAGAGGAATAAATCCCCAAACTTTCTCAAACACAACAAAAAACTCTTAAGTCCTTAAACACTTGTGAAGAACAAACCCAGAATCACACTCACCTCCTTCGATTCTGAAGAACTCCCCACTCTTCAGTATCCTTCGAATCTAGTGTGGAAAGAAGCATCACACTTGCTTTCTTTCTTCCTTCAAATCCAGTCTCCAAGGCCAAGCTTCAGGCCCCCCCCCCCCCCCCTTCAAATTCAGGAGAACCCAGGGCCTCCACTCAAGGTCTCACATCCATTCAAGGCTAAAGCAAGGTAAGTTACTCTTACCTTTGCATCCTTCGTTTCAATCATAACATTTATATAATATTTGCCTCCCTTTCATTTACACCATTTGAATCTATTTTTATGGCTAATCTTTTTGTTCCTTGTTGCTTGAGTTCATTAAATATACTTTAATATTTAGTTTGGCCATAAGACAAAGGTTAACATGGCCTTAGGCCATGTTTCCATTTTATGTCCCAAACGAAAGAGACAGGGGGAAGAAAGACATGAAACGAAGCTTTGGGCTTCAATGCTAACTTCCAAGCCCATCAAGAATGCATGCTCATGTTGACTTCCAAGCCCCCAGAAAGCCAGAATCGAATTCCATAAATTACTGATTCCAGGCCTAATCGAATAAGGTAGCAAGGCAACCAGGCAGAACTAGAAGCCATGCCCGGCTGCTGCCAGTACCCAATTGGAGATGACCAGCTGCTGCCAAGGCCCGATCGAAGGCCATGACTTGCTAGATGCCAACCCCCAATCAAATAAGCTCTTTTGTTACTTCATTTATTTTAATTTTTTTCCTTTACATTTTCCTTGACTTTCAATATGGTTGTAATAGTGTAGGACTTTTCTTTTCTGCATTTTTATTGCTTTATACAAATGCTAGTAAATAGGTGTGTATGGCAAGATAAAATAAACAAGTAGACAACCCAAAAATCAAATACAAAATGCATGCAATCAAACACACTTTCACACATGCACCCTTAGGGTAATTCCACTTGTTGCCTTATAAAAATGGTCATGTTATGCATGTGGGATATCTTAGCAAAAACAATCATAAATACAAGATCATAGTCCCTCGGTGACGCTACGAATGTTTCCTTACAAATGAACTTAGTTCCTCAAAGAGTGTGATATGGTGGGAGAACTGACTTGGGTGTTTTGCGTTTTATCACAAATGTTGCGTTAGCAAGAGTCGCCACCGAATTTTCTTTTATCCAAAAGGAAAGGTAAAAAATCACAGGAAAGACCTTTGAGATTATTTCTTGAGTTCGGGGGGTAGATTATGAAAAGGGAAGGTGTTGGCACCCTTTTCATCCATGGTTTTCCATGGGTTCTTAGTTAGTTGCAAGATCACTTGATTTTGTTTGAAATTGTGCTTTGTGTGGTTTTTGAAAGTATTTTGTAAAGAGGCCATTGTTTAGGCAATCTTTGTAATGATTCTCGTTCTTAAGAATGTTACAAAGATGTTTGATATTTTGAAAATGTTTTCAAGTTCATTAGAGGTTTTGAAAGTGTAAGTGTTTGTTTTTGAAAATAGCAAGGATGTTTTGAAATTGAGTAAGTAATTTGGAGCATTCTACCTACTCAAAAGTCTTTCTTGTTTATTTTCTTTTCCTTTGACATTGTTATCTTACCATTGATTTGGTAAGTAACCTTATATTTGGATGTAAACGGGATGGGCTTGGATCATCATATAACCATGATTAGCAATGTTGCAAGGTATATTAGCATTATCTTTTTAGGGACTAAGATCATTTGAAAGGCAACTTAGATAGCGTCATCGAGGGACCATGATCTTATATTTTGCTTGTTTTTGCTAAGATACCTCACATTCATAATATGGCTATTTTGTAAAGGCAACCAAGTGGATTTACCCTAGGGGGGCTTGTGTTCAAGTGTATTGTTTTCATGCTTGACTTTGTCTTTGATTAGGGTTTTCTAGTTGGTTGGTTTTAGTCTTTCCATACAAACCCTAATTACTAGCATCTTATACATAAAGCAAATAATTGCGGAATTTAAAGTTACTATGCTATTACATTACTTGTGGGAGGGGGGTGTACAAATTATAAATGGGGATTGCAAGAAAATAAACCTAATTACAACCATATTGAATTTGTACAAGAATTGAAATAAATAATTTACAAGATTAATAAATGTACAAAAATGTGAAATGTAAAGTAAATGGATATTTTTTTGGATTTTTTATGAGAAAAGGGGTTTTGATTTTAACCTAATTAACTAGAAGAAAATAATTAATTAAACCTAAATTTACTAAGAAAAGATTTTAAATAAAAACCCTAAATCTATTAATTGATTAAAAAGAAATTAAGTTTAAGAAAAGTAATTTTGGTATTTTTGTCTTGAATATAATTATAGTGTTATAAAATATTTTTGGCCTTTTTTATATTAAAATAATATATTTTAATTGGTGTAAAAGAAAATAACTAAAACCTATTTTTTAATTAAATTTACAAAGATAATTAGTGAAATAAATAAAGTATTGATTAAATAAAATAATTTTTGTGAGAAAAAATAAATAAACTATGTCAAAATATAAATCTATTATTTTTTTATGATTTTTTAATATTAGAAAAATAATTAAGAAAACAAATAAATACAAGGAAAATAAAACTGGGCCAGGGGTGTGAGTAGCCTGCAAGGGGGTTAGAAAGCAAAAACAAAAACAACAAGGCCCAAGGAGGCACAGCGCGTGCCAAAAAAGAAGTCAGAAAATGCAAAAAATGTAAAAAAAAAACAAACAAATGGGTGCCACTGGGGCTCGAACCCAGGTCCCTTTGGTACAGGCGCGCGCTTCTACCACTGGGGTGAATATACATCTGTTTATATAAATCAAACAAAAAATACATATGGCAAACACGTTCCTGAGGCCAACTTCATCTTCAACCTCACGCCCAGCCAGAACCTCTGTAACTTGTTCAAATCTCAACAAAAATGAAAACTATAAACATGAAACTTGTAGAAAATTTCCTCACGGTTTCAGAAATGTAAAGCATTAAAACTATAGATCAAAGACAAACATGAATTTCATTGGCCCTAATCTGAACCCTAAAAATCTCAGAAATTTCAATCTTAAAATTCTCTAAGCTCAAACAAAATTAATGAAAACTATGAGCATGGTTAGCTTTAGGGCAATGATATCTACATGTTTCATTCACAAATAAATCATTCATGATGCATGTATGAAAAGTTCCAAAGTTAGAAAACTTACCTTGCAAGAGGGTATCGGGTTTGGAGTTTGAGAAGCTTTCAGTGAGTTCCAATGATTGGGTTAGCTTCCTCAAGTTCCCAGGAAGCTAATGGGATGCTTAGCTTGAGCTGAAAGTACCTGAGGAGTTCTGGAAAAGTTCAAGTGAAAAGCTCTGTTTTTGAAAATGGAGGATGGTGTTAATGGTGTTACAGTCTTGTAACAGGGTGTGGGGTCAGTTCTAAATGATGTTTAGAAGCTTTAGGAACCAAAAGGCTTGAAAACGCACGAGGGAGTTATGAGTTTCAAGTTTTTGGTCAGTTTATGTGAAAATGGAGGTATGAGATGTGATTTTGAGCTCTTGGTGTTTTTAGGGGTCAAGCATGCGTGTGTTTTGTGGCAAATGGTTTGTCTATGTATAAGCGAAAGGTCTTGAGTGCATTGGCAAGTCATAAGTACAAGTTTTTAGCTATTTGCTATGTTACTTGATTTTCAAGAAAAGTGAGAAACCAAGTTTCAATGTGAAGTACAAGCATGGACTAGGTGATTGTAAGTGTCTAACAAGTTTCTTATGGATTATGGTACTTGTATGATCAGAAGAGAACAAGTGCAAGGCTCAAGAACAAATTTTGTGCAAAAAGTCATTTTATCAAAATGGCAATGTGCACTTTCTTCCCAAAATGGATATAAAGCATGGCCTTGCATTTAATGCTTGAAATGAGACATCTAACAACTTTGCAATCAATTAATTATGGAGTGCATAACAAGTTCGAGGCCTGCAAAGTAGAGTTTATGTAGCACAACTTTGAATTTGAATTTTGTTCATCACAAAATGCCTTGTAATTCAAGTCATAAAACCCTAACTTCATCTCTTCGATTCTCCCTTCTCAAAAATGATATGAAGGAGTTCTTGGATATTTTGAAAAGCTTGCAATGTGATCTACAACCCATCTTTAAATTGATTTTGAAGATTCCCCTTTGAACTATATGAAAAAGTGCCATGAAGTTGGGTCAAAATACTGACTAAATTAGGGCAAAAATTTCACTAAGTGTTTTGTTTCATGGCCATGTATTCTTAAAATTATAACTTGAGATCCAAGAACTTTTGGAAGGATTTGTGTAAAGAAAATTTGTATATTTCATGGAGATCTACAACTTTCATGTTGGAAGTTTCTCTTGAATCATCTTGCATCATGGTGAATAGTTTGCTCAAAGTTATGAAAAAATAAGAAATTTCCAACACTTAGAAAAAATTTTAAGTTTAGAAATTTTAACTTTTCAAAATGAAATCTTGAATTTTGGATTTCTTGATGAATAAGTTTCATATTTTGACATGTTTTGATGAATTGTGATCTTTGGCATTTGAATTTGACCAAAAAGTCAAAGTTTGACTTTTCAGTATGCAGTTGACTTTTGATCAGTTGACTGCAAAATTCATTTGTCAACCCATTATACTTGAAATGTTTTGAGCCATTTCATTAGGTCATAATGATGCAATTGGACTCTTGAGATCATGCCTTAAACCAATTGATTATTTGTTAGGTCAAAAATCAGAAATTGCCCTTTCCCAGTCAAAACCCTAATTTTGACCATTTTGTCCTTTTGAAGATTTCATCAAATTTCTTGAGGAATTATGGTCCAAACTTGATCAAATGATACATGTGAGTTTAAAATGTTTATGTGGATAAAAAATTGTGAAGTTTGACTGTGAATTGACCATAGTTGACTTTTTCCCCAATACAACTGATTTTTAGGTCAACTTCTCAATTGACTAAGCAAAATTGTGATCCAAGGCTTGAAACTTGACATGAGTAATCTTGGGGGTCCATAATGATCCATGAAAGTCATATGAAGCATTGAAAGTTAAAATATCCTTGTGCAATTTCAAACCCTAATTTTGGTCATCAGTGCTTAAGGAGGTGTTTTGAGCTGATCAACCCTAGTGCAGTCTTGAGCCCAAGGAGATCTTGTGAGAAAATTCTTGATAAGTGAGAGGGAAAATTTTGGGGTACAAAAGTTGCCCCTATTCAATCTTCTTAAACCTGAAGATTTATATTGGCGAGTTTTGCCATTCGTGACTCAAAGGTGGAAGATGATTGGACACTAGAGTGCCCAGAAATTTGCACTCGGTGATGTGATGGTCGATGGTAGGGGGAATGGGCTTACAGATGACATTTAGAAGGATGATGGAAAGTTTTTCGCAGATGGGCTTGCAGATGCCATCCATAAATGATTTTTGAACAGTATTTGTAAGCTAAAACTGAATGGGTGTCAGAATGGCGTCCGTGTCTGAAGCGTATCTGAGCTGAGTCTGAAAGTTGAATCTGAATGAGTATCAAAATGGCATTCGTGTCTGGAGCATATCTGAACTGTATCTGAAAGTTGAATCTGAATGAGTATCAGAATGGCATCCGTGTCTAGAGTGTATCTGAATTGTATCTGAAAGCCGAGTCCGAATGAGTATCAGAATGGAATCCATGTTTGGAGCATATCTGAACTGTATCTGAAAGCTGAATCTGAATGAATATTAGGATGGAATCTGCATCTGGAGCGTATTTGTATTGTATCTGAAATCTGAATAAGTATCAGAATGGCATCCGTGTCTGGAGCGTATCTGAACTGTATCAAAAGTTGAGTTTGAATGAGTATCAGAATGGCATCTGTGTCTGAAGCGTATCTGAACTTTATCTGAAAAGCCTTTGAAAATTGTTAATGGTAGCTATTGATTAATCTTATCCTGAAAAGGGTAAAACATTAGTTGTAGGCAATGTTATGATGCATGATACAATGATATTGGGATATATGCGTTCGTATTATCGATGTCTATGATATATGGATGTGATGTATGCATATGTGAGCTAATCTTCTCCACTGCTGTCGGATATGGGAAAATAAATCCCCGACTACTGCTGAGTATATGGAGCGTAAGTCTTTATGTTGTGAATTTGAAGTGTTGATGAATTTCTTTTTAGAGAAATAAACTTTGTTGTAAGGGAAATGTTGTGTGCTGCTTGTAAAATCCTGTTGGGAATCTTGAGAGATCGGACGACTTCTACTAGGGATTGATAATCGAAAACTCTGTTCCGCTAGGGATTAAACTGCACACTGCAGGGGATTTTATGGAAACAACTTGGAGAGATTTCGCTATCTCTCAATGCCATCAGTGATTGTCATTTTATTTTGTTCATTTATAAACAATAATTATGTTCAAATGCATATATGTTCAAAAATAAATCATTAGACGTTTTTGTAAACATAACACAAGAGTAAAGAAAACAGATAGTTTTGCACTTTCAAAGGGATATCTTTGTATTGATTTTGAGTAAGTATTTTTGTACAGTGAGACAAACATCCTAGTAAGAGAATGTCGTCGTAAAATGAAAATTTGATACAAAGAAAATATAGCTATGTGAAATAATCCCATGGGGTTCCCATTCTGCTATAGCATTCGTGTCTCTAAGCATCTTATCTATTTGTTTCCTTGTCTGAAGCTGATTGGATTGGTCAGAACCGTCGATTTTGCAGGTTGTCTGTAAGGTGGTCCCAACAGGACATAGTCATATGTTTTAATTCCCTAACTTTTTCCTGTACCGCCCTTTTGGATTTTTAGTCCACCGGGATACCCTTTCTTGCCCAAGTCGCCCTTTCTGGTTTTCAACTTGTCGGGTGTACATATTTTTTTTTGTTTTATCCCTAATTTTTTCCCGAACCTCTTTGGTTCGCCGGGATGCCCTTGTTTTTCCTAGGTTTGTCAACCTAGTGGGTCTCTTTATGCGTATTATATTTTGACTATGTCCGCATTCACAGGGTGCGGTAGGTCGTCGCCATCCATGGTGGTCAAGATCATTGCCCCATCGAAGAATATTCTTTTGATTACAAATGGTCCTTCGTATGTAGGAGTCTATTTCCCCATGGGATCACCTTGCGGTAGTATGATGCGTTTGATCACCAAATCCCTGACTTGATATACTTGGCTCCTGACCTTTTTTTTGAAAGCCTTGATCATCCGTTTTTATACATTTGACCATGACAGGCAGCAATAAGTCTTTTCTCATCAATCAAGTTTATATGATCAAGTCGAGTCTGGATCCAATCTTCTTTGTTCAGCCCTGCATCCTTCATAATTCTCAGAGAGGGGATCTGGACCTCAATAGGCAAGACAACCTCCATGCCGTAAACCATAGAGTAGGGTGTTTCCCCGGTTGATGTGCGAATTATGGTACGATACCTGTGGAGAGCGAATGGTAGCATCTCATGCTAGTCTTTGTATGTGATTGTCATTTTCTGTATGATCTTTTTGATGTTCTTATTTGCAACTTCGACAGTACCATTCATCTTTGGCCGGTAAGGGGAAGAATTGTGATGCTGGATCTTGAATTGCTCGCACAGGGCGGTGATCATAGTATTGTTTAGATTCGTACCATTGTCTGTGATGATCCTCTCTAGGATACCATACCGACAGATGAGATTATGTTTAATGAACCGGGCTACAACATTTTTGGTAATGGAAGCGAAAGGGGTCACCTTAACCCACTTCGTAAAATAGTCAATGGCCACTAAGATGAAGCGGTGCCTATTAGAGGCTATTGGTTTGATTTCCCCAATCATATCGATGCCCCACATAGCAAAGGACCAAGGAGCCATTAAGACATTCAGAGGAACTGGAGGTACATGCACCTTGTCAGTATAAACCTGACACTTGTGGTAGGTTCGAGAGTGTTGATAGCAATCTGCTTCCATGGTAGACCAGTAATAGCTTGCCTGTAGGATCTTCTTTTCCATCGTATGCCACTGGAATGGGTGCCAAAAGTGCCTTCATGTAGATCAACCATGATTTTTTCTGCGTCGACCTTGTCTAAGAACCAAAGTAACACAGAGTCATGGTTGCATTTGTAGAGAATGCCATTACTAAGGAAGAATTTAGCGGGTAATCTCCTTAAGAACTTCTTATCATTGACTGAAGCTCCTTCCGGGTATTCTTGAGCCTCGAGATACCTCTTGACTTCGTGAAACCAAGGTTGGTCCACTACTTCTTCAGTATTAATCTCGTGACAGTGATTGGTTCATCCATTCGTTCAATGGTGATCTGAGGAGCCTCGTTATCCCATTTAATTTTAAACATGGATGACATTGTGGCTAGTGCGTCTGCTAGCTGATTTTCTTCGCGCGGGAAATGCTCGAAGGTAATCTTCTCAAAATGTGGGATCAATGTCAGTACATGTTCTTTGTAAGGTATAAATTTAGGGTGTTTGGTTTCCCATTACCCTTTGATCTGGCTGATAACCAAAGCTGAATCTCCGAATACATTTAAGGATTTGATCCCCAAGTCTATGGCGGCTTTGAGACCAAAAATGCACGCTTCGTATTCTGCCATGTTATTTGTACAATTGAAGCATAGTCTTGCCGTAAAGGGAGTATGACATCCTTTAGGAGATATAAGTACAACACCAATACCATTGCCGAGTTCGTTGGATGCCCCATCAAAAACCAGGGTCCATCGGGATCTTTGTTCAGGTCCGTCATATGGTCTGAATTCTTCACAGTTGTTTACCACCATGATGTCTTCATCTAGGAATTCGAACTTCATGGACTGGTAGTCTTCCACAACTTGGTGAGCAAGGTGATCAGCCAGTACACTGCCCTTTATTGCTTTCTGGGTAGTATACTATATGTCATATTCTATCAGGATCATCTGCCATCTCGCTATTCTCCCAGAAAGGGCAGGCTTCTCGAAGATGTATTTTATTGGATCCATTTTGGATATCAATAAGGTAGTATGGGTCAGCATATACTGTCTTAGCCGGCGAGCAGCCCATGCCAGAGCGTAGTATGTTTTCTCGAGCAGTGAATATCTTGTTTCACAGTCGGTAAACTTTTTGCTCAGGTAATAAATAGCGTGCTCTTTTCGGCCAGACTCGTCATGCTGCCCCAGCACACACCCCCATTGAATTTTCCAAACAGTCAGATACATGATCAATGGTCTTCCCTCGACTGGTGGCATCAAAATAGGAGGCTCTAGCAGGTACTCTTTTATCTTGTCGAAAGTAGTTTGACACTCATCATTCCATTTGACTACTTTATCTTTCTTTAGTAATTTGAAGATTGGTTCACAAGTAGCTACCAGGTGAGAGATGAATCTAGCAATGTAGTTTAAACGTCCTAAAAATCCTCTGACTTCCTTCTCGGTACGAGGAGTCGGCATCTCTTATATTTCTTTCACCTTGGTAGGATATACTTCAATTCCTTTATTGCTGACAACAAAGCCTAGGAGTTTACCAGACCTCACTCCAAACGTGCATTTGTTTGGGTTCAACCTCAGCTTGTATTTTTTTTAACCTCTCAAATAGTTTATGTAAATGATCAAGATGCTCTTCCTCTGTTTGAGATCTAGCTATCATGTCGTCCACATAGACCTCTATTTCATGGTGTATCATGTCTTGAAATAGAGCTACCATGGCATGCTGATAGGTTGCCCCAACATTCTTCAGTCTGAATGGCATAACCTTATAGCAGAATGTGCCCCCACTGTGTGACAAAGATTGTTTTCTCCATGTCCTCAGGCGCCATTTTGATTTGGTTGTAGCCTGAGAAACCGTCCATGAAGGAAAAAACTTTATGTTGTGTCGTATTGTCAACTAGAACATCAATGTGGGGAAGTGGGAAATCATCCTTAGGGCTTGCCCTATTCAAACCTCTGTAGTCTACGCACATTCATACTTTGCCGTCTTTTTTGGACATGGGAATGACATTGGCAACCAACTGCAGTTAGGAGGTGACGGCCAAGAATCCGACATTGAATTGTTTCATGACTTCTGCTTTGATCTTCTCTGAAATGTCTGGTCGCATGTGACGGACCTTTTGTTTTACCGGTGGATAGTCTTCTTTTGTTGGTAGACGATGTACCACGATATCTGCATTACGTCCTGGCATGTCTTCATACGACCAGGAAAAAACCTCAACATATTCGTGCAGCAACTGAATCAGACGCTCTTTGACACTGGGTTCCATATTGGCACCCACTTTGACCTCTCTCTTGTCTTCTTCTGTACCTAGGTTGATTGTGTCCACTGGTTCCTCATGGGGCTGAATGGTCCTCTCCTCTTGTTGCAGTAACTTGGCGAGTTCCCCTAGTACTTCACAATCTTCCTCACCTTCGTCTTTGGCTTGGTAGATTAGATTTTCAGAGCCACAGAAGGCCATAGCAGAACCGTTACCCATGGGATCCTGAATGGATGTAGACCTGCATTGTGAGTGTGTGTAAGAGTATAGTTATCTTTGAAAAGGATAAAAATGTAAAAAGAAAAACAATGAGCACAAAGTTTGTATGCAAAAACGTCCATGATTCATTGATGTCATATGGAAATGAGATAATAACCCTTATAAATGGACCATTGTGCCTCGGGTAAGGCACAAGGTTTTAAGAGTCTGAATTTTTTTAATATTACAGATACGACAAAATTTAAAGACAAATTACTGTAGAATAAAAGTGATCGGGATGAAATCTCTAGCTTCCCAATTGCTGAGCCCTCCACTGACAGTTGGAAAATCCAATCCTCTAGGTCATAGTTGTCTTCATCATCCTCTACTGCATTGACTTCACGGTTACTGATCTTCAAGGGTGGTCCTCCGGCACGAGCGCGACGTATAACTTACTGGGCACCTGAAGTGAAACCCATACCTAATTTGTTAGATTTGTATGGGATATCTGGGAGCTGTCCTGAAATAGTGCACCCACGTTCTTCTATCACTGCCTTGGCATCTTTTAAACACGACATCTTGAGCGGAGGCCTTCTAATCTTGGGGACTTGAGACACAACCTTGGTTACGGCCACATCTTGCGGGACTTCTTCAAAGTGCTGGAATGGAGTTTCAATAAATTCACCATCTAGTTCCACATATCTGAAAGAATTTAAAGGACTGGCCATGTACTCTTCTTCTCCATGAACGGTGATGATTTTCCCCTGAATTGGATATTTTAGCATTTGATGCAACATAGAAGTAACGACACCAGCATTGTGAATCCATGGTAGGCCTAATAAGCAGGAATATGAAGGGAGAATATCCATTACATAAAAAGTTGAATCAAATGTTTGGGTTCCAACTTTTATGGGGATGTCCACTTCCCCATGCACCATCCTTTTTGAGCCGTCGAAAGCCCTCACTACTATGTTGCTTGGTTTAAATGTCAATCCTTCATAGTCCAGCCTATCAAGAGCCTTTTAGGCAACACATTCAGAGATGAACCAGTGTCAACCAAAAAATGAGCCAAGGTCATGCCCATGCATTCGACTGAGACATGTAATGCCGCATTATGCTTTCTCCCTCTGGGTGTTAAATCAGCATCCGAAAATCCCAAACCATTATTTGCAGTCAAGCTGGCTAAGCAGTCTTGGAACTGGTCGGTAGATATTTCTTGGGGTACATGGGCAGTTTTGAGGAATTTTACCAAGGCTTTTGCATGAGCCTCGGAACATAATAGTAAAGCCAGCATGGAAATTTTTGATGGAGTTTTCCTCAGTTGCTCGACTACGTTGTAGTTGCTTCTTTTTATGATCTTTAAAATTCCCTCCATCTCTTTTCGGGAGGTCTCAGGGATAGCTATTGTTTGTGCCTTCGTCCGGACAGGCTCAACCAGAATACCTTTTCCTCGAGTCTCATTTGACTCGGCAGCAGGAATTTCAGTAAGGGTGATAATAGGGATTGTAACAGTTTTGTCAACATGAGTATTAGCAAAGATGATTGTAGGACTGGGAATAGCCTTTGGAGGAGCAACAAAAACAGGAATGATTACATGTCCAGAAATAGCTTTTGGAGGAGCAATTTCTAGAGAGAAAACCCTTCCACTTCGAGTGATCTTGCTAGTCCCTGCGATATTACTGATATCAGAGTCATCTTTCTCAAAACTTGAATCTTCAGCAGCTCGCTAATCTTGCTTGACACCGTGGTAGTAGACATCACCTCCATAATTCCATGGGATGGTTTTGTCTGACTAATGGTTTCCTTACAGCAGATAGGGGAGGTAAATCCTGCTGAAATCCTGCTGATATACAACATCTATTCTTTCTCCGGTCAATATCAATTCAGTAAATCCTGCTGATGAACTCCCAATTAAGTGATTGAAGAAAGGTCCGGACAAGGTGCCCAAAAACATATCAACTAACTCTCTTTCAGATAGGGGAGGCTGGACTCTTCCTGCTAAGTCCCTCCACTTTTGCGCGTAGTCTTTGAAGCCTTCACTTGAAACCATGGCCATACTTTGGAGTTGAGTACAGGTGGGTGCAAGATCAGCGTTGTATTGGTATTGTTTGTAAAAGGCAGCAGCAAGATCTTCCCAGTTATGAACATTGGCTCTTTCTAACTGATAAAACCAATCAAGTTGAGTTCCAGACAGACTGTCTTGGAAGAAGTGTACCCATTAATCCTTGTCAGCGGTATGAGGCTGGATTTTCCTCACATAGGACCGGAGATGAATTTTAGGACATGAAACTCCATCATACTTGTCAACATTGTGATTATCAACGGAGCTACCTTAGGAACTGATGTAATTCTAACAGGTCTTTTGGTGGAGACCCTGGAAGAATTGTCGAAAATGGTCATGATGGAAACATCATTATAAGAAACAGTTGGAATAGAAGTCTTTTCAAACAAAATTTCCTTGTTATCTATTAGGCACTGAACGACTTCTTTCAAAAAAGGACAGTTGGTTGGTGAGGATAAACAGAAATGATAGCTTTCATCACAGCCTGGGAAAACACCGACATTCAACAAATTCTCTTTGATAGTCAGGAGTAGGATCACAAGTTCATCAACTGAAGTAACAAACATATCTTCCTCGACGGCGTTGACATCACGACTGTGTTTGGGCATTGGGGCAGTAATGACATTAGGCTTTTCTGGCGCATCAAATTCAATCTCTTCGGCTTCAAGGAGGTCTTGTACTTTGTTCTTTAGAGCCCAACAATTGTTAGTGTCATGGTCGGTACTCTCATAATGGTATGCATAACGAGCATTAGGATGATAGTGAGGAGTGTTTGTGTTAGGATTCTTTGGAGCATCCTTCAAAGTCACTAGATTGGATCTTAACAAATGCGGAAATACTTGAGATAGTTTCATATAAATTCGGGTGAACTCTCTGACAGGTCTTTCTGTTCTTGGTTGGTTGTTTCTTTGCTGAGCAGGTGCGGGTTTAGGAATCATGACAGCCCCAACCATTGGACGGTGTTCATCCCTATCTTGATTTCTCTGAGGATATATAGCAAAAACTTCTTTTTTCTGATGAATGGTTTCCTTACAACAGATAGGGGAGGTAAATCCTACTGATATACAACCTCTATTCTTTCTCCTGTAAATATCAATTAAGTAAATCCTGCTGATGAACTCCCAATTAAGTGATTGAAGAAAGGTCCGAACAAGGTGCCCAAAAGCATATAAACTAACTCTCTTTCAGATAGGGGAGGCTGGACTCTTCCTGCTAAGTCCCTTCACTTTTGCGCGTAGTCTTTGAATCCTTCACTTGAAACCATGGCCATACTCTGGAGTTGAGTACGGGTGGGTGCAAGATCAGCGTTGTATTGGTATTGTTTGTAAAAGGAAGCAGCAAGATCTTTCCAGTTATGAACATTGGCTCTTTCTAACTGATAAAACCAATCAAGTTGAGTTCTAAACAGACTGTCTTGGAAGAAGTGTACCCATAAATCCTTGTCAGCGGTATGAGGCTGGATTTTCCTCACATAGGACCGGAGATGCATTTTAGGACATGAAACTGTATCATATTTGGCGAACATCGGTGCTTTGAATTTTGGAGGAATGACAATCCCAAATACTAACCCCAACTCCTCAAAATCCAGTCCAAGAACTTTTTGGATTTCCATTGCACTTAACCGTTCTTCCAAATGCTTATACTTGTCGTCGGCTGGAAGATATTGTTCTTCATAATATCCTTTTTCTTCCTCTTCCTCTTCTGAATCTGGCTGGACAACTGCTTCCTTTCCTTTTCAATCTTGATTATCTTTCTCGCCAGATGATGTTGCAAAGTCCAGGGTCCTTCTTGCTTGCCCTTGGAATCTTCTTCCCATGTTCAGAACTCCGGTTATTTTCTTTTTCTTCTTTTTCTCTTCAACCATCAAAGTCTTCAACTCTTCTTGTCCTTTGGCTAGAGTTAAGAACATTTGTTGAAATTGATCATTTTGTTCTTGGAGGTCCTTCACCGTTTGCTCGAGATCCATCTTACTGAAATAAATAGTAGAAAGATGAGGAGACTTGTTGCAAGAAACCTTCTTATGTTATGATGAATGGTAAATGCATATGCAATAGTTTCAAGGATTTTAAAGATTCAAATTTGTTTTAGACAAAAAGGAAACACACGTTATATTAATAAATTAAAGCTTGAGTACATCAATGCCTCTTTGGTCAAAACAAAAACAAAAAACTCTAAGATAAAAAGGTAGTACGCATCCTCTTTGGTGTAATGTAGGCATTCAGGTTCCTCTCCTCATGAAGTTGCTTAGTAAGTTCCAAAACCTTCTTCTCGCTAGTGTAGAATTGGGCTTCGAAAGTATCTCGCTCCCCCTTGAGTTGTATCAAATCTCTTTGTAAGTCCTCAAGAGAGATGGGCATGTCAGGATGTAGGATAATGTATGGAACATCTCCTTCCATAACAGGCTCCATGATCAACGGGAGAATGGAGGGATAAGGCATCATAAGACTCTGAGCACGAGTTCGTACCCATTTGAGGTAAGGCTCCAGAGGGATGGAATTCTTATTCCCCAATGTCTTTCTATCTACCTTGTTTAACATCCTCCAAGCTCGGATGAATCTCTAGCGAAGACCTTGATCGTCGTTCTCGTAGTCAAATACCAAACCTTGAATGAGCATCTCATGTGGGTCATCCCTTCGGGTGTAACCAAACTGTCTTAAGGCTAAGCAGGGGTTGTAGGTGATACCTCCCCTAATGCCAAGTAAAGGGACATTAGGGAATTCTCCATAACGGTCGATAATAGTAACATTCTCTATGGATCGGGAATACCAATGAATGTTTGAATGTTTGAGCGTCATCAACCTTTGTGACCACCTTGAACCTTGCTCGTTCTTCAATAAAGGTTGGGGAAGATGCGAAATAAACCATCTTGCCAAGAGAGGAGTGCAACACATAAGGATACCTCTTTTCCTCATAGTTCGAGTGTGAAAAGAATGTAGGATGTCCCCTAGCAAAGTAGGCACCGGGTTATGAGACATGAAGATCTTGACGGCGTTCACATCTATGAGTAGGTCAGGATTTGGAAACAAAACCATCCCATAGATGAGGAGAGCCACAATTTCCTTAAAATCTTGTAGATCCAAAGAGTTTCAACAGTTTTGGGCTTTCTTAAACAAGAACTTCGCTAGGAAACCCTTGACACCACTCCTTGTTTCCCAATTGGTTGTGACATCAGATGATTGCAAGTGTAGAGCTTGACCAATATCTTCCGGCTTTGGATCTCTTTCTGTACCGTAGAAAGGTAGTTAATTGAGAATGGGAATCCTCAAGAGTTGGTAGAATTCTTCCAAAGTTGGCACAAGTTGATAATTGGGAAATATGAAGCAATGGTGTAAAGGATCAAAAAACTGAAAGAGCACCTTCATCATGTCTTCATCAGCGTTGGAGGTGACCAAGTTTAGTAGGCGACCATGTATTTCGGTAAATGGAGAATTTTCAGGAATCCTTGAAGCTAGCTCTTTGAGTTGAGGAGGAATCCTTACGAGATTGACTTGAATAGTTTTCCTGCAAATAGAATCCATGTCTTACAAAACAGAACAAAGATAAATCCCAAGATCCTTGAAATGGTTAGTGAATGAGTATGATGTTATGATGTTCATAATATTATGTACAAGTAAATATATACAAACAAAGCAAACAAGTCCTTAGGTTTAGGCTTGCGTGGAGTTTTATAGGTAAGTACCCTCTTGAAGTTTAGTTGGCTCAAACCTGTCTTAACAATAGTAATCGGGTTCTAAGGAGCTCAATATCACTGGTTTGTTTCCTTGAGCATTGTTTCAGCACAAGCCTCTTTAATGGGGACTGACATATCCCAAAAAACCAAACCTCAATGAGTGTAGTATCTCACTACGTCCTAATGGCCAAGTTGGTCAAGTAAAGGTTCTAAAAGTTCATTAGTGCTTCATGACATCACTCAGCGGCCCCGTGTTCTCCTTGACTACTCAAGGGCTACCGGTACCCATAAATATGTCGCACTAACATAACTATTGCTTAGACCATGTCGGTATACCCCACACAGTTTCCACAATGTATTGCTACTTACCTATAAGGTTTCCCAAATCCGGGTAAAGGATTCAAACCCAAACAAAGAACCATAATGTAAAGCATACAAGTCAAACAATGAAAGCAAGTAAATGTGATTTAACCCTAAGGTAACCCCACTTTTAGAATTTTCCCCAGCAGAGTCGCCAGTTCTATGATACGGTGGGAGAACTGACTTGGGTGTTTTGTGTTTTATTGCAAATGTTGTGGTTAGCAAGAGTCGCCACCGAATTTTCTTTTATCTAAAAGGAAAGGTAAAAAAGCACAGGAAACACCTTTGAGATTGTTTCTTGAGTTCGAGGGTAGATTATGAAAAGGGGAGGTGTTAGCACCCTTTTCATCCATGGTTTTCCATGGGCTCTTAGTTACTTGCTAGATCACTTGATTTTGTTTGAAATTATGCTTTGTGTGGTTTTTGAAAGTATTTTGTAAAGAGGCCATTGTTTAGGAAATCTTTGTAATGATTCTCGTTTGTAAGAATGTATACAAAGATGTTTGATCTTTTGAAAATGTTTTCAAGTTCATAAGAGGTTTTGAAAGTGTAAGTGTTTGTTTTTGAAAATAGCAAGGATGTTTTGAAATTGAGCAAGTATTAGGAGAATTATACCTACTCAAAAGTCTTTCTTATTTATTTTTCTTTTCCTTTGACATTGTTATCTTACCATTGATTTGTTAAGTAACCCTATCTTTGGATGTAAACGGGACGGGCGTGGGTCATCGTATAACCATGATTAGCAATGTTGCAAGGTATCTTAGCATTCTCTTTTTAGGGACTAATATCATTTGAAAGGAAACTTAGATAGCGTCATCGAGGGACTATGATCTTATATTTTGCTTGTTTTTACTAAGATGCCTCACATGCGTAATATGGCCATTTTGTAAAGGCAACCAAGTGGATTTACCATAGGAGGTGCTTGTGTGCAAGTTTATTATCTTCATGCTTGACTTTGTCTTTGATTAGGGTTTTCTAGTTGATTGGTGTTGTACCCCAAAATTTTCCCTCCCATATTTCTCAATACATTTAAAGTGAGGTCCTCAAATTGCTCAAGGAAGTCCAACTGTTGACCAGACAAACTCTCTCCTAAGGCAGTCTACCCCAAATTAGGGTTTCAGTTTTGTGATACGGTGGGAAAGAACTAACTGTTTTTGGAATGCTGGTTCGCGTTTTGCGTTCGTTTTTGCAAAATGTCGCGGTAAGCAAGAGTCGCCACCGACTTTTATTTTATCCAACAAGGAAAGCAAAAAAGCACAGAAAAATTCCTTTTTCGAGATGTTTCTCGGGTTCGGGGGGTAGATTATAGAAAGGGAAGGTGTTAGCACCCTTTCTATATGTGGTTATCCACGGGCTCTTAGGTACTTGCTCATATTGTTTTCAAAATTTGCTTTCTTTGTGTTTGTGGGTTTGAAGAAGTTTTTTGTTTGAAAGGTGTAAGTGTGAAAAAGATTTTGTTTTTTGAAAGAGCAAGTACTTAAGAACCATCTACCTACTTGAAAAAGGAATCGTTTTATGTTATCTTCCTTTAGACAATGCTATCCCACTATGAATGAGTAGGTAGTATCATTGTTGGAGTTTAAGGGTCAATTCGATTAAGGGACGTGCGGTCACTAAAGCAATGTTAGGACGGCTTAGCGGTAACCCTAATGTCTTAGATCATTTTATCCGAGGCAACCGTTTCGAGGCAACTATGATCTTTGGACAAGAGGACGACCTCTAAAGTGACCTATACTCAATGACCGCGTTACGAAGGCAACCAAGTGAGGTGTACCCTAAGAGTGCGCGTGTGCGGGTGTGTTGTTTTCGGTTAATTTTATCTTTGTACATGTCAATGGTGATCTAAGTTGATTTTAGGTTTAAACATTCAATCTTGTCATGCATACCCTATTATCAAACATCTAACAGTTTATAAGTTGCAGAAATTAAATTGCGGAAATTAAATTACAAGGCGTCGGGTATTTACATTGCCAAAAGAAACCCTTGAAAATTAAATGCAGAAAATAAATAAAGCGATAAAAATATTTAAAGCCCTATTAAGCTATTACATTCCAGAAACAGATACAATATTGAAATAAAATGGATCGCGTGCGGGAAATTAAATCGGGCGCAAGTTTTTAGGGTTTTGACCCTTTAATTAAAGAAAAGATTTTTTGGTTATTTTTTTAATTAAGAAAGAAATTAATCTAGGTTAATTATTAAATTAATAAATAAATTAATTAATAAAACTATTTTTGGGTTTTTGGTATTTAAAGAAATAAAAATAAATTTGATCAATATTAATAATACCTAATTGTCTAAGTTAATTTTAATTATTGCAAAATATATTAAAAGTTATTCCTAATTAAAACTAAATTAATTAAATTAATATTGTTAAAAAAAATAAAATGCTGAAATTTAATTTAAATAAGAAAATATTTTTTGGTTTTTAATTTTATAAAGAAAAAAAATGTGATTGGTTAGTTAATAATAAATATAATTTAAACAAACAAATAAATAAAATAAATATGAAATAGAAAGAATTAGAGGTTTGGGCCTGATTGTGGAGTCTGAATAGAAAATTCCATGGCTCAATTGTGCAGGCCTAGTTGACTTTCCTGATTCCATGTATACGCGCTGACTTTTACCCATGGTAGACCTCCAGGTTATGGCCACCAGATTTGGCCTTTGGCCATCTGGCTGTTGAATGATTGAGAGATCATAGTGGGTTGCACGCTTGGAATTACACTGGAACACCTGACTGGAAAATATAACAAATAATATGGGGACCTGGGATTCAAACCCAGGTCCTGTTGGATTTTGAACACACGCCACTACCACTCAGCCATCACGCTTCATCTGTTAATGTATTAAACAATAATAATAATATGGGATAACGTGTAATATGCCAGAATAAAAAAATAAAACGCGCGAATATTTGAACCAACCATAGAGGGACTGACGCGTCATCATCTTCTTCCTTCAACCCTGTAATTTTTCCTGCGGATTCATATCCGCAGCTAAATTTTTAGGTCAACCCTAAAATCAATTTTAGGCCATGAAAATTAAATCCCAGACCATGGTTATGCTCGTCTTCCTCCTCCGGTCATGTCTACGTCCATCAATGGAGCTAATTTTTCCTGTGAAAGAAATGCCCAAAAAACAAACTACAAAACCCTAGGTTCGGCTATGGGGTTACAGTCCATATAACTGCAATCAAACAATGCCAAAAGATCATAAATTTCATAAGCATCACAAATATGTCAAAGATTTGCCAGGAAAATGCAAGAATATGGAGTTACGATTTTGAATACAGGGCCATGAAACAGGATGCTTACAGTGCGTTTTGATGCGTATGGAAGCTTGCTTTGGATTGCAGAAGGTTGAGTAGACACCCAGCAATCGATTGGTGTTGAGTTTTGCCTTTGTAAACGCCTCTAAGTGTGATTTCAGTTTTGCACTTTTTCCACTTTTTCTCAAGTTTTGTTCTTGGTGTTCTTGCAGTCTCTAGGTCTCAAATTCGTGTGCCTTGGCTTGTATATGTAATGTGCAATGTATTAGGTCAACAAATTTGTCTTGAATCTTTCCACATGAACGCCTTGAGATTGGATTTGATTCACTATTGAAGACTTTCCAATTTTGTCAAAAACTCAATCTTTTTGCACATGGAATGCTTGATACGAATTTTATCATGATATTGATGATGATTAAGTCCTGAAAATAGAAAAACATCTCATATAATCAAGTTTTGGGATTTTATTTGATTTAAACTGATTTAAAATGAAATAATTCAATAAAAAATCAAATAAAACAATAAAATTGATAAATGGACACAAGGCTGAAGCTAGGACACGTGTGCAATGTGGTAAATCCAAATCAAGTGGAAAAGAATGGGCCCATTTGACAAAATTTGAAGTTTTGGGGATAGTTGACTTTTGGCAATTTTGCAAAAATTCCCAACTTCAGCAATGCATAACTTCTTCAAATTTGAACTTTTGGAAGTGTTCTTGGACTTTTTAGAAAGCTTGAGATGTCCTCTAACCAACCCTTTTTGTCTCATCTTATTTTGATATTCCATGCTCAAGTTATAAGCTTTGAAAAAAAAGGTGTTTTTGTTGACTTTCAAAAATGACCTATAATGTCCAAATTTTTAACTTCTTGTGAGTGCATTTTCTGATCTTGAGGTATGAATATGGATTGTAGGAAATTGCATCATCTTCAATATGAGCTTTGGGTGGGTCATTTATCATAAATTATGAGAAAGTTATGCTTGGTGAAAGTTGAGTTGACTTTTCCTACAAAACCTTAATTTAGCAACTTTTGAGTCTTGATGAATTTTGAGCAATCCTTGATGAATCATGATCAGCCCTTGATCAAATGATTAAATATCCTTCAAAATGAGAATGTTGACAAAAAATCTTGAAGTTTGATTGTATTTGGATCACAGTTGACTTTTGCCGTAGCACAGTCGATTTTTGGACCCTTTGAGCAATTGACTGAGCAAACTTCCTCTACAAGGCTTGAAATTTGACATGGGTGACCTTGAGAACATATTAGGAAATTAGGGAGAATTTGAGGTCATTTGGACTCAAGGATATTTATGCAACACAAAACCCTAATTTGGGATTGACTGCCTTATGAGATAGCTTGACTGTCCAACTTTTGAGCAAACTTGAGCAACTTGGAGTTTTTTTCTTGAAATGTTTTGAGAAATATGAGAGGGAAAATTATGGGGTACAACAAGTTTGCATCAAGATGTTTGAGTCCAAAGGGTCCCAAATACTCACTATTGTCCTAATATGTTCTCAAGATCATCCATGTCAAGTTTCAAGCCTTGTAGAGGAAGTTTGCTCAATCAATTGCTCAAAGGCCTGAAAGTCGACTGTGCTAGGGCAAAAGTCAACTGTGGCCCACATACAGTCAAACTTCAAGATTTTTGGTCAACATCCTCATTTTTAAGTATTATTCATCATTTGATAAAGGGTTGGTCATGATTCCTCAAGGATTGCTCACAATTCATCAAAACCCAAAAGTTGCTAAATTAGGGTTTTATAAGAAAAGTCAACTCAACTTTGACCAAGCACAACTTTCTCATACTTTATCAGAAATGACCCATCCAAAGCTCATTTTGAAGAGGATGAAATTCCCTACAATTCATCTTCAGCTTCCAAGTTCAAAATATGCGCTCACAAGAAGATATAAATTTGGACATTATAGGTCATTTTGGAAAGTCAACAAAAACACCTTTTATGTCAAAGCTTCATACCTGAACATGGAAGACTCAATTGAGATGAGACCAAAATTTGTTTCTTAGAGGACATCTTAAGCTTTCTAAAAAGTCCAAGAACACATCTCTAGGGTCAAAATTGAGGGAGTTATGCATTGGCAAAGTTGACCCTTTTTGCAAAATTGCCAAAAGTCAAATATGTCCAAAATTGCAATTTTTGCCAAATGGACCCAACGTTTTATGCTTGCATTGAGTTTGTAACATGGTCCACGACCTCTAAGCCCACCCATACATTTTTCTACTATTTATACCATTTATTTTGATATTTTATTCATTAAAATTCAGAATTAAATAAATAAATAATAGAAATAATGTAAATTTTGATGTGAATCTATTTTGGGCAAGTTTTATGCTGGTTTATGTCAATTGATTTCGTGCAATAACCTTTCAAATATGTCTAGGTTCATCCACATGTGAAAATGGCATAAAATCATCAAATATGGCATTTTTTTTCAAATTTTGATCATGGTCTTAAAACACAACATTATGAGGGAGATTCTTTCCATGCTTTCTTGTCTCCTCATTCTCCTCTATAAATATAGAGCCATACAAGCTTGAAAGGGATGAAATTCCTCTCTAAAAAGCTCTCGAAAAGCTCTTCAAAAAGCTCTCTAAAAGCTCTTCAAAAAGCTCTCCAGAAATCAAAGAATTGATGCAAGTCATATCTCGAGGTTCCGGTCTCTCTCAATTGACATCAAGCCTCAAACCATCCTCCAGAAGTCCTCAAGAGTCTTACAAAGCCCAAGAGCAATCCATCACACGCCTAGCACGCCCCCATTTGACAACACCGGTTTGGTAAAATTTTAAACTTCGAATCTCTAATTTTAATCACATTTTATAGTATGCTAATGTTTATTTGAGTTTATATAGAACAGTTATGGATGGTTGAATCATAGGTTCCACGCAAGAATAAAAAAACACCATAGTTAGAGCATGAAGCTTTCGAAGATTCGGGCCTAGGGATTTCTGATGATTGCACCCTCCTGTTTACTTTTGCTACTAGGCCCATCTTTTTTTTCTTATTTTATTCATTTCATTTATTTATTTTAATCCTTTTTTATTTTTATCAATAAACAAATATAAAAATCACATGAAAATAGATTTAGGATTTTTTTTAATTAAGTTTTAATTTTGGTAAATTAATTAACTAAACATTTTTAACTTTTTTTTAAAATTAAAATTAATAGAACTTAGGTTTAATTTCATTTTAATTCATTTTCCTTTTCGTAACAAAAATACCAAAAAAACATAGAATTAATTTCTTTTATTTAAATTTCATGTTTCTTTAATAATTATCTTTTTTTTAATATAGATCTAGATCAATTATTTTTTAACTTAAACCATTTTTATAAATTAAAACAAAAAACAACAAAAAGATTTTTTTATATCTTAGGATTTTTAGACGTCTTTTCAAATTTGCGCGTTATTATTCTTTCGCACTTCATTTTATTATTGTAACTGTATATTGGGATGTAATAGATGATTAGTAGGACCTTTACCGCTGTTATTTATTGTTTCCCCCAGTTTTGGATATGTACATAATCCCCCTCCCCGAAGTCTTGTAATAGCTAGGTTTTATATTTTTGCACTTTTAAATTACTGCAATTATTAACTGCTAGATGTATGACTAATAGGATTGTATGGAAAGAATAATCAAACATTAGCAAACTTAACACAAGACTAAAATAACTGAACATAACACACCTTGCACATATGCACTCTTAGGGTATGCCTCACTTGGTTGCCTCAGAAAATAAAGGTCATGTCTCTCGAACGTAGGGATACCCTTAGCAAAGACCCTCAGTTAAAATCATCATAAAGATCATGGTCCCTCGATGTCCCTCGAAGTTGCCTACGGTATATGATCTTGTCTCTCGATGTTGCCTACAAATATATGATGACAGTCCCTTCGAAATGCTAAAGTATCCTTACATGTTGCCTTCAATGACCATTACGTCCCTTTCGATAGTCCCTCAAACTCCAACGACGGTGCTACCTACTCCTTAATAGTAAGATAGCGCTGTCTAAAGGAAACGAGAATAGAAACAATCCTTTTTCGAATAGGTAGATGCTAGTAGGTATTTTCTCAAAATCAAACTTTCACACTTACACTTTTTTTTAAACAAAGTTTTCAAAACGATTCAAAACACTCTTGAGGGCTGAAACAAGGGTTAAAACGAAGTAAAACAAAAACTTTTCAAAACACACAAACATGGAAGCAATTTTTAAAATGATGAGGAAGTACCTAAGAGCCCGTAGAAAACTACGGATAAAAAGGGTGATAATACCTTCCCTTTCTATAATCTACCCCCCGTACTCAAAATCTCGAAAAAAGGAATTTTTCTGTGCTCTTTTCCTTTCTGGTTGGATAAAATAAAAGTCGGTGGCGACTCTTGCTTACCGCGACATTTTGCAAACACAAACGCAAACCAGCATTTTCTTAAAACAGTCTGGTTCTGCCACCATATCACAATTTGTTTTAGTCTTTCCATACAAACCCTAATTATTAGCATGTTATATATAAAGTGATAAATTGCGGAATTTAAAGTTACTACGCTATTACAATACTTGTGGGAGGGGGTGTACAAGTTATAAATGGGGATTGCTAGAAAATAAACCTAATTACAACCATATTTAATTTGTACAAGAATTGAAATAAATAATGTACAAGATGAATAAATGTACAAAAATGTGAAATGTAAAGTAAATGGATATTTGTTTGGATTTTTTATGAGAAAAGGGGTTTTGATTTTAATCTAATTAACTAGAAGAAAATAATTAATTAAACCTAAATTTGTTAAGAAAATTTTTTAAATAAAAACCTAAATCTATTAATTGATTAAAAAGAAATTAAGTTTAAGAAAAGTATTTTTGGTATTTTTGTCTTGAATATAATTATAGTATTATAAAATATTTTTGGCCTTTTTATATTAAAATAATCTATTTTAATTGGTGTAAAAGAAAATAACTAAAAACTATTTTTTAATTAAATTTACAAAGATAATTAGTGAAATAAATAAATTATTGATTAAATAAAATATTTTTTGTGAGAAAAAATAAATAAACTATGTCAAAATATAAATCTATTATTTTTATATTTTTTTATGATTTTTTAATATTAGAAAAATAATTAAGAAAACAAATAAATAAAAAGAAAATAAAACTGGGCCAGGGGTGTGAATATCCTACAAGGGGGTTAGAAAGCAAAAACAAAAACAACAAGGCCCAAGGAGGCCCAGCACATGGCAAAAAAGAAGTCAGAAAATGCAGTAAAAATTTAAAAAACAAAACAAAAGGGTACCACTGGGGCTCGAACCCAGGTTCCTTTGGTTATAGGCGCGCGCTTCTACCACTGGGGTGGCTATACTTCCGTTTATATAAATCAAACAAAAAATACATATGGCAAACACGTTCCTGAGGCCAACTTTATCTTCAACCTCACGCCCAGCCAGAACCTCTGTAACTTGTTCAAATCTCAAAAAAATGAAAACTGTAAACATGAAACTTGTAGAAAATTTCCTCACGGTTTCAGAAATGTAAAGCATTAAAACTATAGATCAAAGACAAACATGAATTTCATTGGCCCTAATCTTAACCCTAAAAATCTCAGAAATTTCAATCTTAGAATTCTCTAAGCTCAAACAAAATTAATGAAAACTATGAACATGGTTAGCTTTAGGGCAATGATATCTACATGTTTCATTCACAAATAAATCATTGATGATGCCTGTATGAAAAGTTCCAAAGTTAGAAAACTTACCATGCAAGAGGGTATCAAGTTTGGAGTTTGAGAAGCTTTCAGTGAGTTCCAATGATTGGGTTAGCTTCCTCAAGTTCCCAGGAAGCTAATGGGATGCTTAGCTTGAGTTGAAAGTACCTGAGGAGTTCTGGAGAAGTCCAAGTGTAAAGCTCTATTTTTGAAAATGGAGGATGGTGCTAATGGTGTTACAGTCTTGTAACAGGGTGTGGGATCAGTTGTAAATGATGTTTAGAAGCTTTAGGAACCAAAAGGCTTGAAAACGCACGAGGGAGTTATGAGTTTCAAGTTTTTGGTCAGTTTATGTGAAAATAGAGGTATGAGATGTGATTCTGAGCTTTTGGTGTTTTTAGGAGTCAAGCATGCGTGTGTTTTGTGTAAAATGGTTTGTCTATGTATAAGCAAAAGGTCTTGAGTGCATTGGCAAGTCAGAAGTATAAGTTTTTAGCTATTTGCTACGTTACTTGATTTTCAAGAAAAGTGAGAAACCAAGTTTCAATGTGAAGTACAAGCATGGGTTGGGTGATTGTAAGTGTCTAAAAAGTTTCTTATGGGTTATGGGACTTGTATGATCAGAAGAGAACAAGTTTTGTGCAAAAAGTCACTTTATCAAAATGGCAATGTGCACTTTCTTCCCAAAATGGATATAAAGCATGGTCTTGTATTGAATGCTTGAAATGAGACCTCTAACAGTTGTGCAAGCAATTAATTATGGAGTGCCTAACAAGTTTGAGGCCTGCAAAGTAGAGTTTATGCAACACAACTTTGAATTTGAGTTTTGTTTATCACAAAATGCCTTGTAATTCAAGTGATAAAACCCTAACTTCATCTCTTCGATTCTCCCTACTCAAATATTATCTCAAGGATTTCTTGGACATTTTGGAAAGCTTGCAATGTTCTATACAACCCATATTTGAATTTATTTTGAAGATTCCCCTTGGAACTATATGAAAAAGTGCCATGAAGTTGGGTCAAAATCCAGACCAAATTAGGGCAAAGATTTCACTAAGTGTTTTATTTCATGACCATGTATTCTTAAAATTATAACTTGATATCCAAGAACTTTTGGAAGGAGTTTTGTAAAGAAAAGTTTTAGATTTCATGTATATCTACAAATTTTATGTTGGAAGTGTCTCTTGAATCATCTTGCATCATGGTGAAAAGTTTGCTCAAAGTTATGAAAAAATAAGAAATTTCCAACACTTAGAAAAATTTCTAAGTTTAGAAATTTTAACTTTTCAAAATGAAATCTTGAATTTTGGATTTCTTGATGAATAAGTTTCATATTTTGACATTTTTTGATGAATTGTGATCTTTGGCATTTGAATTTGACCAAAAAGTCAAAGTTTCACTTTTCAGTATGTAGTTGACTTTTGATCAGTTGACTGCAAAATTCATCTGTCAACCCATTGGACTTGCAATGTTTTGAGTTATGTCATTAGGTCAAAATGATACAATTGGACTCTTGAGATTATGCCTTAAACCAATTGATCATTTTATAGGTCAAAAATCAGAAATTGCCCTTTCCCAGTCAAAACCCTAATTTTGACCATTTTGTCCTTTTGAAGATTTCATCAAATTTCTTGAGGAATTATGGTCCAAACTTGATCAAATGATACATGTGAGTTTAAAATGTTGATGTGGATAAAAAATTATGAAGTTTGACTGTGAATTGGCCATAGTTGACTTTTTCCCCAATACAGATGATTTTTAGGTCAACTGCTCAATTGACTGAGCAAAAGTGTGATCCAAGGCTTGAAACTTGACATGAGTAATCTTGGGGGTCCATAATGATCCATGAAATTCATATAAAGCATTGAAAGTTAAAATATCCTTTTGCAATCTCAAACCCTAATTTTGGTCATTAGTGATTAAGTAGGTGTCTTGAGCTGATTAACCCTAGTGTAGTCTTGAGCCCAAGGAGATCTTGTGAGCAAATTCTTGATAAGTGAGAGGGAAAATTTTGGGGTACAACAAAGAGAAATGCTAAGATATCTCACAACATTTCTATCATGACTATACGATGACCCACGCCCGTCCATTTACATCTAAAGATAAGGATTCTTACCAAATCAATGGTAAGATAGCAATATCAAAGGAAAGGAAGAAATGAACTAAGACTTTTGAGTAGGTAGATTGTTCCTAGTTGCTTGCTCATTTTTCAAATCAAAAACTCTTGCTTATTTTCAAAAAACAAACACTAACACTTTCAAAACACTTTCGAAACCCTTTCCAAACAGGAAATATTTTCAAAAGCTCAACACTTTGTATACGTTCTTACAAACGAGAACAATTACAAAGTTTGCCTAAACGATGGCGCCTTTTCAGAATAATTTCAAAACCACACAAAGCATATTTTTCAAACAAAGAAAGTGATCTAGCAAGCAACTAAGAGCCCATAGATAACTATGGATGAAAAGGGTGTTAATACCTTCCCTTTTCATAATCTACCCTCGGAACTCAAAAATAATCTCAAAGGTCTTTCATGTTCTTTTCAGCCTTTCCTTTTGGATAAAAGAAAAGTCGATGGAGACTCTTGTTATCCGCAAAATTTACCATAAAACGCAAAACAACCAAGTCAGTTCTCTCACTGTATCACACCTTTTTTCTCAGCCTCGACGAAAGATTCCAACTTAAGGATCTAGGAAGCTAGGGTGGAAGGGGAACCATGGATATTCACCTCCTTTTGCAAAGCCTTAGTAAGTTTATTCTTATCCTACAAGTCAACCATATCTCCTTCTAGAAAGTAGAGCTTTTCTGATCCATGTCTTTACATTTTCCCTTCCATGTATCCCTCTCTTTGGAAGGATTACCTATAGCCAAGACATCACCAAGACCAACAATATCTAATAAGAACAAATAGGCTTCCAATTAGGTGTGATAGGTGACCTTAGAAATTTTAGGTGAAGGACAAATCCTTTGTGGACATAATAGTAAAATCTTCCTTGGGAGTGTGAGGAATTTTAGAGAGAAGTAGAATCCTCGGACATACGAGCCCATTTAGGGGAGTCCTTCTTCAAAGGAGAGTGTTGGTCCTGGTATCAACCCCTCTTCACTGGAGTTAGAGAAGGTTGTAGCCGATCTTCCATTGACAAAGTGGCCATAATAGATATGAGATGATCAACCTGAAGGGTAGCTGTAGTAGCATCGGCACTAGATGAGGGCACAAAAGTTATAGGGGAGATGTGATGGCCCAACCAACAGAACTAGGTTTGAGGCCCTGGAAATTGGCTAAAGAGTAGATAATTTGTAATTTATCCATTTTATCTACAATATGTAACCACACATGTCTAAAAAAACTATAGGATATTGCCCTCACCAAAGATCTCTTTCTTCTCCATGTGACCGACAACACTCACAGGTGTCAATTAGTTTCTCTCCATACAAGGAACATGACACTTTACCAAGACCTAACCCTTATACGTAGCCAAAAAATTGGTATAGAGACGTTAAATCCCCATCATTATAACCTTTTGAGTGGAGAGGGAACCCATTTTGATAAGGTAAGAATGAGTTATAGAACAGGAATATGGCTAAGACTAATACTTCATAAATCTACTCTTGTAGAAACAAGATGACTCAATCAGGTTGAAACAAAAAGCAAGATGAGCCACCAAAGTAAGGGGCTTCACCAATATTAAGTACCTCTAAAATTCACCTAGTCATTAGTGAAAGGTTTGAACCAATCATAATTTGGGTGTAGTTCGATAAGCCCCTAGTCATGAATGTCATTCTTAGAGGTACACACGACGTAGAACAAGGTGAAGAAACATTGGGGAGAAGGATTCCAAGACATGTGCTCAATCCAAAACTGTAACACCTTCAAGAAGGCCCATAACCCCTAATGAATCTGAGAAAGGGTAACTTTAAACTTTTTCAATATAACCACCTCAAATTCCAAAAAAGGCAGTTGCATACCTGCCCTAGTGAACAAACGCTTCTAAAAGGGAATTGAACTCCTGTCAAAGGAGCTACATATTTTTTTTTAGTCCACAAGAAGGACCAACCAATCTGATGGATCGCTGACCATGATGTTAGACGCGCCTATAGTCTTCTTAATATTTAAAGCAGACATGGTCCTCACCACTTATGTAGCCCTCCAACTGTACTTGATTATGTAGGTCGACTCCACCAATGTCACCCCTTTCAAGGACAACTCATCAACTTCAAAATTCTAAGCAGGCTTGAGCCAAGAAACTACATATTTTCTACCCATGTGCTCATGCGATCCTTGATTACAAAATTGTCAGGGTCATAATTGTAGGTTCTTCGATAAACCTAAATGAAATTTCCATCACGTTTTTTCCTCAGCTTAGTGGCATCCATTTCCAAAGCGAGCAAAATGGGAAGAGTCAAAGTTCCTGTAGTTTGAGAAGAAGAGGGCATGGAAACAATTGTGTAATCCTCCTCAATGTTATCATCTTACAAAAGGGCATCGAAAGAAGAATCCCTGGAGGAAACTCTCTCATCTTGGGAGTCCTTAGATATCCTTTATGAATCAGAATCATCAATTAAGGATATAACTTCATGTCCTAAGTGATCATAGACAAAGGGAGAGGGGTTTGAACCAACAAATACTCTTGTTCTCGTAACAGAAGAAATGTGACTCTCAGAATCACTAGCTATGTGAACATGACTATTACTCATTTTGATCAAAGTGCCAAAATGATGAAGGTAAAATCTTGGAGTGATGAGGGTAGTTGGTAGGATGAAACTTACGAAAAGAAAGTGTAGTAAGGAGAAACAAAAACTTGAAAAAGGAGTTACAACTACTCTAGAAAATACTCGCAATAAGGAAAAGAGAACAAAACTTGTGAGTTGAAACTGAGTTTTAAGGATTGAAAAAAGTTCCCTCTGCACTCAACAACCCATATATAAAGAGAAGTTATAAAATCAACAACAACCACATACCTACCCTGGGGAACAGACGCTCATAAAAGAGAATAAAACTCCCGCATACATAATCTAAGAGGGGGTAACTTTAAAGTTTTTCAGGATAACCACCTCAAATCTAGACAAAGGCATCCGCATACCTATCCTTGTGAATAGACAGTTATAAAAGGGAATTGAACTCCTGTTAAATGAGCTACTTATCCTTTTTTCTAAGTCCACGAGAAAGACCAACCAATAAGATGAATCACCAACCACGATGTTGGACGAGCTTATGGCTGTATCGATATTTAAAACAGACTGGTTCCCCACAATTTATGTAGCCACCCACCTACACTTAATTATATCAGTCGACTCCATCAATGTCATCCCTTTCAGAGACAACTCATCAACTTTAAATGCTCAGCAAGCTTGAGCCAAAAAACTACGTCTTGTCTACACCTGTGCTCCATGTGAGCCTTGATTACAACATCATTAGGGTCATAATTATATTTTCTTCGATAAAACTAAAATAAATCCCCATCGCGTTGTTTCCTCAACTTAGTGGTCTGCATTTTCGAAGCGGGCATAATGGGAAGATTCGGATTTCCTGTCGTTTAAGAAGAAAGTGGCTTGGAAATAACCGTATAATGATTCTCAATGTTATCATCTGACAAGAAGGCCTCGAAATAAGAATCCCTAAAGGAAACTCTCTCATCCCAGGAGTCCTTAGATACCCTTTCCGAATCAGAATCATCGATTAAAGGATATAAATTTAAGTCCCAAGAGATCATAGACAAAGGGAGATGGGTTTGAACCAACAAATACTTTCGTTCTCTCAATAGAAGAAGCGTCACTCTAGGAATCACTAGCTATGCCAATATGACTATTACTCATTTTGATCAAATTGAAAAAGTTTCGAAGGTAAGAACTTGGAGTGAGGAGGGTAGTTGGTAGGATGAAACTTACGAAAAACAAGTGTAGTAAGGAGAAATGGAAGCTTGAACAAGGAGTTACAACTACTCTGGAAAATACTCACGCGAAGGAATAGAGAACAACACTTGTGAATTGAAACTGACTTTCGAGGATTGCGAAAAGTTTCCTCTGCACTCAATAATCCATATATATATATATATATATATATATATATATATATATATATATATATATATATATATATATATATATATATATATATATATATATATATATATATATATATATATATATATATATATATATATATATATATATATATATATATATATATATATATATATATATATATATATATATATATATATATATATATATATAAGCGAAGATGAGTAACAAACTAGATCATCTACAAAGAGAAGTTATAAAATCAACGACTGATTTTTTTTTTGGAAACTTAATCAAACTAGAGTACACTCGAGCGCACTATAAGCAACGTCATGCCGAAACTAGTCATTTCAATCCATGCATTAGAAAGACGCAACAAAATAGTTCAATGATGGAAAGACATTTAATGCGCTTGTTTCCCACTACCCTTTCCATTGTCTTTAAGTGTTTCCACTTCTAGCTCGAAGAGAACAACATTCTCAGAGGCCGACCATGACTGCTAAAGACTTCCTCAACTCAGTAAAATCTCACAAGCCTTGGAGACAATTGTTTCAGATCGGCCAAAGGCCTAAAGAGTTAAGATCCAAATTAATGTCAATCCACTCCAAATAACCTAAGGTATAAAAGTCATACCACGCGAAATACAAGATACACTTTATGATCTCCACTTTTCACTACACTAATCTTAAGTTTTGAACTGACTTGGGCGTTGGAGTGACAACCATGCAAGTCCACCCTCACGCCGCCGTATCAGAGATCAACACACTGGTTCATGATTTCTCATCACCACCTTACACTTAATTCTAGTTTTTCAGAATGGAACCGTTTTAAAAATTTTGAAAATGTTTTTATTTTCTTAAATCTAAAAAAAATTAATTAATTTTTTTGTAAAATTAAATCAAACAAGCAATTTGTATTGCATAGTCATTATTACGGCCGGACAGAAAACAAGAAACCAACCCAAATCGACCAATCCATATGGCCCGTTAGCTACCGATTTGGATGGACCGGGTTATTGAGTTTTTGGTTTGAGAAAAATAGGGTTCACATGGATTAAATCGGTCGGTTTAGGTTTGAATTTCTGAACCTAGCAAAATCCTAAACCGACCGGCCCAGTAAGGTCTTAGTACAACAACACACAAACCAACACATCTGATATGTATGAATCTGAACTCTTCATCATCAAACCCTTAAAATAATTTTTGGTTGTTTTAAGTCTGAATCTGAATTCTTCATCGTCAAACCCTTCAAAGTAAAATTAATTTTTGGTTTTTTTAAGTCTCGAATAAAATGAATGATCTTTAGTTACACTCGTTTGATGTTTGATATGTTTGATGTTAGAATAGAATGAATAATCTTTAGAAAGCATTTGTTGTTTATTAGTGTGTATGGATGTTTCTAAGTATGGATTGCTAATTGTTAGTACTGTGAGTACTAAAATTGGTCTTGATCTGATTTCGTGTATTAATTTGTGATGTTAATGCTACAAACAAAAAAGAGTTAATCATTTATTTATTTTCAGCTAAACTATTGAAGTATAAGAAGATGGGGGATATGCATGAAGTTAAGGAGCAGAAAAACACTTCCAACCAAAATTTGAATGTAGCTTCATGGTAATGCTTGTAAAGTATTTTATTGTGTGAAGTAAAGTCTTTGTTTGAAATGCAATCTATTTATTATTTGTTGCAGGATACATCAGTTCCAGTAGAACGAAATGATCCTCTTGAAGATAGCAGTCTACAAGTCTACAAATGCTATATGAAATGCTTTTGCATAGTGCAGACATGGAGAATCTTGGAGAATTTTGTAGAGCTTTTTCTGAGATTGTTTTATCAATTTAAAATGTGCTGAATTTTCTTATGACAATTAAAATGTACCTGTCTTTAAAATTTTCTCAATTTTTTATGACAAAATTAAAGTTCAAGTAACTGAACAAATCAATCTATTTCAACCGGTAAGTCGATTAAACTGAATCTAATCAAATCGGTTAAAAATTCAGTTGGGATTGGGCCTAGTAAACATATCCATAGTTTCAAATAGTTTGATATATTGAACCCGAATCCAATCTAAACCGACCGCCATACAGTCTTAGTCATTATATGTTCCTTGTTAAATTAACCTTTCTTTAAATAGTAAATGATATTGTCCTAATTATAGCAAAATTTCTTAGCGGAAATCAAAATTGGTGGATATTTTAATTTTTTTTTGTTAGTACAATGCCGAGATATGTTTTACGAGTTTTGTAATAATTTGAAAGGAATTAACATCCCACCCCTAAATTATACATTTCGATAGAGTTATTGAAATTTTCGGTTCACATGAAATTTCTAGTACATTTGTACAAAATTTATGGTGTATGTAAATTTTCGGTAGTGTATTTAAAATTTTCGGTAGTTTAGAAATTTCAAATTTATCGGATAGTACGAGAAATTTTAGTTTATATTGAAATTTTCGGTAATTTAATTATTCAAACTTTTTTAACGGTTGAGATTTTGCCGACATCTTTAGAGGGTTCAGATTATACAGGAAAATTTATATGGTCTAGAATGCATCACAATTTGTATAAATAGGGGCAAATGCTACAAAGAAAAACATCTCAAACAATGTCTCTTTCTCAATTTCTGATTAAGGCAGAAGTATATTTCAATGGAAACAAGTTGAATTCAAGCATCTAGATGGCACCACATCCTTCGACAACATGATAGATAAGTTGAATGAACTGTTGTCTGATTTCGATAACAAAAGGGTGACAAAGATCGAGTTTCGGGAGAATTGGATTGATGTAAATGGAAGGGTGAAATACAACCTGATAAAGTTGAAGAATGATGAAGATGTGATAGCCATGTGGGAATAATTCCGCTGTAGCATAACTAAAAGTCCGATCGAGTTGGATGCAGAGATTCAAGATCCGTCGACGACGTAATAAGATGCTGAAACGTCTAAAATTTTCCTCTCTATCTCCCACCCTACTCGCAATAGAACCATCTTGCCTCTGGTTCTCAGTGAAATATTGAAAAAAAATAGAAAATATGTACTGCTAAAAATTCTAAATTTATGATATTTTTCAAAAAAAATTGAGCGACCCGAAATTTCAAAAATTCTGATACATGCTATTAAGCTATGCAAATTTTAAAATTTTCGGTACAAAAAATAAACGTATTAACTAGAAATTGCAAATTTTCCAATTCAAATATATTAGATATTTTGAAAATTCCGGTATAATGTATCAAAAATTTTACAAATCTATTTTAAATTTCTCATATTTTAAATTTTTTTTGATAACACTTCTAAATTTTCAGTATCTTTTTGAAAATTTCAAAATTTCAATTTAATATTACATATTTAAAGTTTTTGAGAATTTTTTAAATTTAAATAATTTTGTCTTTTCATACTCTTTTCAGAATGAGGTAAGATGTTAATTCCCTCAATGATTGGGCGACCCAACTTAGCATAACAAAAGTTATCCGTCAGTTTTTAGTCTGTTAGCAATTTGGGAGCTTCTTTCCACACCGCCCCCTCTTCTTAAATTCAATCTTAATAATAGCAATAGACTGATGAACACTTGATACATTATCAAATAAAATATTGTGGGGACAAACCAGGAGGACTTGGATCGAACATAATAATGAGCTAGATTCGAATATAAGTTGAGAGGTGTTCACATTAAATGTCTGACAATATCAAATAAGATTTTTTTAGATAAAAAAAATCTATATATAAAAATGTGTACGCATCTACATATGTAGCCATGAAACAACTCAGGAAGTTGAGAGCATATCTAACTATATTTTTACGATATTTATTAATAAAATCACTCATTTTATTTTACATCTCACCCAACAATTTGCAATCTAAGGTGAAGAAATAGATGCATCGGAGGGTCATCATGAAATTTCTAATATAATGGCTAACGAGGAGGAGTCCATTTTTGTCTATTTTCTTGTTTCTCCTAAAGCGGTATGGATTGTCTTGGTAGAGGAAAATGTTTTTTTTCTAAGATCCGGATTACTTTATTGGAAAAGTATGTACGGGTAGAAATGTAATCATAATGTAAGGAGAATGAAAATATGTACCATGGAGATTTTAGAATTTGACTATATTTAGATACGTAAAAAAAAAAAAAAAAATTGGAATAGAATGGAATAGAACGGAATTAAATAAAAATATCATTCTATGGTTTAAGTAGGTTATGATAGAATACAATCATTTTGTCATTCCGTTTAAATTGAAAGATATAAAAAAAAGATGGAAAGTGATGGAATAAGATGCAATATATTTCATTCGATATTGCTCAATTCCATCATTTTTTAATCATTTCAAACGATAAAACATAATTTTATTTCATTTCATTCCGCTTCATTCTATCATATTTCATCAATCCAAACATATCCTAAAGTCTAGTATTCGCAAAATTTGTAGTAGAAACCATCATTGATGAACCATATACCTCAACCAGATGGACGGTATTTCTGGTGGGTCATCAAACGTAAATAAAGTGGTGTTGGACTTCTACTAGAAACAATTAGGCATAATACAAAGCCCGTTTGGTTGAATTACGACTGGTATTCAAAATAGGGGTGAAGAAGTAATAATTAAGTATGATTTATAGCTAGTCACATCATAGGTATTAGGTGAATATCTAGCCAAAGATGTGATCATGCAACAATTATTTTCAAAGAGCCGTTATGACAGTGTTCCGAAAGAAAAATATCCACCACATCTCGAGGGAGTTATATTCCAAAGCATGTTTTTTCTTTGAGTTAGCTAGTTCAAAGAGACGAAAGTGTAGTAAAAATGTCATTTACGAAAGTAAAAAAGTAGTAAAAAATGAGATAATTTTCAAATGTTAGAGGAATTCATGCAAAAAAAAAAATTTACCTGGGGTTTTTCATAAACCGCCTATATGGCATGGATAAATGGCTATTAACCCTAAAAACTACTTTTATATTTGATGACATATATAGTACGATAAATAATGACAAAAACGCTATTAGAAAACAAGAAGGAAATGTCAAGAATCAAAAGAAAGTTGGGACCATATTCACTCATGAAAGGTCATCTCAATAGGCGAGGTTTCACTAAACCCTTGCTAAAATGTTGAAAAACAGAGGATGAAAAATGTCTGCTGTAAAAAATTTATGAAGGCTTAGTGGGAAAACACCTAGAGGGAAAGGCTCTAGAAAGGAAAACCCTCATGGTTGTACATTTATGACAAATCATGAGTGAGGATGTTAGGGTACACATTCAAAAGTGTGAGTAATGAGAAAGACATGTTGACGTTCACCTCAATTCTTGGGAAGAATTGAGAACTTTATCTTCTCATTGCGCTTTTTCTTATTAGGGAATGGATACACGAGGATCTTTCTCACTAGCATCGAGAGAACTGATGTTCCTAGCTGTTGTCGTCAATTATTTCACAAAATAAATTGAAGCAGAGCCATTGGAAAAAAATCACGGGCCTAAGCATTCTATGTAAACCAAAAGATTGTTGGGTGTAAGTGTGAGTGATTAAAGCCCCACATTGCCTATGAATGGATGGAATGTTAGATTTATAAGAGAGAGGATCCATTTACCTAACACCTTAAAGTTTTAGGTTAAGATGTGGTGTCTTCCTCTCTTGTGGTCATGGAGCATTATTCCTATTGATGCTCCCGACTCTCTCGGACTCCCCAACAGTGCTATCAGTATAAGATAAATGACTCATTTACCTAACACCTAAAGGTTCTAGGTTAAGATGTGGCGTCTTCCTCTCTTGTGGTCCTAGAGCATTATTCCCATTGGTACTCCCGACTCTCTCGGACTCCCCAACAGAGTTATACAAGTTAAAGAAGTCCACATTGCTTGTTTTTGTAAAGAAAGAGAAAGTTCAAGACTATATATAGGATTTAAGTTTTTGTTTACAAGATGTACCAATAAAAAACACTTTAAGCTTGTATTTGATTCTTTTATTTTCTCTTATACTCTTGTTTTAGAGTATAGTGAGAGGCAGTTAAATATTTTCTTTGGAGAGTGTGGGTGTATTGGGGCCTTGGGGTGTTTTGAGGATAGTCTATATGTTGTAACAATTTTCACATAGTAATATTCTCTGGTTGTCATTTGATAATGTTCGTGGTTTTTTTCTCCGGTTTTGGAGTTTCCACGTTAATTTCTTGGGTTGTTATTTTGTTCCTCTTTTTTCTCTATGGTTTGTTTTTCCTAACAAAGATGACATTGAAATACAACCAAAAATTTCATTCCCAAAACATTTTTTCCCATAAGACCCTTTTCTAAGAAGGGAGGTTGTCAACCAAAAAAATGCTTCAAATGGAATGTTGGCACCCAATCGGGAAGGATCATACAGACATCGTGTCCAACATCTATCCTTTGGAACAAAATTTTAGTTGGCATCAGAGCATACACCTTGTTCTGTTTGAGTGAGCTCCAGGGAAGGTAAATTTTGTTAAGATGAACAACACTAAAGATGGAGGATCAGTTAATAGACCACTGTATTGGATGACACCAACTATTATTATTGGAAATCTAAGATGGTTGCTTTTCTCAAATCTATGGACAATAAAATATGGAAGGTGCTGTAAAAGGCTGGAAACACAATGTGGTTACTTCTCAAGATGGAACATTAACCTTAAGCCAGAAGATGATTGGGTTAATACTGAAGATAATGAAGCTCTTGAAAACTCTAAAGCATTGAATGCTATTGAAATTATAGATGTTAGATCTCGGATATCCTAAGAGATGTCGAGACACCATATTCGACTTCAGCACACAACAACAAGATATATGAATAAAATAAACAGTGTTGAATATAAAGAACCCACATATATGTTTATTCAGTTCGAAAAAACTTTCCTAACCTGGGAGCTACCAAGCCAGGGATGAAATTAACTAGATAGTATCAATTTGTAGACCTCACAACAATCATCATAGTTTACAGCCTACACACTTAATCAATACCCTTTGCTTAACTTCTACCTAAGACACACCTAGGTATGAGACCCTCCTCAAATCCATCTTCAATTACACTTGGTAATTGGAGCAACTCTAAACACAAGTAGAGAACAAAAATGGAAGTCACTCTTCCAAGACACACAAAACTCAATGCTCAAAAGCTTATAAGAATTGACACACAAATACTCAATGCTTAACAACTTATGGGCATCTAACACACAAATATTTAATGATTATAAGCTTATGAACATCTGACACAAAATTTACAGCCCAACAATAAGGATTCTAAAAACCCTAACAAAATTACACACGTAAGTTCCACCTAATACTAGATATACACCATTCTATTTATAACATTATTCTGGACTAGGTTGGGCTTCAAAATCGTAGTAGTGAGGCTGCATAAAGTCTACAAATTCTTCTCCAAGAAAAAAAGGTCTTCAATCATTAGTTTCCTAAAATGTCTCCATATTTAGAAACTAAGCATATCTTCGAAAACTAACATAAAATATTATGATTTGTCAATCTTGGATGCCACATAAGCTAACTAAATATTCCGTGAATATTCAGTAGCTAACAAATCAACTGAACCATAACTATCAGCTGCTGCAGACGCGATGTCATATCTCCTGGTCGGGATATCTTTACTCGACATGTTGAAAACTGCAAGTTGGAACATCTTGTTCAACATGTTGCTGCCAAGTTGGTTTTACCAAAATGTATGTCAATCATAATTTCAGAGAAATAACAATCTCCCCATTTGGCACATTTTGGCTAAAACTCCCAAATAATCCTTGCTCAAGAAAAACAACATAAAGTATGTTTGACAATAAATCAAACACACACATCAGAGGTACAACATTGGAAAAACAGAAGCAGGGTTAATAGCACACAAATCTGAGACATAGTTAGTAGTTAGTTGATCTGCTAATACAGCTGCAACAACAAATAGAGAACCTAAGTTCTCAACACCATGATGTCACGACATCATGCCTGACATCTCTTCAAAACAGCAGCAGGTACTCCCCCTCAACACCTACTATAAAAAATAGAGAATCATAAAATTATCCCCCACGGCAGAAGCACCAGCTAGTGCTAGATCCAACACCCTCAATATCATACTACTCCCCCTTTTTAGCCATAATATGACAAAGATAAGTAGACAATATTAGTAACAGAATTTAAGCACCTAAAGTTTGAGTATCAGGGTGCAAAAATTAAAAATATTCTGGGCATTTAACCCTTACAAATCCATAAACCCAAATACAATAAAACAAGACAAAGAAACGAAGAAGGTTACAACCTTCACGCAACAGCAGCACCAATGTCACCATCCTCTTCAGAACTATAATTATCATTTTCTCTATCAGCTCCATCACTTGCAGATGCATCACCATCAGATGTGTTCACATAATTTTTGGATGCACTATTCTCTTCAGATTCATCACCATCAACAATATCACTACCAGAAGCCTTACTAGCATCAGAAGCAATACCGGTATCAGACTTACTTATGTTAGCACAGTAATCAATAGTCTGTTCAGTTTGCTTGGTATCTTCCTCCTCTAAGGCTTTAATCAAACCTTCAAGCTTGATCTTTCTAGCTGTATTGGTCCTGACGGAGTCCTCCAGCTCTCTATAAGTCTCCCTCAAATGAGTAATGATTCCTTTTCTTGAAGTTAAAATTCCAGGCACGTGTGAAGATGCCATAACAATATATAGACTATGTGTTCCACCAAACAATTTATGATGCAGAGACATGGGAGTTCCCCTTTTGTTTACACTGTCAGTATTCATAAGGATATCATGATTCTGCTCCAAAATTATACCACATATAAGAGAGGGAAAACAAATTGGCATCTTCATAGTAGTTGATGCCCCTTGCTTTAAGACTTGTTCAAATAAATAATATCCAAAATCCAGCTCTATCTTTTTGCCTACAACATAGATGAACCGACCAAGTCCAGTGGAAATGGTGGAGTATGATGTTTTAGTACCCAATTGATAGTAGAAATCCTATGAAGGATAACATACTTAACACTAAGTCTTCCGGATGACAATTTTCCATTATTTGTCTAGTGCTTCACTTGACCCTTAGTGATCTCACTACAGATTTGGTCATTTGAGTTTTCTAACTCAAACTGAGGAACTTCAGCTCTGCCTAAAAATTTGTTGATCACCACAGGTGGAAAATTCACAATTTTTCTTCTCACAATTACCTTCCCATACTCTAAACTTATCACATTATTACATTCACCAGGAATATTCGCCACAAATTCCTTGACCAAGTTTTCATAGCAGGGACCAAACTCAGTGATAGTTTTCATTAAGCCAACTGCCTTTATAAGATCCGCAATCTCAATACACTTCTGAAAATCCTTTCCCAGTTCCCTTTCCAAGCCAACCCTTCTTTGTTCCAAATTCTTTCACTTCTCTACATTCTCCTTATGAGGGAAGTACACTTTGTTCACTGAAGCTCTATGACCAGTAATACATGTCTTCCTTGAGACAGACCTTTTAATAGGAATGATGTCTTGGATATCTTCTTCAACCTCAAAATCAGGGTCACATGAGATAATAACTTTTCTTTTCCTTGTAGGGGCATCAATTTCCACTTTAATTCATGATCTAATAGGGCCAACAAAAGTGTTTCTCTTAGAGATTTTAGAAGGTGTGCCCTTCATTTATTTGGGCTTCCTAGTGGGAGACTTTTCAATCATCACTCCCCTTTCTCTTCTTTTCTGAAGCCTACTTGATATTCCAGGAGCCAACCTTTTGGAAATAGACTCATCATCAGAAGTCAAGTCATCAATGTTTACAACCACACCAGCCCTCTTCTTATTCCTTCTTTCCTGAGCAACTTGCTCTGAACTAACATCATCAGGCCTTGAATTAGGAGTCTTGTCAGCCCTAGTCTCTTCAGATGTCTGAACATTTGACAAGATACCTGCTTCTTTTAACACCATGCACAAAAAACTTATATGTTTCTTATCCAGGTTACCGTTGTCGTCTTCAGTAATACTTTCATCAATAATCACAAGCCCAATAGGGTTTATCTTTTCAGAGTTCTCTAAGTTAACACCAACCCTATTTTTATCAGTATTAGAAGAAGAAGACTTACTAGAAGCCATGACATCTCTTGAATCTGATGGTTTTGCTTGCTCTTGAGTAAAAGCTGGAACAATTGATAACATAACAACATCCAAAACTAGGTTAGCCAGCTTCATCATTCGGCTTGTATCATCAACCCTAGAGTTTGATTGAGACAATCCATGATCTTCACACGATCCATGCATAAAATAAGACGAGTGATGTTGAGACATTGTTGGTTTTTATTGAACCAAATTAGCAGTGGAGACAAAGAAGTACAAGCTCACATAAGGAAACTTTTGCGAAGATGCGACAACCTTTAGAGAATAATAGGTTTGGTATAAATAACGAGTCCAAATGATTAAGCCTTGGAGGAATGGGCTAAGATAGACACGAGAGTCATAAAATTTGAGAATTTGATTTGCCCAAATAAATAGCATTAATTGCTTTAATTCCTCATGCTTATGCACTTCAAGTTGATCTCCTAAATTTTTAATGTTTACACATTCAAAAATTAAGTCGTCCATTTTAACTTGATCCTTCATATCATGTGACATGATATTTGTTGGCTTAGTCCTTCTTTGATGAATAAAATTTTCATCACCTTATGTCATTTTCAAGTTGTCATAATATAATGTCCTGACATCTTGTGCAACTTTATAAGAAAACAACATCTGTTTTGGCTTAGTACTTCTTCCAACAACTTTCTTAGCCCCTAGACATATTGCAGAGCACTTTGTTTCTTAAGAACTCCCTAGATAGAAATTGTCTTTTGATCTGCTTCCCTTCATGATAACCTCATCCTTCTCATTTGTTATAATACATTCAGAATTAGTAAAGTTAACTTTGAGACCTTGGTCACATAGTTGAGTTATACTTATCAGGTTGGCATCTAATCCTTCAACAAATGGCACATCATCAAGGAAAGATTTCCCTGCATAATCCAGCTTCCCAACACCCATTATTCTACCTTTAGATTCGTCTCCATAAGTTAGAGTTTCATTGGAGGATGGTTTAATTCCCACTAAAAATTTCTTGATACTTGTCATGTGTTTTGAACAACCACTGTCAAAATACCATGCTTCTCCAGATGATGTTTTAAGAGAGGTGTGAGTTGTTTATTTATACATTCTCCTTTTAGGAATCCATCTTTCCTTCATTTTACCCGTATTCTGTCATCTTCCAAGTTGTAGAATGGACTTGGAATAGCCATATAGTTTGTAGCAGTAGGGTTTCAGATGACCAATCCGACCACAGTACGAGCATCTCCACTTCTTATTTCTGCCTCCTTTATAATTTGTCTGATGCCTATGTTGATGTTGGGACATGTGATCTGACAACTTATGTTCTTGTTCCTTCTTTTGAGGTACAAACTTTACTTCTTTGTTCTTCACACCTTGACTCTCACAACCCAAACCTCTAGCATTCCCAACATTTCTTCCATATTCAAGAATCTCATCTTGAACACCAGAACAATTGTTTAACATTCTTATAGTTTTAGTCATATTGTCCAGTTTTGAATTGAGAAATATAACCTTTTCCTCAAGATCAGAGATAATAGATACATGTTTCACTTTCTCATCCTGTAATTGAGTGATGACCATCTTTTTCTCTTCTCCTTGTTGACATATGTTGTACCCCAAAATTTTCCCTCTCTTTTCATCAATATTTTCTCACCACAAGACTCCTGGAACTCAAGATCAAGTTAGGGTTTACTCTGCTCAAGACCCCTCTTGGCACTGTTGACCCAAATTAGGGTTTGAGTTTGCACAAAGATGTTTTGACCTAAAATTCCCAAAGTGACTTTCATGCTTCATGTTGGACTCACAAGTTTATCCATACCCAGTTTCAAGCCTTGATTCCAATCTTTGCCCAGTCAATTGGACAGTTGACCTAGAAATCAGCTGTATTAGGGAAAAAGTCAACTGTGGCCAATTGACAGTCAAACCTCATGAAATTTGACCCACATCAACATAATGAACTCATATGAACCATTTGGTCAAGTTTGGATCACAATTCCACAAGAAATTTGATCAGATCACCAAAAGGGTAAAATGGTCATTTTTAGGGTTTTGACTGCACAAAGGCAATTTTTGATTGTTTGACCTAACCAATGGCAAACCAAGCTCACATATGGACTCAAGGACTCAATGTAATGGTCTTGACACATTCAACAAGTTCAAAAGATCCCAAAATGCATAGGATTGACAGATGAATTTTCCAGTCAACTGATCAAATTTGACTGTATACTGAAAAGTCAAACTTTGACTTTTTGGTCAAAATCAAGTGCCAAGATTCATTTTTCATCAAAACATGTCAAATTATGAAGCTTGTTCATCAAGAAACCCAAATTTGCAAATTAGGGTTTAAAATGAAGAAATTTCATAACTTAGAATTTTTCTAAGTTATGAAACTTCCTTATTTTCTCCTAACTTTGCCCCATTTTTTCACCAAGATGCAAATGGATTCAAACAAAACTCAAAACATGAAAGTTGTAGTCCATTTCCAAATATACAACTTTGATTCACAATGTTTACTCAAAAGAAGCTTGTAGCTCAAGTTATGACTTTTGGAACAAGGGTGCAAAACATTCTTAACTTAGAAAATTTTTGACCTATTCTAGGCAGGATTTTTGCCCAACTTCATGGCCACTTTTCACATAGTTCCACTTGGAATTTCAATTTTCATTACAAAGATGGATTGTAGTATACATTCCAAGCTTTCCAAATTGTCCAAGAACTTCTCAAACACCCTTGTGGTTAGGGAGAATCGAATTGGCAAAGTTGGGCAAAAGTCACTTTTGTTCATAACCAAATGCATGTTCATACATTGGCATTTTTCAAGTCAGCTTGTACAAGCTAGATTACAGGCCTCTAATCCTCTTCACACTCAATAATTAAATGCCAAACCACTGTGTTCAAGCATTATTTTTATCATTTGGTCATTACATGCAAGATTAATCTTTAAATGGAAAAAGCATATTTGCTATTTTTGAAAAGGTACACTTTATGTCAAATTCAAAATCCAAGAGGCATGGGCCAGATCTTTGAAGCTAGCATTTGTACACAAATCACTCTGATCAAGGAGAAGATATGCAGCATGCTCAAGGACTTGATACAAGCCTATAACCCAACTTGCATTTCCTTGCTTACATGAGAAGAAAACTTGTAAACTCACTCCAATCTCTCATTCCTGTAAACACAATCCAACACAAAGTTTGCAAACACTTTCCATGCATCAAACCAAGCTTGAAACACGACTCAATCATCCCTGATCCCTCCTCATTAAGAAGATCACATTTTTTCTGCAAAACAGGGCACCTGTTGCAGTTTGACTTCCACAAACACTTCCACTCGTGCGTTTTGGCCAAAACTTGTTCAAACACACTCCCTACCACCCACTGAAGCTATCCCAAGCATTGAACACAAACTGTAACATCCCTAACATCACTTGCCATTTTCAGTTTTCAGTTTTGCAGGTGGACTTCCATAGCTTGATTCAGAGAGATTCAAAGCAAGCTAAGCATAGGAGAAGCATCCTTGGACTTCAGGCAAGCTGTACCAAAGTTCAAACTCCATTGAAGATACCTCCATTGCTGTACACGACTCAAGCTGAACAGGTAATATGAACTTCTATCTCTCTATCCAGGCATGATTAGGCTTAGGTTTGTGAAGAAAATATGTTCTACTCATAGCCCTGAAGCCATCCATGTATTTACTTTTCATTTATATTGAGTGTGCTGTGAGAATTTTGGCCATGAACATTGAAAAAAACTTAGGTCAAAAATTGGGGATGAAGAAATTCTCCTTCATTTCTGAGAGTTAGGTCAAGATTTTTATATGTATGAATTCGTCTCTTGATGCTCTACATTGTTTATGTTATGAGTTTTTGTTAAAAGTCAAAGAATCAGGAATTTGAATGAAGCGTAGAGGGCACGCGTTTTTGACAGAAGCTGGAGGAAGAAGATGATGTCTTGGGCTGGGCCTGAGCTATCCTTGCTTTTTGCACCTCTTTTCTCATTTTGCACCCCCCTGGCCCATTGTGTGGAATATCCATTATTTTTTATTTTTTATTTTTTCTTCTGACTTATTATTTTTTGTCAAAACATAAAAAACATTAAAAATATTTTTTCACCCATTTTTGCATTTATTTGGCATTTGTTTGTTTTATTTAAGCATATATATATAAACAAATATATTTCTTTTTATCCAAAATATTAAACAATAATACAAAAATATATTTTTTTTTAGTTATTATTTTTTGTTTACATTTTGAAAACATTTTCTAAAAATATAAACTTTTGTAAATAATTAATATTTTATTTTTAAGTATATATTTAGTATATTTAGTATATAATATGAATACTTGCATATTTTATTAAATATTTAAGATAAAAATATGAAAATAATACATTTTTATTTTTTCATTAATACATGACACTACAAAATACTTTTTTTTTACAATATACTTCTCTTTTTATTTTTTGTATAAATTAATATATAAATGTTGTATATAATTAATAAATAATTGCTATTTATTCAAAATTAGGGTTTTGCCCTAAAACCATAAAAAATATCAAAAATTAACCTTTTCATTTTTGTTTATATTTTACATTGAAAAATACTTTTACATACATAAAAAACCATTTTTGTGCATAATACATTTTGCCTATTTATTGTATTTATTTAATTATTGTACAATTAAATAATTTGTATATTCAATTTGGATGTAATAGTCTTAGATTTAATTTCTTGCTAAATATCCCCCCATTCAAACATTTGTACCCTCATCTCCATAATCATGTTGTAATAATTTAGGACTTTAAATTTCCGCATTTTAAAGCTTTCAAATTATGCCATGATAGACTTAGGGTTTGTATGCAAATCAACCAACAAATAGCTTGACTAATACAAAGATAAAAAAAGCATGAAAATGGACAACACCAATCACACTTACACCCTTAGGGTTCCTCCACTTGTTGCCTTCAAAAATGGGCCATGTTTGCATGTTGAGTTTCTTTGGAAAAACAAAAAAATTCAAATGATCATAGTCCCTCGATGACGCTTTCTCAAGTTTCCTAAAAATGATCAAGTCCCTTAAAAGAAAAATTGCCAAAGACACTTGGCACTATTGCATTCATGGTCTAAACGATGACCCGCGCCCGTCCCGTTAACATCCTAACACAAGATTATCCACCAAATACAATGGTGGAACAATACTGTTAAAAGGGTTAAAACATGGGAAAGATCTTTGAGTAAATTTAGGGGTAGCCAACTCTTAGTTACTTGATCAAACTTGCAAAAACAAATCCTTGCCATTTTTCAAAACACACATCACAACACAATTTCAAAACAAACTTTCAAAACATTGAAAACTTTTCATAAGACAAATACACCTTTGTATACATTCAAACATGGATCATTACAAAGGTTACCACAACAAATGGCCTCTTTTCAAAACCTCTTTCAAAATCACACACAAAGCACCATTTCAAACAATTGAAAGCACCATTTCAAACAATTGAAAATGCAAGGCAAGTGATCTAAGCAAGTAACTAAGAGCCCATGGATAACCATGGATAGAAAGGGTGCTAATACCTTCCCTTTCTATAATCTACTCCCCGAACCCAAGAAAACATCTCAAAGGTTTTTGCTGTGCTTTTTAACCTTTCCTTAGGATAAAATAAAAAGTCGGTGGAGACTCTTGCTAAAACGAAACATTTGCAAAAACAAACGCAAAACCCAAGTCAATTCTCCCACCGTATCACAGAACTGGCGACTCTGCTGGGGAGAAATTAAAAGTGGAGTAACCTTAGGGCTTAGATCACCCTTTTGCATGACTAATTGTTTGCTTTGATTGCTTTACATCTTGGTTCTCTTGTTTGGGCTTGAAATCCTACACTCGGATTTGGGGAAACATTCATAGATAGTAATACGTTGTGGAAACTGTGCGGGGTATACCGACACGGTCGAAGCAATAGCTATATTAGTGCGACATATTTGTGAGTACTGGTAACCCTTGAGTTCAATCAAGGAGAGTACGGGGCCGCCGAGTGATGTCACTAAGCACTAATGACCTAGAACCTTACTTGACCATCTTGGCCTTTTATTAGGGGTAGTGAGATGACCGGCTTTGGTGCAGTCCGAAGTTGGTAGATACTCGATACTACACTCATTGAGGATTGTTTTCTTGGAATATTTTGGTCGCTAGTTAAGTGGCTAAACCAAAACAATGAACATAGAAAACAATTCAATGATATTGAGCTCCTTAGAACCCGGTTACTATTTATAGGACAGGTTTTTAAGCCAACTTCACTCAAGAGGGTACTTACCTATGAAACCCCATGCAAGCCTAAAACTAGGGTTTTGTGTGACTTGCTTGTACATATGTTTATGCATACATCATGAACATCATAGAGCATCATATGCATCCACTAACCATTTCAAGGGTTTGGATCTTCATCTTTGTTCTTGTTTTGTAGGTCATGGAAATTCTTCGCAGGAAAACTATCCAAGTCAACCTTGTGAGAATCCCTCCTCAACTCAAGGAGCTTACATCCAGAATTCCAGAAAACTCTCTCTTCAGTGAAAGACATGGTAGACTGCTCAGCCTAGTCAACACCAGTATTGAAGAAGACATGGTGAAAGTGTTGTTCCAGTTCTTTGACCCCCTTCACCACTGTTTCACATTCCCCGACTACCAGTTGGTGCCTACTTTGGAGGAATTTTCTCAACTCCTGAGAATTCCTATTCTTAATCAACTACCCTACAACGGTACGGAAAAAGAACCAAAGCCTGAAGATGTTGCTCAAGCACTACACTTGCAACTATCTGACATCAAGGGGCATTGGGAAACTAGAAGTGGTATCAAAGGCTTCTTGGCAAAATTCTTGTTTGAGAAGGCACAAGAGTGTTGGAATTCTTTGGATCTACAAGCCTTTGAAGAAATTGTGGCACTCCTCATTTATGGGTTAGTTTTGTTCCCAAATCCTGACCAACTTATAGATGTCAATGCTGTCAAGATTTTCCTATCCAGGAATCCCATACCTACATTACTTGGGGACATCCTCCACTAATTTTACACACTAACAATGAGAAAGAGAGGTGTTCTCATGTGTTGTACTCCTCTCCTTGCTAGGTGGTTTGTTTCTCACCTTCCACAATCTGTTTTGAAGAATGAGCAAGGCTCAAGGTGGTCACAACGATTGATGACCCTCACACATTCAGATGTACATTGGTGTTCTCGGTCCAGAGAAAATGTCATCATCATCGATCGTTGTGGTGAGTTCCCTAATGTTCCATTACTTGGCATTAGAGGGGGCATTACCTACAACCCTTGTCTAGCTTTGAGACAATTTGGATATGCACGGAGGGATGGCCCTCATGACATACTGATTCCTGACCTAGTTTTTGACTTCGACAACGATGCGCAAGGACTTCGACAAAGATTCATCAGAGCTTGGAGGATGCCTAACAAGGTAGATAGTAAGACACTGGGGCACAAGAACTCCATCCCTCTTGAGCCTTATCTCAAGTGGGTAAGGACCCGAGCCCAGAGTCTTATGATGCCTTACCCTCATATTCTCCCTTTGATTAAAGAGCCTGTTAAGGAAGGAGAGGTTCCCTACACCATCCTACATCCTGACATGCCAACATCATGGGAGGAAATGCAGAAGAGTTGGATCCAACTCAAGGAAGAGCGGAATACTTTTGAAGCCAGCTTCTATGCCAGTGAGAAGAAGGTTTTGGAGCTTACCCGCCGACTTCACGAGGAGGAGACCCTCAACACCTACATCGCACCAAAGAGGATGCGCAACGTCTTTTTACCTTAAGAAGTTTTTGTAATATTTGGCCCATGGGGCATTTATGTACTGACAAAATTTCTTCTTATTAATATGACGTGTATTCTTTTTGTTTGCAACAAATTTTGAATTTCTAAATCCTTGAATGCATTACATGAATAAACATATCATTCATCATATGCATAAACAGGTCTTCACACCAGGTTTCCTTATCTCTCTGCTGTTTATTTCAGTAAGATGGATCTCGAACAAACGGTCAAAGATCTACAGGCACAAAACTTGCAGTTTCAACAACTCCTTATGACCTTGACGAAGGGTCAGGAGGATCTTAAAGCATTGCTAGGGAATAAAGAGCAAGAAAAAGGAAAAAAGAAGAAGAAAAGAGTCGGGGTAGCTACACTGGGAAGAAGGTTTGAGAATTAAGCTAGAAGGGTTCTTGAATTTCCCTCCGCATCTGAGGAGGAAACCAGTAAGGGAAAAGGAGCTGCACTACCTTCTGAGTCCGGGGCTGAAGAGGAAGAGATTGAGGAAGATGAAGATTACTCAGAGCAATAATACCCGCCAGCAGACGACAAATACAAAAACCTGGAGGATGGACTGACAGCTATGGAGCTGCAAAGGGTTCCTGGGTTAGATTTTGAAGAATTGGGATTGATTGCTGGAATTGTGATCCCTCCAAAGTTTAAGGTGCCAATTTTTGCAAAATATGACGGGCTGTCTTGCCCGAAGATGCACCTGAGGTCGTATGTCAGGAAAATTCAACCTCATTCATCCGATAGAAATCTTTGGGTACACTTCTTCCAGGATAGCCTGTCTGGTACACAACTAGATTGGTTTTACAAGCTTGAGAGGTCAGAGGTACATAGTTGGGAGGATTTGGCAGCTGCCTTTTATCGCCAGTATCAATATAACGCTGACTTGGCGCCAACCCGTACTCAACTACAGATTATGGCAATGGCCTCAAATGAGGGATTCAAAGAATACGCCCAGAAATGGCGCGACTTGGTCGGAAGAGTGCAGCCACCTCTTTCTGATAGGGAATTAGTTGATATGTTCTTGGGGACCCTATCTGGCCTGTTCTTCAACCATTTGATTGGGAGCTCTTCCGCGGGGTTTACTGAATTGATTCTGACTGGCGAACGGGTGGAAGCTGGTATTAAGAGTGGGAGGATTCAAAGGGATGCCTCTGCATCTACAACTGTTAAAAATTCATTTCCAGCCAAGAAGGAGGCAGCTGTTGTGTACTCTCAAAAAGGATCGGGAAGAACTGAGCACCGACCGACTGTGGGGGCCGTGATGATTCAAAATTCATCAAGTGATCAGCCTCGTAACAATCAATCCAAACCAAATCAGCAACGGGTAGAACGGCCACAATGGCAGTTCACCCGCATCAATATGACACCTGCACAAGTTCTTCCCCATTTGTTGAAGTTGAATCTGACTGGTTTAAAGGAGGCACCGAAAAACCCTAACACCACATCTCCACACTATCATGCCAATGCCAAATGTGCCTACCATTCTGATAGCGCCGGACATGATACCAACAATTGTTGGGCGCTGAAGAATAAAATTCAAGACTTGATAGACGCGAAAGAGGTTGAGTTCGATGCTCCAGAGAAGCCGAACGTAATATCTGCTCCGATGCCAAAGCATGGTCATCATGTTCATGCTGTTGAAGAAGATCTGTATGTTTCTGCTGTTGATGATCTGGTAACTCCATTACTAACAATCAAGTTAAATCTGTTGAAAGCTGGGATTTTCCTAGGATGTAAAGAAGACTGCTACTGTTGTTCCTCCCTACCAATCGACTGTCCTTTGCTGAGGATAGGCATCCAAGGCCTAAATGGACAGCCAACAAATTCTTTTTGAAAAGATTCCTGCTACTCCAACTCCTATTAAAGATGTTTCAATAATCACCATTTCCACCAATCTTTCCAAGGTCCCTAAAAAGCCTGTTAAGATTACATCCGCTACGAAGTTTGTTCCTCTGAAAATAACCATGCCTGGGCCTGTCCCCTACAATTCTGACAAATCAATACCATGGAATTATGGTGGAGAAATCTACTACCATGGTGTTAAACAAGTTGAGATAACTGAAGAAAGCTCTGACGAAGAAGATGCCGACATTGGAAATATTGCCGGTACGAGCAAGATTACCCGAAGTGGGAGAATTTTCTCTCCAGAGATTGCCCCTCCAAAGGCAATCTTTGGACCCTTAGCTGCTGCCAAAGTTACTCCTGCACCGATAAAACTTTCTGCAAGAACTCCGCTGATTGAAGAAGCTGTTACTTCTGTGGTTGTCCCTCCTACTTCTGTTGATAAGGGGAAAGGGATCCAAGATGAGCTCGTCAGGACGAGGGCTCAGCCATTGGTCATCCCCGAAACCTCTAAGAAAGAAATGGAGGAGATTCTGAAAATAATTAAGAAGAGTGATTATGATGTGGTAGAGCAACTGGGGCAAACCCCCTCGAAGGTCTCCATGTTAGCATTGCTGCTTTGTTCTGAGGCTCATGCCAAAGCATTGATAAGATTTCTGAAGACAACCCATGTACCCCAGGAAACCTCAGCCGATCAATTCCAGGATTGTGTAGCTAGCCTTACCGCAGACAACGGCCTAGGTTTCTCTGATGCTGACCTGACTCCGAAAGGAAGAAAGCACAATGACGCATTACATGTGTCAGTAGAATGCCGAGGAACTACTCTGGCTCATGTTTTGGTCGACACTGGTTCTTCTCTGAACGTGCTGCCTAAGAAAGCTTTGGATCGATTAGATTGTGAAGGCTTGGAGCTGAAACCAAGTAATATCATTGTCAGGGCCTTTGACGGGTCTAAAAGAATGGTACATGGGGAGGTCGACATCCCTATCAAGGTAGGAACTGTAGTATTCCACTCAACTTTCTACGTGATGGACATCCGTCTGTCATACTCTTGCTTGTTAGGGAGACCATGGATACATAATGTTGGCGCAGTCACTTCCTCCCTACATCAGATGCTGAAATACCCTGTCAAAGGAAAGATTATAACCGTACACGGTGAAGAGGAATATATGATCACTCACCTGAACTCCTTTCGGTATGTGGAAGTGGAGGGCGAATTCATTGAGACACCATTCCAACACTTCAAGGAAATTGCTCCCGAGGTTACAGTAGCAAAGGCAGTAGCTGAGGAGCCCAAGCAGGTGGCCAGGATGGCATCTCTGAAAGATGCAAACGCTGCAATGAAGGAGGGAAAGAGCTCAACATGGGGTCAGTTGCCTGACTTTCCCCACAAGACAGACAAGTTTGGGTTGGGATTTACCGCTGCGGGGAAAAAAGCTATGCGTCGCTCAAAAATTGAAAAAACACCCATCAAGATTTCTCCTCATGGAATCAATTCTTTGGAAGACGAAGACGAGGAGGGTAATATTGAAGACTGGATCTTCCCAACCATCGAAGGGGGACTACACAACTGGGAGGCGAAAGACTTCGTCCCCATTACTTTCATTAATCAGTAACTTATCTTTCGAACATTTCCTGTTGGTCTGTAATAATTACTTTTAAACAATCTGCACACTACTTTGTCACCTCATGCCTTGCCCGGGGCATGTAGGTCCATTTGTAAGGGTTTTGATTCTCTTCATATTCATATGCCATGTTTAATGATTCATTGGACATTTTTCATTTATAAACTGTTGTGTTCATTTTCTTTCCTTTTGCATTTTTGTCTGTTTAAGGATGGCTATCCCTTACACACACCCACACTCACAAATGCAGGTACCCATCCACTCTGGATTCTATAAGTGACTATTCTGCTATGTCCTTCAATAACTCTGAAGATTTGGTCAATCAGGCTGAGTATGAAGATGACGAAGATTGTGAAGTACCAGGGGAGCTAGCCAGACTTCTACAACAAGAAGAAAGGGCCATCTTGCCTCATGAAGAGTTGTTGGAAACAGTCAACTTAGGAATAGAGGAAGACAGGAAAGAAGTACAAGTGGGTGCCAATCTGGAACCAAGTGCCAAGGAGCGTTTGGTACAGCTGTTAAATGAATACGTTGAAATCTTCTCCTGGTATTATGAAGACATGCCGGGTTTAGACACAGATATCGTGGTTCACCGTCTCCCTACAAGAGAGGATTGTCCACTAATCAAGCAAAAAGTCCGCCGAATGAGGCCCGACATGTCTGAGAAGATTAAGGCAGAGGTAATGAAGCAATTCAACGCTGGTTTTCTGGCTGTTACATCCTATCCGCAATGGGTTGCTAACATCGTGCCAGTACCTAAAAAAGACGGTAAGGTCAGAATGTGTGTGGACTACCGGGATTTAAACAGGGCCAGCCCCAAAGATGATTTTCTGCTACCACATATCGATATTTTGATTGACAATACAACTCAGCACAAGGTGTTTTCCTTCATGGACGGATTCTCGGGCTACAACCAAATCAAAATGGCCCCCGAGGACATGGAGAAAACAACCTTTGTTACACAATGGGGTACCTTCTGCTACAAGGTGATGCCGTTCGGACTGAAGAACGCAGGGGAAACTTATCAGCGCGCCATGGTGGCTTTGTTTCATGATATGATACATCATGAGATCGAAGTTTACATAGACGACATGATAGCTCGATCACAAACGGAAGAAGAATACCTTGAACATTTGCAAAAGCTGTTTTCCAGGTTGAAAGAGTACAAACTCAGGCTGAATCCAAGTAAGTGCACTTTTGGGGTTAGGTCTGGTAAACTTCTAGGATTCATTGTCAGCAACAAAGGCATTGAGGTCGATCTAGTGAAAGTAAAAGAAATACAAGAAATGCCTGCTCCCCGTACTGAAAAGGAGGTTAGAGGATCCTTGGGGCGCTTAAACTATATTGTCAGATTCATCTCTCATCTGACATCTACCTGTGAGACAATTTTCAAATTATTGAAGAAAGATCAGGTAGTCGAATGGAACGACGATTGCCAAGCTGCTTTTAATAAGATCAAGGAGTATTTGCTAGAACCTCCTATTCTGATGCCACCTGTCGAAGGAAGGCCGCTGATCATTTATCTGACCGTCTTGGATAACTCAATGGGGTGTGTATTGGGCCAGCATGACGAGTCTGGTCGAAAAGAGCATGCCATTTATTACCTTAGCAAAAAGTTTACCGACTGTGAGACTCGCTACTCACTGCTCGAGAAAACTTGATGCGCTTTGGTATGGGCTGCTCGCCGACTAAGCAGTATATGTTGACTCATGCCACTATGTTGATTTCCAAAATGGATCCTATCAAGTACATCTTCGAGAAGCCTGCATTATCTGGAAGAATCGCTAGATGGCAAATGATCCTGACTGAGTATGACATCCAGTACACCACCCAAAAAGATATAAAAGGGAGTGTACTAGCTGACCATCTAGCTCATCAAGCTATCGAAGATTATCAGTCCATGAGATTCGACTTCCCGGACGAGGACATCATGAATTTGGACAACATTGAAGGTAACGGACCGTATGACGGACCTGAAAATGGATCCCGATGGACCCTGTACTTTGATGGTGCTTCAAATGCACTGGGAAACGGTATTGATGCGGTACTCATTTCCCCGGAAGGCTGCCACACACCTTTCACGGCCCGACTTTGCTTCAGCTGTACCAACAACATGGCTGAATATGAAGCTTGCATTTTTGGTCTCAAGGCTGCTATAGACCTGGGGATCAAATCTTTGATTGTATTTGGGGACTCGGCTTTGGTTATCAGTCAAATCAAAGGAGAGTGGGACACCAAGAATCCTAATCTTATCCCATACAAAGAACATGTCCTGACATTGTTGCCTCATTTCGAGCAAATCACCTTCGGGCATTTCCCGCGAGAAGAGAATCAGCTTGCAGATGCTCTGGCTACGATGTCTTCCATGTTTAAACTCAACTGGGATAACGAGGCTCCCCAAATCACCATCGAGCGAATGGATGAACCTGCACATTGTCATGAGATTAATACCGAAGAAGTAGTGGAACAACCTTGGTTTCACGAAATCAAAAGGTATCTCCAGACTAGAGAATATCCCGAAGGAGCTTTCGTAAATGACAAAAAGTTCCTAAGGAAATTTGCTGCCAAGTTCTTCCTGAGCAACGACGTCCTCTATAAACGCAGCCATGATTGTGTTTTACTCCGATGTGTAGACAAAGCTGAAGCAGAGTTAATCATGACTGAGTTACACAGCGGTATGTTTGGCACCCACTTGAGCGGGCATACAATGGCTAAAAAGATTCTAAGAGCAGGCTATTACTGGTCTACTATGGAAGCTGATTGCCATCAACATTCCCGTACTTGACACAAATGTCAAGTCTACGCTGACAAGGTTCATATTCCTCCTGTTCCTCTCAACGTTCTGACGGCTCCTTGGCCATTTGCAATGTGGGACATTGACATGATTGGAGAGATCAAGCCCACGGCATCCAATAGACATCTCTTCATCCTGGTCGCCATTGACTACTTTACCAAATGGGTCGAAGCAGCTTCCTTCTCCTATGTTACAAAGAATGTGGTTGCCCGCTTCATCAAGCAGAACCTCATATGCCGGTATGGTGTCCCCGACAGGATCATTACAGACAACGGTACAAATCTGAATAATACTATGATCACCGCTCTATGCGAACAGTTCAAGATTTATCATCACAATTCATCTCCCTATCAGCCGAAGATGAACAGTGCTGTTGAAGCTGCGAACAAAAACATTAAGAAGATCATTCAGAAAATGACAGTTACCTACAAGGACTGGCATGAGATGCTACCGTTTGCTCTGCACGGATACCGTACCACGGCACGTACTTCGACAGGGGCAACCCCATTTTCTTTGGTATATGGCATGGAAGTTGTCTTGCCCAAGGAAGTTCAGATTCCTTCTTTAAGGATTATGAAGGACGCTGGTTTAAATGAAGACGATTGGATTCAGACCCGACTTGATCAACTCAATTTGATCGACGAGAAACGACTCGCTGCTGTTTGCCATGGTCAGACGTATCAAAAACGCATGATCAAGGCTTTCAACAAGAAATTCAGACGTCAAGTATATCAAGTCGGAGATCTCGTAATCAAGCGGATTATCTTACCGCAAAGTGATCCCAGGGGCAAATGGACTCCTACTTACGAAGGACCATTTGTGATCAAGAGCATATTTTCTGGTGGTGCAATGATTCTGACCACCATGGACGGCGACGATTTGCCGCACCCTGCGAACGCAGACATAGTCAAAAGATACTACGCATAAAATAACCCGACAAGTCGAAAACCCGAAAGGGCGGCTTGGGCAAAAATGGGCATCCCGGTGAACCGAAAACCAGAAAGGGCGGTTCAGGCAAAAATTAGGGATAAAACAAAAAAATCTGTACACCCGGCAAGTTGAAAACCCGAAAGGGCGGCTTGGGCAAAAAAGGGTTTCCCGGTGGATCGAAAACCCGAAAGGGAGATTCAGGCAAAAGTTAGGGAATTAAAGCGTATGACTATGTCTCATCGGATCAATTTAAGGACAATCTCTTCATCAACCAGCTCCAAGCTTCTGATCAATCCATTCATCGGCGGACGAAGCATTGAATGGACAGATATTCAGAGTTGTGAAGGCTATAGCAGAATGGGGATCCCATGGAATTGTTTCACATAGCCATCTTTCTTTTGTATAAAGATTTCAATTTCTTACGACAACATCCTCTTACTAAGATGGTTGTCTCCTTTGTACAAAGATACTCATAAAAGATTAATACAAATACTTTTCCAAATACATAAATTTGCTTTGTCTTCCTTTTGCTCTTTACACTTATGTTTTATTTGAGAAACGTCCAATGTTTTGTTAAATAGGCATATGCATTTGAACATAATCATTTTCTTACAAACCAAGAAAAAGATGATTACTGATAGGTGGAAGGTACAAGTAGATATCTCGATGCCCTTTCAGAAGGAATCCCCAGCAGATTTAAATTCCCAAATTCCTCAATACAGAACTTAATTCCCCAAACAGAGTTAAACTTCAGGATCCTCAACAGAACAGAAGTTTTCTCAAAACTGATTTCCCCAGCCAGAGGGCCTTCTAGAACTCAATCCCCCTCAGAGTTAAGTTTCAGAATCCCCAGTGGAGCCTTAAAAATCTGGAAATCTTATCCCCAGTTGAAGTCAAAACTATCAATCCCCAGCGGAGCTAACACTTCCAACTATCAATCCCCAGCGGAACCAGACTAGTGAATCTTCTCCCCACAGAGATACTTCCCGCCAGACTGAAGATTCTCAGTCTTACTTCTTCAGCATGAGTCTCCTAGGTTCTGAACTTCCCAGTGGGGATCACCAAGGAATTCCAATCCCCAACAGTAGTCCTAGGATCCCTCAACAATTGAAGATCTCGTTCCCCGAGCAGTCGGCAATCAACAAGGATATTTCAGCTTTAGCACTCAGAGATTCCTGCAATTCCCCGCAGCAGTCAATGATTCATTTTCCCCGGTAATAGTCAAGATTCTCTCATCTCCGGCTATCCAGGATTCATCTATCCTCAGCAAGACAACTCGTCAGCTTACATGCGCATTCATTACATGCATATATCATAAACATTGACATAACATATATATTACATCATACATATCATGCAACATAACTTTGTGTTTTAGCTAACATTTCATCCTTTTCAGGATAAGATTAAAAGGCTATCATTAACAATTATCCAGATACAGTACAGATATACCCCAGACACGGCGGTCATTCTATTACTCATTCAGAATTTCAAGTCAGATACAGTACAGATACACCCCAGACATGGCGGTCATTCTACTACTCATTCAGACTACAACAATCAGATACAGACTAGATACGCTCCAGACACAGCAGCCATTCTATCTCTCATTCAGATTCATTTATTCATCTCAAGGTTCAATGCATTCCAAACACGGATACCATTATGACCCTTATTAAAACAGTTTGATTCTCCCCAGTGCATTCGCCACGGAAATCATTCTGTCATTTATTTAGATCCCCGTTACAATTTTCAGATACACTCCAGACACGGAAGTCATTCTGCTACTCATACAAATCTCAACTTCAGATACAGTCCAGATACGCTCCAGACGCGGTTGCCATTCTGTCACTCATTCAGAATTTGTCCCCAACACGCAATTGCTCCATGAACAGATGTTTCTCTGTTACCCAGATACAATACAGATACACTCCAGACACGGCAGTCATTCTGATATTCATTCTACATTTAAACACAGTTACAACCCAGATACTCCCCAGATACGAAGGCCATTCTTTTGCTCATACAAACTCAGTCTCCGGATATAGTTCAAATGCATTCCAGACATGGATACCATTTTTTGATCCTCTTTTTTCTGATCTATCACGTCACAGTTCAACAAACATTCCAGATGGCATCTCTAAGCCCATCCTCCTACTAGCAATCTCCAGATGGCATCTCTAAGCCTATCCCTCTGTCACCTCTCCAGACGGCATCTCTAAGCCCATCTCCAAATGGCATCTTTAAGCCCATTCCCGCACCCATGCTTTGACGAGTGCAAATTTAAGGGCACTCTAGTGTCCAATCTCCTTTTACCTTCGAGACGCGAAAGGCAAACCTGCCAATCTAACTCTTCAGGTGCAAGAAGATTGAACAGGGGCAACTGTTGTACCCCAAAATTTGCCCTCTCTTTTCATCAATATTTTCTAACCACAAGACTCCTGGAACTCAAGATCAAGTTAGGGTTTACTCTGCTCAAGACCCCTCTTGGCACTGTTGACCCAAATTAGGGTTTGAGTTTGCACAAAGATGTTTTGACCTAAAATGCCCAAAGTGAATTTCATGCTTCATGTTGGACTCACAAGTTTATCCATACCCAGTTTCAAGCCTTGATTCCAATCTTTGCCCAGTCAATTGGACAATTGACCTAGAAATCAGCTGTATTGGGGAAAAAGTCAACTGTGGCCAATTGACAGTCAAACCTCATGAAATTTGACCCACATCAACATAATGAACTCATATGAACCATTTGGTCAAGTTTGGATCACAATTCCACAAGAAATTTGATCAGATCACCAAAAGGGTAAAATGGTCATTTTTAGGGTTTTGACTGCACAAAGGCAATTTTTGATTGTTTGACCTAACCAATGGCAAACCAAGCTCACATATGGACTCAAGGACTCAATGGAATGGTCTTGACACATTCAACAAGTTCAAAAGATCCCAAATGCATAGGATTGACATATGAATTTTCCAGTCAATTGATCAAATTTGACTGTATACTGAAAAGTCAAACTTTGACTTTTTGGTCAAAATCAAGTGCCAAGATTCATTTTTCATCAAAACATGTCAAATTATGAAGCTTGTTCATCAAGAAACCCAAATTTGCAAATTAGGGTTTAAAATGAAGAAATTTCATAACTTTGAATTTTTCTAAGTTATGAAACTTCCTTATTTTCTCCTAACTTTGCCCCATTTTTTCACCAAGATGCAAATGGATTCAAACAAAACTCAAAACATGAAAGTTGTAGTCCATTGCCAAATATACAACTTTGATTCACAAAGTTTACTCAAAAGAAACTTGTAGCTCAAGTTATGATTTTTGGAACAAGGGTGCAAAACATTCTTAACTTAGAAAAATTTTGACCTATTCTAGGCAGGATTTTTGCCCAACTTCATGGCCACTTTTCACATAGTTCCACTTGGAATTTCAATTTTCATTACAAAGATGGATTGTATTACACATTCCAAGCTTTCCAAATTGTCCAAGAACTTCTCAAACACCCTTGTGGTTAGGGAGAATCGAATTGGCAAAGTTGGGCAAAAGTCACTTTTGTTCATAACCAAATGCATGTTCATACATTGGCATTTTTCAAGTCATCTTGTACAAGCTAGATTACAGGCCTCTAATCATCTTCACACTCAATAATTAAATGCCAAACCATTGTGTTCAAGCATTATTTTGATCATTTGGTCATTACATGCAAGATTGATCTTTAAATGGAAAAAACATATTTGCCATTTTTGAAAAGGTACACTTTATGTCAAATTCAAAATCCAAGAGGCATGGGCCAGATCTTTGAAGCTAGCATTTGTACACAAATCACTCTGATCAAGGAGAAGATATGCAGCATGCTCAAGGACTTGATACAGGCCTATAACCCAACTTGCATTTCCTTGCTTACATGAGAAGAAAACTTGCAAACTCACTCCAATCTCTCATTCCTGTAAACACCAACCAAAACAAAGTTTGCAAACACTTTCCATGCATCAAACCAAGCTTGAAACACGACTCAATCATCCCTGATCCCTCCTCATTAAGAAGATCACATTTTTTCTGCAAAACAGGGCACCTGTTGCAGTTTGACTTCCACAAACACTTCCACTCGTGCGTTTTGGCCAAAGCTTGTTCAAACACACTCCCTACCACCCACTGAAGCTATCCCAAGCATTGAACACAAACTGTAACATCCCTAACATCACTTGCCATTTTCAGTTTTCATTTTTGCAGGTGGACTTCCATAGCTTGATTCAGAGAGATTCAAAGCAATCTAAGCATAGGAGAAGCATCCTTGGACTTCAGGCAAGCTGTACCAAAGTTCAAACTCCATTGAAGATACCTCTATTGCTGTACACGACTCAAGCTGAACAGGTAAAAATATGAACTTCTATCTCTCTATCCAGGCATGATTAGGCTTAGGTTTGTGAAGAAAATATGTTCTACTCATAGCCCTGAAGCCATCCATGTATTTACTTTTCATTTATATTGAGTGTGCTGTGAGAATTTTGGCCATGAACATTGAAAAAAACTTAGGTCAGAAATTGGGGATGAAGAAATTCTCCTTCATTTCTGAGAGTTAGGTCAAGATTTTTATATGTATGAATTCGTCTCTTGATGCTCTACATTGTTTATGTTATGAGTTTTTGTTAAAAGTCAAAGAATCAGGAATTTGAATGAAGCATAGAGGGCGTGTGATTTTGACAGAAGCTGGAGGAAGAAGATGATGTCTTGGGCTGGGCCTGAGCTATCCTTGCTTTTTGCACCTCTTTTCTCATTTTGCACCCCCCTGGCCCATTGTGTGGAATATCCATTATTTTTGACTTTTTATTTTTTCTTCTCTTATTATTTTTTGTCAAAACATAAAAAACATAAAAAATATTTTTTCACCCATTTTTGCATTTATTTGGCATTTGTTTGTTTTATTTAAGCATATATATATATATAAACAAATATGTTTCTTTTTATCCAAAATATTAAACAATAATACAAAAATAAATTTTTTTTAGTTATTATTTTTTGTTTACATTTTGAAAACATTTTCTAAAAATATACACTTTTGTAAATAATTAATATATTATTTTTAAGTATATATTTAGTATATTTAGTATATAATATGAATACTTGCATATTTTATTAAATATTTAAGATAAAAATATGAAAATAATACATTTTTATTTTTTCATTAATACATGACACTACAAAATACTTTTTTTTACAATATACTTCTCTTTTTATTTTTTGTATAAATTAATATATAAATGTTGTATATAATTAATAAATAATTGCTATTTATTCAAAATTAGGGTTTTGCCCTAAAACCATAAAAAATATAAAAAATTAACCTTTTCATTTCTGTTTATATTTTATATTGAAAAATACTTTTACATACATAAAAAACCATTTTTGTGCATAATACTTTTTGCCTATTTATTGTATTTATTTAATTATTGTACAATTAAATAATTTGTATATTCAATTTGGATGTAATAGTCTTAGATTTAATTTCTTGCTAAATATCCCCCCATTCAAACGTTTGTACCCCCATCCCCATAATTATGTTGTAATAATTTAGGACTTTAAATTTCCGCATTTTAAAGCTTTCAAATTATGCCATGATAGACTTAGGATTTGTATGCAAATCAACCAACAAATAGCTTGACTAATACAAAGACAAAAAAAGCATGAAAATGGATAACACCAATCACACTTACACCCTTAGGGTTCCTCCACTTGTTGCCTTCAAAAGTGGGCCATGTTTGCATGTTGAGTTTCTTTGGCAAAACAAAAACAATTCAAATGACCATAGTCCCTCGATGACGCTTTCTCAAGTTGCCTAAAAATGATCAAGTCCCTTAAAAGAAAAATTGCCAAAGACACCTGGCACTACAGCATTCATGGTCTAAACGATGACCCGCGCCAGTCCCGTTAACATCCTAACACAAGATTGTCCACCAAATACAATGGTGGAACAATACTGTTAAAAGGGTTAAAACATAGGAAAGATCTTTGAGTAAATTTAGGGGTAGCCAACTCTTAGTTACTTGATCAAACTTGCAAAAACAAATCCTTGCCATTTTTCAAAACACACATCACAACACAATTTCAAAACAAACTTTCAAAACATTGAAAACTTTTCAAAAGACAAATACACCTTTGTATACATTCAAACATGGATCATTACAAAGGTTGCCACAACAAATGGCCTCTTTTCAAAACCTCTTTCAAAATCACACACAAAGCACCATTTCAAACAATTGAAAGCACCATTTCAAACAATTGAAAATGCAAGGAAAGTGATCTAAGCAAGTAACTAAGAGCCCATGGATAACCATGGATAGAAAGGGTGCTAATACCTTCCCTTTCTATAATCTAATCCCCGAACCCAAGAAAACATCTCAAAGGTTTTTGCTGTGCTTTTTAACCTTTCCTTAGGATAAAATAAAAAGTCGGTGGCGACTCTTGCTAAACCGAAACATTTGCGAAAACAAACGCAAAACCCAAGTCAGTTCTCCCATCGTATCACAACATATTTCCTCACTTTTGACACATAACTCCCTGTATGATGCATCGAGTTCTTCAAAAGTAAGTTCATCATCTTATTATTCATCAGAGTCTTAGACTCTAGTCAAGGCATTCACCTGTTTGACTGATTCTTCTTCATGATCACTTTCAGAATCTTCCTCTGACCATGACACAAATATACCTTTCTTCCGCTTCTTAAGATAAGTGGCACACTCAGATTTTATGTGTCTAAATCCCTTACATTCGTAGCACCAAACTCCTTTTCCTGACTTTGCTTTTCTTAAATCCAGGACCTTCCTCCATTGACCTGATTTTTGTTGATGTCGAATGACATGTTCTTGGAATTTGAACTGGACTTCCTCAGCACTTTGTTGAACTGTCTTCCTAGTAACACGAGATCTTCAGATACTCCTTCTAAGTTCAATTCATCACAGTCCTTTGAGTCTTTGGTACTGGAAGAAAAGGCTATATTCTTCTTATTTTTAAACCTTTCATTGATAGCATATTCAAAGGTCTTAAGGGAGCTTACAAGTTCATCCACAGTCATGGTTCTTACATCATGAGATTCTTCAATGGAAATCACCTTCATGTCAAACTTCTTTGGAAGAGATTTGAGCATCTTCATGATCAGATTATCCTCTAATATCTTCTCTCCTAGGTCTTCTGAGTCATTATCAATATCTAGAGTAGTCATGGGAAACTCCTAGATACTTTCATCTTCCTTCATCTTCAAGTTCTCAAACTTTATAGAGAGAAGTTGCAGTTTTTCCATCTTTACCTTAGAACTTCCTTCATGAACTTTCCTCAAGGTCTCCCAAGCAACCTTAGCACTTTTACAATTCTTTATCAGTTTGAACAGATTCTTATTAACTCCATTGAATATGGAATTCAAAGCTTCGGAATTTCCTTGAGATGATGCCTCATCATTATCATCCCAATCTTCTTCAGACTTCAACACATCAGTGACCTTACCATCTACATCCACAACCTTTGGTGGTTCCCATACTTTGACAATATTTTTTCAGTCCTTATTGCCAAGAGATTTTATGCACATATCCGTACGAGGTTTCCAATTGTCATAGTTGGTACCATCCAAAATAGGTATTTTAACCACAACTCCATTATCCTTCTCCATTGCGCCAAAAAGTAAATTCCATGAATCTCACCCAGAGTCAGAGCAAGATGCCAGCTCTGATACCAATTAAAATTTTGGCTGCCAGATCCCGGATGTCCTAATAGATCTCGAGACACTGGATCAGAACTCAAAATACAATAACAAGATATATGAATAAAATAACCAATGCTGAATATAAATAACACACATATATGTTTACCTAGTTTGAAACAACTTTCCTACTCTGGGGGCTACCAAGCCAGAGATGAAATTAACTAGATAGTATCAATTTATAGACCTTACAGTAAACATCCCAGTTTACAGCCTATGCACTTAATCACTACCATTTGCTTAACTTCTACCTAAGAAACACCTAGGTATGAGGCCCTCCTTAAACCCCTCTACAATTACACTCAACACTTAGAGCAACTCTAAACACAAGTAGATAACTAAAATCATTAAATCCAACCAATCACAACATAACTTCACAAATATTCCAAAAATAATTTAATTAAATAATTAATTAAATTACGGGCGTTATAACTCTCCCCCACTTAGAATATTTTCGTCCTCGAAAATTTTCCTTAATCAAACAACTCAGGATAGGAGTCTCACATCTTGCTCTCCAACTCCCAAGTCATGCTTTCATTGGCAGCTCCTAGCCAAAACACTTTAACCAAAGTAATCTCTTTGCCCCTCAGAGTCTTTATTTCACGATCTGCAATCCGTACAGGGTTCGTCTCCACCATAAGATTATCCCATACTTGCACATCATCCATATGAATCACATGAGATGGATCTGAAATATACTCCCGGAGTTGCGACACATGAAACACATCATGCAAATTCAAAAGATTAGGTGGTAAAGCCACTCTATAAGCAACATTCCATACTCTCTCTGAAATCTGATATGGTCCAATAAAACGATAAGTGAGCTTCTTAGACTTCAATGCTCGCCCAACACCAGTCACATGTGTAACTCTTAAAAACACATGGTCACCCGCTTGAAATTCTAAATCTTTCTTTCGCTTGTCATGATAACTATTTTGTCTACTTTGGGAAGCTTTCATCTTTTCTCGAATCAACTTCACCTTCTCAGTAGTCTCACGAACAAGTTCAGGTCCATACATTTTCACCAGATTCATGCCAACATAAAGGAGTTCTACATCTTCGACCATACAACGCTTCAAAAGGTGCCATCCCAATACTAGAACGGTAACTGTTATTATAAGTGAACTCTATCAACGGAAGATAAGTATCCCACGAACCTCCCTGCTCAAGAACACATGCCCTCAACAAGTCTTCTAACAATTGGATAGTTCGTTCAGTTTGACCATCTGTTTGAGGATGATACGTCGAACTCAACCTCAACTTAGAACTCAACGCTTCTTGAAAAATCATCCAAAAATCATAAGTAAATCTTGGATCTCTATCTGACACAATACACAAAGGAACACCATGCAACTTCACAATTACACTAGTGTAAATCTCAGCCAACTTTGACACTGGAAAACTGATGTTAATAGGAATGAAATGAGCCAACTTCGTAAGCCTATCAACAATCACCCAAATTGAATCATGTCCTCTTAAAGTATTAGGTAACCCCATCACAAATTCCATCGAAATGCTATCCCATTTCCATTCTGTAACTTCTAACGGTTGCATCAACCCTACAAGTTTCTGATGTTCAACTTTCAACTTCTGACAAGTCAAACATGCATACACAAATCGAGCCACATCACTCTTCATCCTAGACCACCAAAACAAACCTTTCAAATCTTGATACATCTTCGTAGCTCCTGGATGAATACTTAACTTACTTCTATGACTTTCTTCAAGTATCACTTTCTTCATCTTAGCATCATCAGGAATACAAATCCGGTTGCGAAACCTCAACACACCTTGCACATCTAGCTTAAAATCATTATTCTTAGACTGATCGATCCCAACCATCGAATCCACCAGTTTCACATCCAGCTTCTGAGCTTCTCTGATACTGTCTAGAAATTCATTATTAATCCTCAACATACCCAACATAACACTTTGCAGCATAACCTCGCAAACTAAGCTCATATCTCTGAACTGCTCAATTAATTCCAACTCTTTAACCATCATTGCCGACATATGCAAAGTCTTTCGACTCAACGCATCAGCTACCACATTCGCTTTTCCTAGATGATAATTCAAACTGAAATCATAATCCTTTAACAATTACAACCATCTTCGTTGCCTCATATTCAACTCCTTCTGATCGAATAAATACTTTAAGCTCTTATGTTCACTAAACACTTCAAATCTAGAACCATAAAGATAATGCCTCCAAATCTTCAACACAAAGACAATCGCAGCAAGCTTTAAATCATGCGCATGATAGTTCTTCTCATGAGTCCTCAATTGCCTTGACGCATAAGCAACTACCTTATCATTCTGCATAAGCACACCTCATAAACCCATCTTAGAAGCATCACAATACACCACAAAAGGCTCTCCTGGATTAGGCAACGTCAAAATCGGAGCCGACGTCAACCTCTTCTTCAATTCTGTAAAACTTTCTTCGCATTGAACATCCCATACAAAAGCTCTACCTTTACAAGTCAACTTAGTCAACGAAAGTACCAACTTAGAAAAACCATCGATAAACCTTCTATAATAACAAGCTAATCCCAAAAAGCTTCTAATCTCAGTAGTTGACTTCGGAGTTTCCCATTACAGCACAGCATCAACCTTCGATGGATCTAAAGCGATGCCACTACCTGAGATCACATGACCAAGAAAACTAACCTCCTTTAACCAGAATTCACACTTGGACAGCTTCGCATACAACTTCTTCTCTTTCAAAACTTGCAATACTACCCTTAAGTGTTCTGCATGCTCTTCTTTTGACTTAGAGTAAATCAAAACATCATCAATGAACACCACTACGAACCGATCCAAATAAGTATGGAAGATACAATTCATGTATTCCATGAATACTACCGGTGCATTAGTAACACATTATGAATACTCATAATGTCCATAACGCATTATGAAAGCCGTCTTCTGGATATCTTCATCCTTCACCTTAATCTGATGGTAACCCGACCTCAAATCAATCTTACTAAACACACGAGCATCCACCAATTGGTCCATCAAGTCATCTATTCTTGGAAGCAGATACTTGTTCTTAATCATCACTTTATTCAACTGTATATAATCAACATAAAGCCTCATACTTCCATATTTCTTCTTTACTAACAATAATGGAGCTCCCCACGGTGATACACTTGGTCTTACAAACTTCTTCTCAAGTAAATCTCCCAACTATTTCTTTAACTCTGACAATTTAGATGCAGACATCCTGTATGGTGCCATAGACACAGGTTTGGTACCAGGTACAAGATCAATTGCAAATTCAACTTCCCTCTCTTGTGGTACATCAGGAATTTCATCAGGGAAAACTTCAGGAAATTCACACACCACCTGCAATTCCTCAATTATAGCTTGAGCCTCTACAGATAGAGATGCCATCAATGAGAACATCTGTTCTTCTTCTAGCATCAACTTTCTCAACTGCTTAGCAGACAACAAACTATCTTCCTCTTCTTCAGGAGTAGAAAACCTCACAGACTTGTCATAACAGTTAATATGAACACAATTATGCTCTAACCAGTTCATACCCAAAATCACATCCAAACCTCTTAACGGTAAACAAACCAAATCAACAGCAAAGTCTTTGTCGAAGATCGACAAGGGACACTTTAAACACACAAAAGAAGTAGTCATCAACCCCTTGGCTGGAGTATCAACGACCATTTCTCCATTCAAAGAAGACAACATAAGACCCAATATTTCAACACAATCAGTAGCAATAAAACAATGAGTAGCACCGATATCAATAATAGTAATTAAAGGAGTACTATTAATGAAACATGTACCTCTGATAAGTCTGTCCTCAGAAGCTGTCTAATCCTTAACCAAAGCAAACACGTTACCACTTATCTGCACCCTCTTTGGTTTCTGACACTGACTACCAATGTGCCCTTCTTCACTACAGTTGAAACAAATCACACCCTTATGCTTGCACTCAGATACAACATGTCCGTTCTTAGCACAACGAAAACACCTCTTCACTTCAATAGTAAACACACCACTCTTATGCCCAGGTTTCCCATATTTAAAACAAACCACACTAGCAGGAGCATCTCCTCCACTAGTCCTCTGACCCTGAGCAACTTTCTATTTACCCTTACCAGCTGGGGTATCATAAGGCTTACCACGATTCTGTTGGTGCTTAACCCTATTCTCACTGATAATATTGTAATGCGCATTATTATCCTCCTCATAAATCCTGCAACTATAAATCAAATCGGTAAAGACACGAATCTTTTGGTATCCAACTGCCTTTTTGATCTCCGGGCGCAACCTGTTCTCAAACTTAATACACTTCGAAAACTCATCATCTTCCCCAGCGTAGTGCAGATAAAACTTAGCCAACTCAGAAAACTTTGTAGCATACTCAACAATTGACATATTCCCTTGCTTCAGCTCAAGGAACTCAATTTCCTTCTTACCACAGACATCTTCCAGAAATTACTTTCTCAGAAACTCCCTACGGAACACAGCTCAAGTGACATTCTCACCTGCAGCTTCCAATCTCTGACAAGTCTCTAGCCACCACTCATCAGCCTCGACTGCTAGCATATGAGTACCATACCGAACCTTCTGCATTGGAGTGCAGTCCATCACACAGAAGATTCTCTCAATCTCTTTCAACCAATCTAATGCTCCGTCAGGATCATACTTTCCCTTAAACGTAGGCGGATTCTCTCTATGGAAAGTCGCCAAACTACGAGATCCAGCATTCCCGTCAGCATTCAGCTGATTCTCCATCACATGAGCCATTGCTTCTAAAGCAGCAGCAAGTGCAACATCATTCCTTCCAGCCATCTTAACTTCTCACTATAACATAAACAACGATTAGAACTCGAATTGACAATACTCGATTGTTAGACAACTATGAATCGACAACAAGGTAGGACCAACCTTTTTCTCTGATACCAACTTTGTAACACCCCAATTCTACCCGACAATTATATATGCAAATCAGAGTTATAAACATTCACACAAACGAATCAGGATGCCACAATTTCATCTTTCAAAACACATTGCATTAATCGTGGATACATAACACTTTAAAACATCAGATGAACCATCGGTATAATCTTTTAATCTCTTAATTCAATAATTTAAACATCTACGTAGTGAAATTCATAATAACATCTTTATCAACGTTACGTCAACTTCAAAACAACACATATTTAATAATAATAAACTTAAAGTTCAACAACTGAATAATCAACAATCAAAAGAAACAAGCGTTCATCCCCCTGAGTGTTACATATCAGAGCAATGACACCGACTCGAACTATTGAAGGTATACAACCTTCACTCTCGATTACCTGCATATTACCAACATAAGGGCAACATTCAAACCGAAGGGGTGAGATATCTAACAATATAATAAAGTGTATGATAATTAATATATTGAATTAGATCACATAAAATCACCACTTCTCATCTTATAAACAACAATAATCACAACAATAATACACATTCACAACATCAGTACACAACTTATTTATACAATCATATAATGTGACTCATTACTATATAAATGCATGTGGTACCATTGGAGCAGAACTCTCATCTTAAAAATCTGCCAATAAATAGAGGCATCAATAAGGCATAAGCCTTCATCTTAATATTCGCCAATATAGGCAATCTCAACAAGCATAAGCTCCATATTGAAATGCAATATATATGACACAATCATGAATATAATGACAACCCCGTAATTAACAACATCTCATTACAAACATCATCGTTAGCCATAAGCCTACATCTTAGTAGTTGCCCATTATTAGAGGCATCTCAACATCTTTCATCAATATCATTTATCATCACACATCATACATCATCAAACATCATAATTCATCAAACATCATATATCATCATAATTTATAGCAATTCAGCCACAACAACATTACCACAGCAACTCATCAATCTTGCAACATTGGCCATAGGCCTACAACATGATTCGCCTATAACTAATTAATCCGCTGAGGCTTACTTATAAATTACCAAACCTATGCATATTACTATTCTGTAATAATACATCGTTATCATTATTAATCCTACTGTTACAAACCAAACAGCAATCTATATACATCTCATCCTCATCATTCTTCACAAAAATCAATATAGCGATCACTCACGGGAACTAATTCAAATCCTAATTTGGATACTATGATTATCCTTCCTATTCTTCATTTTAATCCTTAAGAATGAATCCCATCATGTTAGCTATCCAACACTTCAAACGGCACCTCAAACGGAGTCCGAAAACTCAAGTTACATCCTTCTCAAACTGATTCTTCCAAAAACCAGACAACATGGATCGACGCGTAATGCCGTGGGTCGATGCGTACTAAGTTTAACACGCCACATGAGTCGACGCATCCTCTCTTGTATCAACTCATACTGAGCCTTCAACACTGCAAGTATCGACACACGCCTCTATGTATTGACTCATCCTGAGTCTCTAAGCCCTCATGTATCGACACATGACTCCTTCGTGTCGACTCATGCTGAGTCTAAAAGCCTTCTTGTATCGACACATAACATTTGGGGTCGACACATAATGCTCCACCATGAACGATTTCTGCAATTTTCTCTGTGTTTTCACTACGGGTTCCATACTTTAGGCCCTAAAAACACCATCTAATCATAGATAATTATCACTTACAATTATCCTATAATTCTACATCAAATAAACAACATTGGGATATCATTATTCATCTTTCAATCATCGATTTTCATCATACAACATCATATACATTCAAATCATAAACAAGACAACAATTCTACATCTAATCCCACATACCAATTATCATAAACCCTATTATAGAGTCAGAACCTCACCCTTACCTTGGATTGAAGGTCGCTCTATAACTTTTCCAGTTGAATTCCCGTTCTGCTCTTTCCTCCTTTTCCAACAGCTTTCACGTTCTTCTCTTCTAACCCTTATTCTTCTACCGCTTCTTCTTTTCTATTATTTCCACAATAATAAAATAACCCTATTATTCTCTTTATTCCTTAATGGGCTCAAGACTACTACACCCCCTTGATTACTACTTCTATCCTTTAAAACAAGCCCACATTAAATAATATCACCATTCTTCTAATATTATTTCACCACTTAATAAAATAATTAAATCCAACCAATCACAACACAACTTCACAAATATTCCAAAAATAATTTAATTAAATAATTAATTAAATTACGGGCATTACAAGATGTCCCACAAGAAGCTCTAACATCTTTCTATCACCAAAGTTTTAGAATTACTTCATAAGGACCTACGTAATTTGAAAGTTTTGGTGGGAAAATATATGTCTTTATGTGTATGGATGATTTCTCAAGGTACACTTTAGTCAAATTCATTAAAAAATCCGACACTTTTGATGTCTTTAGAGAGCTATGTCAACGTCTCCAAAGAGAAAAAAGGAGTAGGATAGTGTGGATAAATTAACCCTTTAGAAGAGTTTGAAAAATATAAGTTCTATAAGTTTTGTTCATCTGAAGGGATTGGTCATGAATTCTCAACACCTATCACAACCCAACAAAATGGAGTGGTTGAGAGGAAAAACATAACCTTGCTAGAGTCATCTAGAGTTACGTTGCATGCAAAGAATCTTCCTTACTATTTATGGGATGAAGCTATGAGTACAACTTGTCGCATTCACAATCATGTGACCATAAGATCTGGAACTAAAGAAACTCAATATGAGCTTTGGAAAGGAAGAAAACCAACTGTCAAATACTTCCATGTATTTGATAGCAAGTGCTACATCTTGACAGATCGTGAGCAAAGAAGGAAGACAAATCCCAAGAGTGGTAAGGGAATTTTCCTAGGATATTCCCTCAATATGTGAGCATTCAACATATATAACAACATACCAAGATAATGACGAATTCCATAAATGTTGTCATTGATGATACACCCGAAGTTAAGAAATAATATGAAGAAGAAGATCCAGAGATATGATTTCCAATTCTTGCTTCATTTCCAAGATTGATCCCAAGAATATCAAGGAAACACTGACTGATGAATTCTAGATTAATTTTATGCAAGAAGAGATGTGTTAGTTTACAATTATACCCTTCCAAAATACAAAATTCCTCACCAAACAAAATACCTTTCAGGAAAGCACTACAACTAATTTCCAAGTGAGAGAAAGTAAGAAAATAGTTTTAGAGAGAGTGAGGAGTGAGATATGAAAGGTCATGATTATGGATGTTAAAAAATAAGGGAAGTGAACACTATTTATAGGTTAGAGGTTAGTACAACAAGGAAAACTTTTAGTGCCAAATTTGATGAGCCAACTGATTAGCATCATGCTCCAATCAATCATTTAGCCTAAAAATAAACATTTACAAGGTTTTAAAAGGAAAGAAAAGCTATAGAGTCGTTTCCATTCATCAAGACAATACCCTGAATGTTTAGGTAACATTTTTGTGTTAACCTAATTGATTGTGTATAAGTGTCAATCGATTTGCTAGTTCAAAAAATTGTCAAGTACTTTTTTGAAAGCTCCCAATTCAACTTACGCGACTCCAAAAATTTTTTATAAATATTTTATCAAGAAAAATTAGTTTTAAAACTTGTTTTAGTGTGTATGATTAGTTGTATAATTTTACGAAAAAGCCCTTTTTCTTTTAAAACATACATTTCACTCAAAAGAAATAGGGAAAACTTTCTTACTTCCTCTCTTTCACACTTTAAAACTTCAAGACTTGTCAGATAATATAATCATACATAAACTTGCTTGAGTTTTTCTTGAAGATAAGGCTTGAGATTTATTCCAGTAAGTACCATCATTAAAGGATATATCATTAAGCTTTAACGTATCTGCTTGTATATTTGATTGCTTGTTAACCACACATGTTTCATAATCAATTACACTTATTATTTGTCATCATTAAAAGCATACTCACCATTGAGTGCATGTCGTTGATAATTTTCTTAATTGTTTAACCTTCAAAACATGGTTCCACATTCTCCCTATTTTGATGATGACAATGTATCATTCAAAGAGGTGGTAAAATAAATAACACATATATGATTGGAGTGATTAAACCCCCTTCAATTAAATAGAGAGTATACTCTACTTCTCCTAAGAGTATACTTCTCCCCTTTCTAAAAATCAATAGTGCGGGTAAAGATGCATTGTAAAAATTAAATATGCAAACATATTGACAAATAAACATTTAGGAAAGGGAAAAACATCACTCTCTTATTAATTTACATTTTATAAAATTCAAAGTACATAAATTGAGATTTTACAGAATTAAAAATAATACAGAAAACAATAAATCACATAAAAAGGTAAGCACACTTGGACACACATAAGTGACACTATTTATTGCCATAAGTATCATCATTCCTTGAGATGATTTTATCGATCTTATCCATATCTTTGGATAAGTTCTGACATATGTAAAAAAATTTGTTGATCTTAGTGTTTTATACTTCTTTTGGCTCTTCTTCTTCCATGATTATTAGGTCATCCTACAACTCTCCATGTTTGACGAGAACCTTTGTCTCTTTGACGGTGATATAGGTAATTCTGATGGTTTAGCCCATGGTATTAATGATAAGGGCCAAAGAAGAGTACATTTATACATTATAAATGATCACCTATTGAACTTTGACCACAAATTTCTTAATAAAAACCCTTAACTAGTGATAATATTTGGTTTTAAAGTGTGTTAACCATCTTTTTACAGAATATAAAGGTTTTTGTATAGGTACTTTGTCCTGAAAGAAAGTTGGTCTCTCAAAAGTTGGTCTCTCTAACCAACGAGGAAGTAAACTATATGGGAAATCAACAACAAAGGTAAGCACCATACCAAGGTAACCTAGGTTAGAGGTAAGATGCAGGACCGTCAAATAGGCAGAATCTATATCAAAACTTCAATCAGAATCCTCCTCAACCAGACAAAAATTCAAAGTTGGAAGATACATTGAATCAATCTATACGATTATCTATTAGGAATCAGAAAAATATTGATGCTTCGATCAAAAATCATGAAACACAAGTAGGGTAGATTGCAAAATAGTTGAATGAACAACAAGGGGAAACATTCATCACCAACATTCATAAAAATCCCAAAGAACAATGTAAGTCAATAATAACAAGGAGTGGGAGAGTGATTGAAACAAAAGTTGGTCAGAATGCTTAAAGAAGAGAGATATTATTGAAACAAGAGGGAATAAAATAAGATAGTGAGAAGGAAGTAAAGGAAAATAATAATGAGGAAGAATTAGTTGAAAATGGAAAGGGGAAAAAAAGAGAACGAGATAAAAGTGAGTGGTGAGCAAAAAATGAAAAGTTAGAAAACCAGAGAAGAGAAAGGGTAAACGATCAATATGTCGGTTCATCACCTACCATATCCCCATGCTTCTACCAAGAAGGATAAAGAAAGGAAATATGCAAGGTTCTTGGATATCTTCAATCAGTTACAAATAAACATTCCATTTTCTAAAGCGCTTGAATAGAGGCCTACCATATTCCAAATTCATGAAAGAGATCTTCGCGAAGAAAAGAAGGCATACGGATGAAGAAACCATTCACTTGGATGTAAGATGTAGTGCAAGTATTTAAAGAACCCTTTTGAAAAAAAGAGAAAGATCCTAGGAGAGTTACATTACCTGTGACAATATGAGCGTAAACATTGGAAAGGCATTGATCGATATTGGTTCAAGAATCAATCTTATACCATTATCAATGATCAGGATAATAAGTGATCTGGATATGAAGAATACAAAGATGACGCTACAATTAGCCGACAAATCCATCACCCGTCCATTTGGCATAGCAGAATATGCTTTGGTAAAGGTAGACAAATTCTTATTTCCAATTGATTTTATGTTGATGTATATTGAAGAGCATTGTGATGTACCTCTGATTTTGGGTCAACCATTCATGAAAACCGCAAGGATTATAATTGATATTGATGATGGTTTGATGAAAGTCTGAGTACAAGATAAAGAGGTGAGCTCCAATCTCTTTGAAGCCATAAAACTTTCAAAATAAAAGGAGCCTATTTCAAACTGGATGCCACTGATGAATCCATCATGGATGTGCAGAAACAAGTGCACATACTGACTCCTTTCGAGAGAGCTCTTACAAACGCACTTAACGTCCACAGTGCAGACGAAGAAAAGGAAATTGATGATTGCTTGAAAGAGATTGATTCATCAAAATATGTTCCTCCTAAATAAGCAAAAATTGAAGAGTTGAGAGATGAACAAAATATAGATGACACCAAACTTGAGTTGAAAATGTTGCCATCCCATTTAAAGTATGTGCTCCTTGAAGAAGGCAGTAATAAACTTGTCATCATAATTAGTTCACTATCTTATATTCACAAGATTATCATGGAAGAGAATTTTAAACTGACAACTCAACCTCTGCGGTGGTTAAACCCGACCATGAAATAAGTGGTATGAAGGGAGGTAGTGAAACTGTTAGAAGCTGGCATGATTTATCCTATCTTAGGATGAGTTCCAAAGAAAGGAGGCATGAAGGTAGTGACAAATGACAAGAACAAATTAATTCCAACAAATACCATGACAGAGAGGAGAATGTGTATCGGCCAGAGAAGGCTAAATCAAGCAACCATAAAAGAGAATTTTCCATTACGATTCATGGATCAGATGTTGGGAAGATTGTCAGGTCAACAATTTTATTATTTCTTGGATGACTATTCTGGATACAATCAGATTACCGTTAATCCATAAGATCCTTAGAAAACAGCCTTCGCATGTCCCTTTGGTGTCTTTCCATACAAATAGATGAAATTCGAATTATGTAATGCACCAACAATATTTCAGTGATGTATGCAAGAAATCTTCTCTAATCTAATTGAGAAATTAATTGAATTTTTCATGGACTACTTCTCTGTATTTGGAGCCTCATTTGAGTTATTTCTGAATAACTTATACACCATACTAAAGCGGTGTGTGGAAACAAATTTGGTGTTAAATTGGGAGAAGCACTACTTCATGGTGACCGAGGTAACATACTTGAGCATAAAATCTCCTCTAAAAAATTTAAGTTGACAAATAAAAAGTAGATCTAATTAATAAGCTCCCACCGCCATTAAATGTAAAGGGAATCTAGACTTTTCTTAACCATGTCGTGTTCTATAGGAGATTTATCAAATATTTCTTCAAGATTACCAAACTGTTAAGCAACCTACTTAACAAAGATAAGCCTTATAATTTTGATAATGATTCTTTACTTGATTTTGAAGAATTGAAAGGAAATTAGATAACTACACACATAATCACAGTGCCCGATTGGAAACTTGACTTTGAACTTATGTGCAACGCGAGCGATTATGTAGTTGGTGCAGTTTTAGGGCAAAGGAAAAATAGAATTTTTCATGCCATACACTATGAAAGAAAAGTCTTGGATGATGCACAAGTGAATTATGCGACTAATGAAAAAGAGTTTCTTGCATTAGTGTATGTATTATAGAAATTTTGATCTTACCTCATAGGGGGAAAAATTGTGTGTTATACTGACCATGCAGCGATCAAATATTTGATCACCAAAGTTGATTCAAAGACCATGCTGATCAGGTGTATACTTTTGTTATAAGAATTTGACTTGGAAATCCGAGACAAGAAAGAAACAGATAACTTGGTAACAAATCATCTATATAGGTTTTGGTAAATCCTAATATCACTGAGTAAGAACGTGAAGTCCTTGAGGAGTTGCAGGATGAAAAGTTTCTTATAGTATAAGAAATACCATAGTTTTATGACCTAGCTAATTACAAAGCAATTGGTTTGATTCTCAAAGACTTGAATTGGCAACATAAGAAGAAATTCATTGGTGATGCTAATCAACATGTGTGGGACGATTCGTACTTGTTCAAAATAGGGGCTGATGATCTGTTGAGAAGATGAGTGACAAAGGAAGAACACAGGACCATTATATGATATTATCACTAGTCAACATATGGCGGTAACTATAATAGTGAAATAACTGCTACAAAATTCTTACAGTCAGAATTCCATTAGCCTTCCATATTTAAAGACACTCATGAGTATGCCCAAAGGTGTGTCAAATGCAAACAAATTGGTGGAATTTCCAAAACAAATGACATGTCATTACAAAATATACTAGAAGTAGAGATGTTTGATTATTGGGGCATATATTTTTTTGGACCATTTCCTACTTCACTTTCAAATGAATACATCTTGGTAGGTGTTGATTATGTCTCAGAGTGGGTAGAATTAATAGCATCTCCTAAAGCGGATGGAAAAAAATAATCAGATTCCTCAAGAAAAATATCTTTACTCATTTTGGCACTCCGAGGGTGTTGATTACTGATGGAGGGTCACTTTTTTGTAACTCTAAGCTAGCTATAGCTCTTGATCACTACGGTTTTAGGCACAAGGCTGCATCACCATACCACCCATAGACCAATGGGCAAGCAGAGGTTTCTAATCGTGAAATAAAAAAGTTCCTTGAAAACACGGTGTCAACTTCAAAGAAAGATTGGTCCTTGAAACTGAAGGAAGCATTATGGCCTACCGTACAGCCTACAAATCACCAATAGGTATCACACCATTCCAAATGGTGTACAGAAAAGTCTGCCACCTTTTAATGGAGTTGGAACATAAGGCTTACTGGGCATTGATGTTCTTAAACTTTGATCAAAATCAAGCCAGAGAAAAGAGGAAATTACAATTGCTTGAGCTTGATGAAATGATGCTAAAAGCCTATGAATCTTCAAAGCTTTACAAATAAAGGGTCAAGAAATACCCTGATAAAAATATCTTTAACATAAAGTTCAAACCTGGGAAATGGTGATGTTATTAATTAAAGAATCAAACTGTTTCTGGGGAAATTGAAGTCTAAATGGCCAATACCATTTCAAATCAAGGATGTGAAACCTTATTGTTCACTTTACTTAAAATATCAGGTTTCTAAACCAAACCATATTGTTAATGGCCAAAGGGTAAATCTATATTTGGGTGATGAGGTTAATCGGCTCACCACAACAATTCCTCTAAACAATCATTGATTCAAAATAAGAGGCGTCATGCTAACGACGTTAAACAAGAGCTTGTTTGGAGGAAACCAAATTTCTATTAGTATTTTAACTTTCATGCATTGTAAGATCAAAAGAGTGGAAATGGCATGAAAGGTTCAATTGAGAGAAATTGCAGAAAACTGCAATCTAGTTAGCTCGCCCAACGAGCATTTCCTTCCCCAGGAAAGCTCGCTTTTCGCTCGCTCTGTCTCGCCAGGCAAGCATTGCAGAGCCAGTAAAAAATTAAATGTTATTTACTACTTAGTAACAACCCCACCACCAAATCTTTATTGTAGCAGTCAATGGGACTTAGAAAAATACCAAATCACTTTTAAAATTCACTCACTCTCATTTTCTTGCAAACATTGACAAAACCCTAGCCTCTCACTCACCTATTTTCATTTGAGCATCACCATCTATATCTTTTTCATTTCACTTCATCAACCAAGACAAGTATGAGCTTTACTTTACATTGATAAAGGGTTTTGTGATGTATGTTTCAGATTACATATGCTTGTTAAATCAAACTTATTTTCATAAGAATACATGTACTACTTATTAGTCAATCACATGGCGTAAAATCTCTGATGTATACTTGTATACACACACCAAAACCTATGGTTGTTCATTTGGATTAAGATACTTAAAATTTTTTTTTTTGAAAAATATGGGTTATTATTAAGAGTCCCACATCAGACAATATATGGCCTGAACATGTGTTTATAAGTGGGGGCAATCCTCACCCTACAAGCCGGTTTTGTAGGGTTGAATTAGGCCCAACCACATCTTAATATGGTATCAGAGCCTCGTTTAAGATCCAGTGAGCCACCCACCATTTATTTCCATGCTCCAGTAGTTGTCTAGTCCCGGGCGTGAGGGGGTGTGTTAAGAGTCCCACATCAGACAATATATGGCCTGAACATTCACACATATCCTTGAGTCATAGAAGGGGAAAAAATCGATTGATCCCCATAACTACATCAACTACAATGTGGTTATGGAATTTTATGCAAAATCCCTTCTATTTAAAGGAGAATCCTTCATTTTCACTCCCAAGGTGCGAGGAAGAAACTTAAGATTTGATCGGGACAAAATCAATGAAATTCTGAGAAACCCTCTTACTTTTTGTGAGGGGGGCTGTGTGAACTCACCAAACACCTCAACTACCATTGGAATATTGAAGAGGTTTTTAGCCATATTTTATTGGAAGGATTGAGTGTTTAGTTGAATGCCTTTGGAGTTGTTGTAAGGTATTTAAGGGAAGATATGAGGCATGCTGCACAAATCATTCTCCTTTTGATCCTCCACAAAATAACCAAGGATGCACCGCTCCTCCATTCCTCTTGAAATAACTTATCTCCTATACTTTATCTTGAGAAATAATAAAGTCGATATGGCCAGGATAATTGCAAACGAGATCAAAATGGTGGTTGAAAGTTTCCGTAAACATGGGGCTAAACCAAATTGTCCATTGGTGTTTCCCGACCTAATCATGGAATTATGTGTAAATAGTCAGATTCATCTCCCTAGTCAGGTGCATGAAACTATCACTACAACCATTAATAATATTTACGTTATCAGGCAATGTATGGGAAAGAAGAAGGAAAACAAGTGAAACCTCATCTCCTTCAGACTCATTAAAACTTAATTATGATGATTGGGATCTAAGGTTGAAAGTTACTTGCACCTATACGTTAGATATGCTTGCACCTAATGATGCATGGCCTAGGAACATGCCATTTTACCCGGGAGGGACAGCTGATGGTGATGGTGATGAGGGTGATGATGGAGAAGAAGGTGAAGAGGAGACTTCGGGAGGATCAAGTGAAGAGAAATGTTCAGGCTCAGGAGATGATGAGATGGAGGATGAGTAGGATGTGACAATGACTGAAAGCTCTCCATAATTGAGTGAAAATATTTAGCGTTCAGTCATTTAATATATTTATATTTATGCTTATGTTTAAATTTCAGTGGTATTATGCATATTTTTGGATTTGTATTAGTACTTTCAAAGTTTTGTTGGGATAACGTTTTTCGGTATTTACACTATAACCTTGGGATGATGGTTATGTATAACTATTTTGTTTAAATTGTTTGGTTTGCAAGTATTATATTGTCAATTTGCAACAATTTTGTGTGTGTTTTTTTTTTCAAGATTGGCCTTCTAAATTTCTTGAAGATGCAAACAAGACAATCAAATTCCACTTGAATCAACAAAATGCAATGGTGATGATAAGAAATTTGAATGAATTGCATACAAGCAAGGTACATGTCTATTGATTTTTATATTGTTAGCATGAATTTGAACTCTATGCTCTATACAAAATAATTCCATGCATCCTTTTTCAATAACATGTTTCATACTTGAATCACTGAATCTGAACCAGAAATTGTGAGAAAACTTTCCATTATTAACTAAATTGAAGGATGACTGATAATTCTAATTTTAACTCGGTTGATTCATGTTAGATCTTGCATTTATTTTGAAATTTGTGAAAAAATAGAAATGATCAGGGAATTTTTTGTTTATATTGATAAAAACCACTAAACCAAACATAGCCTCATCTAACCTGGTGAATGAGTGAGAATTTGTAAACCCCTTTGAGCCAAAAGTGTTGAATGAATCAAATATAACTCAAACAAATCACTAAGTAAAACCACTTGGTGAATTTGTATCTTTCATTCAAAAATCAAAAAGAGTTCATTATTGATCCATTCTATTTGTTTCTTTGGAGCAAAACCCTAAAACCAATCATGACCAATGCCTCTTTGTTAAGAATAAAGAGTTGTTTAAAAAGAAAATTAAAATTTCTCAAGTTGGGGAGAAGTTGCGTCATGAACAAGAAAAAGAAGAAAATTGAAAAATGGAAAGAAGTTGCTTAATGAAAAATAAAAACAAAGAGATAAATGAAAAGAAATGAATGATGAAATGAATTTAAATGAGATGGTGATACGAATGATGAAATTGTGAATCAAAAGATTTTGAGGGGTGAAAAGTAAGTAAGAAACCTTAAGTAGAGAAAATGTGAAATCTTGTGATGTTGTTCATTAACTTTGTCTTTTTTGTGTTTCAATAATCTTAGAAATGATCATTCTTTTGAAACCTGGCCAATTTACAACCTTTAAAAGTCCTTAGTGATCTATGCTTTTGTAAATTTCAATATGAATTGTTTAGATAAAAGCATGACTTGATCAAGAAGTTAGTAAGATTATTGGATGAGAGTTCATTTTCCCACATGTTGATTTTTAAATTCTTCATCCATTTAGTGGACAAGTGTGTTAGGGTGATTCAAGAATGATTATGCTTTTGCTTTAAAATGTATGAAATGAAAGTTGTGTTTAGAACTTATTTCATATTCATGATTTGATTCAAGGATGGTGGTAAACATAAACTTCATGTTGGAATTATAGACTTGAACCATGCATTTCCTTCATTTGATCAGTATTGTTGACCATGGAATTTGGTGAAACTTTCTTGCATTTGAAAAGTATTTTAATACTTTGATTTGAGGACAAACAAACATTCAAGTTGGGGAGGTTTGATAAGTGCCAAAGAAGAGTAGATTTATAAATTATAAATGGGTAGTTATTGAACTTTGACTACAAATTTCTTAAGAAAAACCATAAATCAGTGATAAGATTTGGTTTTAAAGTGTGTAAACCACCTTTTTGAAAAATGTAAAGGTTTTTGTATAAGTACTTTGGCCCTGGAAAAAAGCTGGTCTCTTACAAAAGCAATGAAAAATAAAACTAAGCTCGCAAGGCGTGCCTCAAGCGAGATACCGACTTTTATACCCTAATTTTCCCCCTAAGATCTCTCATTATCTCATATTACAAATATATCAAGATCACACATTAGAGTCGGTTCTCCCATTCTACTTCATCCTATCTTTAAGTTTTCTCTTGAGGGATCACCAAGCACCTTGAGTTGTGTACCTTGTACATGTGTTTTTTTAGGTGGGTTAATTTTTAACTAACATCAAAATATGTATATATGTTTCTTTGGATTTTCACATTGTAGGTGGTGACACAACTACATCCATCTTACCATCTAACCTAAGGTTTTTAGGGATGGTCCTCAGCCAAATGGTTCTTCAATGGATTGCAAGATCTTAAGCTTCAAGGCCATGTCTATGATATCAAAGTTTTTTTGGTTCAAAGAGCTCTCTCACCCTTATTTAAGTCAAGTTTTTCCTCAAGGTTGGTGGTGGTATTCATCAAGAAGATTCATAGGTTCATGTGTTTATTTCCATGCCTTATTTAAAAAATTTCATTGAGACTTAAGCTCCATATTTGAGTGTTCTTAAAGACAACATCATTTCAAGTTCTAATGTGATCCATCATACTCTATTTTTCCAAGAAAGTTCAAAAGATTCAAGGTTGATTCAACAAGTTTGACCTAATTAAGCAAGTGCTTGATTCAGTGATCACAAGTGCATAACTCTCTAAATTTTCAATATTTTGATTTGGTTCTTTTTTCTATGGTTTCTTATCATCATCTACAACAACTTCTCTTCACATGACAAGATCATATTGTGCAAGAAAGATCACCAAAAGTTGAAAGGGGTTCCAAGTCATTTTGACACTCTCTGAGCTAGGGTTTGCTGACTTCCAAGGACCATATGTTGCTCATTTTTTGAGATTTTTGATTGATTCCAAAGCAATTATTCTCTTTAAAGGGTCCTTAACAAGTTATCTTCAAGGGTTTAAGGCTAACTTTGAATGGAAGATCACTAATGGTTGAAGAAGATTACAAGTCCTTTTAAAAGGCTATCAAATTCTCTTGTGTGACTTCAAAGGATCATAACTTGGTCATAATTTATCTCCTTGAGCTCATTAATTTTTGACAATAAGCTTGTGGATGTCTACTACAACTTTGTTTCAAGGTGATAGGCTTGAAAATGTTTGGAAAGTCATTAAAGAATTGAAAAGATTATAGGTCTTTTGGGAATTTCCCCAAATTTGTTCATCATCTTCCAAAGACCATAACTCTTTCATTTTTTATTATTTTTAATGATCTCAATTTCACAACTCAATACAAAGGGTCTACTTCATTTCATCTTCAAGGATAAAGATCAAATTTTGAGTGGAAGGGCATGTAACTTTGAAGAACATTATAGGTCATTTTGAGGATTTATACTTAGAATTTTTCTAAGTGTCAAATACCAGTGCGTTTTTCTTGATTTCAAACATGAATAAATTTTAACTCAGATCACCAACGCTACCTTTCTTGGCATATTGTAAAGGTTGTTATGAGATCTTTACAATATAAAAGGAATGAGATTATAAAGCCTCTTGACCTGCTTTCCCCATGGTTTTGAAGTGAGCACCATGAAAATTGATTTTAAGTTTTGGTCAGAATCAAAACTCCCATTACAAGCTCTTTAAGCGTGTGTTTTTGTTTCTAATCATTATTAGCGAGATTTAAGACGTTATTAGACACATAAAACGCACAATTAGAGTTAGTTTTAAGCATGTGCAAGTCACATTTCACACCTTGCAGAGTAGCTTAGTTTGCACGATTTGAGCATCATTCCTCTCAATTCTCATAACCATTATCTTGCTTATAAATAGAGGGATACGTTCCACTCATTTCCCCAAGATTTGTAGCCAAAATTACCATGCCGAGATCCCACACGAACTCTTGACCTTGAATTTCAATTTCTCATTTCCTCGCCTTAATTCACAAAAAGCTCCACTCAGTTAGCTTCCTTGATGCTCATTGAAGCGAACTAGACCATTAGCAAAAAGAATCGTGCACATAATCGAGTTACAGAAGTTCAGTTGCAGAGCCAATTTCTTGAACTTCATTCAGGTAGAATTCTCTACCATTTCACTTCGAATAAATTGCTAAGATGTAGTCTCTTCTTATGTGAAGATCATGCTTCTTCTATTTTCCATTTTCATGGTGAATTGATCGTTTAATTTCAAAACTCGTTTTCAAATTTTCTTCTGTTTTTTTTCCAAATCGAGTGAGCTACAAGCTATATAAATTTTTTCGTGAGGGTACAATTATCTTCATTTTGATGAGACAAATTGAATGACACTGGTCTGGACCTCTAATTTTTCCATTTGCGAAAACTACAACTCACGTGTGGCTGGAGGTTGAAGACGACCAGCGTGTCATCTTCAAACAATAGCAAGGCGCCACTTGGTTTTTCAAATTTGTTTTAAAAATAAATGATTCGGTGGTTTACTCACTAATGTCCATATCATGCACAACGTTCCAGATGCCTTGAATTTAATTACTAACATGTTTTGACAATGATCAGATGGTCCACATTTTTTGGTTTATTATTTTATTTTCTAATTTTTGTTTTAATTGTTTTAAACTTCAAAAATTCATTAAAAAATTATTTCAACTCCTAAAATTGTGAAAAAAATTATCAAAAATACTTTTGATTTTTCTCTTTCTAATTTTTATTTTTTCACTATTTTATTTTATGATTTGATATTTTTTATGATTTTTTGTCATCTTTTGATTTGTTTAATTGTTTGAAAATACTTTTGATCATATTAAATTCTGAAAAAATTATGGAAGGATCCAATGGACCTCTAGACAAATATTGGTGACCTCATTTTATTTTTATTTTTGATTTTACTATTTTTCACAAATTTTGGTTTTATTTTTCTTATTTATTTATAATCTAAAAATAGTGTCTGACTTTAAAAAAATTCTAAAAAATTCCGTCAACACTTGTTGACTAATGTTTGACCTCTGATGTTTTTTTTTGTATTTTTGTTTGGTGTTTTAATACATGGTGTGTATTTTACCAATTATTTTCTTTTTATAAATCATTTAAATTTAGTTTTTATATTAACCATATTTTGTTATTTTTTGATTGGTCCTGATTTGGAGATACTTGAATATTACTTTGGGACAAGTTTTTCAACCTCATTGGATATTGGATGTTGATAGGTTGAAAAACCAAATCCACCAAATGGATGAATAATGTTGACGATATTTGAAATCGTAGTTTTATTTGAGGCATTGGTTACACTATCATTCCTCTCCCTCTTCATCTTATCTCTTTCTTGTTTTTACTTGTGCTACATGTTTTTGGAGAATGATCTATATATCATTTCTCTAATGTGTATGGTACATAGATTTCTATTGACCGACCTCAAAATAGGTATAGCTTCTACATAAGTCCACTTAAGATTGCTTAACATCACTACACCAAAACAGATTTTAGGCAGCACACTTTAGACAATGCTTCTATATCAAAGCGCTGCTATATGTCAAGATTAAATTTTAAATTTTAAACTATATATATTAGATAATGTTTTGGAAAAAAGCGCTGCCTAAGCCACACTTTAGGCAACGCTTCATGAAAGCGCCGACTAAGGTCAATAAAAATTGAAATAAAAAAAATTCTAGAAGCGCTGCTATAGTCCCAACAATAGAAAGCGTTGTCATAGGCCCAAAGTGCTGCTAAAGGCCTACACTTTAGGCAACGCTTCATGAAAGCGCTGACTAAGGTCAATTAAAATTGAAATAAGAAAAATAAATTCTAGAAGCGCTGCCTAAACTCAAAGCGCTGCTATAGGCGTAGAAAGCGCTATCATAGGCCCAAAGCGCTGCTAAAGGCATACTTTAGAAAGCGCTTTTAAGAAGTGCTGCTTAAGGCCATACATACCCATAAAGCACTGCTAAAGGGTGCGTTTAGAAAGCGCATCATATAAGCGCTGCTATAGGGCATACATCAGAAAGCGCTGCTAAAGGTAATACTTCAGAAAGCACTTTCTAAAAAGGAGCTGCCTAAGGTCATTAATGTCTTATTTCTAAATTAAAAAAATGAAAACCCTAAAACTCAAAAGTTTTCGTTATCTCTCAAAACAGATTTCTCTGCAACAATTTTGAACATTCTCTCTGCAACGCGATTTCAAACAGATTTCTCCAACAACGATTCTTCAACGTGATTTCTCTAACAATGATTCATAACAGTTGATCGCAATTCATAACTGTAAGTTATGTTTTCTTTCCCTCCATTCATCAACAAATATTCTTGTACTTGAGTTCTCAGCAACAATTCTTTTCCTCCATTCATCGATTCATATATTGCTATAGTTGTTATTGTTAAAATCGTGAGTTGTAGAGATTTAAGGAGTTTGTTGTTGTTAACACAATATTAGATATATAGTTTACACAACATTTTCCATTTGTTTTCTGGTATTAGTTCAGTTTTTGTTTGTTTAAGTATTGTTAACTCAATCTTCCAAACTTGCTTTACTTGATAAAAAATTGTAAACAGAACAACCCGTATATGAAGTTGTCTTTGTACTGTTAGAAAGACTTTTTTAATTTGATTAAGTTTATTTATTTTTCTAATGCATTCAATATGCAGGGTTTACTTGTTTTTCTCAAACACACCTCACGTTTCTCCCAAGGAGTATCACTTTTGTTAGGGCTATTTTGGTTGAAATCTTCAACCAACACAGAAGCTCAACTTAGATACCAGGTACCAGATATTTTAGTATAAATTATAAGTTATACTTCTTGATAAAATAAATAAAAGAGAACTTAGACATAAGAATGTGTTTAAGTTATTTTAATGCATCATCATTATTTCTTATGTTTAAGTTATTTTAATGCATCTATTTTCTTTGGTTGATTAAAAATATCAACATTTCTATTATGTAAAAGGTTCCTTTGTTTTCTGAAGTTGAAAAAATATTTTCTAAGAAATGATGTTGGTTTTGTTTATGTGTAGTTGCTGCCTGATTTCATAGCCGCTTTCACAATTTCCGATTTCTCTTGTGAAGACTGAAATTCGGATCCTTCCAAGAATCTTACACTGTGTGGTTCCAAAAGTTGTTGACTTCTCTACAGGTAATTAGTTGTTATTTTTTTATAGCTACGTGATTAATTATAGTGTTTTTGTTTAGCTTACTTAGTAGTAAAACCATGGATAAAAAATGAATGTCTTCCAATCTATTGTCAAAAGAGTACGAGAATGGGGTATTAGAATTCGTTAAGTTTGTTGTTTAACATGCCAAAAACCCCAGTCGAATGAAATGTCCTTACTTGGGTTGTTGTTATGGGATTTGGGTTGACACAGTTGGGTTGGAATCACATTTACTGAGGAATGGAAATGATCGAAGTTATACATGTTGGATATTTCATGTTGAGAAAAGTAACAAGAATGTTGAACCAGGGGATAGTACGACATATGCTTCAGACGACAATGGCAGAGATACATACGATTGTGATCGTGTCGAAGAGATTGCAGAAGCACTTGAAGAAGATATTCGAGATTGTTCCAAAATGTTTGAGAGGTTAGTAAGCGATGCAGAGAAACCGTTGTATAAAGGTTGCACTAAATTCACAAGACTGTCTACGGTATTAAAGTTGTACAACTTAAAGGCGGGCAATAGATGGTCAGATAAAAGTTTCACAGGGTTATTAGTCCTTATGAAAGATATGCTTCCGGAGGATAATGTTCTCCCTGATCAAACATATGAGGCCAAAGAAATGTTGTGCTCTATTGGCATGAGCTATGATAAAATACATGCTTGTCCAAATGATTGCATTTTGTTTCGAAACGAATATGCATCATTCAATGAGTGTCCTAAATGCAGTTTATCTCGATATAAGAAACAATTGTCTCCAGCAAAAGTCTTATGGTATTTTCCTATAATTTCGAGATTTATACGCATGTTTTATAGTGAAATTGACGCAAGACACTTGACTTGACATGCAGATGAAAGAATTATTGAAGTAAAGTTTAGATATCCAGCAGATTTACCACAGTGGTCGAAAATTGATAATGATTATCCTGATTTTGAAGGAGAAGCAAGAAACCTTCGCTTGGCATTATCTACTGATGGAATGAACCTGCATGGTATTCAAAGTATCTCACATTCCACATGGCCTGTAATTATTATGATTTATAACCTACCTCCATGGATATGTATGAAGCGCAAGTACATAATGTTATCTATCTTAATTTCTGGACCTAAACAACCAGAGAATGCCATAGACGTGTACTTGACACCGTTAATCGAAGATTTAAAGATTTTGTGGGAGAACGGTGTGGAGGTTTATGATAGATATAGGAAAGAAAGTTTCAATTTGAGGGAGATGTTGTTTGGCACAATTAATGATTTTCTGGTATACATAAATCTATCAGGGTATAGCATTAAAGGTCAAAAAGTGTGTCCTATTTGTGAAGAACATGCAAAGAGTACTTTGTCTGTACATTTATGACCAACAAAGATACAAAAAAATTGTTTTTTTTTCCACTTAATACTAGCAATTGGTAAGATTTTCATTCAAACTTCATCTATTATAAATTTTCGTGTTTTGACATTCTGTAGAAAGTTTCCATCTAACCTTTGTTAATCTTACAGTGGACACTGATTGTTGGTTGCGATTAATTCAATAAGATAAATTGTATATTATTTAGATTCATTAGAAGGTGATTAGACAAAATACCCAAATATGAAGGAGATGGTTGATACGTAAGTTAGATTGTTCTAAATCTTTGTTTGTATACTTATTTTTTTTATGTGAGATTGTTCTAAATATTCGTTTATATTTTGTTAGAGTTATACAAATTTTTCGATCACAAAATATATTCAAGTACCAAAGAGTAAGGCAAACAATATTACATGGATTGGAATTACATGGATTAGAATTACATGGATTAGTGATGTTACTTAATAAAACAAGTTAAACTATATATACTTATATATATATATTTGTATATTTTTCCATGTGTAGTATCCTCGTCAGTGTAATAGTATAGATTGCGGTTATTTCATGTTGAAGTTTATGAAGGAAATTATTCTTTTGAATCAAATAGAGATTCCAACAATGGTATGAGTTTCTAACTTATGATTTATTTTAATATATTTAACATATTTCATCTAATTAATTAGTTTTAACTAAATCATATTATGTTATATTATGTAGTACTTTGATGAATACAAGTCTTTTACTTATTCAAAAGATCAATTGGATGAAATTAAGGAGGATTGATGTCAATACATTATTGAGATGAGAATTTTATAAGGTATTGTGACACTTTCATTGATGAGAGTTTTGAGTATATATAAGTTTGAGTTTTGATGAGATACTATGTCGTTATTAGTGTGGTAAATTGTTGCAATGTTGTTGTTGTTATCTGGAAGGTTAGTTAGGATGGTATTGGATTTAAATTCAAACAAAATTTTGTTTGTATCATGGTATGAATTGGGGAATTTTTAATAGTGGGTTATAACGGATTCTTGATTTGTTTTTGTTACATTAATTTGTGTTAAATTGTAATAGTTATAAGATTTAAGTGTTATATATATATATATATATATATATATATATATATATATATATATATATCTTGGTTCTGATATATATGTCTTTGTTGGTTTTGTTTCAATTAGGTGCATATGTAGAAGATATGTAGATTCAATTAGGATTCTTTATTGTTGTTGTTTGTAGAGAAGATAGTAGAGAAGATAGCAGCTCTAAAAGATATTAATATGTACATTTGATGCATATTTATTGGATTATAAATTTGTATATGTAAATATTTAAATTTATGTATATATAAATTATTGGATTAAAGTTTTATTTATAAATATGTAAATTTGATGCATACTTATTGGATTGAAGCTACAAATTTATAAAATGTTGTGCAAATTTGAAAGACGGTGCTTAAGTTTTAAGTTATTATGTGTACATGGTGCTTAAAATATAAGCTGAATATATTAAAAAATCTGTGAATATTAGACAGCGCTTTAAACCAAAAAGGGCTTCCTATGATGGGGAATAGAAAGTGCTTGTGAAAGAACAAGCGTTGCCTTAAAGGAAACTTTAGAAAGCGCTTCTAAATAAAGCGCTTCTAAATAAAGCGCTGCCTAAAAGATAAAAAAAGTGGGAACAAAAATACATTACACAGTGCTTTCTAAAGCGCTGCCTAAAGTGAAAGCGCTACTATAGGGACACTTTAGAAAGCTCTTCTAATGTAAAAAGCGCTGCCTATAGGGGCCTTTAGAAAGCACTTATTCAATAAAGAGTAGTCTAAAGGCTACATTAAGCAGCGCTTTCACATTGACAAAAAGCGTCGTCTTTACTTACAACAACGCAGGAATAAGCAGCACTTATAAGCGCTGTCTATGGCAAAAAAGCACTGTTTATTCCCTTATGTGGCGTAGTGCATAGCGCTGAATTTGTCCTGATTCAGAAAATGATCATTTGTGGCCCAAACCAATGTTTGCACGCCAAAGTATGTTTAATTTGAAACCTTGGATCTAATAAATTTGAAGTTCATTGTTAGGAGGCTTTGATTCTATCAATCCTATAATGAACTTCATGAATTTTGGTCTAAGTGAATCATTTGAACATCGTTGATCATATATGGTTATCTTGAGTGCTTGTAATGAATGATAGACTTGACAAAAATCAAATGAAACTTGTTGTTAAGAGGTTTTGATTTTATCAATCTTCTGATGAGTTTTCAAAATAAAGCTTCAAGATGGTCATTCAACTAACCTTTTGTTATACTTCACCTCTAACTTATAATTCATTAACAATTGACTTTATTTTGTTCCTTTATTTTTTGCCTTTACTTTTATGTACCATTTATTTTTTTTAGCATTTACATTTCATGCCATTTTTCTTTTGCTCACTTGAGCATTTATTTTTTATGTCCTTTTTTCTTTGCTCACTTGATATTTGTTTTCTTTTAAAGACACTTAATAATCAACTTGAACCTTAAAAGACTTATTTCTTTGTGGACTACTTGGTTACTATCATTGGCATTATGGAGTTGTGGATCTCTCGGACTTAGGATTAGAAGCCTTGATACTTGAGACCTTGGAATTATGTGATCTTTGGTTGATATTTTTGTGAAGACCTTCTGAAATCCTTGGGGTTTACTCCAAGGCATTGGTTTGAATTTTTTCTGTGTGAAGGTTATTCTGGTTTTCATGCTTCGTCTGTGATTGAGAATTCCTCTGTATATAGTTGTTACTCTAGCCAATTTTTGTCAATGAAGACTTTGCTTGGTTATTAATGAAGGGTAAGAAAACACTTAGGAGGGGGGGGGGGGGGTTGAATAAGTTTTTCCTTTTTCTTTTTCTTACTAGCTCAAGAATTATGGAAAGTCACAGTTATTTTTATTCTGGTTCGTTTGAACTCAAACTACTCTAGTCCACCCGCCAAGGTGATTTCGTCTTTCTCAACAAGGACTTAATTCACTATAATCAAACATATTACAATCACACAACAAACTGTTGTGACTAACAATACAAAGCACAAGTAAACTTACAAGTGACTAACACCACTAAGACTCAAACTAGTCCTAGCCTTCTTGAGAAATCTGACCTAGCTTGGTCTCTCAAGGAACAAATACAATAATTAAATCTTTACAATAGTGAAACAAATTGCTTCTTAGAAAGCTATATCACAAACTGTGATTTATCACTAAGATAAGTTTTGCACTTGAGAAAATAACAAAGTGTTTGTAAGAAAATAATTTGTGAGCAGCAGAATAATTTTCACGTAAGATGTTTTTTTTGGTTGTTGGTTTGCAATAAATGATCTTCTATTTATAGCATGAGGAAAACGACCATTACTACCTTCAAAAGTGGGGAGCAATTAATGTTTGCGTGTTAGCTTGCATTATTGTTTTTTTCAATGAACTAGCGTAGAGACACTTGAGTGCTTTAGCCGTCTTTGCATTAAATGAACAACGACACTGTCAGAGCTTGTTTTCTAAAACTTGACAAGACTGTTTGCTTATTTAATCTTTCAGAACTTGCTTCAGATCTTGCTTCAGAATTTGCTTGCAAATAACTTCTCATCAGAGCTTTCTTGCAAAATACTTCTGAATAGAGTTTGCATGGAAACTTGCTAAGATTAGAGGATGCTTTAAATTGCTTCTTATCAGAGCCAGCGTCAGAACTTGCACTAAATAAATAGTTCTTTCATCGAAGAACTTCTTCATTTTTATTCAGCTCAGCACGTGAAATGATTTTCACCTTAGAAAATACTTCAGTCAAAACATTATCTGAAACAAAGAAATATGCTCATCAGAGTATCAATTATACAAAATATATTTTATTGTTATCATCAAAACTCTGAGATATGATCAGAACCAAACTTGTTCTAACAATCTCTCTCTTTTTGATGATGACAAAAATATTCAGGTTTTGAAAAAAAATTGAACAAGAGATAAGAATCTCCCCCTGAAATAAATATTTATTTTTTTGAAAAAAAAATAGATGTATAAGAATAACTTCTTGAGATTTTTCTTCAGAGCTTTGAGATTTTTCTTTTAGGATTTCTTCAGCAAGTCTTTTGAAGATGATGTTCAGATGATTAAACTTCCACAATTTATGATACCTGCAAAATTCTTTAAACAGAGAAAGAAATCTTTGTATTTTGTTAGTAATGTTTGAGACTTAGTCCCATAACTGTTAATCAAAGATTAGATCAAAAATACTCATTTTCTCCCCCTTTTTGTCATAATCAAAAAGTATAAAAAGAATTAAAGAGGGTAAAATGTTTTTATAAAAAGATTCAGAGGTACAAAATAAAACAAAAAACTAGAAACAGAATGACACTTAATATTTTCTAGAAACAAGAGACAAAAGAAGATTCTTGATTTCATATGAAGATTCCTATTGCTTCATCATCCATTTTCTGATTTCCTTGTGTGTCTCATACTGCTTGTCCAAGCGCTCATGAATAGCTTCATTTTCCTTCTTAAGCTCGTTCATAATATCCATAACTAGTGAAGTAGGAGCAGAAGATGAAGTAGCTTCAGCAGATATAACCTTCGGTGTAGAAGCAGCTGAGTCAGAACGAACAAAATTTGAGAGAAGATTGCCCAGATCAACCATAAGAGTTGGCACACCTTCTAGTGCAGCTTTAGCATAAGGTTGATTAAACAGAGTTATTTCCAGAGGATTTAAATCTTCAGAGGCATCTTCAGACTCATCTTCTGAAAAGGACATTTGATCAGCAGGAGCATTGGCAATCAGCAGAGTAGACTTCTTATCCCAAGTATCAACAACTTCTGATTGGAAGGCATGCAGATGTTTGGAGAAATTCTCAAGCACCTGATTTCTTCTTCTTCTTCTTCTGGGGTCTAGCAGAGGGTCCTTCAACTGCTTTCCTTTTCATTGGCTGCTGGAAGACAATATCTGAAGCTGCTTCATTTCTACCTTGAAGCCAGGAAGGATCAATTGGAGTTCCACTTTCTTTGCAAATTGCAATGTAATGTAGAATGATACGAGGGTGATCTCCTGAGTTGAAAAGTGGAAAGTCAGCAATTGGAATTATTCTCCTGGTAACGGTTGCTGATACGTAAGGGGTAGGTTCCACCAGTAGTTTATCAATGAGCTTTCTCTTCACCAGATTCTTTCCTGTTAGAGCTTTCCCACACGTAGGCTCTAACTCCCCCAGCATGTTTGCTTTGTCCAAATGTGCAATCAGACCATTCTCTGTCATAATGTCTAAAATCAACCTTCCCATTGGAATCCAGTTCCTTTTGGATTTAGGATTCTTCACTCTTTCTGCTTCCCTTGTTTCCTTGACATGTGTCCAGAGGTGATCAAACAGAAGGTAGGGTAAATCAATCTTTACATTCGTTCCCAGACATAATAGAAGGTATTGCTGGTCAGCATTTATATAGTCAGGAGAACTTGTTTCCTTTCTATGATGAATGCAACCATGGATGATTCTAGCCTAGATCTTGTACTGATTCTTCAAGTCTCTGACTTTTGTTGAAGCTTGCCCGGTTGTAAAAATTTCAGCATGAACTCTTGACATATCCATTCTACCATTTGAGATTCCAGTGACTCCATTGCCTTCAAAAGCCAGTAACCTCCTGACGAGATTTTCAGTGATTGAAATTTCCTTACCCATTACAAATGAGATAATAACCTTTGGAGATGCAATGACGTGAATCCAAAATTCCTTTGCAAGATGTGGAAATACAGGGCCAACAAGATGATCAAAGTAATTTCCCCATCCTTGAAATTCCTTTATAAGAAGAAGGTCAAACCCATTTTCCTTTAGGTTTTCAAAGTCCACCATCAATTCACTGATTACTTCTAGACTGTCAACAAGAATAAGAGTGGTTCTTTCAGGGATGATGTATTGTTCAGCTTGAGTGCTTCCGGAAGGAGTAGAAGATGAAGCCATTAGAGCACTTAGGTTGAGATGAAAGAAAATGGTTTGCAGAAAATACAGAGACGATTTTGAAATTTGAAAGAGAAGGTAAAAAGTGAGAAAGGGGTTTTACAAAAGTATTTATAGGTAAACTTTTGAGAAAAAGGGTTTTGAAATAAAACTGTAAAAAGAATTTAAGACAAAAAAAATTAATTAAAAAAAATTTAATCATTACTAGCATTTAATGACATTGACAATGAGGGGAAAGCGTGAGATTTTGAATAAATCATAACAATTACCTAGGAACAACGTTAATAGCATAGCGCGCGTGACCTTTCAGAAATACAACACGTGTTCATCTCCTGAAGGTTGCATGAGACAGTTGTTTGATATAATGAACTGCTGAACTATACTCGTAATGAAACGTTAGAACATTTCAGAACTTTATATATAGTTTCCGATGTAACTTCTCTTCTAACTTATGAAGAGTTGATAATCAGAACATTCATTTCAGAACATTCTGAAAGCAATCACAGAAGATAAATACAATTTCATTCAGGACAAAATTCCATACTAATATTTTTCAGAATGAATTTAAATCTATCTTCAGAAAGGGGTTTGGTAAAAATATCAGCCCATTGATGGTCTGTGTTTACAAAATTTAAATTTAAAATTCCTTTCTGAATGTAGTCCCTTATAAAATGATATTTAATTTCTATGTGTTTTGCTTTAGAATGCAAAATGGGATTTTTAGAAAGACAAATTACAGAGGTAATGTCATAGAAGATAGGAATCTTGCTTTCGTAGAGATTAAAATCTTCTAGCTGACTTTTCATCCAGATCATCTGAGAGATACATCCAGCAGCAGATATATACTCAGCTTCTGTTGTTGAAAGTGCAATGGTAGCTTGCTTCTTGCTGTACCATGAGATAAGGTTGTCACCTAGAAACTGACAGCTTCCAGAGGTGCTCTTTCGTTCAATTCTATCTCCAGCAAAGTCGGCATCACAATAACCTACTAGTATGAATTCTTTTGATCTTCTGTAACACAGACCCAAACTAATAGTACCTTTCAGATACCTCAGAATTCGCTTAACAATAGTTAAGTGAGATTCTCTAGGATCTGATTGGAATCTAGCACATAAACATACGCTGAATAATATATCAGGTCTAGATGCAGTCAGATAGAGAAGAGATCCAATCATACCTCTGTAGAGTTTCTGATCTACCTTCATACTTACCTCATCTTTTCCCATAATGCATATAGGATGCATTGGTGTCTTTGCATCTTTACTTTCTGACATCTGTAATTTCTTCAGAAGTTCTTTAACATACTTTGTCTGATGTATGTAAGTACCTTATGGAGTCTGGTTTATTTGTATTACCAAAAAGAACTTTAATTCTCCCATCATGCTTATCTCAAATTCAGCCTGCATAGTCTCAGCAAATTCTTTTCCAAGAGAGATATTAGAGGTTCCAAAAATAATATCATCAACATAAATTTGACAAATTAACATGTCATTTTTAAATGTTTTTCTGAATAAAGTTGTGTCCACTTTCCCTCTGGTAAAATCCTTTTCTAAAAGAAAATTACTCAAACATTCATACCAAGCTCTGGGAGCTTGTTTCAGACCGTATAAAGACTTTTTTAGTTTAAAAACATGTTCTGGATATTTGGAGTCATTAAAGCCCGAAGGTTGATGGACATAACCTTCTTCTTCTATATAACCATTTAAAAATGCACTTTTAACATCCATTTGATATAATGAAATGTTATTTTGAACAATAAAAGAAATTAATAATCTAATTGATTCTAACCTGGCGACTGGGGAAAAGGTTTCATTATAATCAATTCCTTCTTGTTGACTATAACCTTGTGCAACCAGTTGTGCTTTATTTCTGACCACCTCTCCTTGCTCATTTAATTTGTTTCTGAATACCCATTTAGTTCCTACACTATTGAATCCTTTAGGTATTGAAACTAGATCCCACACATCATTTATGGAAAACTGATTGAGTTCATCTAGCATAGCTAGGATCCAATCATTGTCTTCCAGAGCTTCATTAATAGAGGTTAGCTCAATCAGAGATACCAATCCAAACAATGATTCTTCATTGATTCTGAGGGAGGATCTTGTTCTGATGGGATCTTCTTTCTTTCCAATAATCACGTCTTCTTTATGAGTTGAAGAGATTCTGGGAAACCTTTCCTGAGAGGGTTGTTCAGAGATTCTGAGATTATCAAGAGGAGGATCTTCTGAGTTGTCCTTTTCTTCTGACTTTTCAGAGTTTGAGAGATGATCTTCTGTACCTACAGAAATATCAATCTGCTTTGGCTGTTGCTGGCCAAGCTTATCTTCAAACCTGACTTTGATTGATTCTTTAACAATCAGAGTTTGTGTTGTATACTCTATAGTCTTTTGAGCATTCAGAATATCCAAGAAGAATATTGGGTTTTCTGTTTTTCCATAATTCATAGGGAGTCTTTTCAAGAATAAGTCTTATAGAGATTCTATTCTGAATATAACATGTTGTGCTCACTGCTTCTGCCCAGAAGTGCTTAGCCATATTTGTTTCATTAATCATGGTTCTGGCCATTTCTTGTAAAGTTCTATTCTTTCGTTCTACAACTCCATTTTGTTGGGGAGTTCTAGGACAAGAGAAATTATGAACAATACCATTTTCTTTAAAATATTTTTCAAAATAATGGTTTTCAAATTCTCCTCCATGATCACTTCTAACTTTTATAATTCTAAAATCTTTTTCATTTTGCACTTGGTTACAGAAGTCAACGAACACAGAATGTGAATCATCCTTGTGTTTTAAAAACTTAACCCATGTCCATCTGCTATAGTCATCAACAATGACCAATCCATACTTCTTTCCTCTGATGGATGCAATTTTAACTGGCCCAAACAGATCAATGTGAAGTAGTTCTAATGGCCTAGAGGAAGAAATAACATTTTTTTATTTAAAAGAAGGTTTTGAAAATTTTCCTTTTTGACATGCTTCACACAGAGCTTCTGAGTTGTACTTCATATTGAGAAGTCCTCTGACTAAATTCAGTTTATTTATTTGAGAGATTTTTCTCATGCTGACATGTCCCAATCTTCTGTGCCACACCCATTTCTCATCGCTAACAGGCAAAAGGCATTTTACATTCTGAGTTTTAAGATCTGACAAATCAATTTTTATAGATGTTGCTCTTTCTCTTGCTAGAAAAGAGGATTGTTCCATCTTTTTGACTAACAGCTCTACAGGAATTTTGATTAAAGATAATGTCATAACCGTTATCACTTAATTGACTTATGGACAACAAGTTATGCACTAATCCTTCTAATAACAGAACATTAGAGATAGAAGGAAGGTTACCGTTTCCAATGGTTCCAGAACCAATATCTTTCCTTTCTGATTTCCTCCAAATTTGACGTCTCCTCCAGATTTAAATTCCAGGTTTTGGAACATAGACTTTCTTCCCGTCATGTGTCTTGAGCATCCAGAGTCCAGGTACCATGACTGGTGTTTCAACTGAGCTGTTAAGGACATCTGCAACATATATTATTTTCTCCTTAGGTACCCATATCTTTTTGGGTCCTTTTTTGTTAGAGTTTCTAATGTTTTGTTTGAACTTTGGATTAGCATAAAAAATTTCAGAGTGAGATGTGTATTTAATATCATGTGTGTTCCCAAAACTTAATTTTTTGTTCAGAGGTTTATATGTGAAAGCCGTCTTAACAACAGGTTTTGGTATATATGTTTCCTTCCCTTTGGGAGTTTCATATCCAATTCCTCTTCTGTTGTTTCCACTAACTCCATAGATCATTGAAGCTCTTTTGCTTCTACCTATTCTTTTAGCAAGAAAAATTTGAAAACTAGAGTCATATTCTATAAGAATATATCTTGAACTTGACACAGAATCTGAAATAGAAATTTTTTGAACTTTTTGAATTTCCTCTTTGAGTTTAAAATTATTTTTTTTGAGTTCAGAGTTTTCTGTTTCAAGTTTCTCAAGATCAGATGCAAGACTCTTTTTGAGTTTCTTGTATTTGATTTTGATTTGACTGTAGTTTTCAAGAAGTTATGATAAACTTTCTGCAAGTTCATCTCTAGTAAATTCAGAGAATACCTCTTTTGGTTCTGACTCATAGTCTGAGTCATCTGTTGTGGTAGCCATAAGAGCTAGGTTGGCCTTCTCATCTTCTGAGCCAGATTCATCTTCAGAAGATTCTGAATCGTCCCAGATGGCCATCATGCCTTTCTTTCTACCAAACTTTTTCTTTGGTCTTTCTCTTTGTAGTTTTGGATAATCACTCTTGTAGTGTTCTGGTTATTTACATTCATAGAAGATTATATCTCTTCTGTTTGACTTCTTATGTCTAGAAGATTTTGGTTTATCTTCTGACCTCTTGTAGTTCCTGAACTTCTTCTGTCTGTGCTTCCACATCTGGTTGATCCTTCTGGAGAGCAAGGGTAGTTCATCTTCTTCTGATGCATATTCTTTAGAGTTTCCTTCTTCTGCCTGAAAAGCGTTAGTTTCACATTTTTTTAATATATTTAAGGGCAACAGACTTACCTTTCTTCCGAGGCTCGTGTTCATCAAGTTCTATCTCATGACTTCTTAAAGCGCTGATGAGTTCTTCAAGAGACACATTGTTCAAATCTTCTTAACGTGGTCTGCCTTGGTGTATCCTTTGTTCAGAACTCTCAGGCCAGCGATCAGAGTTTGGAACCTTGAGAACATAACTTCTATAGATTCACTTTCTTCAATTTTGAAGGCTTCATACTTCTGGGTGAGAGCCAGATCTTTAGTCTCTTTTACTTGAGCATTTCCTTCATGAGTCATTTTGAGAGACTCAAATATGTCATGTGCTGTATCTCTATTTGTGATCTTCTCATATTCCATTTTAGAGATAGCGTTCAAAAAGATATTTCTAGCTCTGTGGTGATTTTTGAAATCTGTTTTTTGTTGTCTATCCATATTCTTTCTATCAATCTTGTTTCCTTATGAGTCTATAGGATGTGTGTAACCATCCAAGACCATATCCTATAAATCAGCATCATGACCTAGAAAGAAACTTTCTAGTCTATCTTTCCAATATTCAAAATCTTCTCCATCAAACACAAGAGGTTTGGTGTAGTTATTGTTGTTTTGTTCAGTTGCCATAGTGTTTTCCTTCTGGATCTTTTTCTGACACTGTTAAGTGTTTGCGCTCAGAGTCAAGCTCTAATACCAATTGAAGGGTGAGAAAACACTTAGAAGGGGGGGGGGGGTTGAATAAGTTTTTCATTTTTCTTTTTCTTACTAGCTCAACAATTATGGAAAGACACAATTATTTTTATCCTGGTTCGTTTGAACTCAAACTACTCCAGTCCACCCGCCAAGGTGATTTCTCCTTTCTCAACAAGGACTTAATTCACTATAATCAAACAGATTACAATCAATCAACCAAACTGTTGTGACTAACAATACAAAGCACAAGTAAACTTACAAGTGACTAACACCACTAAGACTCAAACTAGTCCTAGCCTTCTTGAGAAATCTGACCAAGCTTGGTCTCTCAAGGAACAAATACAAGAATTAAATCTTTACAATAGTGAAACAAATTGCTTCTTAGAAAGCTATATCACAAACTGTGATCTATCACTAAGATAAGTTTTGCACTTGAGAAAATAACAAAGTGTTTGTAAGAAAATAATTTGTGAGCAGCAAAATAATTTTCACGTAAGATGTTTTTTTTTTGGTTGTTGGCTTGCAATAAATGATCTTCTATTTATAGCATGAGGAAAACGACCGTTACTGCCTTCAAAACTGGGGAGCAATTAATGTTTGCGTGTTAGCTTGCCTTATTGTTTTTTTCAATGAACTAGCATAGAGACACTTGAGTGCTTTAGCCGTCTTTGCATTAAATGAACAAACGGCACTGTCAGAGCTTGTTTTCTGAAACTTGACAAGTCTGTTTGCTTCTTTAATCTTTCAGAACTTGCTTCAGATCCTGCTTCAGAATTTGCTTGAAATTAACTTATCATCAGAGCTTGCTTGCAAAATACTTTTGAACAGAGTTTGCATGGAAACTTGATAAGATTAGAGGATGCTTTAAATTGCTTCTTATCAGAGCCAGCGTCATAACTTGTGCTAAATAAATAGTTCTTTCATCAAAGAACTTCTTCATTTTTATTCAGCTCAACATGTAAAATGATTTTCACCTTACAAAATACTTCAGTCAGAACATTATCTGAAACAAAGAAATATGCTTATCAGAGTATCAATTATACAAAATATATTTTATTGTTATCATTAAAACTGAGATATGATCAGAACCAAACTTGTTGTAACAATTAATTCATCTGAAGCTTGGTATTCCTCAGAGGTTTAGTATTTTTGCTTTCTTGGTTTTAATCCAAAGGATGGGAATTCTGCATTGACTTCTTTATGTCAAGTGTTGTCTTCTTGTTGGATAGATCATTCTTTTCCTTAGATTTTACGTTGTGTACTTAGGATAGTACCTTCATCTCCTCCTATTTTCTTTAGTTTCAAAAATCATCCCCCTCCTTTTCAAAACTCTTCTTGTTTCTAACTTGAACCACTTTCATAATAAGCTTAGACTTAGGTCCATGCGTTTTCAAAAATCTTTTCTCAATAAAAATTTAATCAATTTAACCATACTTTGACATCTTTTGTTGAAATACTAAAAGTAACTAACCTCATTCAAACCATTTTGCCACTTTGTATTTTTATTTTAAAACTTTCCTCAAAAGACATACTCTTGTCGATTCTTGTAATGACGCAAGCTACTGTACTTCTATGATATGTAGTGAAGAGAGTTATTTTCCACTTGGGTGTTGAGTGATGGATTTTAAATCCAAGTTATATCCTCCATTTTGAGATGACCCAAATGCTCCTTTCTCATGATTGTGGGTAGTAAGTATATTTTCCATTCAGACATGATGATGATTTCTTTTCTCTTAAAATTAACCAACACATATGTGTTTTAAAGTTTTTGAGGTGAACTATTAGTACCCTGTACCCCTATTGCACGAAAGGTGGCACGTAGACACTAAAGATTCGCAAGTGCGGCGGGTGCAAAATTGTAAAAAAATACTTATTTTTCTCATCTCCACCATCTTAATTTGTATACACCTTTTATAGCCAAAATACACAAATTTTCAAAGAGGATGTTGCGTAGTACCGCAGATGTTTTGGGTGCTAATACCTTCCCTTTGCATAACCAAGCCCGGTACCTAGATTCTCCCCCTCTTTTTTGGGTTTTTATCACTCTTTTCCCATTTCCTTTGGAAACAATAAAGCGCGATGGTGATTTTTATTTGATTTTTGCGACTTAAGTCAATCCAATGACTTAGTCTTAACATTTTTACCGCTACAGAAAACTAGCGACTTCACTAGGAAGTAATTCTCTAAGTGGGCTGAGCCTATCTTTTTTTATCTGTGTATGTGTCTATAATACGATGGGAGAATTTACTTGTTTGTCATTTTATCTTAAATGTTGCGGATAACAAGAGTTGCCACCGACTTTCTTTTATCAAATAAGGAAAGGTTGAAAATAATAGGAAAGACCTTTTCATCCGTAGTTATCTACGGGCTCTTAATCGCTAGCTCTCTTTTGAAAATTGATTTTTTGTGTAAGTGTTTTGTTTGAAAATATTTTCAAAAAGACAAAGTACGACTAACTTTGTAATGATTCTTGTATCAGTCCTCGAGAATGCGTACAAAGTGTTTGAAAATATTTTGTTTGAAAAGTATGATGTGAGAAATGTTTTTTAGAAAATGTTGTGAGCAAGCGATTAACAATTTTACCCACTAAAGGTCATTCTTGTTATTTTCCTTCTCCTTTATAGATAATAATATCCATACTATTAGTTGGTAGGTAGTCCTATCTTTTGGATGTGAAGGGACATGCGAAGGGTCATCGTACGGTCATCGAAGGCAACTTGTAAGGATGCTTTAACAATTATCGGGGGGACTAGATCATTTGTTCATAGGAAATATCGAAGTGTCATCGAGGGACTATGATATTTTATTAGAGGGTCTTTTGCTAAAGCATCCCTACATTCGAGGGACATGACCAGTATTCCAAAGGCAATGAAGAGAGGTTACCTTAAAGGTGTAAGTGCGCAAGTGTGTTTGTTTAAGTTATTTATCTTGAAATTAGGGTTTTGCTATCAGTTGGTTTTAATCTTTCCATACAATCCTAATTACTAACAGTTTTAAAGCATACGGAAAATAAAGTGCGGAAAATAAAGGGTCATACACTATTTCATGGCTTTGGGGAAGTTACATAATAGAAGAATACGGAAAATTAAACCTATAACTATTATAAACTCGAAGCAGATACAAAATAGGAGAAAATGAGGAAAGTAAACATATAACTATTACAATAGGAACGCGCAACCTATACAATTGATCTAAAAAAATAGGAAAAATAGGAAAATAAGAAGAAAATGTTTTTTGGTGATTTTTATGAAGAAAATAGTTTAATGATAATAACTAATAAAAACCTAAAAATTGTAATTAATTTATTATTAAAAAGATTTAATTATTTTAATTAAAAAATTAATTATCACAAAAACATAATCCTAATTTAATTAAGGTTAGAAAAATATTAAGTTAATTAGGGTTTAATTAAAAGGATTAGGGTTAATTAATTTTAAAATAAAATAATTAAAATTAAAAAAAAAGTAAGAAAATAAGGGTTAGTAAAACCCAAGGAAAAAAGAATGTTGGGGGTGAGTGTCGAACCCATGCCCTTTGCTTTCTGAGTAGCATAGCTTGCCACCAGACCAAGCGCTGGTTGGTGTTTGTAACCTGCACACTGCAGGAAACATAACAAAACCTGTAAAAATTAGAAAATAGTGAAAAAACAACAAAAGGCGGGGATCGAACCCACGCCCTCCTGTACCAATGCCTTAACACGCGCGCTCTTACCACTGGGGTGGTTGTTTCATCCAATCATACTATGAAAACAAATAAATATATAATAAACATAATGGACTGGGCCTGAGAGGCGCCAGAACCCTAGCTCCGGTCATCTTCTCCGACGACTTCATTTTTTGTTCCTGTAAAATAACACACATCAATGATTCAAAGGGACCCTACCCCCCTAATTTGGATCTTGCGAATTTAATGGTGGCTTTGGTTTTGGCTAAATCATCATGTATGATGAAATATGATGAAAATATGATCAATCGATTCAAACATGGAAACACATGATTCAGTCGTTATGGGACTCATGCGATGGGTCTATCCTGCATACTTATACCTCAGAAGCATGTTAGTAGTGTTAGTATGCATCAAAATATAATAAGAATAAAAATATGAATTTCATGCAAAGATAAAAATCGGTGAGGCATGTATGCGATTTTCAAGCTCTTTGGATCATCAAGATTGATCCATACTTACCCTATAATGTCCCTGGAGTTGAATGGGATGGTTGTTTGGCATTGAGGAAGGCTGAAAAGAAGGGTTTCAATTTGCTCTAGTTTTGAAAAATTTTCGAATATTTTGGAAAGTGGTTTCTTGCAATGTTTTTGTGTGTTCTTTTGTTGTCGGAATGAGAGGAACATATAGGCTATGAATTAGGTCAACGCAAGATGGGCTTGGACCTTTGTATGAGAATTTTGGTTTTTGTTTAATTTAATTTTGAATTTAAATTAATAAAATCAAAATAAATGGAATAAAAATCAGCAGGGTGTATTAATAGATTCAGAGGTTCATTATGATATCTAAAACACATTTGGACCTTGAAACATAAGCCCATTAGCCCAAAAATTCAAGTTTGATAAATTTGGGTTTCATGCATTTTCTTAAAATTGCCCAACTTGCACCAATCATAACTCTCTCAATTTTTATCATATGAAGGTGATCTTGGACTCAATCTCTATGTTTAGCAATTTTTCATTTGAAGACTTTATCTTGATGTAAGTTGCATTGACAAAAAGTATCTTTTTGTTGACTTTTGAAATGACCTATAATGTTTTGACCCATATCTCTCAAAGGAAGCATTTTTTGGACTTGAGCTTAGAGAGACAAAGTTGTAGAGAATTGAATTTCCTTTAAAATGAGATTTGGTTGAGAAAAATATGATGAAGCATGTGAAAGTTATGTTTGGTCAAAGTTCAGTTGACTTCTCCTTAAGAAAACCCTAATTTGGTAACTTTTGACTTCTGGTGAATTGAGAGTTTTCTTGATGAGTTATGATCAACCCTTGATCAAATGATGAACATGACTTCAAAATATTGATATTGACCAAAAATATTGAAGTTTTATTATATGTTGACCATAATTGACTTTTTACCGAATATAGTTGATTTTTAATCATCTGAGCAATTGACTGAGGAAACTTGTGATGCAAGGCTTGAAATTTGGCATGAGCATTCCTTGAGACATGTGAGGAACCATGGAATCCACTTGAGACACTAGAGGCCCAATATTCCTTGAGAAAAGTGAAACCCTAGTTGTAGGTCAACTGCTTAGGAGGAGGGCTTGTTTGGTCTAACCTTGAATAACCTTGAGCAATTGAAAACCCTAGGAGCATAAGGAAATATCTTGAATAAAATGGCAGGGAAAATTTTGGGGTACAACAGTGCCATTATTTGTTGTATATTATTTGTTGTATATATGTATGTCTGGATTTTTCTTGTTTTCAGGGTGCTTGGTGATCTCTTATAAGTCCAATACCTGGAATTGAGCAAACTTAAGATAGGACTGGCGGTATAGTCCTGTTAACTTTGATGGAGGAATCCCAAAAAAGGAGACATGAGATCCCCTACTCAGTGGAGGCTCCTTTGACTATAGTATTTGTTTACCGAGCATTCAGGAAGACCTACTACTTTCGACCTGGGAGCCCGCGAAGCTGAGAAGTCGTAGAACCCTTAACCCATCTTTGCCTTTTAGGTGTACAACATTATCTTTGATGACGTAGTTAAGGTTAACGCTCACGGGAAAAAGGATTCTTGTTTTGATGTAATGGATGATGAGAACCTTTAATTTTAAGAAGGTTGATTTGAAAGAGAACTTTCCTTTCTCACTGGGGTTAATAACAAGGTAATTTAGGGATGTGTAGACTTTGAAATTCTTAAAACTTCTTATCCCTTATAGGTGTAGAATTTTCCCTCATATGGTAACTAAAATATTCTTTCAAAATTATCTTTGTGGATATCTATTTCTATTCCCCTTACTAATGATCTTAGGGAAGTACCTACTATCCTCAAGTATAAATAAAATTCTCTTACAAGTTTATGAAGGTTCTATTGAGTATCTGTGTGAAGAAATCTCTTAGAGAGTCTTTAATCTACCATGTCTAAATCACCATATTTCCCAGGATCTCCTTGCTTTCTATTTATCAAACCAGCGGTAAAAACATCCCTTTTTGGGACATCTCTATATTTTTGGCTTTTTGAAGAGGCCATGATGATACTTACAGAGAGAAATATAGCTCACACAATAAAAATTCTAGATGAGATGAAATTTTGATATGCTAAAAGAATGAGACGTGCATACATATTTATAGTGAGACACTGATGTTATTGAGTGCGTATTTTTTGCAAGAAATTAATGGAGACTGTGCTGATTGAAAATCAGATCCAAATCATTCCAAAATAGGTGTGCCAATCGATTGACTATGGGCTTAAATTGACTTGATGATCAAAATTTTCAAGATTTTAATAGTTTATCATCAATTCTAGAATCTTATTTACTTGGAGACTACATTTAGCTCATATTTGATTTGAAAATATGCACGCCAAGCTTGTCCAATCGGTTGCCTAAAGGAGCCAATCGATTGGGCTTATGTCAGTCATCCTCCTTGGCACTTTTTGGGCCTTGTACTGGATTTTAATGCTTGTCTCTTTATTTTCTATTTTTAAACATTATTTTTAAACCCTTTTATGTATATTAAAATGTGATATTATTTTGTGACTATTTTCTGGCTGATCTTGGGTTAGATTTTGGATCATGAACTTTATTAACATCATTGGATCCATGGTGTTGAGTTTAACTCCACAAAAATGGATGAATGATTTTAATAATAGTTTGATTAAAATTTAATTCAAATGTGGTTTGTATATTTTTTTTCTCCATCCCTCTTTATCTCATCCCCTTCTTATTGCACTAGATGTTGTTGGAGCGTGATCTTTATATCATGTCTCAAAACAAATGGTGCATATATTGCTATTGACCGGCCTCAAAATAGGTGTGACTTCTATATAAGTCCACTTACGATTGCTTAACATAGCGCTAAATTTTGTCCCGATTCAAATAAATGATCATTCGTGGCCCAAACTTACGATTGCAAGCCCAAGTATGTTAATTTGATCTCTTTGATCCAATAACCTTGAGATTTATTGTGTGGAGGCTTTGGTTCTACCAATCCTCTAATGGATCTGCAACACCTTTGGTCAATGCAGATCACTTAAACATCGTTGATCATTAAATGGTACTTATAAGAGTTCCAAATGGATGATATACTTGAGAGAAAGCAAATACAACTTGTTGTGTGGAGGCTTTGGTTCTACCAATCCTCTAATGAGTTCCAAATTCAAGCTTCAAGATGGTCATCCAACTAACAACTAACTATTGACTTGTTTTACCTTATGCTTTCATTTTTTTTATGCTTTATGTACCATTTACTTTTAGCATTTACATTTCATTCCATTTTCATCTTTGCTCATTTGAGCATTTACTTTCTTTCCATTTTTACTTTGCTCACTTGAGCTTTTATTTTCCTTTCTTAAGATACTTAATAATCAACATAAACCCTAAAAAATATTTAATGGTACTTGGACTATTTGGTTACTATCCTTGGCATTATGGAGCATGTGACTTTTCTTGGACTTGGAATTAGAAACCTTGGCTTATCTTGGAGACTTTGTGACCTTATCTGATTATTTTGTCTGGAGTTCTTGAGCCTCATCTCAAGACATTGGGTTGCTTGTTTGTTTTTTTTTTGTGTGCAGGTTTTTGTGATTACACCCTCTGTTTGTAATCTGGAATTTACCCGTATACAACCGTTACTCTGCCCAATTTTTGTGAAGACTTAATACACTTGAAGTTTGGTTCTCTCAAGAGGTCTAGTATTTTTTCTTGCTTGGTTTCAATCTAAGGAATGTGAATTCTATCTTGGCTCATAATGTCAAGTATTGGCTTCTTGTTGGTTAGATGGTTCTTATTCCTAGCTTTTATTTTATGCTTTAGGATAGTCCCTTATGCTCCTCCCATCTTCTTCAATTTCAAAAATCTTCTCCCTCCGCCTTTTTTTTTTGAAAAAAAAACTCTTCTTGTTTTTGAACTTGAACCACTTTTATAATAAACTTGGACTTATGTCCATGTATTTCCAAAACATTTTCATAAATAAATCCCCAATCAACTTAATGATACCTTGACATTTTTTGTGAGAAGACTAAAAGTCAATCAATCTCATTTCAAACCATCTTGCCATTTTGGATTTTTATCTTTAAAATTTTCTAAAAAGATTAGACTTATTGTCAATCCTTGTAGTGATGCAAACAACTATACTTCTACAATATGTAGTAAAGAGATATATTTTCCACTTGGGTATTGAGTGAGGCATTGTTGATTTTTTAAAATCCAAGCCATATCCTCCACTTTGAGATGATGCAAATTCTCCTTTCTCATAATTGTGGGTAGTAGGTATGTTTTCCATACGAACAATGACAATGATGTTTCATCTCATAAAATTAACCAACGCATTTGTGTTTCAAATTTTTAAAAGAGGAACTACGTGTACCCTGATCCCCTATTGCACAAAAGGTGGTACGTAGGCACTAAAGGTTCGCAACCGCGGCGGGTGCAAAAATTATAAAATAAATACGCTTCTTTCCTCACCTCCACCATCCACTTTTTATATACAATAGTTTTTATATCCAAAATATACAGATTTTACAAAGAGGCTCTTACGGAGTGCCGTAGATGTTTAAGGTGCTAATACCTTCCCTTTGCATAACCAACCCCCTTACCTTGAATCTTTCCCCCTCTCTTTGGGTTATTAGCTATTTTCCCATTCCTTTGAAAACAATAAAGCATTGTGGCGATTTTTATTTAGAGTTGTATAAAGTCTAGTCAATCCAATGGCTTAGTCTTAAACATTTTTACCGCTACAAGTCCTATACTCAGTTAATTGTGCGTTTAAATCCCGATTGAGTCTGGAATCTGTGCCCTGATATTTAGTGATGGTTCGGATACTGAAATTTTATTTTGAGGAGGAAGTTATTTCTTATAGTATTTTCTTTTTGTTGAGGATTTGTAGCAACCTCTTTTTTTGATATTATTATCCCTACCTTTTGTCTGAACTGTTTCTTTTGTGATTATAGTCAGTGGGATGCCCTAGTTTTTTTTCTTAAGTCTCCTTCATAGGTTTTGAATTAGTGGGGTTTTATTTTGAGAGACAATGACTACCTGTTTTAATGATTACGTGGAACCATCACCATCTTTTGTTTTGGAAGGATACCTACGACACTACTCATCATGTACGAAGGGAAAGCTTGCGATTGAATGCACCATTGAATTAATTGAGAAACTACTCTGCCCTAGGTTATGATTAAGGGTTTCAATTTGCATGAAAAAGAAAACTCCTACTTCTTAGGCTCAAAGAGGTTGACTAGGGATTATCTTCCTTATAACTCCACTATTTTAGTATTTGAAACAACGATTATACATCGTCAGCAAGGTCTGTTCAAAAGCATACTGTAGAGATTATGGTATTATTTTCGTCATCCTCCCTTTAAAGTCTTAGAGCTTTTAACCGAGAGTTGAATATCACAAAAAGGAAGTAAAAACACAACTTAAATATAGTGAATACGAATGAATTAATTCAAGACAAACACATGCAATGCATTAATTGAATAAAAAAGTTTGACATGAAACAAATGTTCGAACAATTAAAAGAAATTACAAATTGAAAATTCTAAATGAACAAAAAAGCCTCTTTGTCAGAACTTGTCACTTCAGATGGTGTGCCTTTGAAGGGTGGCAGAATACTTTAGCTTGACCATCTTGTGTAAACTCCAGCAATCCTTCGTCGATCAAGTCTTGAATCTTACTTCTCAACGTCCAACCACTATTAGTGTCATGTCCAGGACTGTTGGAGTGGTACACACACCTTGCATCTTGATTGTACATTGGGGAAGCAGTGTTGGGATTCTGAGGAGGATCCTTCAACATAATTAGTTTGGCCTCTAACACGTGTTACAATGCTTAAACCAATGACATGTTGATTTTGTTAAAGCATATTTTAGATGTATTTCGCTTACGCTGATTACACTGTCATTGTTGGTGAGGTTGTGACGTAGCAACAATTTGGAAAGGTCTACTCTCTACCAAGCCAATTTCTTGTCTCATCAGGGGCTGATTAATGACTTGATCCCCAGCCTCGACTGTTTATTTCATACGGTTTCATCCGTCTTGATGAAGCTTACTGATGTGAATCCTCAACTCTTCTTGTCTCCGAGCTAAATTTTGGATAAGATCCATCTGATTACTCATCTGGATTCTCATCCTTCCTATCTCAGCCTGCAGTTGTTCAAACTAGTCATCCTTGTTATTGTCAGGATGTTTCTTGGTCAAATTCTTGTTAAGGAGTGCTTTCAACTCTTCTTTCCTCTTGGATAGGTTCAGGAACATTTCCTTGAACTGAGCATCTTGAGTTTGGAGATCTCTGTCGTTCTATTTAAGAGCCATTTTCCTTGCTGAGATAAACAGCGAGAAAATGAGAAACTTGTACTGGAAGACCTGTTATGTAATGACATGCATGCAATGTTTTCAAGGATCTCACGGGGTAAACACAAGAAACTGTTAGAATCTAACTGTAGCTTTAATTGAAGAACTTGTGTATCATTGACTGTTCTTCTACGAGAATCAAGCTCACCATGTCAAGTGGGTTATAGCCTCTGACTCAAGTTATCGTGTTTTGATCTTTTGACGACATTAGCTAGAGGAAAATAAAGCCCCTTGCCACTTGCTAGACGTCTGGTTTATCATAACCTGCACCACAAGCCCTTGAGATCCTTGAAATTGTTAAGGACATGTTATGGTATGATGTTATGATGTGTATGCCATGCACCAAAAAAAGTGTAAGGTTATGAAGACAAGTAAATTTTGCAAGAAAACCAGTTTATTGGATAATGGATACAAACAAAGTCCTGTAAGGAATACAAACAAAGCCCTGTAATGAGTTCAATTTGTTAGATAGTGAAAGCAGCCAAGTCACACAAGTAGCCTTAGGTTCAGGCTTGCATGGATTCCATAGGTAAGTACCCTCTTGAAGTATAGTTGGTTCAACATGTCCTATTAATAGTAACCGGGTTCTAGGGAATCTCAATATCACCGATCTTTCTTCACCGGACATTGTTTCAATGCAAGCCTCTTTATTGGCAACCAAAATATCCCGGAAGTCAGATCTCAATGAGTGTAGTGTCGAGTATCAATCAACTTCGGACTGCACCAAAGTCGGCTATCTCGCTACTTCCTAATGGCCAAGTTGTTTAATTAAAGGTTCTAAGTTCAGTTGGTGCTTCATGACACCACACAGCGGCCCCGTATTCTCCTTGACTACCCAAGGGCTACCAGTACCAACAAATATGTCACACCAACATTGCTATCGTTTCAACCGTGTTGATATACCCCACACAGTCCCCATGATCTATTGTTACTTACCTAAAAGGTGCCCCAGATCCGGGTGTAAGATCTTTACAAGTAAACCCAAGCAAAACCCTTAAAGATAAAGCAATCAAAGCATACAATGTAAAGCAATTTAAAATGAACTAAACTCTAAGGTAACCCCACTTTATAAGTATGTCCCCAGCAGAGCCGCCAGTTCTGTGATACGGTGGCAGAACCGACTGTTATACTGGTTTTGCGTTTGTATTTGCAAATGTTACGGTAAGCAAGAGTCGCCATCGAATTTTCTTTTATCCAACAAAGGAAATGGTGAAAAGAACAGAAAAGACCTTTTTGAGAGTTTTCTGAGTAAGGGGGTAGATTATGGAAAAGGAAGGTGTTAGCACCCTTTCCATCCGTAGTTTTCTACGAGCTCTTAGATGCTTAGCTCATTTAAAAAATACCTTGTGCTTTTTGTGTGTTTTTGAAAAAAGTATTTTGAAATGCCATAGTGAGGCAACTTACTTTATGATAACTCTTGTATCAGTCCTCAAGAGTGTTGATAAAACGTTTTGAAAATGTTTTTTGAAAGAAGTTTGTGTATGTGTAAAAGTTTGTTTTTGAGCATAACATCTAGGAACTATCTACTTTTACTCGAAAATGTAGTTATTTTCCTATTTTCCTCTAGACAGTGCTATCCTACTATTAGTGAGTAGGTAGCCCTAGTCGTTGGATGTTTGAGGGACATTCGAAGGGACATTTTGTAGTCACAAAGGCAACTTGGAGAGGAATATTAGTAACTATCCTAGGGTTTTATGATCACTTTATCAAGGCAACATCAAGAGGGTCATCGAGGGACTTGTGATTTTTAAACCGGAGGATAGCCACTAAAATTTCTCACGTTTCGAGAGTTGTGACTGTTTCCGAAGGCAACCGAAGTGGGAGTACCTTTGAGGTGTATATGTGCAAGTGTGCTTATTTCAGTTATTTGTCTTTGAATTTAAGTTTGCTAACGTTTGATTTTATGTTCTTATCATGCAATCCTATTAACATACCTCTAACAGTTAATATATGTACATGAAATAAAATGCGGGAATGTAAATCCTATGCTATTACAAAGCTTCAGAGAGGGGGATTATTACAAGTCCAAAAACTTAAAGCAGAAAACAAAGTCCTAATTTTAACTATTACAAACCCATGAGAAAGTACATTAATATGAAAATAAAGAAAGTAAAAATGTGCGCTAATTGAAAATAACGTCTAATCCTAAATGGAAGAAAATCTTTTGTTTGTTTTCTTTTGTTGCATGAAGATAATTGGATTTCAAATAAATCCTAATTCTATTAATTTTAAAATTAAGAAAATGGTTTAAATGAAAATTAGTTAATTTACAGAATTACTTTAATTAACAAAAATACTAACTTAATATTTTTTTATGATTTTATTTGTTTTTACTGATTAAACAAATTAAAACAAGTAAACAACAAAAATATGAATGGGTCTAATAGAAAAAAAGGCATTCTCTAGGTCCAAATGAGAGAAGCCCAGATCTGTCCTTGGGTTCAGTGGGGAGACCCCTAGGAGAGTCCTTGGTGAGGCTGTGTGCTCAGGGCGTTGGATCCGAATAAGATATGCATATGATGGCCTGGACTTGATAGGGTATGGTGAGCATGCGTAGCATTGAATCTGCATAAAATGTTAGAAAAAAATAACATTTCAAGGCCTGGGTATCGAACCCAGGTCTTTTCGACTGCACACATACTTCTTCACCATCTGAGCTGGATTTAAGATTCGAAGGAATCCAATTCACATGCCTTAGTAAAGGTATCCTGCCATTTTATACTTTACATACAACACACTAACCATCATAAATGTTATGCAGCATGAATATACAATCAAAATTAAATTACATACGAAACAAATTTTAGATCGAAGGTTTGTTACCGGTGGGGTGCTTGTTTTGGATTGAAGAGGTCTTCGGAGGTTCCTTCGATTCTGACAACCTTGTTGGAACTTTGTAAGTTTTATGGAGTTCTTATGGGGCAACATGCGTGTGGGGCAGAAAGGCTTTCGTTTAACAAACACGTATGCAACTTCGATTGATACTCTATGTGATGCAGTTTATCCCCTCTTTGCTGGCAGCGTCTCTGCAAGAATATTCATGTGGCAAGTGTTTACTCTTTTTTTTCCCGTCCTTGGAAATGGGCTCTTAGCCTTGTATTTATAAGGGTGTGAGGGGAGTGGAAATGGCAAGGGACAGCCATTAACCAGACTTTGAAGGCAAAATCAGACAAATTAAAGGATTGTCTTTTTTGATGAATTCCTACCCTTTTGGGTTTTGGGATAAACCTGGAAATGTTTCAATCCCTTACTCTTTCGAATGCCTCCACGCCTTGCTCTTTGATTGGCCATGAGTTACTTCCTTCGAATGGCTCCATGCCTCATCATTGTGGCTTCTTTGATTGAGCCATTATCTGCGTTAGTAGCTTGATCTGAAGCTTTTCAACTAGCCCAATCGAAAACTCCTTTTTGGCCAGTCGAAGCTTCTTTTGTTAACTCCTTCGAATGTAATTATGCAGGAGGCTTGGGCTTGGCAGTATGTAGGATTTTGGGCCAGCAAGCATCTTGGACCAAGACTCATCATAAAATAAACTTATTTTCAATAATTATGTGTCTCCTTCAAATGGACCACATGTATATCCTTTGAACGTACCATTTGTGTGTCTTCTGAATAGCCCACATGTAAGCCTTGTGCATTCTTCGAATGGGCCACCAATGTGTGCTCATAATGTAGCAATCATGTGTTCAAGGGTTCAGAGTCGGAGTCGAAGCAAGCAGTTTAAAAGGGAGCCATTGCCCAGTCGAAACTAGCACAAAGGAAGCCAATGCCTTGTGGATGCTAGCATGAGGGAGGCCATTGCTCTGTGGATCAAAGCAGGTCCGGAGGAGGTCTTTTCGTTGTGGATAAAAAGCAAGCCCGAAGTTAGACATTGCCTAGTCGAAGCTAGATAGCCATTGCTTTGTGAATTGAAGACCAGTTGAAGGGGCCTTGGCCGTGTGGGTCGAAGGCAAGTTTGATGAAGCCTTTGCCATTGTGAATCCAAGCAATCATGAAGAAGCCTTTTGCCTCGTGGATCGAATTCATGTCTAAATAAGCCTTTTGCCTTGTGAATCCAAGGAAAGCATGAAGAGGCCTTTCACCTTGTGGATCAAAGGCAAGTTGAAAGAGTCTTTTGCTCAGTCGAAGCTTGTGAACCAAGCTTGCACCGAAGGAGGCCAAATGCCCAATCGAAGACTTTGAAACAAAAGCTCGCTCGAAGGATTTTAGATGCCCAATCAAAGTACCTTGTTAAGATGCCAATTGAAAGACACTTGACCCTATTCAAAAAAAAATTATTTCCTTTAAGCAAGTGTTTGTGACCACCCATGTAAGAGAAGATCTTGGAAAACATTAGAGGGTAAATTTTGGGGTACAATAGTCAGTAACATACTTTCCAATATAATTTCTAACATTCCTAAATTTAGAAAAACATTTATGAAGAAATTCTTCATCTTCTTCGCCTCATATGTTCATTTCTTGTTTGATACTTGAAGAAACTTCATATATCATTTTAAGAGTATCCCACATTTCCTTGGCAATTTTGCAATTATAAATATAAAGAAGTTTACTATCATATATGGACATTGCTAGGAAATTTTGGTTTTGAAATCAATTTTAAAAATTTATCTTTTCCTCTACAGTCCATAGGAAATCAAGTTTATCTTCTACTTCTCTATTACTTGGTAAGTAGGGACTAACGAACCATTGATTAAAGTTTCCCACAATTCATAGTTAAGATTTTAAATAAATATTATAAAACTATCTTTCCATATTTCAAACCTAGAACCATTAAATGATGTAGTTGTGTTTATGAAAGATATCTTGTTTAAGATTGTCTTGGAAGTCATCTTTCTATTAAGACGATTAGTCCTTAAACGCAAGTTAGACTCTGATACCATTTGTTGGACACGTGACTTTGCACACAAGAAGGGGGAGGGAGTGAATTGTGTGTTTTAGAAAAAAATTGATTTTGAAAAAGTTTTAGAATTAATTTCAGAGCTTAAAAACATTTTGTAAAGGTTTTTGAAATAAGAAGCAGAAAATAAAAGTTAACGGAAGAGAGAAGACACCATGAATTATACAAGTTCAGTAATAAACACTTATTTTTGTCCCCAAGGTTTGATCTTGAGAGTATTTAGTAAATTTTAAGAGCTTTTAGTAGGTTGAACTCTCAAACCCCCTCATACAAGGAAAATGAAGTTACAGGATAACTTTCAACCAAACAATGAACACTGGAGAGGACTTATTAGTATTCCTTCTAAACTATGGATTGAAGCGGTTAATCTTCTTACCAAACAATAATTTTAAGCGGTTAGTCCCCAAGATAAACCGAGATTTTCCACAGGCTTATCGCGAATCAGGGTGAGCTTTTGTATCAGGATGTACTCACGAATCGATATGAGGTTTTGACCACACTGACCATGAACCACTGAGATTTATGAATCTAAGAACTTGGTAAGTTGATAGAACATGAGATGGAGCCAAAGAGGATTGTTGATGACGAAGAAGATGACAAGAAGAATATGAAAAGTCTTACACTATAAGTCACAAACGCTAAAGACATGAAATTAGAAGATGAATATAACGAAAGCAAAATTAATGAAGACATAGAACTCATGTTTTGAAAATTCCTAAGGCACGAAAAACTATTTTAAGCTTTAGAAGAAAAGTGAAGAAAGATCTTCATTCATTCCTATATGCCATAAATGTAGAAAAAATAACACATAAGACCAAACGGCTCTCAATACCAGAACTAGAGAAGAAACAAAAATCATAGAATATTAAAGAAACCTCACAGAGGAATAAAGAGAGCCTACTTATCTTAGAATAATGAAGATTTTGGAATTCTCAAATAAGGAAGAAGCCATTATACATCTCATGTCATATCTCAAAGATAACAAAGTAACTTCCCACTTTTCTTATCATGACTTATTTCATATTTGCAAGAAGTTAATAATGAAACTAGTAAGTTGAAGCAAATTTTCTTCAATTCTATAGAAACTATGTTCATCTTTGAAATTGAAAATAAAAACTTTATGGAAGAAGTAAAAAACTCTTAGAGAAAGACAAAGTAAGAGACAAAATAATTTGACTCTTACGAAAGAAGAAGGTTCTTCTTATATCAACAAAGGTAAAATTGTTGGTTCATAAACCATTAAGAGCCTTAAACTTTTTGTTGAAATATTTTAAAGATTATAGCACTAGTTAGTTAATACTACGTAAGTTGTGTGACAAATATGATATAGTACCATCTAAATTATTATATATGCAGGGTATTTAAAAAGTTTGAAGTAACATTTATATTTTCCTTTTTTAAACCTCTTTTCAAAAAGACCATAACTATATATATATATATATATATATATATATATATATATATATATATATATATATATATATATATATATATATATATATATATATATATATATGTATGTGTGTGTTAAATATGTTTTTGGTCACTACAAAATTATCAAATTTAACTTTTAGTTTCTATAAAAAAATGTCATGTTTTAGTCCCTACAAAATTATTTATGCACATAGTTTTAGTCCTTGAAGAAGGACTAAAATGTCAGGCATAATTATGTGTTGTAGAATCAGTAGTTTTTCCAACATCTGAAACACCCTCCTCTCTAAAACCAATAGAAGATCCCTCACCTCAAATATTTGAAGATTTTGATATAGAGTTTGACCCCTAAGTAACTCTAGAAAACATACTAAACGAACCTCTCTCTCCCAATCCACATCTTGAACAAAATCAGCCAGAACTTGATAGAGTTTTTTCTTGCATTGATCTATTTGATCCAGATTTTCAAACCACTCACCCATAAAATCAAAACGCTACCGCTTCCAAACCAGAAAATTTATACACAGACTCTGATAGCACCACACCTATTCCTGGAATAACAGAACCTCTCATGGTTCAACAACCTCTCTCCATCCAAGATATTCCAGAAATTCCATCACCTTACCATTCCACTCCACCAAACACACCTCCATCACCAATCATCTTTTCTGATTCACCTACTCCCTCTCTTATTAACCCTCTAGAAGATCACCTTAGAATAGTCATAGAATTAGAAGCGCTAGATCACCTTGTCTCAACCTCTCACAAAATTGCCATTCCCAAACCAAAACCAACTATAACCAAAGTAGATATTGGTAGAAATTTATTGATTTTTGAAACAGAAATAATGGAATGGGTTAAGTCTTTGAAGCAAGCTTAGAAAATCCAAATCCTGCTGCTTCTGATTCTCACTGGAACCAGTTCAGAAGATGTTCAACTCAGAATCCCAGAAACTCAAGGAATTAAGCTATAAACTGGCCCAACCGAATTTTTGTGATCAGCTGAAAGTTTTCAAGGATCAAGTTTCGAGTCACTGGGAAAGGAAATCTATTCTTCTACTGGACAATGCTCCCTGAAAAGAGCACCAACCTTCAGAAGTTATTGAACCATGCTCTAAAAATCTTCCACTGGCTATTATTCAATACAAAGGCAAAGCAACTGAATCAGAAACTGCTACAGAGTGTTTTGAGAAACTTGCATCTTCTGTGGATACACTAGCTTCATCTTTGGTTATGCAAACTCTGGAAGATTTAAAGAAATAGAATGCAGTAATCAAAGAAATATTGGACAAGCAAGAAGACACGAGCAAATAAATCAAGGAAATGCTGGGAAAACAAGAAGACTTAAGCACTCAGATTAAGAGCTTGCTGGAAGCGTTGTTCACACGATTTCCCCTCCTCAATCTTAGTTTTTTTTATAACTTGTTTTCTACATTCATTTATCTTGTTTTATTTGGCTCTGAAAGTGTTATTGCAATCATGTTTTAATATAACTCATCTTTTTGACTCTGAATATTAGTGTTTATATTGCTTTTTGATTCCTGACAAAAAAGGGGGAGAACGTAAGATATTTTCAATAATAGTATATCGAGACAAAGTCTCAAACATTTTGAATATCATAACTTCTCTTTTTTTTAAAGCAAAACAGGAACAAAACTCCGATGAAGGCAGAAGGAAATGCATCAAAAGCTCTGATTAGAATGAACATCAGGGAAGTAATTCATCTCTATCTGAGTACTCAACTCAGGGGGATACTCTCTAATGCTTTATGTTCTGTCTATTTTAATTGAAATATCTTAGTTTTTGTCATCATCAATAAGGGGGAGATTGTTAGAACATAGTTTGATTCTACAACCCTCGTAAGAGTTTTGATGATAACAAACACAAAGAACAATTATGCACTCTAAAATTATATTCTGTTTTATAGAGAAGTTCTGATGTAAGTAGATCAAAAGTTAAGCTACAAGGATGTTCCTTCTGTGAACGTAGACTATTCTCAGAAAGTTCTGATGAATGAATATCAGAAGTTGCGCTAAGAGAAAGACATTTTAACTCAGAAAGAAAGTCTAACGCTGAAAACAGGACCTTATGATTCTGACCTTCCAAAATTCTGAAGCAAGCAGCAAATAGATTCCTTAATGTTCTGAAGCGTTACAATTCACCAAAGCTATATCAATTGCAACGGCTACAAACAAATAAGGATCTTTTATTTGAGGAAAGTGCATTAACTGACATTTATCAAGTTTCCAAGTACTCAAGATTGTTGGGCCTATTTAAACAAGGGATGAGGATAATCGTTTACGATTTACACATAAAAATTCATAATACTTCAACGCTGCTACTCCTCATTCATACTACTCTCTAAACTATGTAATACATCACAAGTTTGTGATACTATTTTTGTAAAGAAAAACATATTGTACACTACTTTATGCATACTTTGTTTAGTGCAATTCCTTGAGATAAACTGGGTTGTGGTTATACTCAAGAAGACTGTGGCAGTAGTCAAAGTAGCTGTTTAATCAAGTTTGATTAGTGATTTAAGACCTCGTTGGAGAGAGGCAAAATCACCTTGGCGGGTGCACTGGAGTAGTTTCAGTTCAAACGAACCAGGATAAAAATCATCGTGTTATTTGCATTGTTTTTTAATATCCCAATTCAACCCCCCCTTCTTGTGTTTTTCAATTCTTCATGTTTGCACTCAAATTTTATGCTCTTTGTCTTTCTTTTACTTTATTACTTTTAAATAGTTATATGTTCTTACACACACCGACACAATAGATTGCAGATCCATATCCACTCCGGATCCCATTGATAACAATTATGTTATTGTCACTTATGACTTTGAAAATATGATCTACCAAGCCGAGGACGAAGGTGAGTGTTGTACCCCAAAATTTTCCCTCTCATTTCTCAAGAATTTTCTCAAAAGATTCCTATTGGGTCAAGACTGCACAAGGTTTGATCAGCTCAAGATACTTCCTTAACACTGATGGCTCAAATTAAGGTTTGAATTTGCACAAGTACAATTGTACTTTTAATTCCCCATGTAGTTTCCATGGATCATATTGGACTCTCAAGCATCAAATCAAAGAAGAATAAGTTTGCTTTGATTCATAAGCTTCGATTGGGCATCTGGTCCCCTTCGAGCAAGCTTTGGTCCACAAGCTTCGATTGGGCATTTGGCCTCCTTCAAACAAACTTGGTTCAGAAACTTCGATTGGGCATTTGCTCCCCTTCGAGCAAGCTTTGGTCCGCAAGCTTCGATTGGGCATTTGGCCTCCTTCGAGCAAGCTTTGGTCCATAAGCTTCAATTGGGCATTTGGTCCTCTTCGAGCAAGCTTTGGTCCACAAGCTTCATTTGGGCATGTGGCCTCCTGCATGCTTGCTTTTATTCATAAAGCAGTGGCCTCCTGCATGTTTGCTTTGATTCATAAGGCAATGGCCTCCTACAGGCTTGCTTCGATTCACAAAGTAGTGGCCTCCTGCAGGCTTGCTTCAATTCAGAAAGCAATGGTCTCCTACAGGATTTCTTCGATTCATAAAGCAGTGGCCTCCTGCATGCTTTCTTTGATTCACAAAGTAGTGGCCTCCTACATGTTTGCTTCGATTAAGAAGGAAATTGCCTCTTGTAGGCTTGCTTCGATTCAGAAAGCAGTGGACTCCTACATGCTTGCTTTGACTCATAAAACAGTGGCCTCCTGCAGACTTGCTTCTATTCAGAAAGCAATGGCCTCCTACAGGCTTGCTTCGATTCACAAAGAAGTGGCCTCCTGCAGGCTTGCTTCGATTCAGAAAGAAATGGCCTCCTACAGGCTTACTTTTATTCACAATGCAGTGGCCTTCTACATGCTAGCTTCGATTGGACAATGGCTATCTTCATATAAGCTTCGACTAGGGTATTGGTTTCCTTCGAAGCAACATACTTCGAATCCAACTCTAAATCCTTCGAGCAAGCTTCGTTGAAGAACATTGATCAAATCTCATAGCCTTATCCTCCAAATCTCACTTGCCAGACTATGTTTCTTCCAAATATTTATATAATCAGAGGCTTACACAAATTTGTGATACATTACACAAAGATGCGAAGCTTTATCCACTGGATTATACTATTTCTGGATGAAATGGCAAAAAGCTACGTATCTTTTTTTTCATAAAGATTACTTTAATCACAAAGTTAGTTTTTTAAGCTCCCAACCTGATTTTATTTGAACACAACTAGTGTCAAAAGCATAAATCAAATCCCCTGCAAACATCAGGCCCCACTTGTACTTGAACTTGGGAGCTATGAAAACCCATAAAACTTTTTCGTTTTCAACCATAACATGTTATCTCAGGGTCCTGGTTACTACAAACCTTTTCTATATAAATTGAGAGACCCTTGGCAAATAACATGAGACTTTTGTTAGGTGGAAAAAAACCTCAAACACTCTAAAACTCTAAAAAACTCAGCACATCCTGACCTTACCCACAAAAATATCACATCCCTTCATGCATTAGCCAACCTTTCGATTCACTCCATATATCAGCCTTTCTATTCACCCCCTCAACTTCCATATACCAACCTTGGAACACTCCTAAAGCCTTCAAATAACCCACTCAAGGAAGTTAGTGAGCCTTTCGATTCACTCCTAACTTCCATATACCAACCTTCGATTCAGTGACTTTCAAGGCAAAACAGCGACTGAAATAGCTTCAGGGAGGTTGAAGCAGGCTTAGTCCATCATCAAACTGTTCCTGGATGTTCTGTCGAAGTCCCTCAAGTATCATTCCAAAAGGTAAGTTTTATAAAACTTAGAACTCTTCATTCAAACATCATTTGTATATACTTTGTGAAGGAAAATGTAGATATCATGTCTAGGAAGCTGACCATGTCCATAGTTTTGATTGACATTGCTTGCACATTAAAAAGTTCACCTCTGAATAGTTAGGTCTTAGTTTTGGTATTTCATGCTAACCTTCGACCCATGACTGTTGAAATTATGTGGTTAGATTTATATTCAAGTTTTAGGCAGGTTTTTACATCTTTCGATTGGCTGAGGAATGAAGCTTTTCAAAGCTTAACATTAGAGTTATGTATCCCTGTGCTCGAAGGAAGATGGTGAAGCCATGTTTAAACATCCAGAACTGAGTTCATTTTATACTTTGTGCAAGTTGTATAAGCAACAGATGAAACAGACCACCCCAGTGGTACAAACAGCGTGCACTAAAAGTCTTTCCATGTAGAAGGCCCTGAGTTCAAGCCCCAGCGAGACCTTTTATCATTTTTTTCTTCCATATTTCCTCTTTTTGTTTGCAGGAAGCGCGCCTGGGCCTCCATTGGATGGGCCTTGGCATTTTTATGTTTCGGATCCCCTGTTTACTAACAAACAACCAGGCCCCAAACACTAAACTGTTTTTTACACAAAAATTGTTTTAAACACAAAAACTATTTTCTACACAACAACTGTTTTTAAACACAAAAAATTGTTTTCTACACAAAAACTGTTTTAAAACAAAAAACTATTTTCTACACAAAAATACCAAAAATGTTTAAATTATTTAGTTTATTTTATTTAAATTCTTACAACGAAAAAGACCAAAAACATTTTCCTATTTTATTTTCTTTTCTTTAACTTAATTAAATTTCCTTAACAAAATCAAAACAAAATTCATTTTCTTCTCAATTCAATTCTTGTACATTTATTCAAATTCAATATGGCTGTAATAGATAATTAGGATTTAATTTCTTGCAAATCCCCATTAGTAAATTTGTACACCCCATCCCTAAGTGATGTAATAGCATAGTAAATTTACTTTTCTATAATTTACCGCTTTCATATAAATGCTAGTAAATTAGAGTGTGTATGACAAGATAAAATCAACAAGTAGACAACCCTAAATTCAAGACAAAAATGCATGCAATCAAACACACTATTCACACACATGCGCCTCTGGGATAATCTCACTTGTTGCCTCAGAAAATAGTCATGTCCCTCAAGTATGGGCGTTTTAGAAAATATCCTCGATAAAAAGATCATAGTCCCTCGATGTCCCTTGATGTTGCCTTCGGTAAACGATCTAGTCCCAAACGAAAATTGCTAAAACGTCTCATAAGTTGCCTTCTATGACTATAGAATTGACCCACGCCCGTCCCTTCAGATCCAACGATGGGGCTTCTTACCAAATCAATGGTAAGATAGCAACATCTAAAGGAGGAGGAAAAGAACAAAGACCTTTTGAGTAGGTAGGACGCTCCTAGTTGCTTGTTCGTAAACTAAAAACATTTTCACACTTACACTTTCAAAACATCTTTCAAAAATAAACATCTCTTTGAACTATTTTCAAAACCAATACTTTGTATGCATTCTTATAGAGACAAGAATCATTACAAAGTTAGCCGCAACAAAGGCATTTTGAAAAATATTTTCAAGCTTACACCATAAAGTACATTTCAAGCAAAGCATTTTTGATCTAGCAAGCAACTAAGAGCCCATAGAAAAATATGGATGAAAAGGGTGATAACACCTTCTCTTTTCATAATCTACCTCCCTAACTCAAGAAAATATCTCAAAGGACTTTCCTGTTCTTTTCACCCTTTCCTTATTTGATAAAAGAAAAGTCAGTGGAAACTCTTGTTATCTGCAATAATTGCGATCAAACGCAAAACAACCAAGTCAGTTCTCCCACCGTATTACAGAATTGGCGACTCTGCTGGGGACATTAACTTAAAAGTGGGGTTACCTTAGAGCTAGATCATATTTACTTATTTTCCTTGTTTGACTTGCTCGCTTTACATTTTTGGGTCCTCGTTTGGGTTATTGTTAAAGGCCGTACACCCGGATTTGGGGCACCTTTTAGGTAAGTAGCAATAGATAATGGGGATTGTGCAGGGTATATCGACATGGTTGAAGCAATGGCTATGTTAGTGTGACACATTTGTTGGTACTGGTATCCCTTGTGTTGAATCGAGGAGAATACATGGCCGCTGTGTGGTGTCATGAAGCACTAACTGAGCTTAGAACCTTTAATTGAACAACTTGGAAATTAGGAAGTAGTGAGATAGCCGACTTTGGTTCCGACTGAAGATTGGTTGATACTCGATTATACGCTCATTGAGATCGGACTTTTGGGATATCTCGGCCGCAAGAAAAGATTGATTGTGCCGAGATAATACCTAATGAAGAAAGATTAGTGATATTGAGAGCCCCTAGAACCCGATTACTTTCTAGGACATGTTGAACCAACTAAACTTCAAGAGGGTAATTACCTACAAACTCCATGCAAGCCTAAACCTAAGGATTTGTTTGCTTTGTTTGTACTTAATAACTTGTTTGCTTTTGCTTGTGTATGATTACTTGTACATAACATCATGACATCATACCATAGCATTTTCAATAACCATTTCAAGGATCTCAAGGGCCTACGATGCAGGTTCATGTTGAACCAGATGTCTATCAAGGGGAAAGAGGATTTTTTCTCCTCTAACCAAATTTTGCCAAAGACTAAAGCATGGTAACAAGATTCAAGGGCTATGACCCACTTGACATGGTGAGCTTGACTCTCGTGGAAGGACATTCAACAATATGAAGTTCTTCACTCAAAGCTGCAGTCAAAGTTCAACTTCTAATATCATCTTGTGTTTACCCTGTGAGATCCTTGAAAACATTACATCCACATATCATGCATGTCATCATAACAGGTTTTCCCTACACAAGCTTCTCATCTGCTTACTGTTTATTTCAGTAGAGATGGCTCTAGAGAAAACATTTAAAGATCTCCAAGCTCAGAATGCACAGTTCTAAAAAATGCTCCTGAACTTAGCCAAGGGGCAGGAAGATCTGAAAACACTCTTCACCAAAGAGAGTAAGAAGAAGACTAAGAAGAAGGTTGTCACCCTCAAAATAGGAAGAAAGTTCAAGGGGCCTGCCCAACTAGCTCAAAAAGAAGATACTTCTTCTGAAGAAGAAGACAATCAAGAAGAGGAAGCTATAAGCACTAGAGCTAACCAAGCTATTAAAGACGAAGACTATTCTGAGGAGCAGTATCCACCAGCAGATGAAAAATACAAACAACTTGAAGACAGACTAAAGGTTGTGGAGATCCAAGCTGCGCCTGGCTTGGACTTTGGAGACTTGGGTTTGGTTCTTGGGGTGGTCATTCCCTAGAAATTTAAGATCCCTGCTTTTTCCAAGTATGATGAGGTCTCCTGTCCGTAGCTTCATCTAAGATCCTATGTCCGCAAGATTAAGCCACACACTACTGACAAAAAACTTTGGGTCCACTTTTTCCAAGAGAGTCTAGCTGGGACGCAAATTGAATGGTTATATCAATTGGAGAGTTCCCACATCCACACCTGGGAAGATCTAGCTGCTGCTTTCTACAAGCAGTACCAATACAACACTGATCTTGCACCAACTCGTGTGCAGTGGCAGAATATGACCATGGGTTCCAACGAGGGCTTCAAAGAATACCCCCAAAAGTGGAGAGACTTGGTTGGCATGGTACATCCACCCTTAACTGACAGGGAGCTTATTTATATCTTTATGGGAACTTTGATAGGACCTTTCTTCAATCAACTAATCGGAAGCTCCTCAACTGGGATCACCAGACTGATTCTAACTAGGGAACGAGTCAAAAGCGAAATTAAAAGCGGGAAAATCCAAATGGCTGCATCTTCAAGTATTGAAAAGAAGCCATACAATGGGAAGAAAGAGTCCAATGTTGTGTACGACCAAAAGGGTCATAAGAAGAGAAACCACGATCAACATGTGGGGGCAGTCCTGATCTCTAATCCTTCATCAGTGCGACAACAACAACGGGGAAATCAGCAAAGGTAAGACGAGGCCAAGTGACCATTTACCAATATTAACATGCCACTGTTACAAAATTGCAACACATGTTAAGGATGAATCTGATTACATTGATAGGACCACATCCAAACCCCAAAACTTCTTCTCCTAACTACAATCCTGATGCAACATGCGCCTATCATTCCGCAAGTCCCGGGCATGATACTAACGATTGTTGGGTGCTGAAATACAAGATTCAAAACATGATTGACATAAAGGAGATTGAATTCAGCCCTCATGAGACTCCCAACGTGATCACCGCTCCTTTTCCAAACCATTAAGAGTGTCCAATTCATTTTGAATTTTCAATTGTACTTTCTTTTGTTTGCTCGAACACTTATCTATTATGTCAAACTTTGTATCATTAATGCATTGCATATTGTGATACCGTGGCAGAACTGACTGTTATACTGGTTTTGTGTTTGTGTTTGTAAATGTTGCGGTAAGCAAGAGTCGTCACCGACTTTTCTTTTATCCAAATTAAGGAAAGGGTAAAAAGAACATACAAAGACCTTTTCGAGAATTTTCTGAGTAATGGGGGTAGATTATAGAAAGGGAAGGTGTTAGCACACTTTCCATCCGTATTTTTCTACGGGCTCTTAGATGCTTAGCTCATTTTGAAATAACTTGTGCTTTATGTGTTTTGAAAAAATGTTTTGAAATGCCTTAGTGCGGCGATTTACTTTATGATAACTCTTGTATCAGTCCCCAAGAGTGTTGAAAAAGAAAATGTTTTTGAAATTAGTTTTTGAAATGTGTAAGTGTAAAATATTTGTTTTGAGCATAGCATCTAAGAACTATCTACTTATACTCGAAAAGTTTGTTCTTTTCCTCTTTTCCTTTAGACAGTGCTATCCTACTATTAGTGAGTAGGTAGCCCTATCGTTGGATGTATGAGGGAAATTCGAATGGACGATTTATAGTCACAAAGGAAACTTGGTAAGAAGTTTTAGTAACTACCCTAAGTTCTAAGATAATATTTTTACTGAGGCAACGTCGAGCGGGTCATCGAGGGGCTTATGATCTTTTGAACCAGAGGGTAGCCACTAAAACCTCTCACATTTCGAGAGTTGTGACTATTTTTCCGAAGGCAACTAAAGTAGGGGTACCCTAGAGGTGCATATGTGCAATTGTGTTTTTAATCAGTTATTTGTCTTTGCATTTACGTTTGCTCGCGTTTTATTTTTGTTCTTGCCATACAATCCTATTATTCATGCATCTAAACAGTTTATAGTTTGCAGAAATTTAAAGTGCAGAAAGGTAAATCCTACGCTATTACAGGGCTTTGGGGATTAATTACATGTCCAAGAATAAGGGGAATAAATCAAAAAATAAAGTCCTAATTATTCTATTACAACCCATGAGCAGTTACAATAATATTAAAAATGCGAGAATAGACAAATGCGCGCGAGTTGAGAAAGGATGTCTAAAAATCCTAAAGAAAAGGGAATTTTTTTTGTTTGTTTTTATTTTTTTTATTTTAATAAAATAAAGTATAAGTCTATTTAATTTTAAATTTTAAAAAAAAAGCTATTAAAGTAATTAAATTAATTAGTTAACAAAAATGATTTTTATTGAAAAAAGACTAGACCTAATATTTTTGTGATTTTATTTTAATGTTAATAAAAAGGGAGGCAAGAAATAAAATAAATAAACAAATGAATGAAGGTATTTCGATCCAGGGGAGGAATTGTCTTCTTCGATCCAGAGAAGGAATTGTCTCCTTCGATCCAGAGAAGGAGCTGTCTTCTTCGATCCAGGAGGGAAAACTGTTTTCAATCCATATATGCAAGACAATCATTAGAACAATAAAGATGCAAGACCTGGGTGTCGAACCTAGGTCATTCGATATTGTGCGTGCTGGTTTGCTCAGACTTGATTTGCAATACAAGCGTTAGAAACAGAAACAAATACAAACTTGGGTGTCAAACCCAACTCCTTCCCCTGCACACACACCTGCAAGTTTGATCAAATGTTGGATCAAAAAAAATTCAAAGACCCTACCCTATGTATGATCATCTCCTGAGTCCAAATCTATGGTTAAAATTGGAACAAGATCTTTGTATCACCTAATTTGAAGCCTGGTTGCCTCGAAGCCTTAAAATGGCACCCTGTACTTTCAACACTTATATTCATATGAATGATTAATAACACAAACATGCTTGTAAAAACAAATCAAATAATGATCGAAAGGTTGTGATCCAGAATTTTACCAAGGACTGGTGGGTTTGGTGTGTGACTTTTGGGCGTGCTTCAGGTTTGGAGGAGAGCTGGTCTTTGATTAGACTTGGAGGAGCCTGCAAAAATTGTTTTTTATTTTGACAACTTTGCTGGATTCTTGAGAATTTTTGTGGCTCTTTGGGGTAGCTTTCAATAGGTGATTCATATCTCCCCTAGCTTGTAGATATGTTGGGTATTTATAGGATATGAGGAGGGAGTCTTAGCATGGAACGAAATAGCCTTAATCATGTCCTTAAAGGTTAGCCATATAGCGTTGAAGACAAAAATTAGACCAATTTAAAGATTTCCTTTTAGAGAATTTTCACGCCATTTTGAAATGTCGAATGAACCTGGACATGTTTTGCCTTTGAATGCCTTCAGTCCCTGCCCTTCGATTGGATATGAGTTGTTTCCTTCGAATGGCTCAAGTATTGCCCTTTGATTGACTCTGAGCTACTTCGTTCGAATAACTTAAATTCTCATCATTGGGGCCTCTTCGATTGAACCTCTACTCAGCTAACCCAAACGAAAACTCTTTTCTGGCCAATCGAAGCTTCCTTTGGCATGAATGTGCTTGTGCAGGAAGCTTGAGTATGGAAACATGTGGGATTTTGGGCCAGCCAACACCTTTGCATATTTCTCTTTTGTTTTGACCAACTAGATCTAATATTTGACCAAACCTTTTTTTTAGATAACACTATGTATCCTTCGAATGGCCTTTGAATGCTTCTTCGAATGGATCATTTACATGTACTTCGAATGGCTCTTTCGATTTGACCCATCTATTTTCCTTAGTTTCTTGATTCAAATAGCCCAGGTGAGAACTTCATTCTGGACAATTGAAGCCTCCTTTGTCATGAATGTAATGGTGCATGAGGCTTGGGCTTGACAACATATAATATCTTGCCCAGCAAGCAGCTTGAACCAACCTCATCAAAAGGAAAAACAAATTTGTTTCCAACAAATATGTGTCTATCGAGTAGACCAAATGTATGTCCTTCGAAGGCACCATTTATGTGTTCATAATGTGGAAATCTAGTGCTTGTGAAACGAAAGTAGGCATGAAGAGGGAACCTTTTGCCTTGTGAATTGAAGGCTAGTAGGAAGTCCTTTGTCTAATGGATCAAAGGCAAGCGTGAAGAGGCCTTTACTTTAAATGAAACTACCGTGCAAGAACCCTCTATTTTGTGAATTAAACTGAGCATGCAAGAGGCCACTGTTGGTAAATCGAAACAAACTTGTAGGGGGTTCTTGCCTTGTGAATCGAAGGAAAACCTGAAGTATCCAATGCACTGTCGAAGCCTTGTGATTTGAACGTCATCGAAGGTGGACCCAGCTCCCACTCGAAGCTTGTGAATCATACCTGCATCGAAGAGCGCCAAATGCCTAATCGAAGACTTTGAAACAGAGCTTGCTCAAAGGATTTAATTGCCTAATCGAAGCTTGTCAAGATACCAATCGAAAGACACCTTGTTCAGATGCCAATCGAATGACACTTCATTATCTTTAAAAAGAAATTATTTTTCTTTAGGCAAGTGTTTGTAACCACCCATGTAAGGGAAAATATTGGAAAACATGAGAGGGAAAATTTTGGGGTACAATAGCTTCCCGTGTTCAATCTTCTTAAACCTGAGGATTTAGATTGGCTTGTATGCCTTTCGTGATCTGAAGGTGGAAGAGGATTGAACACTAGAGTGCCCCGAAATTTGCACTCGCATGTTGTAATACTGATGGTTGATGATGGCGGGAATAGGATTACATATGCCATTTGGAGAAGATGACGGAGAGTCGTCGGAGATGGGCTTAAAGATGCCATCCAAAGTAGACGTTGACTTCCTAAGAAGTCTCTTTATGGGGATTCCTATTCCTGCTGTCTGAGGAGACTCCGTCGGGGAATGTGGGTTTCTGTTGTTCTCCTGCTTAAGGAAACTCTGTTGGGAATAGAGTCTAGGAACTTCAGTTGTCCAAGGCTCTACTGAAGAGTTATCTCTGGAGAGATGAAAGTTTGCTATTCTCTGGTTGAAATCCAGGCTTCATAGTAACTTGCTGAGGAGAATGAAATTAACTTGTTATCTGGAAATGTTTTACAAGGAACCTGTGTAAGGCTGCTGTTGCACCCCAAAATTTTCCCTCTCACTTATTAAGAATTTGCTCACAAGATCTCCTTTTACGCAAGACTGCATTAGGGTTGGTCAGCTCAAGACACCTCCTTAAGCACTGATGACCAATATTAGGGTTTGAGTTTGCACAAGGATATTTGAACTTCCAATGCCCCATATGACTTTCATGGATCATTATGGACCCTCAAGATTACTCGTGTCAAGTTTCAAGCTTTGGATCACACTTTTGCTCAGTCAATTGAGCAGTTGACCTAAAAATCAACTACATTGAGGAAAAAGTCAACTATGGCCAATTTACAGTCAAGCTTCATAATGTTTTATCCACATCAACATTTTAAACTCATATGTATCATTTGATCAAGTTTGGACCATAATTCCTCAATAAATTTGATCAAATCTTCAAAAGGGGAAATGGTCAAATTAGGGTTTTGATTGGGAAAGGGCAATTTCTGATTTTTGACCTAGCAAATGATCAATTGGTTTAAAGCATGATCTCAAGAGTACAATTGCATCACTTTGACCTAATGACATAACTCAAAACATTTTTCAAGTCCAATGGATTGACAGATGAATTTTTAGTCAACTGATCAAAAGTCAACTGTATACTAAAAAGTCAAACTTTGACTTTTTGGTCAATATCAAATGTCAAAGATCATAATTCATCAAAGCATGTCAAAATATGAAACTTATTCATCAAGAAATCAAAAATTCAAGATTTCATTTTGAAAAGAAAAATTTCTAAACTTAGAAATTTTTCTAACTGTTGGAAATTTCTTATTTTTTCACAATTTTGAGCAAAATTTTCACCATGATGCAAGATGATTCAAAAGAAACTTTCAATATGAAAGTTGTAGATCTCCATGAAATCTACATGGTTGCTTTACAAAACTCCTTCCAAAAGTGCTTGGATCTCGAGTTATAATTTTAAGAACACATGGTCATGAAATAAAACACTTAGTGAAATTTTGCCCTAATTTGGTTAGTATTTTGACCTAACTTCATGGAACTTTTTCACATAGTTCCAAGGGGAATTTTCAAAAGTGATTCAAAGAGGGGTTGTAGAGAATATTTCAAGCTTTCCAAAATGTCGAAGAACTCTTTGAGGTCATTTTTGAGTAGGGAGAATCGAAGAGATGAAGTTAGGGTTTTCACCTCTACTTTGAATGCCTCAAAATTTTTATGCACTCCATAATTAATTGCTTGCACATCTGTTAGAGGTCTCAATTCAAGCATTCAATGCAAGGCCATGCTTTATATCCATTTTGGGAAGAAAGTGCACAATGCCATTTTGATAAAGTAGCTTTTTGCATAAAACTTGTTCTTGAGCCTTACACTTGTTCTCTTCTGATCATACATGTCTTATAACTCAAGAGAAACTTGTTTAGACACTTACAATCACCCAGCCCATGCTTGTACTACACATTGAAACTTGTTTTCCCATTTTTCTTCAAAATCAAGTAACCTAGAAATTAGCTTGTAACTTGTACTTCTGACTCTCCAAAGCACTCAAACCTCTTGGCTTATACATACACAAGTTATTTACCACAAATCTCACGCATACTTGAGCCCTGAAAACCCCAAGAACACAGCATCACCAAAAACACCTCAAAACTTGTCATTTCTTAGTTTTGAATCCAATCTCCAAATTTACTCGTGCGTTTCTTGGAATTTTACTTTCAAAAGCTTCTAAACAACATATAAAAACAATCCCAACACCTGCAACACCACTGTAACACCTCCATCATCATCCATCATTTTCAAAAACAGCAACCTGCACCTTGACTTCTCCAGAACTCCTCAGGCACTTTCATCTCAAGCTAAGCATCACATTAGCTCACTGGGAATGTGAGGAAGCTAATCCAATCATTAGAACTCACTGAAAGCAACTCAAACTCCAAACACGATACCCTCTTGCAAGGTAAGTTTTCTGACTTTTGAACACTTTATACAGGCATAATTAATGGTTTATTTGTGAATGAAAAATGTAGGTATCTGTTATACCCCAAAATTTGCCCTCCCATATTCCTCAAGAAATTGCCAAGCCAAGCTAGAAAATTCCCCAAGGGTTGTGCAGTGCAACAGTCTCTCATGCAGTCAAAACTAGGGTTTGTGTTCTGATCAAGAAAATGAAGTTTTCAAAGGCCCAATCAAGTCTCATATGCTTACAAACATGGTCAAGCATCCTCATATCAAGTTTCAAGGCATTCAGCTCAAGATTGCACAGTCAAAACCCTAAATTGCATTACAGTCAACTGTAGGGGCAAAATGGTCATTTGGCAGTCAAAAGTTCAAATTTTTGGTCAATATATCATTTTGAAGCCACAAACATCATTTGATCAATGCTTGATCATGATTCTCAAAATTTGGCTCAGAAATCATCAAAGATGCAAAGGTTGCTATATTTGGACAGTTGAAAAAGTCAACTGAAATTGACCAGGGCATAACTTTCACATGGATTATCAGAAAAATTCCATCCAAAGCTCATTTTGAAGAGAAAGACATTTCCTACAACTCATCTTCATACTTCAAGTCCAAGAAATGCTCTCACAAAAAGTTATCAATTTCAACATTATAGGTCATTTTCAAAAGTCAACAAAAAGGGACTTTAAGTCAAAGGCCATAACTTGAGATTGGTAAATCAAAATGACATGGGACCAAAGGCATTGGTTAAAGGACTCAAAGACCTTTCCAAAATGTCCAAGAACATGAGAAAATCTTAAAAATTGAGCAAGTTATGCCTTGTAGAAGTTGGGAAATTTTTGTGAAATGGCAAAAGTCAACTATCCTTGAAAATCCAATTTTGACAAAAGGGCCCCATTTTTCTCACTTTGTTCATCCTTGTCATGCCACACACGTGTTCCATGGTTGATTTCAAGACCAAATATTGATTTTTTTATTTTATTTAATTTTTGATGATTTAATTCATTTTAATTCTTTGAAAATTCAAATAAAATTTAAAAACCAATGGAATAGTGTCAAATGAACTTGGACAATTCTTATGTATCATGAACCAACTCAAAAATCAGGCCAAGGTTCATTTACACACTAGGTCTAGGTTTTGGCTAGAAAATAGGAAAAATGGTTAATGGAAGAAACCCTAAGACCAATTCTTTCCCAAGCATGGATTAAGGTCAAATAGCAAGCCTATTCAATTCCATGATGATCACTGAGTCCAACCCTAACTGGAAGATAGCAAAAAACTCGTTCAAAAGCCATTGGACAATTTGAAATTTTGGCCATATAATGCAAATCTGAAATCAGTGCTAGGGACCTTTTCAAGCCTTAATTTTTGTACCAATAGCTTCCTGAGACAATTCTGAACGTATCCCAAATCATAACATCTTCCAAAACTCCTTGAACTGGTATCCACGAGTCCAACTGCATCTTAAAAATTTTGAAATCATGTAGCACGATTCAAGCACATTCTTGCAGTTTTTTTTAGATATTCATACTCACAATGATGTTTCCAAGCTGACCAATGCATTTGATTTCATTTTTGTGCCATAAATATGAACTTGCCATTTTCGAATTCTAGGTTTACAGTTTTCTCGAATTGGGGCTTTGGCACAAAGGAAAAATTAGAACTCAGAGGCACCATGGTTGAATTCAGTGCCTCAAGACGAAAACATCTTGACCCTCGCGCCTAATTTCTGATCACCATAGCCCTATTCGTTATTTTTCCATAGCCACCCTAACGCCATGGTTGAAAAACCGTGGCCAATGTGTTTTGTTTTTACAGGGATGAAGATGATGATGCGTTGTCAACCATTGGTTCGCTAATTCAAATTTTGCGCGCGTGTAACCTTTAGGCGTTGGTTTTAATATTTATTGTTTCTTAACCATATTATATTAAATGAATTTGCATAGCTCAGCTGGCCAAGACACGCGCATGTAACCTCAATGACCTGGGTTCAAGTCCCAGGTCTGGCATTTCTCATATTATTTTTTCATTTGAATTCCCATGCAGCATAACATTGAAGACTCACCATACACTTCAACATCAGCTCATCCACGTGTCCCAAGAGATCCATCAAAGGGTCCAGAACAAAGGCATAGGATGGATGCAAGTCAACAGGCGCACACCTGAGTGGAAAAGTCAACAAATTGCCAGCAAATGGGCCAGGCTTTTCAGGCTTGCACTTCCAAATTTGGGACCACACCCCCCTGGTTCTATCTTTTTTCTTTTTTCTAATTTTCTTTATATTCTATTATTTTTAAATTTACTTGTGTTTTATTTTCTGATTTAATTAATTCTTACAAAAATATAAAAAACATTAAAAATACAGAAAGGACAAAAAAAAAATATAATTAACTTTGATTACTTTTATAAATAAATTAAAATGTAACTCATTTAGTTTAATTAGGTTTTAATGTTAATTTTAATTCTTTTTTCATAATAAAAATCCAAAAAATGTAGAATTAGGTTAATTATTAATTTTTTATATCCTTTTTAATTTTTTCCTTTTTTCTCACAATATTATTATTTATTATTTATTTTCTATAAATCAAAAATTGTACATAAATTAGTTTAGAATTTAATTAGGTTAGAAATTAAATCTTTTTTCATAATAAACTTAAAAAACATTAAAACTAGGGTTTAACACTTTAATTTTAATTAATATTTTTTCTTTTTTCTTTTAAACCTAAAAAACACAAAAATACTATTTTTTCATTTAAATTTTAGATTCCTTGATTAATTTTAATAGTTTGTAAAAGGGTCCAACGCCCTAATTCTGTTTAATCTCTTTATTTCGCGCATTTGTTTTATATTGTTTAAATACCTCTGTATATGCCCCAAAGCCTTGTAATAAGTTTAGATTTATTTCTTGCACTTTTTATTTTATCGCTTTATTTATTTTCAGTCAAATCGGGTTCGGTTTTTTTGGCGATGTGGACCCGCGCCGGTTGTAATAGTTTAGATTTATTTTCTCGCAAATATAACTGTTAATAAATATGCATGAAAGAATGAATGCCCAAAAAATAAAACTGAATCGTTAGATCACCAATGCCTGACAAGACAAACAATGAACTGAAAATGACACACAATTCGCACACACCACCCCTAGGGTACGCCTCACTGTTGCCTTTCGAAAGGTGATCGTCGAGTAGAGGACGTCTTAGTAAGTCCTCATGATCCGGGAACCTGGCATGAGGGTAGCTTCTAAGGTGTCTTCCCATTGCTCCGGTGATCACCATGTCCCTATAAACTTGAATTGACCCGAACACCTCCAACGGTGGTGCTACCTACCTCTCAATGGTGGGATAGCACTACTTTCAAGGACTTTTACACAGACGAATTCCTTAGGGTAGGTAGGTTCTCAAGGATACTTGCTCTAATTTCAAACCAATCAAAATACTTTTCACACTAACACACTTTCAAAAACTTTCAAAACAAACTTTTCAAACACTCTGACGTACGAGTTGACTTGAAACTTTTCAAAGAATATTTTGAAACCCACAATTGAAAAGCAAACAACAATTTTGAAAACACATTGAGCAAGTACCTAAGAGCCCATGGATAACCATGGATAGAAAGGGTGCTAACACCTTCCCTTTCTATAACCTACCTCCCGAACCGAGAGCGATCTCTTTAAAGGAATTTTTCTGTGCTTTTGTCCTTTCCAATTGGAGAAAATAAAAGACGGTGGCGACTCTTGCTTACCGCGACATTTCGCGAACCAGCTTTAAAACAGTCAGTTCCAGATCCACCGATCACAGAACTGGCGACTCTGCTGGGGACAAACTTAAAGTGAGGTGTACCTTAGGGCTAGTTACAACTGTGTTTTCAATTGTTTTCCTTGTGTGCTTTAAAATTGTGGGTTGCTTGGGAGTTCTATAGATCCTAACCCGGATCTGGGGGATACCCTTTTAGAAAGTAGCAACAAGGCTGTGAGGGAACTGTGCGGGGTATACCGACATGGTTGAAACAGTCTGCTACGTTGATGTGGCGCTTTGGTGTGTACCGGTAACCCTTGAGTCAGTCAAGGAGAGTACGGGGCCTCCATGTGGTGTCATGAAGCATCAACAGACCTTAGGAACCTTAATTGAACCATCTTGGCCTCTTTAGGGTAGTGAGATAACTGACTTTGGTGCAGTCCGAGGTTGGTTGATACTCGATACTACACTCAATTGAGGGTTGCTTTCCTGGAATATTTCGGTCGCCAGTTCAGTGGCTAAATCGAAACGATGAACAATGAAAGCAATCCCGTGATATTGGGAACCTTAGAACCCGGTTACTTTGATTAGGACAGGATGAACCCACCAACTTCAAGAGGGTACTACCCAGACCTCATGCTGGCCTTAAACCTTAAGGGCCTGTCTTGTGTGCCTTGTGTGCCTTACATGTTTGTCTTTGTAAATATCTGTGTTTAATCATAGCATCATGACATCATCCAGCATCATATGCATTAACTAACCATTTCAGGGGTTCGAATTTTCATCTTTGTTCTTGTTTTGTAGGACATGGAAACTGTTCGTAGAAAGACAATTCCAATCAGTCTTGTAAGGATCTCTCCTCAGCTTAAGGAGCTTATATCCAGGATTCCCGAGAACTCTTCATTCAGTGAAAGGCATGGAAGCCTCATCAGCTTGGTCAACACCAACATTGAGGAAGATATGATAAAAGTCCTGTTCCAGTTCTTTGACCCTCTGCATCACTGTTTCACCTTCTTGGACTATCAGTTGGTACCTACATTGGAGGAGTTCTCCCGACTCTTGAAGATCCCTATTCTTGATCAGCTACCCTTCAACGGTACAGAAAAGGAACCTAAGCTTGAAGAGATTGCTAAAGCCTTGCACCTACAGTCATCTGACCTCAAGGGACATTGGGAAGTTAGAAGTGGTATCAAAGGGTTCTTAGCCAGGTTTCTGTTTGAAAAGGCCTATGACTGTTGGAACTCCCTTGACTTGCAAGCTTTTGAAGAGGTTGTGGCCCTCCTTGTTTATGGTTTGGTGTTGTTCCCTAACCCAGATCATCTCATTGATATCAGTGCTGTCCAGATCTTTATGTCCAGGAATCCTATACCTACGTTACTGGGGGACCTCCTTCACTCATGTTACACTCGAACCATGAGAAAAAGAGGTGTCCTTATGTGTTGCACTCCTCTCCTGGGAAAGTGGTTTATTTCGCACCTTCCACAATCAGTCCTGAAGAATGAGCGGGGTTTGAGATGGTCACAACGGTTGATGACTCTTACACATGCAGATATACATTGGTGCCCTAGGTCCAGAGAAGATGTCACTATCATTGATCGTTGCGGGGAGTATCCTAATGTTCCTTTACTGGGAACCAGAGGGGGTATTACTTATAGTCCATGCCTGGCTTGGAGACAATTTGGTTATGCTCGGAGGGATGGTCCTCATGACATGTTGATTCCTGACATAGTTTTTGACTTCGACAACGATACTCAAGGACTTCGCCAGAGATTTATCAGAGCTTGGAGGATGCCTAGTAGGATAGACAGCAAGACACTGGGGCACAGGAACTCCATCCCTTTGGAGCCTTACCTCAAATGGGTACGAGCCCGCTCTCAGAAGTTAGTAATGCCTTATCCTCACATGCTTCCAGTAATCAAAGAACCTGCCTTGGAGGGAGAGGTGTCTCATGTTATTCAGCACCCTGATATGCCCACATCCTGGGAAGAGATGCAGAAGAGTTGGATCCAGCTTAAGGAAGAGCGGAATTCTCTTGAGACTAGTTTGCATGCCAGTGAAAAGAAGGTTTTGGAGCTCACTCGCCTGTTGCACGAGGAAAGGAATCTCAACACTTACATAGCTCCAGAGAAGATGCGCAACATATTTTGGATGTGACTTGATCTTTTTGTACTTTTGCCCATGAGGCTTTGATGTATTGAACAATGATTTTCTTAATAATAACGTGTGTTCCTTTTGGTTTACAACAAATTTGAATTTTCGAACTCTTGAATGCATTGCATAAACACATATCATTCATCATGTGCATCATAAATACTCTTCTTTTCAGGTTGTTTACCGTTCTTCGCTGTTTATTTCAGCATCATGAACCCTCCTGAATCATCAACCGATGCGGCTATCAAGGCTCTTCAGGCGCAGAACGTCCAGTTTCAGGCGCAAAACGCCCAATTTCAGGAGCTGATCAAGGGCTTGTCTCAGGGTCAACAAGAGTTAAAGACCATGCTGTTGAAGAAGACTAAGAAGAAGAGGAGGACTGTGCTATTTAACACTTGGCGTAGACTCGGGAACACTTTGGTTGTTGAAGCTGAAAGGACTCCTCCATCTGTGACGGAAGGTAGTCACCATGAAAGGGAGGTCACTACTCCTGTGGGCTCTGATACTGAAACAGACTTCAATGACGACCAGTACCCTCCTGCTGAAGACCGGTACAAACAGCTGGAAGACAGATTAAAGGCTGTGGAAGTTCAGCGGGTACCTGGATTGGATTTCGGAGACTTGGGGTTATCTACTGGAGTGGTGATCCCACACAAGTTCAAAACACCTGCCTTCGTGAAGTATGATGGGGCTTCCTGTCCCAAGATGCACCTCCGTTCTTATGTAAGGAAGATCCAGCCTTACACAGCAGACAAGAACCTTTGGATCCACTTCTTCCAGGAGAGTCTTTCAGGGACTCACCTCGATTGGTTCTATCAGCTAGATGGAATCAGCATTCGTAACTGGGAGGATCTGGCCACTGCTTTTTACAAGCAGTATCAGTATAATGCCGACCTCGCTCCTACGCGTACCCAGCTCCAGGGTATGTCGCTAGGGTCGGGTGAAGGTTTTAAGGAGTATGCTCAGAAATGGAGAGACCTGGCTGGCAGGGTGCAGCCACCGTTGACGGATCGGGAGCTGGTAGATATGTTCTTGGGGACCCTGTCTGGTCCATTTTTCAATCATCTCATTGGTAATTCCTCTGCCGGGTTTACTGATCTGATCCTGACTGGGGAGAGGATTGAGGCTGGTATAAAATCAGGGAAGATACAGAAAGTTGCCTCCTCCAGTACTGAGAAGAAACCCTTCAAAAAGGAGGCTAGTGCTGTATATAACTCCCGGAGAACAGAGCGACCTGAACACCGCCAATCTGTCAGTGCGGTAATGATTGCCAAACCTGCTGCCGCTCCTCGGCCAACTAATCCTCAAAAGTTTGAAAGACCCCGGAGAGAGTTTACCCGGTTAAGCATGACCTTATCACAGATCCTGCCACAGTTGCTATCCACCAATTTAGTGACTGTCAAGGAGGCTCCAAAGTTTCCCAACACTGCATCTCCCAAGTTCAATCCAAATGCTCGCTGTGCTTATCACTCTGATAGCCCGGGGCATAACACAGATGACTGTTGGGCCCTAAGGAACAAAGTTCAAGACCTCATTGATGCAAAGGAAATACAGTTTGAAGCGCCCGAGAAGCCAAATGTTGTAAATGCTCCCATGCCCCAGCATGGAGTGAATGCTGTTGAGGAGAATTTGTATGTAGCGTCGGTGGATGATGTTGCTACTCCGTGGCTGATGGTCAAGAGGAATCTGTTGCTAGCCGGTTTATTTCCGGGATGTAGCGAAAGTTGCCCTCTATGTGTTGTTTCCCCTGCTGGTTGTTCTCTGTTGAAGTCAGGCATCCAAAACCTGATAGATAGTAGAGAGATTTTGTTCGAAAAGACTATTGTTCCTGCTGCTCCTGTTGAAGAAGTGTCAATCGTTACCATATTCAACAACCATTCCGAGGCTCCTTCAAAGAAGCCTATACAAGTTTTGTCAGTTCACAAGAATGTTCCCATCACCATTACTGTTCCGGGGCCTATACCCTACAAATCTGATAAGGCTGTCCCATGGCGCTATGGGGCGGATGTTTATGTTCTGGGTGTGAAACAAGAGTGCAACACTGATACTGGTGTCTCCAACATCACCAGGCCTGCTAAGGTCACTCGTAGTGGAAGACTGTTCTCGCCAGACATTGCTCCTCCAGCAATTCATAGGCCTTTGATCTTCACACCTGCTAGAGTGCCTGTTTCTCCTTCTGACCAAGTATCCACCCCTGCTGCTGAGTCATCTGATACTCGGGGCAAGGGAATTGCTGCTGATGTGCCTGCCAGGACGGAGGCACCAAAGACCATTGTTGAGGCTTCCAAGCAGGAAATGGAAGAAATTCTCAAGATAATAAAGAAAAGTGATTTCAATGTTGTGGAACAGCTGGGGCACACCCCCTCTAAAATCTCCATGTTGTCACTGCTGCTGTGTTCAGAGGCCCATGCAAAGGCTCTGATTGCTTTCTTAAAGACTGCCCATGTACCCCAAGATACGACTGCTGACCAGTTCACCGATTGTGTGGCCAACCTAACTGCTGATAATGGCCTGGGTTTCTCTGATGCCGATCTGACAGCAAAGGGGAAGAACCATAATGATGCCCTGCATGTCTCCATTGAATGCAGGGGCACTACTCTTGCTCATGTGCTGGTTGACACAGGTTCCTCATTAAACGTGCTGCCCAAGAAGGCTCTGGATAGGCTGGATTGTGAGGGTCTAGAGCTCAAACCAAGTAGCATTGTTGTCCGGGCCTTTGACGGGTCCAAAAGAATGGTGCATGGTGAAGTGGACATCCCAATTAGGGTTGGGTCACAGGTATTCGATTCAAAATTCTATGTGATGGACATCCATCCGTCCTATTCTTGTTTGCTGGGTCGCCCGTGGATCCACAAGGCTGGAGCTGTGACTTCTACATTGCATCAAAAGCTCAAATACCCGGTCAGGGGGAAGATCGTAACAGTGCAAGGGGAGGAGGAATACATGGTCAGCCACCTCAACTCTTTCAGATACGTGGAAATGGATGGGGAGTTCATTGAAACCCCCTTTCAACATTTTGAGGAGGTACCACCAACCTTGGCAGCAGCAGAAGCAGGTGAAGAAGTTTCTCCTATGAAGATGGCCTCCTTAAAGGACGCCCGGGCTGTGATCGAAAAAGGCGAATGTGCAAACTGGGGCAAGCTCCCTGATCTTACTCCTAAGACTAACAAGTTTGGGCTGGGTTTCACCACAGAAGCTCAGAAAGCGGTGCGCAAGGCAAGAATTGGAAGACCTCCGTTGCTCATCACTCAGCATGGAGTGAATGCTATTGGAGAGGAAGATGAAGTGGGAGAGTCAGAGTTCGATAGCTGGATCTACCCAACGGCCGACGGTGGATTGACCAATTGGACTGCTAAAGATTTTACTCCCATAACTTTTGTTCCCCAGTAATGAATTTCTTTGTTTTTGATTTGTAATAAACAATAATTTGAGACTATATGGCCCGGTGTCTTACCCGGGGCACCGTGGTTTATTTATGAGGGCTTTTTGTTTGTCACTATCATATATCATGAATAAAAGCATTGGACGTTTTTCACATTTCAAATTTTGCGCTCTTTTTCTTTCCTTTTCTTTCCTTTCTTTACATATTGCAAAACAGTTGTATTTACACACACACTCACTCATACAGGTTTCAATCCACTCTGGATCTCACTGGTAACGACTCTGCTACTGCCAGTTATGACTTCGAAAATCCGATCAACTTAGCCGCCGACGAAGGTGAAGATGATTGCGAAGTGCCTGGTGAACTTGCAAGACTGTTACAACAGGAAGAGAGGGCAATTCAACCCCATGAAGAGCCAGTGGAAATAATAAACTTGGGTACGGAGGAAGACAAGAAAGAGGTGAAGATTGGTGCCAACCTAGAACTCAGCGTGAAGCAACGGTTGACTCAGATGCTGCATGACTATAAAGAAATCTTTGCCTGGTCCTACGAAGATATGCCCGGATTGGATACCGATATTGTGGTCCATCACTTACCAACTAAAGAAGATTGCCTTCCGGTTAAGCAAAAGGTCCGTCGTATGCGTCCAGAGATGTCCGAGAAGATTAAAGCCGAGGTTATGAAGCAGTTTGATGCCGGGTTTCTTGCAGTAACTTCTTACCCTCAGTGGGTTGCTAATGTGGTGCCGGTACCTAAGAAGGACGGCAAGGTCAGGATGTGTGTTGATTACAGGGATCTGAACAGGGCCAGCCCCAAGGATGACTTCCCTCTACCCCACATTGATGTCCTTGTTGATAATACAGCTCAGCATAAAGTGTTCTCTTTCATGGATGGTTTTTCAGGCTACAATCAGATTAAGATGGCACCTGAAGACATGGAAAAGACTACATTTGTTACTCAGTGGGGCACCTTCTGCTACAAGGTCATGCCTTTTGGACTAAAGAATGCTGGGGCAACCTACCAACGTGCCATGGTTACCTTATTTCATGATATGATCCATCACGAGATCGAAGTGTATGTGGACGACATGATTGCTAGGTCCCAGACTGAGGAAGAGCACCTAGATCATCTGCAGAAATTGTTTGACCGGTTGAAATTGTACAAGCTGAGATTGAACCCGAACAAGTGCACCTTCGGGGTAAGATCAGGGAAGTTGCTAGGCTTCGTGGTTAGTGATAAAGGTATTCAAGTGGACCCTGCTAAGGTCAAAGCCATTCAAGAGATGCCAGTTCCTAAGACGGAGAAGGAAGTCAGAGGCTTTCTAGGACGTCTGAATTACATTGCTCGGTTCATCTCACATTTAACTGCTACCTGTGAACCAATCTTCAAGCTGCTGAAGAAAGATCAGGTAGTACGTTGGAATGATGAATGCCAGGCCGCTTTTGACAGAATCAAAGAATATCTCCAAGAACCACCCATCCTTATGCCACCAGTTGAAGGGAGACCTTTGATACTTTACCTGACAGTGCTTGATAATGCAATGGGGTGTGTGCTGGGGCAGCATGACGAGTCTGGCCGAAAAGAGCATGCCATTTATTACCTTAGCAAAAAGTTTACCGACTGTGAGACCCGATACTCACTGCTTGAGAAAACTTGCTGCGCTTTGGTATGGGCTGCTCGCCGGCTGAGACAGTATATGCTGACTCACACTACCTTGTTAATCTCAAAAATGGATCCTATAAAGTACATATTCGAAAAGCCTGCTTTGTCTGGGAGAATTGCAAGATGGCAGATGATCTTGACGGAATACGACATTCAGTACACAACCCAGAAAGCCATCAAGGGAAGTGTATTGGCAGACCACCTAGCACATCAAGCTGTGGATGACTACCAATCAATGAACTTCGAGTTTCCAGATGAAAGCATTATGATAGTAACTGACTGTGAAATACCTGGACCGGATGAAGGACCTGAACCAGGATCCCGATGGTCTATGCACTTTGACGGAGCCTCCAATGCTTTGGGAAATGGTATCGGCGCTATAATCGTATCTCCACAAGGTACTCATACTCCACTCACCGCCCGGCTATGTTTCAACTGTACCAACAACATGGCGGAGTATGAAGCATGTATTATGGGTCTTCAAGCTGCGATCGACCTGAGGATTAAATTTCTGAGTGTCTTCGGAGATTCCGCTCTCGTGATCAATCAGATCAAAGGAGAGTGGGATACGAAACATCCAAACTTGATTCCTTACCGAGAATGTGTGTTGGCCCTGATCCCCCATTTCACAGAGATAACATTTGAGCACTTTCCAAGAGAAGAGAATCAGTTGGCGGACGCGTTGGCTACAATGTCTTCAATGTTCAAGGTTAAATGGGACAACGAAGCTCCCCGGATCATCATTTGGAAACTGGACGAACCGGCATACTGTTGTGATCTCGAAACTGAATTGGTAACTGAGAAGCCTTGGTACCACGAAGTGAAGAAATATCTGGAAGCACAGGAATACCCTGAGGGAGCATCTGTCAATGATAAGAAATTTCTGAGGAGGTTTGCAGCCAAGTTCTTTCTTAGCAATGGCATCTTGTACAAGCGAAACCAGGATTCAACCCTACTGCGTTGTGTAGATAAGACTGAAGCAGATAGAATAATGGAAGAGCTACATGACGGGACTTTTGGTACACACTCCAGTGGACACACCATGGCAAAGAAGATTCTACGGGCAGGGTATTACTGGTCCACCATGGAAGCTGATTGCTACCAACACTCTAGGACATGCCATAAATGCCAGATCTACGCAGACAAGGTGCATGTTCCTCCGGTTCCCCTGAATGTTCTGACTGCGCCTTGGCCGTTTGCAATGTGGGGCATAGACATGATCGGTGAGATTAAACCTACGGCATCTAATGGACATCGCTTCATCCTAGTGGCGATTGATTATTTTACGAAGTGGGTGGAGGCAGCATCCTATGCTACGGTAACTAAGACTGTTGTGGCACGGTTCATTCGGCACAACCTGATCTGTCGGTACGGCGTTCCTGAGCGGATTATTACAGACAACGGTACCAATCTGAACAATAAGATGATCACCGAGCTTTGCGAACAGTTCAAGATACAGCACCACAATTCTTCTCCTTACAGACCGAAGATGAATGGGGCTGTAGAAGCAGCTAATAAAAACATCAAGAAGATCGTGCAGAAGATGACAGTAACGTATAAAGATTGGCACGAGATGTTACCGTTCGCTCTGCATGGGTATCGTACCTCAGCTAGGACGTCAACCGGGGCAACTCCTTTCTCTCTGGTTTATGGCATGGAGGCAGTCTTGCCAATCGAAGTACAAATTCCTTCTCTCCGGATAATGAAGGATGCAAATCTGAATGAAGATGATTGGATCCAGACACGACTTGATCAACTCAACCTTATTGACGAAAAGAGACTTGCTGCTATCTGCCATGGTCAGACGTATCAGAAGCGAATGATCAGGGCATTTAACAAAAAGGTCAGACCACAGGAATATCAAGTCGGGGATCTGGTGATCAAGCGAATTATCCTTCCTCAGAGTGATCCAAGGGGCAAATGGACTCCTACGTACGAAGGGCCGTTTGTGGTTAAGCATGTGTTCTCAGGAGGAGCAATGATATTAACCAATATGGATGGTGACGACCTTCCTCACCCCGCCAATGCAGACATAGTGAAAAAATACTACGCATGAATTAGGGCTTCCCGTCGAACCAAAAGGGTTCGGGCAAAATGAAGGGATGAAAATGAAAAATCTGTACACCCGGCAAGTCGAAAACCTGAAAAGGCGGCTTGGGCAAAAATGGGTGTCCCGGTGGACTGAAAACCCGAAAGGGCAGTCCAGGCAAAAATTAGGGATAAAAGCGTAATACTATGTCTCATTGGATCACTTTGCATCCAGAATCCGGTATCTACATCAAGACGGCATCGATCAGTCAGCTTCACTTTCAACTAAGGTCATCAAGTGATGAGACGCACGGAGTATAAAGGCGATAGCGGAGTTGAAACCCAGTGGATCATTCATCTTTCACACAGCTGTTTTATTTTCTTTTGTACAAACTTGTATAAACTCTTTTGATCGGCGACGTACCTCTTACTAGGACGTCAGCCTCTTGTACACAAAACGCCTATTCACAGGCTATTCAAAATCAATACAAATATACTTTTCAGTTAAACGTGCCAACTGTTTTTCCTTTTTCTGTTTTGTTTTGCGAAGAACGTCCAAGGTTCAATTTGTGATATATGCATTGATAATAATTTGTTAGCTCATAAATATTTGCATACGAAACAAAGAATTAATTGCAGGTGACATTAGAAACAGGGGCAATAAAGAGTTGTCTGAGCAGTCTAATTGTTCTATCCTCCAAGGTACCAAGGTAGGTTCAGCTAAAAAACCTAACCAGACATCTTAAGTTCCCCAGAGGACAGCAAGTCAGTGCATTCTTCCCCAAACAAAGTTAACAAGTCTCAAGGAAATTGGTATCCTCCAGTAGATCCTAATATTCCCCAGCAGCATATATTCTTAACAAGCATCCCCGGCAGTCTTGGTCTAAAGATTGTTCCCCGGCGGCATACATCAACATTCAAAGGAATCACTTCCCCAGCATATCAAAACTTCCCCAGGAGAGTCCCATCCAAGTTCCCCAGGAAAGATGGAATTCATCTTCCCAAGCAGTAAGCTTATCCCCAGTGTATTCTGGAAGCTTATCCTTCACGAACGCGTCGTCTGGCTTGATTTAAAGAGTTATTTCCTTAACAGGATATAACTGGGTTATCCTCAGCCAAAAGCCAAGGGAAGGTCGTCGTCAACGTAGTTCTTTCCTATCCCCAGCGAAGTCTATTCACACTTCCAATACAACAACGGTATCCCCAACAGAGTTACTATCAACATTCAGCAAGGCATCACTATTCCAACAGAGTATTACTTTCCAGCATGATCGCTAGAGTATCTCTGCTCCCCGCAGAATCTTCCATTCGCCAAGTTTATTCCGCAACGGAGTCATCTTCTCCTACCGGTATTCTTGCAGTTATCATCCCCAGCGGAAGCAAAATCTATTCTTCGACATCAGCCCAGGATACGACTTCCCGGCACCTGTCAAGGATTCATTTTCCTAGACGAAAACATACATAAAACGTCACATACATCATTATAGCATGCATAACGCACTGCATCATACAAATCTCATTTATGTTGAGAACATCATTGCTTGATTCATATCATGCATTGCATATGACTGACTCTTACCTTTCAGGAAAGATCCAGTTAAGTTCTCAAGCTATATTTCAAGACCTAGACTGGTTCAGTCAAAGGCCTTCTCTGGTTCAGTTAAATCGTCCCAAGATTTTCCTGATGCTTATCCCTTTGAAGACATTTCAAGACCTAGACTGGTTCAGTCAAAGGCCTTCTCTGGTTCAGTTAAATCGTCCCAAGATTTTCCTGATGCTTATCCCTTTGAAGACATTTCAAGACCTAGACTGGTTCAGTCAAAGGCCTTCTCTGGTTCAGTTAAATCGTCCCAAGATTTTCCTGATGCTTATCCCTTTGAAGACATTTCAAGACCTAGACTGGTTCAGTCAAAGGCCTTCTCTGGTTCAGTTAAATCGTCCCAAGATTTTCCTGATGCTTATCCCTTTGAAGACATTTCAAGACCTAGACTGGTTCAGTCAAAGGCCTTCTCTGGTTCAGTTAAATCGTCCCAAGATTTTCCTGATGCTTATCCCTTTGAAGACATTTCAAGACCTAGACTGGTTCAGTCAAAGGCCTTCTCTGGTTCAGTTAAATCGTCCCAAGATTTTCCTGATGCTTATCCCTTTGAAGACATTTCAAGACCTAGACTGGTTCAGTCAAAGGCCTTCTCTGGTTCAGTTAAATCGTCCCAAGATTTTCCTGATGCTTATCCCTTTGAAGACATTTCAAGACCTAGACTGGTTCAGTCAAAGGCCTTCTCTGGTTCAGTTAAATCGTCCCAAGATTTTCCTGATGCTTATCCCTTTGAAGACATTTCAAGACCTAGACTGGTTCAGTCAAAGGCCTTCTCTGGTTCAGTTAAATCGTCCCAAGATTTTCCTGATGCTTATCCCTTTGAAGACATTTTCAAGACCTAGACTGGTTCAGTCAAAGGCCTTCTCTGGTTCAGTTAAATCGTCCCAAGATTTTCCTGATGCTTATCCCTTTGAAGACATTTCAAGACCTAGACTGGTTCAGTCAAAGGCCTTCTCTGGTTCAGTTAAATCGTCCCAAGATTTTCCTGATGCTTATCCCTTTGAAGACATTTCAAGACCTAGACTGGTTCAGTCAAAGGCCTTCTCTGGTTCAGTTAAATCGTCCCAAGATTTTCCTGATGCTTATCCCTTTGAAGACATTTCAAGACCTAGACTGGTTCAGTCAAAGGCCTTCTCTGGTTCAGTTAAATCATCCCAAGATTTTCCTGATGCTTATCCCTTTGAAGACATTTCAAGACCTAGACTGGTTCAGTCAAAGGCCTTCTCTGGTTCAGTTAAATCATCCCGAGATTTTCCTGATGCTTATCCCTTTGAAGACATTTCAAGACCTAGACTGGTTCAGTCAAAGGCCTTCTCTGGTTCAGTTAAATCGTCCCAAGATTTTCCTGATGCTTATCCCTTTGAAGACATTTCAAGACCTAGACCGGTTCAGTTAAATCATCCCAAGATTTTCCTGATTGCTTATCCAGTCAAAGGCCTTCTCTGGTTCAGTTAAATCATCCCAAGATTTTCCTGATGCTTATCCCTTAGAAGACATTTCAAGACCTAGGCCGGTTCAGTTAAATCATCCCAAGATTTTCCTGATGCTTCCCCAGTCAAAGGCCTCTCTGGTTCAGTCAGATCGACCTTAAGATCTCCCTGATTCTTATCCCAGTAGAAGACACCCCAGATTTTTCTCAACGAGCGTTGTTGAAGTTAAAGTCGCCCAAGGCTCTCTTACCATTCATGCTAAGGAAGTAATCATCCCTGGTTCTTTCATTGCTGTTTGAAGCTCCAGACTCAGCTCCTGTAACCAGTCAGGACACATCAATACTAAGCATCTAAAAATCAGCTCCTGCAACGTGTCAGGTACTCATTTTTCTGTTTTGCAGGTATGCAGGTTCTCGCTAAGGAATCTCCTACGCGATCAACATCCAGATGGAATCTATAAGCCCATCATCCTATCCAGCAACATCCAGATGGCATCTATAAGCCCATTCCCCCATCATTGCTAACATGTGAGCGCAAATTTCCGGGCACTCTAGTGTCCAATCATCTTTTACCCTCGGATTACGAAAGGCACGTCCGCCAATCTGCATCCTCAAGTCTAAGAAGATTGAACAGGGGCAACTGTTATACCCCAAAATTTGCCCTCCCATATTCCTCAAGAAATTGCCAAGCCAAGCTAGAAAATTCCCCAAGGGTTGTGCAGTGCAACAGTCTCTCATGCAGTCAAAACTAGGGTTTGTGTTCTGATCAAGAAAATGAAGTTTTCAAAGGCCCAATCAAGTCTCATATGCTTACAAACATGGTCAAGCATCCTCATATCAAGTTTCAAGGCATTCAGCTCAAGATTGCACAGTCAAAACCCTAAATTGCATTACAGTCAACTGTAGGGGCAAAATGGTCATTTGGCAGTCAAAAGTTCAAATTTTTTGGTCAATATATCATTTTGAAGCCACAAACATCATTTGATCAATGCTTGATCATGATTCTCAAAATTTGGCTCAGAAATCATCAAAGATGCAAAGGTTGCTATATTTGGACAGCTGAAAAAGTCAACTGAAATTGACCAGGGCATAACTTTCACATGGATTATCAGAAAAATTCCATCCAAAGCTCATTTTGAAGAGAAAGACATTTCCTACAACTCATATTCATACTTCAAGTCCAAGAAATGCTCTCACAAAAAGTTATCAATTTCAACATTATAGGTCATTTTCAAAAGTCAACAAAAAGGGACTTTAAGTCAAAGGCCATAACTTGAGATTGGTAAATCAAAATGACATGGGACCAAAGGCATTGGTTAAAGGACTCAAAGACCTTTCCAAAATGTCCAAGAACATGAGAAAATCTTAAAAATTGAGCAAGTTATGCCTTGTAGAAGTTGGGAAATTTTTGTGAAATGGCAAAAGTCAACTATCCTTGAAAATCCAATTTTGACAAAAGGGCCCCATTTTTCTCACTTTGTTCATCCTTGTCATGCCACACACGTGTTCCATGGTTGATTTCAAGACCAAATATTGATTTTTTTATTTTATTTAATTTTTGATGATTTAATTCATTTTAATTCTTTGAAAATTCAAATAAAATTTAAAAACCAATGGAATAGTGTAAAATGAACTTGGACAATTCTTATGTATCATGAACCAACTCAAAAATCAGGCCAAGGTTCATTTACACACTAGGTCTAGGTTTTGGCTAGAAAATAGGAAAAATGGTTAATGGAAGAAACCCTAAGACCAATTATTTCCCAAGCATGGATTAAGGTCAAATAGCAAGCCTATTCAATTCCATGATGATCACTGAGTCCAACCCTAACTGGAAGATAGCAAAAAACTCGTTCAAAAGCCATTGGACAATTTGAAATTTTGGCCATATAATGCAAATCTGAAATCAGTGCTAGGGACCTTTTCAAGCCTTAACTTTTGTACCAATAGCTTCCTGAGACAATTCTGAACGTATCCCAAATCATAACATCTTCCAAAACTCCTTGAACTGGTATCCACGAGTCCAACTGCATCTTAAAAATTTTGAAATCATGTAGCACGATTCAAGCACATTCTTGCAGTTTTTTTTAGATATTCATACTCACAATGATGTTTCCAAGCTGACCAATGCATTTGATTTCATTTTTGTGCCATAAATATGAACTTGCCATTTTCGAATTCTAGGTTTACAGTTTTCTCGAATTGGGGCTTTGGCACAAAGGAAAAATTAGAACTCAGAGGCACCATGGTTGAATTCAGTGCCTCAAGACGAAAACATCTTGACCCTCGCGCCTAATTTCTGATCACCATAGCCCTATTCGTTATTTTTCCATAGCCACCCTAACGCCATGGTTGAAAAACCGTGGCCAATGTGTTTTGTTTTTACAGGGATGAAGATGATGATGCGTTGTCAACCATTGGTTCGCTAATTCAAATTTTGCGCGCGTGTAACCTTTAGGCGTTGGTTTTAATATTTATTGTTTCTTAACCATATTATATTAAATGAATTTGCATAGCTCAGCTGGCCAAGACACGCGCATGTAACCTCAATGACCTGGGTTCAAGTCCCAGGTCTGGCATTTCTCATATTATTTTTTCATTTGAATTCCCATGCAGCATAACATTGAAGACTCACCATACACTTCAACATCAGCTCATCCACGTGTCCCAAGAGATCCATCAAAGGGTCCAGAACAAAGGCATAGGATGGATGCAAGTCAACAGGCGCACACCTGAGTGGAAAAGTCAACAAATTGCCAGCAAATGGGCCAGGCTTTTCAGGCTTGCACCTCCAAATTTGGGACCACACCCCCCTGGTTCTATCTTTTTTCTTTTTTCTAATTTTCTTTATATTCTATTATTTTTAAATTTACTTGTGTTTTATTTTCTGATTTAATTAATTCTTACAAAAATATAAAAAACATTAAAAATACAGAAAGGACAAAAAAAATATAATTAACTTTGATTACTTTTATAAATAAATTAAAATGTAACTCATTTAGTTTAATTAGGTTTTAATGTTAATTTTAATTCTTTTTTCATAATAAAAATCCAAAAAATGTAGAATTAGGTTAATTATTAATTTTTTATATCCTTTTTAATTTTTTCCTTTTTTCTCACAATATTATTATTTATTATTTATTTTCTATAAATCAAAAATTGTACATAAATTAGTTTAGAATTTAATTAGGTTAGAAATTAAATCTTTTTTCATAATAAACTTAAAAAACATTAAAACTAGGGTTTAACACTTTAATTTTAATTAATATTTTTTCTTTTTTCTTTTAAACCTAAAAAACACAAAAATACTATTTTTTCATTTAAATTTTAGATTCCTTGATTAATTTTAATAGTTTGTAAAAGGGTCCAACGCCCTAATTCTGTTTAATCTCTTTATTTCGCGCATTTGTTTTATATTGTTTAAATACCTCTGTATATGCCCCAAAGCCTTGTAATAAGTTTAGATTTATTTCTTGCACTTTTTATTTTATCGCTTTATTTATTTTCAGTCAAATCGGGTTCGGTTTTTTTGGCGATGTGGACCCGCGCCGGTTGTAATAGTTTAGATTTATTTTCTCGCAAATATAACTGTTAATAAATATGCATGAAAGAATGAATGCCCAAAAAATAAAACCGAATCGTTAGATCACCAATGCCTGACAAGACAAACAATGAACTGAAAATGACACACAATTCGCACACACCACCCCTAGGGTACGCCTCACTGTTGCCTTTCGAAAGGTGATCGTCGAGTAGAGGACGTCTTAGTAAGTCCTCATGATCCGGGAACCTGGCATGAGGGTAGCTTCTAAGGTGTCTTCCCATTGCTCCGGTGATCACCATGTCCCTATAAACTTGAATTGACCCGAACACCTCCAACGGTGGTGCTACCTACCTCTCAATGGTGGGATAGCACTACTTTCAAGGACTTTTACACAGACGAATTCCTTAGGGTAGGTAGGTTCTCAAGGATACTTGCTCTAATTTCAAACCAATCAAAATACTTTTCACACTAACACACTTTCAAAAACTTTCAAAACAAACTTTTCAAACACTCTGACGTACGAGTTGACTTGAAACTTTTCAAAGAATATTTTGAAACCCACAATTGAAAAGCAAACAACAATTTTGAAAACACATTGAGCAAGTACCTAAGAGCCCATGGATAACCATGGATAGAAAGGGTGCTAACACCTTCCCTTTCTATAACCTACCTCCCGAACCGAGAGCGATCTCTTTAAAGGAATTTTTCTGTGCTTTTGTCCTTTCCAATTGGAGAAAATAAAAGACGGTGGCGACTCTTGCTTACCGCGACATTTCACGAACCAGCTTTAAAACAGTCAGTTCCAGATCCACCGATCACAGTATCATTGCCCTAAAGCTAACCATGTCCATAGTTTTCATTTATATTACTTGATCTTAGAGAATTTTATGATTGAAGTTTATGAAAGTTTTAGGGTTCAGATTAGGGCCATTAAAATTCATGCTTGTCTTTGATCTATAATTTTATTGCTTTGCATTTCTGAAATCATGAGGAAATTTGCTACAAGTATCCTGTTTACACTTTTCATTTTTGTTGAGAATTGAATAAGATATAGAGGTTCTGGCTAGGCGAGAGGTTAAAGATGAAGTTGGCCTCAGGAACGTGTTTACCATATATATTTATGTTTTGATTTATATAAACGGATGTATAGCCAACCTAGTGGTAGAAGCGCACACCTGTGACTAGAGGGACATGGGTTCGAGCCCCAGTGATACCCTTTTGGATTTTTTCCATATTTTTTCACATTCTGGCTTTTCTTTTTTGGCAGCACTGGGCCTCTTTCCTTGGGACTTATGTTTTTTTTCATTTCTGACTCCCTTGCTAGCTATTCACAGCCCTGGCCCATTTTATTTTCTTTTTCTCATTTTTATTTATTTATTTTTCTTAAATATTTTATCTAATGCTAAAAAAATCAGAAAAAATATAAAACACATTAGATTTAAATTTTGATATATTTTATTTAGTTTTTACACAAAAAATTATTTTATTTAATCATGCTTTATTTTATTTTTACTAATTGGTTTGTAAATTTAATTAAAAAAACTAGGGTTTTAGTTATTTTCAATTAAAATAATATTATTTTAAAACCAAAAAGACCTAAATTATTTTATAATATTATAAATTATTTTTAAGACAAAAAATACCAAAAATATTCTTCTTATAAACTTAATTTCTTTTTTTAATCAATCAATAGATTAGGTTTTTATTTGATTTCTTTTTCCTAGTAAATTTAGGTTTTACTTTTTACTAATTTACTTAATTATTTTTCTTTTAATTAATTAGGTTAAAACCAAACCTCTTTTCTCTAAAAAAATCAAACAAAAAAATTCATTTACTTTACATTCACATTCTTGTATATTTCTTCATTTTGTACATTATTTATTTCAATTCTTGTACAAATTCAATATGGTTGTAATAGATAATTAGGCTTTATTTTCTTGCAATCCCCATTTATAATTTGTACACTCCCTCCCACAAGTATTATAATAGCGTAGTAATTTTAAATTCCGCAATTTATCGCTTTATATACAAATGCTATTAATTAGGGTTTGTATGGAAAGACTAAAACCAATTAATTAGAAAACCCTAACCAAAGACAAAACCAAGCATGAAAAACAATACACTTGCACACAAGCACCCCTAGGGTAAAATCCACTTGGTTGCCTTACAAAATGGCCATATTATACATGTGAGGTATCTTAGCAAAAACAAGAAAAATATAAGATCATAGTCCCTCGATGACGTTATCTATGTTGCCTTTCAAATGATCTTAGTCCCTAAAAGAGAATGCTAAAATACCTTGCAACATTGCTAATCATGGTTATACGATGACCCACGCCCGTGCCGTTTACATCCAAAGATAGTGTTACTTACCAAATCAATGGTAAGATAACAATGTCAAAGGAAAAGGAAATGAACATGAAAGACTTTTGAGTAGGTAGAATGCTCCTAATTACTTGTTGCATTTCAAAACAAAACATCCTTTCTATTTTCAAAACACCAACACTTTCAAAATACCTTTCAAACTTGAAAACATTTTCAAAAGATCAACATCTTTGTATACCTTCTTACGAACGAGAAACATTACAAAGTTTGCCTAAAGAATGGCCTCTTTACAAAATACTTTCAAAAACCACACAAAGCACAATTTCAAACAAAGGCAAGTGATATAGCAAGTAACTAAGAGCCCATGGAAAACCATGGATGAAAAGGATGCTAATACCTTCCCTTTTCATAATCTACCCCCCTAACTCGAGAAATAATCTCAAAGGTCTTCCTATGCTTTTTCACCTTTCCTTTTGGATAAAAGAAAAGTAGGTGGCGACTCTTGTTAACCGTAACATTTGCGATAAAATGCAAAACACCCAAGTCAGTTATCCCACCGTATCACAGAACTAGAGACTTTGCTGGGGATAATTCTAAAAGTGGGGTTACCTTAGGGTTAGATCACATTTACTTGCTTTCACTGTTTGACTTGTATGCTTTACATTATGGTTCTTTGTTTGGGTTTGAATCCTCTACCCGGATTTGGGATACCTTATTGGTAAGTAGAAATACGTTGTGGAAACAGTTCGGAGTATACCGACATGGTCTAAGAAATAGCTACGTTAGTGCGACATATTTGTGGGTACCGGTAGCCCTTGAGTTAATCAAGGAGAATACGGGGCCGCTGAGTGATGTCATAAAGCACTAATGAACTTTTAGAACCTTTACTTTACCAACTTGGACATTAGGACATAGTGAGATGACCGGATTTGGTGTATTCCGAAGTTAGTAGATACTCGATACTACACTCATTGAGGTTTGTTTTTTTGGGATATTTCGGTCGCCACTAAAGAGGCTTGTGTTGAAACAATGACCAAAGAAACAAATCAGTGATATGAAGCTCCTTAGAACCCGATTACTATCACTATGACAGGTTTGAGCCAACTAAACTTCAAGAGGGTACTTACCTATGAGACTCCATGCAAGCCTAAATATAACGACTTGTTTTCTTTGTTTGTGTATATTTACTTGTACATAACATCATGAACATGATAACATCATAACATCATACTCACTAACCATATCAAGGATCTTGGGATTTATCTTTGTTCTGTTTAGTAGGACATGGATTCTATCCGCAAGAAAACTATTCGAGTCAATCTTGTAAGGATCCCTCCTCATCTTAAAGAGCTAGCTTCAAGGATTCCTAAAAATTCTCCATTCATCAAAAGACATGGTCGTCTCCTAAACTTGGTCACCTCCAACAGTGATGAAGACATGATGAAGGTGCTTTTTCAGTTCTTTGATCCTTTACACCATTGCTTCACATTTCCCGATTATCAACTTGTGCCAACTTTGGAAGAATTCTCCCAACTCTTGAGGATTCCCATTCTCAATCAACTACCTTTCAATGGTACAGAAAGAAATCCAAAGCCAGAAGAGATTGCTCATGTTCTACACTTGCAACCATCTAATGTCCAACCAATTGGGAAACAAGGAGTGGTGTCAAAGGTTTCCTAGCAAAGTTCTTGTTTGAGAAAGCCCAAAGCTGTTGGAACTCTTTGGATTTGCAACATTTTGAGGAAATTGTGGATCTCCTCATCTATGGGATGGTTTTGTTTCCAAATCCTGACCAACTCATAGATGTGAACGCCGTCAAAATCTTCATGTCTCGTAACCCGGTGCCCACTTTGCTAGGGGACGTCCTACATTCTTTTCACACTCGCACTATGAGGAAAAGAGGTATCCTTATGTGTTGTACTCCTCTTTTGGCAATATGGTTTATTTCGCATCTTCCCCAATCTGTATTGAAGAATGAGCAAGGTTCAAGGTGGTCACAAAGGTTGATGACGCTCAAACATTCAGACATTCATTGGTGTTCCCGATCCTTAGATAATGTTACTATTGTCGACCGTTGTGGAGAATTCCCTAATGTACATTTACTTGGAATTAGGGGAGGTATCACCTACAACCCTTGCTTAGCCTTAAGATAGTTTGGTTACGCCCGAAGAGATGGCACACATGAGATGCTCATTCAACGTTTGGTATTTGACTACGAGAACGACGATCAAGGTCATCGCCAGAGATTTATCCGAGCTTGGAGGATGTTGAATAAGGTAGATAGCAAGACATTGGGGCATAAGAATTCCATCCCTCTTGTGCCTTACCTCAAATGGTTATGAACTCATGCTCAAAGTCTTATGATGCCTTATCCCTCCATTCTCCCGGTAATCATTGAGCTTGTTATGGAAGGAGATGTTCCATACACTGTCCTGCATCCAGACATGCCCACCTCTCTTGAAGACTTACAATGAGATTTGATACAACTCAAGGGGGAGAGAGACACTTTCGAGGCCCAATTCTACGCCAGCGAGAAGAAGGTTTTGGAACTCACTAAGAAACTTCATGAGGAGCAGACTCTGAATGCCTACATCGCACCAAAGAGGATGCGTACAACTTTTTTATCTTAGAGTTTTTATATTATTTTTCCCAAAGAGGCATTGATGTACTCAAACTTTAATTTATTAATATAACATGTGTTTCCTTTTTGTCTAAAACAAATTTGAATCTTTAAAATCCTTGAAATCATTGGATATGCATCTACCATTCATCATAACATAAGAAAGTTTCTTGCAACAAGTCTCCTCATCTTTCTACTATTTATTTCAGTAAGATGGATCTCGAGCAGACGGTGAAGGACCTCCAAGCATAAAATGCTCAGTTTCAATAGATGTCCTTAACTCTAGCCAAAGGACAGAAGGAGTTGAAGAGAAGAAAAAGAAAACAAAGAAAATAACCGGAGTTCTAAATATGGGAATAAGATTCCAAGGACAAGCAAGAAGGATCCTAGACTTTGCAACATCATCTGGTGAGAAAGACAATCAAGATGGGAAAGGCAAGGAAGCAATTGTCCAACCAGATTCATAAGAGGAAGAAGAAGATTACTCTGAAGAACAATATCCTCCGGCCGACGACAAGTATAAGCATTTTGAAGAATGGTTAAGTGCAATGGAAATTCAAAAAGTGACTGGATTGGATTTTGAGGAGTTGGGTTTAGTAACTGGGATTGTCATTCCTCCAAAATTCAAGGCATCAGTGTTCGCCAAATACAATGGAGTTTCATGTCCCAAAATGCATCTCTGGTCCTATGTGAGGAAAATACATCTTCATACTACTGACAAGGATTTATGGGTACACTTCTTTCAAGACAGTCTATTCGGAACTCAACTTGATTGGTTTTATCAGTTAGAAAGAGCCAATGTTCATAATTGGGGTGATCTGGCCGCTGCCTTTTACAAACAATAACAATATAATGCAGACCTTTCTCCCACCCGCACTCAACTCCAGAGTATGGCCATGGTTTCAAGTGAAGGCTTCAAAGACTATGCGCAAAAATAGAGGGACTTAGAAGGAAGAGTCCTACCTCCCCTATCTGAAAGAGAGTTAGTAGACATGTTTTTGGGCACCTTGTCTGGTCCTTTCTTTAATCACTTAATTGGGAGTTCCTCGGCAGGTTTTACCGAACTGATATTGACCGGAGAAAGAGTGGAAGATGGGATAAAAAATGGGAAGATTCAAAAAGATGCATCCTTTGCTGCTGTGTAAGAAAACCATTCATTGGAAAAAAGAAGTTGTTGTTGTATATCCTCAGAGAAATCAAGTAAGGGCTGAACGCCATCCAATGGTGGGGGCTGTCATGATTCCTAAACCCGCACCTGCTCAGCAAAGAAGCAACCAACCAAGAACGGAAAGACCAATCAGATAGTTCACCCGAATTAATTTGACAATATCTCAAGTATTGACACATTTGTTAAGATCCAATCTAGTGACTTTGAAAGAAGCTCCAAAGAATCCTAACACAACCTCTCCTCATTATCATCCTAATGCCTGCTGTGCATACCATTCTGAGAGTCCCGACCATGACAATAACAACTGTTGGACTCTGAAAAACAAAGTACAAGACCTTCTTGAAACCATAGAGATTGAATTCGATGCGCTAGAAATTCCCAATGTAATCACTGCCCCTATGCCCAAGCACGGTCGTAATATCAACGCCGTTGAGGAAGATATGTTTGTTACTTTGGTTGATGAACTTGTGACCCCACTCCTTACTATCAAAAATAACTTGTTGAATGCCGGTGTATTCCCAGGCTGTGATGAAAGCTGTCATTTATGTTTATCCTCACCAACCAACTATCATTTGTTAAAAGCAGTCGTTCAATGCCTAATAGATGACAAGGAGATTTTGTTCGAGAAGACTTGTATTCCAACTGTTTCTTATAATGATGTTTCCATAGTGACCATTTCCTCCAATTCTTCCAGGGTCTCCACCAAAAGACCCGTTAGAATTACATCAGTTCCTAAAGTAGCTCCTTTGATAATTACAATGCCTGGACCAATCCTGTATTCGTCAGACAAAACCGTCCCATGGAATTATGGAGGTGATGTCTACTATCACGGTATCAAGAAAGATTGGCCAGTTGCTAAAGATTCAAGTTCTGAGAAAGTTGACTCTGATATCAATAATATTGCGGGGACTAGTAAGATAACCCAAAGTTGAAGGGTATTATCTCCAGAAATTGCTCCTCCAAAAGCTATTTTTGGACCTGCAATCATTTCTGTTGTTGTTGCTCCTCCAAAGTCTATTCCCAATCCTACAATCATCTCCGCTAATATTCCTGTTGACAAAACTGTTGTAGTCCCTGTTATCACCTCTACTGACATTCCTACTGCTGAGTCAACCGAGACTCGAGGCAAATGTATTCTGGTTGAGCCTATCCGGACGAAGGCACAATCAGTAGCTATCCTTGAAACCTCCCGAAAAGAGATGGAGGAAATTCTAAAGATTATAAAAAGAAGCGACTACAACATAGTCGAACAACTGGGGAAAACTCCATCAAAAATTTCCATGCTGGATTTATTGTTATATTCCGAGGCTCATGAAAAGGCCTTGGTAAAATTCCTTAAAACTGCCCATGAACCCCAAGAAACATTTGTCGGTCAGTTCCAAGACTGCGTAGCCAGCTTGACCGTAGATAATGGGTTAGGTTTTTCGGATGCTGATTTAACGCCAAGGGGGAGGAAGCATAATGAGGCATTACATGTATCAGTCGAATGCAGGGGAACGACTTTAGCTCATGTTTTGGTTGACACCGGTTCGTCTATGAATGGGTTGCCTAAAAAGGCTCTTAATAGGCTTGACTGTGAATGATTGACTTTGAAACCTAGCAACATAGTGGTGAGGGCCTTCGACGACTCAAAAAAGATGGTGCATGGGGAAGTGGACATCCCCATAAACATTGGGACCCAAACATTTGATTCAACTTTTTATGTAATGGATATTCTCCCTTCATATTCCGTCTTATTAGGCCAATCGTGGATCCACAATGCTGGTGTCGTTACCTCTACGTTGCATTAAATGCTGAAATATCCAATTCAGGGGAAAATCATCACTGTTCATGGAGAAGAAGAGTATATGGTCAGTCATCTAAATTCCTTCAGATATGTGGAATTAGATGGTGAATTTATCGAAACTCCATTCCAGCACTTTGAAGAAGTCCCACAAACTGTGGCAGTAACCAAGGCTATTTCTCAAGTCCCAAAGATTACAAGGCCTCCGCTCAAGATATCGTCTTTGAAAGATGCCAAGGCAGTGATAGAAGAAGGTGGGTGCACTATTTGGGGCCAACTCCCAGATATCCCATACAAATATGACAAATTTGGTTTGGGTTTCACTTCAGGGGCCTAGAAAGATGTATGTCGTGCTCGTGCCGGAGGACCACCCTTGAAGATCAGCAACTGCGAAGTCAACGCCATGGAGGATGATCAAGACAGCTACAACCTGGAGGATTGAATTTTCCCAACTGTCAGTGGAGGGCTCAGTAACTGGGAAGCTAGAGATTTTGTTCCGATCACTTTTATCCAACAGTAATTTGTCTTAAAATTTTGTCGGATCTGTAATATTAAACAATTCAGACTCTTAAAACCTTGTGTCTTACCCGAGGCAAAATGGTCCATTTGTAAGGGTTATTATCTCATTTCAATATGACATCAATGAATCATGGACGCTTTTGCATACAAAACTATGCGCTCATTGTTTTTCTTTTACATTTTTATTCCTTTCAAAGATAGCTATACTCTTAGACACACTCACATTCAAAATGCAGATCTACATCCATTCGTGATCCCATGAGTAACAATTCTGCTATGGCCTTCTGTGATTCTGAAAATCTAATCTACCAAGCCGAAGACGAAGGTGAGGAAGATTGTGAAGTACTAGGGGAATTCGCCAGGTTACTACAACAAGAAGAGAGAACCATTCCGCCCCACGAAGAACCAGTGGACACAATTAACCTAGGTACCGAAGAAGACAAAAGAGAAGTCAAGGTGGGTGCCAATCTGGAACCCTGTGTCAAAAAGAGTCTGATTCAGCTACTACATGATTATGTTGAGGTCTTTGCCTGGTTGTACGAAGACATGCCAGGACTTGATGCAAATATCGTAGTACATCATCTACCAACAAAAGAAGACTGCCCACCGATAAAACAAAAAGTCCGTCGCACGCGACCAGACATGTCAAAGAAGATCAAGGTTGAAGTCATAAAACAATTCAACATCGGATTCTTGGCCGTCACTTCCTATCCACAATAGGTTGCCAATGTTGTTCCCGTGCCTAAAAAGGACGGTAAAGTGCGAATGTGCATGGACTATAGAGATTTGAATAGGGCAAGCCTTAAGGATGATTTCCCACTTACCCACATTGAGATTCTAGTTGACAATACATCATATCATAAAGTTTTTCCCTTCATGGACGGTTTCTCAGGCTACAACCAAATTAAAATGGTGCTTGAGGACATGGAGAAAACAACCTTTGTCACACAGTGGGGCATATTCTGCTACAAGGTTATGCCATTCGGGTTGAAGAATGCTGGGGAAACCTATCAGCGTGCCATGGTAGCCCTATTTCACGACATTATACATCACGAAATAGAGGTCTATGTGGATGAAATGATAGCCATATCTCAAACAGAAGAAGAGCATCTTGACCATTTACAGAAACACTTTGAGAGACTAAAGAAATACAAGCTGAGGTTGAACCCAAATAAATGCACATTTGGGGTGAGATCCGGTAAACTCCTAGGCTTTGTTGTCAGCAATAAAGGTATCGAAGTGGATCCCGCCAAGGTGAAAGCTATACAAGAAATGCCTGATCCTCGTACTGAGAAGGAAGTCAGAGGATTCTTTGGATGGTTAAACTACATTGCCAGATTCATTACTCACCTGACAGAAAGATCAAGTAGTCAAATGGAATGATGAGTGCCAAACTGCCTTCGACATGATCAAAGAGTACCTGCAAGAGCCTCTGATTTTGATGCCACCAGTCGAGGGAAGACCCTTGATCATGTATCTAACTATTTTGGAAAATTCAATGGGGTGTGTGTTGGGGCAGCATGACAAGTCTGGCCGAAAAGAGCATGTTATTTATTAACTGAGCAAAAAGTTTAACGACTGTGAAAAAAGATATTCACTGCTCGAGAAAACTTGCTGCGCTCTGGCATGGGCTGCTCGTCGGCTAAGACAGTATATGCTGACCCATACTACCTTATTGATATCTAAAATGGATCCAAAAAAATACATCTTCGAGAAACCTGCCCTCTCTGGGAGAATAGCGAGATGGCAGATGATCCTGACAGAATATGACATATAGTATACTACCCAAAAAGAAATAAACGGTAGTGTACTAGATGATCACCTTGCTCATCAAGCTGTGGATGACTACCAGTCCATGAAGTTCGAATTCCCAGATGAAGACATCGTGATGGTAAACAACTATGAAGAATTCAGACCATATGACAGACCTGAACAAGGATCTCGATGGACCCTGGTTTTTAATGGGGCATCCAACGCACTCGACAATGGTATAGGTGTTGTACTCATATCTCCTAAAGGATGTCATACTCCCTTTATGGCAAGACTCTTCTTCAATTGCACAAATAACATGGCAGAATACGAAGCGTGCATTTTTGATCTCAAAGCTGCCATAGATTTGGGGATCAAATCTTTAAATGTATTTGGAGATTCATCCTTGGTCATCAGCTAGATCAAAGGGGAATGGGACACCAAACACCCTAACCTTATCCCTTACAAATAACATGTGCTGGCATTGATCCCACATTTTGAGTAGATTACCTTCGAGCATTTCCCGCGAGAAGAAAATCAGCTAGCAGACGCACTAGCCACAATGTCTTCCATGTTTAAACTTAAATGGGATAACGAGGCCCCCCAGATCACCATTTAACGAATGGATGAACCAGCTCACTGTCACGAGGTTAATACTGAAGAAGTAGTGGATCGGCCTTGGTTTCACGAAGTCAAGAGGTATCTAGAGGATCAAGAACACCCGGAAGGAGCTTCAGTCAATGATAATAAGTTCTTAAGGATATTCTCTACTAAGTTCTTCCTTAGTAACGACATACTCTACAAACGCAACCATGCCTCTGTTTTGCTCCATTGCGTAGACAAGTTTGAAGCGGAAAAGATCATGGCTGAGTTACATGAAGGCAATTTTGGCACCCATTCCAGTGGGCATACGATGGCAAAGAAAATCCTACGGGAAGGTTATTACTGGTATACCATGGAAGCAAATTGCTATCAACACTCTCGAACCTGCCACAAGTTTCAGATTTATGCTGACAAGGTGCATGTACCCCCGGTTCCTTTGAATGTCTTGACGGCTCCTTGGCTCTTTGCTATGCGGGGCATTGATATGATTGGGGAAATTAAACCAACAGCCTCTAGTGGACACCGTTTCATCTTGGTGCTCTTGACTATTTTACAAAGTGGATTGAGGAAACCTCTTTCGCTTCCGTCACCAAGAATGTTGTAGCCCGATTCATTAAACAGAACCTCATCTGTTGGTATGATATCCCAGAGAGGATCATTATAGACAATGGTATGAATTTAAAAAATACTATGATCACCGCCCTGTGCGAGCAATTCAAGATCCAGCATCACAATTCTTCCCCTTACCGGCCAAAGATGAATGGTGTTGTCGAAGCCGCAAATAAGAACATCAAAAATATCATATAGAAAATGACAATCACGTACAAAGACTGGAATAAGATGCTACCATTCGCTCTCCACGGGTATCGTACCATAACGCGCACATCAACTGGGGCAACACCCTACTCTCTGGTATACGGCATGAAGGCTGTCTTGCCTATTGAGGTCCATATCCCCTCTCTAAGAATTATGAAGGATGCGGGTCTGAACGAAGATGATTGGATCCATACTCGAATTGATCAACTAAACTTGATTGATGAGAAAAGACTTACTGCTGTCTGTCATGGTCAAATGTATCAAAAATAGATGATCAAGGCTTTCAACAAAAAGGTTAGATGCCAAGTATATCAAGTCGGGGATCTAATGATCAAACGCATCATACTTCCGCAAGGTGATCCCAGGGGAAAATGGACTTCTACATATGAAGGACCGTTTATAATCAAAAGCATATTCTCTAGTTAAACAATGATTTTGACCACCATGGATGGCGACGACCTACCGCACCCTGTGAACGCTAAGATAGTCAAAAGATACTACGCATAAGAAACCCGCTAGGTTGACACACCTAGGAAAAACAAGGGCATCCCGGTGAACCAAAAAGGTTCAAGAAAAAATTAGGGATAAAACAAAAAAAATCTGTACACCCGGCATGCTGAAAACCCGAAAGGGCGACTTGGGAAAAAAAGGGTATCCCGGTAGACTGAAAACCCAAAAGGGCGGTCCAGGAAAAAGTTATGGAATTAAAGAGTATGACTATGTCATGTTGGATCACCTTACGGACAACCTGCAAACTCGACGGTTTTGGTCAGTTCAATCAGCTTCAGACAAGGCAACAAATAGATAAGATGCTCGGAGACATGAAGGCTATAGCAGAATGGGAGCCCCATGGGATTATTTCACATAGCTATATTTTCTTTGTATCAAATTTTCATTTTTTACGACGACATTCTCTTACTAGAATGTTTGTCTCATTGTACAAAAATACTTACTCAAAGTCAATACAAAGATGTCCCTTTGAAAGTACAAAACTATCTGTTTTTCTTTACTCTTGTGTTTTGTTTACGAAAACGTCCAATGATTTATTTTTGAACATATGCATTTGAATGTAACTACTATTTACAAAATAAAAAGACAATCACTGATGGCTTTAATAGGTAGGGAAATCTCTCTAAGATATTTCCATAAAATCCCCCGTAGTGTGCAGTTTAATCCCCAGCAGAATAAAACTTCCAGCTATCACTCCCCGATAGAAGTCGCCATAATTCTCAGGATTCCCCAATAGGATTCTACAAGCAGTACATGGAATTTCCTTTACAACAAAGTTTATTTCTCTAAGTGTAAATTTATCAACACTTCAAAACATGAAGACTTGCACTCCGTATCCTCAACAACAATCGGGGATTTATTTTCCCCAATCCAACAAACAGTGCAGCAAATCAACTCACATACGCATACATCGCATCCATATATCATAAACATCGATAACACGAATGCATGTATCACAATCTCGTTATACCGTGCATTTAATACAACATGACATTGCATATTAGCTAATATTTTACCCTTTTCAGGATAAGGTTGATCAACAGCTACCATTAACAATGTTAAAAGGTTTTTCAGATATAGTTCAGATACGCTCCAGACACGGATGCCATCCTGATACTCATTCAGATTCAGCTTTCAGATACAGTTCAGATACGCTCCAGATATGGATGCCATCCTGATACTCATTCAGATTCAATCTTCAAATACAATTCATATACGCTTCAGACACAAATGCCATCCTGATACTGATTCAGATTCAGATTTCAAATACAGTTCAGATACGCTCCAGACACGGATGCCATCCTGATACTCATTCAGATTCAGCTTTCAGACACAGTTCAAATATGCTCCAGATACATATGCCATTCTGATACTCATTCAGATTCAACTTTCAGATACAATTCAGATACACTCCAGATACGGATGCCATTCTGATACTCATTTAGATTCAAATTTCAGATACAGTTCAGATACACTCTAAACACGGATGCCATCCTGATACTCATTCAGATTCAACTTTCAAATACGATTCAGATATTCTCTAGACACAGATGCCATTCTGATATTCATTCAGTTTCAGATTATAGATATTGTTCAACAATCATTTCTGGATGGCATCTACAAACCCATCTCCAACAACTTTCTACCATCCCTCCAAACGACACCTTTAAGCCCATTCCATATACCATCAACCATCACGTCACTGAGTGCAAAATTCTGGGCACTCTAATGTCCAATCATCTTCCACCTTCGAGTCACGAATGACAAAACTCGCCAATCTAATTCTTCAGGCTTAAGAAGATTGAACATGGGAAGTTGTTGTACCCTAAAATTTGCTCTCTCACTTATTAAGAATTTTCTCACAAAATCTTCTTTGGATCAAGACTGCACCAGGGTTGGTCAGCTCAAGACACCTCCTTAAGCACTGATGACCAAAATTAGTGTTTGAGTTTTCAAAAGGATATTTGAACTTCCAATTCCCCATATGAATTTATTGGATCATTATGGACCCTCAAGATTACTCATGTCAAGTTTCAAGCTTTGGATCACACTTTTACTCAGTCAATTGAGCAGTTGACCTTAAAATCAACTACATTGGGGAAAAAGTCAACTATGGCCAATTTACAGTCAAGCTTCATAATTTTTTATCCACATGAACATTTTAAACTAATATGTATCATTTGATCAAGTTTGGACCATAATTCCTCAAGAAATTTGATCAAATCTTCAAAAGGGCAAAATGGTTAAAATTAGGGTTTTGACTGGGAAAGGGCAATTTATGATTTTTGACCTAGCAAATGATCAATTGGTTTAAAGCATGATCTCAAGATTCTAATTGCATCACTTTGACTTAATGACATAACTCAAAACAATGCTCAAGTCCAATGGATTGACAGATGAATTTTTAGTCAACTGATCAAAAGTCAATTGTATACTGAAAAGTCAAACTTTGACTTTTTGGTCAAAATCAAATGTCAAAAATCACAATTCATCAAAGCATGTAAAAATATGAAACTTATTCATCAAGAAATAAAAAATTCAAGATTTCATTTTGAAAAGTTAAAATTTCTAAACTTAGAAATTTTTCTAAGTGTTGGAAATTTCTTATTTTTTCACAACTTTGAGCAAAATTTTCACCATGATGCAAGATGATTCAAAAGAAACTTTCAACATGAAAGTTGTAGATCTCCAGGAAATATACAATATTTATTTACACAACTCCTTCCAAAAGTGCTTGGATCTCTGTAATCTCAAGCCTCAACTCAACTTTAGTTTTGATGAAAGACAAACAAGCTAGTTTGATGAAAGACAAACAAGCTCTATGGCAAGAAGGAAAAGAAGTGGAAATTAGCATAAAGCATCATTCACTCAAAGCTTCAAGGATCATGGCAAGCAATCAAGTATATAAATTCTCATTTGAACTACATTGATTAGAAATGCTCAAAAATGATATACACACTTGCCACAACACTTCACTTAAATTTCAAAACAAATTCTAAGTTTTTCTCTGCTGTAAATTGATTAACATCTTGTGTAAATCGATTTACACATGCTTTTTCAAAAACTGATTGTCTCTGCCAGCAATCGATTTACATGAAGTGTAAATCGATTGATCACAAAACAATGTGAATTTTTAACTCTTGTAAATCGATTTACACAACATGCTAATCGATTTACACTTCAATTTTTTTGAAAACATGAACGTTACAAACCCGTGCAATCGATTTACATCTTATGTTAATCGATTTACACATTGTAAATTTTGAAAAATCTGAACTGGTTTCAAGATATCCTTCACACCTTTTCTCCAATAGATGCATGGTCATACATTGCATCCTCTCAAGTTTTTCAAACAGAAAAGTGTCCATTTGGAAAGGTATCTTGATTACTTTAAATAAAAAATCTTTCAAATCATAAATAACTCTTCTCTTATGCAATAATTCTGAACTTTGTAAAATATTCAAACTTCATATTTCTTAACGTTTAAGAACAAAGATTTTCTGCACTTTCACACATATAAAGAACAGAAATCTTTGAGCATTATCTAACCATTGTGTTACAGTTTGAATTGCTTACAAGAGAATAAAGAAGAAACTTCAAAGAAGTCACTCTATGTGATCAACATCTTTCAAGAAATCATACTTCATAAAATTATACAAAGTGTAACTTATTTCCAGGATTGTTGGAATTAAGTATTAGATTACTTTTTTTCCTTGTTGTCCATTGTTGGAAACAAGAGGTATCTTTTGAGAGGATTGTTCTCAAGAGACTTATTCGAAATCCAAGAGGGTGTTCTTGGTATTTGTTAGGTTCTTTAGTTGATAAGACTAGGAAGAGTCTTGTAAAAGTTCTAACAAAATAGTGAAATCTCTTGCGTGTTTGCAAGGGGACTGGACGTACTTCCGGGGTGTGGAAGGAACCAGGATAAATCTTCGTGTCTCTTTACTTTCTGCACTTTACAGTTTTCAAAGCACTAAATCAAAACCAGAAATTATAAAATAAGTCAAAAATCGACCACCACCTAATTCACCCCCCTCTTAGGTGCATTCTTAAACTTACAATTGGTATCAGAGCAGGTTATAGGTAACCTGCTCCTAGAGATCCAGAATGGCTTCCGCAAATCATCAACCCATTTTCAGAGATGGTGGTAGTAACAACAAGCCTCCTCTATTCTGTGGTGAATATTTTGACTTCTGGAAAATACGCATGAAGGTGCATTTAGAAGCACAAGGAGAGGAAGTATGGGATGCTGTTAAAAATGGTCCATTTATCCCGGTAACGGAAATCAATGGCGTTGGCTCTTCAAAGCCTAAAACTGCATTGGACGACGATGATAAAAATATAGTTCTCTATGACAAAAAAGCAAAAAACCTTTTTCAAGGTGCACTCAGTATGGACGAATATTTCTGTGTCTCGACATGCAGAACAACAAAGGAAATTTGGGATACCTTGGTTCAAACTCATGAAGGAACGGCTGAAGTAAAAAGATCAAGGCTAAATACCTTAAGTCAAGAATATGAACTATTTCGAATGCAGCCCGGAGAATCCATTCTTGACTTACAAAAGAGATTTGTGCATTTGACAAATCACTTAAGTGCTCTTGGTAAAACCTTGACAAATGATGAACTCAACTTTAAAGTCCTTAGATCATTGACTAGGGAATGGCAACCAAAGGTAACGGCAATCTCGGAAAAGAAGAGTCTCTCCGCAATGACTTCCGCTACATTATTTGGCAAACTTCAAGAATACGAAACGGAACTCGGTAGACTTGAAAAACATGAGAATCTAGAAAATAAGTCCAAAAACATTGCTTTAAAAATTTATTCAAAGGAAGTTGTAAAAGAGGACAATCCGGAAGAAGATGAAAATTTCATGCTTCTTGTGAAAAGACTTGGGAAGTTTTTTGGCAGAAATGACAAAGGCAGATCTCATGCACATAAGAGAAAGCACTTCAAGAAAAGAGAAGCCTCCATATCAACACAAGATGTTTCATGCTATGAATGTGGAAAGCAAGGACATATCAAGCCAAACAGTCCAAATCTCCCAAAGAAAAACGGATTCAAAGGAAAGGACTCAAAACAAAAGAAAGCCTACATAGCATGGGAAGATAATGATATGAGCAGTACATCGGAATCGGAAAGCGACGAATGTGCAAATTTAGCCTTAATGGCATCGCATCACTCCGACGACGAAGAAGAGGTTAGTAATGAATTTAATCTTTTTGATGATGATGTTCAAGGTGCAATTGATGAACTCTTGAAAGAATGCAAAAGTTTATACAAAAAGGTGTCAAACCAAGAAAAAGAACTTCTAATTTGTCTAGAAAAAATTGACACCATGACTAAAGATTTTGATCTTCAAAAACAGAATTTTATAAAAGAAAAGGAAAAGTTTGCATGCTCCAAGTGTGAATCAAATGTCTTTCAAATTGTTCAATTGAAAAGAGTCATTGAACGATATGAAAAAGGACAAATAGGATTGGAAGGATTACTAATCCAACAACGTTATCCAAATGATAAAAGAGGTTTGGTTATGTTAATACTAAGAAACTAAGTAACAATCCCACTGTTTTTGTAAAGGCTAGTAATAGTTCCAATCCCAAGAAAGTAGAAAAGAAGCAAGTTGTTCATAATCATCAAAAGAAAAAGGCTAATGTATCTAAAAGAAAACAAATTCCTAGATACAAGAGCAAATTTGTTCCAAACTGTTTTTACTGTGGTATTATTGGACACACACCCAATGCATGCTATATTAGAAATTTCAGTATGGCTAGTGGACATTATGCATGGGTGAAAAAGGGAACTAACTATGAAGGACCCAAGGCAACTTGGGTACCTAACAAGAAATAATTTGTTTTTGTAGGTATGCTTGAAATCCACATCAAATCGTTGGTATCTTGACAATGGATGTTCAAAGCATACGACAGGAGATGTACACCAATTTTCATATCTAGTACATAAAGCCAAAGGGTATGTCACCTATGGAGACAACACCAAATGAAAGATTCTTGGCGTTGGAATAGTTGGCACACCTCCATCCATTCAAATTGAGGATGTTCTCTATGTTGAAGGATTAAAACACAACCTTCTTAGCATAAGTCAACTTTGCGATAGAGGGTTCAAGATCAAATTCAACAAAGAAGAATGCCTTATTATGGATAAGGCAACCAATGAGGTAAAACTCAAAGGTATAAGATCTAACAATATTTTTATGATTACTCTAGATGATTTGTCTATGAAAGTACAATGTCTTATGGTAAACAACAATGACGCTTGGTTATGGCACAAGAGGATTGCTCACATACACATGGAGCACTTGAACAAATTGGTTAAGCATGACTGAGTTATTGGTCTACCAAAGATGAAGTTCATTAAAGACAAATTATGTAGTGCATGCCAAAAGGGCAAACAGACCAAATCAACTTTAAAACCAAAGAATGTGGTTTCAACAACAAGACCACTTCAATTGTTGCACATGGATCTTTTTGGTCCATCTTGAACAAGAAGCTTCGGAGGTAACATTTATGCTTTAGTTATTGTAGATGACTTTTCCCGTTTCACTTGGACTTTGTTTTTAGTGCACAAAAATAAAGCATTCAAGGCATTAAAGAGATATGCAAAACCAGTTCAAAATGAGAAGTCATTAAAGATAACATCAATCCAAAGTGATCATGGTGGAGAGTTCTAAAACAGTCTATTTGAAGAATTTTGTGAAGAAAATGGGATCTTCCACAATTTTTCAGCACCAAGAACTCCACAACAAAATGGAGTAGTTGAAAGGAAAAATAGGTCTTTGGTGGAGCTTGCAAGAACCATGCTAAGTGACTCAAGTTTTCCTAAATATTTTTGGGCGGATGCGGTAAGCACGACATGTTACGTAAGCAATCGCGTGATCATAAGACCTATACTAAAGAAAACTCCATATGAGATTTACAAAGGAAGAAAACCAAATATCTCTCACTTTCATATTTTCGTGTGCAAATGTTTTGTCCTTAACAACGACAAAGACAATCTCGGTAAGTTCGATGAAAAATCGGATGAAGGTATTTTTCTTGGTTACTCCCTTTCTAGCAAAGCCTTTAGAATTTAAAATAAAAGAACGTTAACTATAGAAGAATCAATGCATGTTTCTTTTGATGAATCTAACACCTCCAAGGAGGAAGTTGTTATTTATGATGATGATGATTCTATAGATCTATCTCATGAGAATTCTTGCGGAGATGGAAAAATTGTCAATCCGGAACAAACACATGAACTTTCACATCAAAATGAAAATGATGATGATCTTCCTCAAGAATGGATAACTCATCGTGATCATCCAATTGACAACATAATTGGAGATATTAGCAAAGGTGTATCTACACGGCTAAATCTTAAGGATGCATGCTTGAATATGGCGTTTGTATCTCAAGTTGAACCTACTAAAGTGGCTCAAGCACTAGAAGATGATCAATGGATCCTTGCCATGCAAGAGGAGTTAAACCAATTCAAGCGGAACGAAGTTTGGGAACTTGTTCCTAATCCAGGAAATAAACGTATCATTGGAACCAAATGGGTTTTCAAAAACAAGATGGATGAAAATGGTATAATCACTCGAAACAAGGCAAGACTAGTTGCTCAAGGATACAACCAAGAGGATGGAATTGATTTTGAAGAAACTTTTGCTCCGGTAGCACGTTTGGAAGAAATAAGACTATTACTTGCATATGCATGCTCATTGGACTTTGAACTTTTTCAAATGGATGTAAAAAGTGCACTTCTCAACGGATTCATAAATGAAGAAGTCTATGTAAAGCAACCACCCGGATTTGAAGACTTCAAACATCCTAATCATGTCTTCAAACTGAAGCAAGCTCTCTATGGGCTGAAGCAAGCACCAAGGGCTTGGTATTATAGACTAAGCGTATTCCTATGTGAAAAAGGGTTTGTAAAGGGTAAAGTTGATACCACTCTCTTCATAAAAAATGTTAATCATCATACTCTACTTGTACAAATCTATGTAGATGATATTGTTTTCGGTTCAACTAACCAAAATATGTGACAAGAATTTTCATCTATGATGCAAGGAGAGTTTGAGATGTCTATGATGGGAAGATTGAATTTCTTTCTCGGTCTTCAAATTAAGCAACTCAAACACGGTATCTTCATAAACCAATCAAAATATTGCAAAGACCTTATAAAGAAGTTTGAGATGGAAAGCAGCAAAGAAAGTGCAATTCCTATGGGATCCGGCACCTATCTTGATCCAGATGAATCAGGGAACTCTATTGACATAACTAAGTATCATGGAATGATTGGCTCACTCCTCTATTTAATAACAAGTAGACCTGACATCATGTTCAGCGTTTGCTTATGTGCAAGATATCAAGCCAATCCTAAAGAGTCTCACCTTGCAGCAGTCAAGCGCATAATAAAATATCTCAAAGGAACAAACAACGTCGGATTATGGTATCCAAAAGGTAGTATGTGCAATCTAGTTGGTTATTCTGATGTTGACTATGCAGGTTGTAAGACTGATCGCAAAAGTACAAGTGGAACATGTCACATTCTTGGAAATGCCTTGGTTTCATGGTCATGCAAAAAGCAAGCAAGCGTCGCTCTCAGCACTGCCGAAGCAGAATACATTGTGGCTGGAAGTGGATGCGCTCAAATTCTATGGCTAAAACAACAATTACTTTACTATGGAGTAAACCTTGGATGCATTCCGCTTCGATGTGATAACACAAGCGCGATCAATATTACGAAAAATCCAGTTATGCATTCTCGGACAAAACACATTGACATCAGACATCATTTCATCCGAGATCATGTACTCAAAGGAGATGTCGAGATTACTTTCGTGGACACTCAAAATCAACTCGCAGACATCTTCATAAAACCACTTGCAAAAGATGAATTTTTCAAAATTCGTCGTGAACTCGGAATCCTAGATGAACAAGATATATAAGGTGCACTCTATCCTTAACTATACTTAAATGTGCATATACGTGTGTTTAGACAATGTTTCAAATGTTAAAAATACTGTTTTTTAAAATTTTTTCTTTAAGTAAATCGATTTACTTGATGTGTAAATCGATTTACCACTGAAGCAAAACATTTTTTTAATAAAATCTTTTGTGTAAATCGATTTACACAATATGTAAATCGATTTACCACTGAACGAAAATTATTTTTCATAAAAATTTTCTGTGTAAATCGATTTAACCAAGGGGCAAATCGATTTACCACAGAATCTGAAGCATTTTCTGTGTACTTTTCTATGCACATTAATTTTTCAGCATGTTCATATATGTGTCATTCTGTTATCATTTCTTGTTGCATCTTTCCCTTCTTTTTGATAATGTCAAAGGGGGAGAAGGATGTGATAACACTTTATGGTTGTTTGTTTTCATTGTCTTTACAGGGCAAGCTTTCAAATCTTTTTATCCATAGGGGGAGAAATCTTCTCAGGGGGAGAAAACACTTTTTGCTCCAATTCTGAACAACTCATAAAGAAAGATGGTTTGTCATCATCAAAAAGGGGGAGAATGTAATCTCAAGCCTCAACTCAACTTTAGTTTTGATGAAAGACAAACAAGCTAGTTTGATGAAAGACAAACAAGCTCTATGGTAAGAAGGAAAAGAAGTGGAAATTAGCTTAAAGCATCATTCACTCAAAGCTTCAAGGATCATGGCAAGCAATCAAGTATATCAATTCTCATTTGAACTACATTGATTAGAAATGCTCAAAAATGATATACACACTTGCCACAACACTTCACTTAAATTTCAAAACAAATTCTAAGTTTTTCTCTACTGCAAATCGATTAACATCTTGTGTAAATCGATTTACACATGCTTTTTCAAAAACTGATTGTCTCTGCCAGCGATCGATTTACATGAAGTGTAAATCGATTGATCACAGAACAATGTGAATTTTTAACTCTTGTAAATCGATTTACACAACATGCTAATCGATTTACACTTCAAATTTTTTGAAAACATGAACGTTACAAACCCGTTTAATCGATTTACATCTTATGTTAATCGATTTACACATTGTAAATTTTGAAAAATCTGAACTGGTTTCAAGATATCCTTCACACCTTTTCTCCAATAGATGCATGGTCATAAATTGCATCCTCTCAAGTTTTTCAAACAGAAAAGTGTCCATTTGGAAAGGTATCTTGATTACTTTAAATACAAAATCTTTCAAATCATAAATAACTCTTCTCTTATGCAATAATTCTGAACTTTGTAAAATATTCAAACTTCATATTTCTTAACGTTTAAGAACAAAGATTTTCTGCACTTTCACACATATAAAGAACATAAATCTTTGAGCATTATCTAACCATTGTGTTACAGTTTGAATTGCTTACAAGAGAATAAAGAAGAAACTTCAAAGAAGTCACTCTATGTGATCAACATCTTTCAAGAAATCATACTTCATAAAATTATACAAAGTTTAACTTATTTCCAGGATTGTTGGAATTAAGTATTAGATTACTTTTGTTCCTTGTTGTCCATTGTTGGAAACAAGAGGTATCTTTTGAGAGGATTGTTCTCAAGAGACTTATTCGAAATCCAAGAGGGTGTTCTTGGTATTTGTTAGGTTCTTTAGTTGATAAGACTAGGAAGAGTCTTGTAAAAGTTCTAACAAAATAGTGAAATCTCTTGCGTGTTTGCAAGGGGACTGGACGTACTTCCGGGGTGTGGAAGGAACCAGGATAAATCTCTGTGTCTCTTTACTTTCTGCACTTTACAGTTTTCAAAGCACTAAGTCAAAACCAGAAAGTATAAAATAAGTCAAAAATCGACCACCACCTAATTCACCCCCCCTCTTAGGCGCGTTCTTAAACTTACAATTGGTATCAGAGCAGGTTATAGGTAACCTGCTCCTTGAGATCCAGAATGGCTTCCGCAAATCATCAACCCGCTTTCAGAGATGGTGGTAGTAACAACAAGCCTCCTCTATTATGTGGTGAATATTTTGACTTCTGGAAAATACGCATGATGGTGCATTTAGAAGCACAAGGAGAGGAAGTATGGGATGCTGTTGAAAATGGTCCATTTATCCCGATAACGGAAATCAATGGCGTTGGCTCTTCAAAGCCTTAAACTGCATGGGACGACGATGATAAAAATAAAGTTCTCTATGACAAAAAGGCAAAAAACCTTTTTCAAGGTGCACTCAGTATGGACGAATTTTTCTGTGTCTCGACATGCAGAAAAGCAAAGGAAATTTGGGATACCTTGGTTCAAACTCATGAAGGAACGGCTGAAGTAAAAAGATCAAGGCTAAATACCTTAAGTCAAGAATATGAACTATTTCGAATGCAGCCCGGAGAATCCATTCTTGACTTACAAAAGAGATTTGTGCATTTGACAAATCACTTAAGTGCTCTTGGTAAAACCTTGACAAATGATGAACTAAACTTTAAAGTCCTTAGATCATTGACTAGGGAATGGCAACCAAAGGTAACGGCAATCTCGGAAAAGAAGAGTCTCTCCGCAATGACTTTCGCTACATTATTTGGCAAACTTCAAGAATACGAAACGGAACTCGGTAGACTTGAAAAACATGAGAATCTAGAAAATAAGTCCAAAAACATTGCTTTAAAAATTGATTCAAAGGAAGTTGTAAAAGAAGACAATCCGGAAGAAGATGAAAATTTCATGCTTCTTGTGAAAAGACTTAGGATGTTTTTTGGCAGAAATGACAAAGGCGGATCTCATGCACATAAGAGAAAGCACTTCAAGAAAAGAGAAGCCTCCACATCAACACAAGATGTTTCATGCTATGAATGTGGAAAGCAAGGACATATCAAGCCAAACTGTCTAAATCTCCCAAAGAAAAACGGATTCAAAGGAAAGGACTCAAAACAAAAGAAAGCCTACATAGCATGGGAAGATAATGATATGAGCAGTACATCGGAATCGGAAAGCGACGAATGTGCAAATTTAGCCTTAATGGCATCGCATCACTCCAACGACGAAGAAGAGGTTAGTAATGAATTTAATCTTTTTGATGATGATGTTCAAGGTGCAATTGATGAACTCTTGAAAGAATGCAAAAGTTTATACAAAAAGGTGTCAAACCAAGAAAAAGAACTTCTAATTTGTCTAGAAAAAATTGACACCATGACTAAAGATTTTGATCTTCAAAAACAGAATTTTATAAAAGAAAAGGAAAACTTTGCATGCTCCAAGTGTGAATCAAATGTCTTTCCAATTGTTCAATTGAAAAGAGTCATTGAATGATATGAAAAAGGACAAATAGGATTGGAAGGATTACTAAGCCAACAACGTTATCCAAATGATAAAAGAGGTCTTGGTTATGTGAATACTAAGACACCAATTAACAATCCCACTGTTTTTGTAAAGGCTAGTAATAGTTCCAATCCCAAGAAAGTAGAAAAGAAGCAAGTTGTTCATAATCATCAAAAGAAAAAGGCTAATGTATCTAAAAGAAAACAAATTCCTAGATACAAGAGCAAATTTGTTCCAAACTGTTTTTACTGTGGTATTATTGGACACACACCCAATGCATGCTATATTAGAAATTTCAGTATGGCTAGTGGACATTATGCATGGGTGAAAAAGGGAACTAACTATGAAGGACCCAAGGCAACTTGGGTACCTAACAAGAAATAATTTGTTTTTGTAGGTATGCTTGAAATCCACATCAAATCGTTGGTATCTTGACAATGGATGTTCAAAGCATATGACAGGAGATGTACACCAATTTTCATATCTAGTACATAAAGCCAAAGGGTATGTCACCTATGGAGACAACACCAAAGGAAAGATTCTTGGCGTTGGAATAGTTGGCACACCTCCATCCATTCAAATTGAGGATGTTCTCTATGTTGAAGGATTAAAACACAACCTTCTTAGCATAAGTCAACTTTGCGATAGAGGGTTCAAGATCAAATTCAACAAAGAAGAATGCCTTATTATGGATGAGGCAACCAATGAGGTAACACTCAAAGGTATAAGATCTAACAATATTTTTATGATTACTCTAGATGATTTGTCTATGAAGGTACAATGTCTTATTGTAAACAACAATGACGCTTGGTTATGGCACAAGAGGATTGCTCACATACACATGGAGCACTTGAACAAATTGGTTAAGCATGACTTAGTTATTGGTCTACCAAAGATGAAGTTCATCAAAGACAAATTATGTAGTGCATGCCAAAAGGGAAAACAGACCAAATCAACTTTAAAACCAAAGAATGTGGTTTCAACAACAAGACCACTTCAATTGTTGCACATGGATCTTTTTGGTCCATCTAGAACAAGAAGCTTCGGAGGTAACATTTATGCTTTAGTTATTGTAGATGACTTTTCCCGTTTCACTTGGAATTTGTTTTTAGTGCACAAAAATGAAGCATTCAAGGAATTCAAGAGATATGCAAAACAAGTTCAAAATGAGAAGTCATTAAAGATAACATCAATCCGAAGTGATCATGGTGGAGAGTTCTAAAACAGTCTATTTGAATAATTTTGTGAAGAAAATGGGATCTTCCACAATTTTTCAGCACCAAGAACTCCACAACAAAATGGAGTAGTTGAAAGGAAAAATAGGTCTTTGGTGGAGCTTGCAAGAACCATGCTAAGTGACTCAAGTTTTCCTAAGTATTTTTGGGCGGATGCGGTAAGCACGGCATGTTACGTAAGCAATCGCGTGATCATAAGACCTATACTAAAGAAAACTCCATATGAGATTTACAAAGGAAGAAAACCAAATATCTCTCACTTTCATATTTTCGGGTGCAAATGTTTTGTCCTTAACAACGACAAAGACAATCTCGGTAAGTTTGATGAAAAATCGGATGAAGGTATTTTTCTTGGTTACTCCCTTTCTAGCAAAGCCTTTAGAATTTACAATAAAAGAACTTTAACTATAGAAGAATCAATGCATGTTTCTTTTGATGAATCTAACACCTCCAAGGAGGAAGTTGTTATTTGTGATGATGATGATTCTATAGATCTATCTCATGAGAATTCTTGCGGAGATGGCAAAATTGTCAATCCGGAACAAACACATGAACTTTCACATCAAAATGAAAATGATGATGATCTTCCTCAAGAATGGATAACTCATCGTGATCATCCAATTGATAACATAATTGGAGATATTAGCAAAGGGGTATCTACACGGCTAAATCTTAAGGATGCATGCTTGAATATGGCGTTTGTATCTCAAGTTGAACCTACTAAAGTGGCTCAAGAACTAGAAGATGATCAATGGATCCTTGCCATGCAAGAGGAGTTAAACCAATTCAAGCGGAACGAAGTTTGGGAACTTGTTCCTAATCCAGGAAATAAACGTATCATTGGAACCAAATGGGTTTTCAAAAACAAGATGGATGAAAATGGTATAATCACTCGAAACAAGGCAAGACTAGTTGCTCAAGGATACAACCAAGAGGAAGGAATTGATTTTGAAGAAACGTTTGCTCCGGTAGCACGTTTGGAAGCAATAAGACTATTACTTGCATATGCATGCTCATTGGACTTTGAACTTTTTCAAATGGATGTAAAAAGCGCATTTCTCAACGGATTCATAAATGAAGAAGTCTATGTAAAGCAACCTCCCGGATTTGAAGACTTCAAACATCCTAATCATGTCTTCAAATTGAAAAAAGCTCTCTATGGGCTGAAGCAAGCACCAAGGGCTTGGTATGATAGACTAAGCGCATTCCTATGTGAAAAAGGGTTTGTAAAGGGTAAAGTTGATACCACTCTCTTCATGAAAAATGTTAATCATCATACTCTACTTGTACAAATCTATGTAGATGATATTGTTTTCGGTTCAACTAACCATAATATGTGCAAGGAGTTTTCATCTATGATGCAAGGAGAGTTTGAAATGTCTATGATGGGAAGATTGAATTTCTTTCTCGGTCTTCAAATTAAGCAACTCAAACACGGTATCTTCATAAACCAATCAAAATATTGCAAAGACCTTATAAAGAAGTTTGAGATGGAAAGCAGCAAAGAAAGTGCAATTCCTATGGGATCCGGCACCTATCTTGATCCAGATGAATCAGGGAACTCTATTGACATAACTAAGTATCATGGAATGATTGGCTCACTCCTCTATTTAACAACAAGTAGACCTGACATCATGTTCAGCGTTTGCCTATGTGCAAGATATCAAGCCAATCCTAAAGAGTCTCACCTTGCAGCAGTCAAGCGCATAATAAAATATCTCAAAGGAACAACCAACATCGGATTATGGTATCCAAAAGGTAGTATGTGCAATCTAGTTCGTTATTCTGATGCTGACTATACAGGTTGTAAGACTGATCGCAAAAGTACAAGTGGAACATGTCACATTCTTGGAAATGCCTTGGTTTCATGGTCATGCAAAAAGCAAGCAAGCGTCGCTCTCAGCACTGCCGAAGCAGAATACATTGCGGCTGGAAGTGGATGCGCTCAAATTCTATGGCTAAAACAACAATTACTTCACTATGGAGTAAACCTTGGATGCATTCCGCTTCAATGTGATAACACAAGCACGATCAATATTACGAAAAATCCAGTTATGCATTCCCGGACAAAACACATTGACATTAGACATCATTTCATCCGAGATCATGTACTCAAAGGAGATGTCGAGATTACTTTCGTGGACACTCAAAATCAACTCGCAGACATCTTCACAAAACCACTTGCAAAAGATGCATTTTTCAAAATTCGTCGTGAACTCGGAATCCTAGATGAACAAGATATATAAGGTGCACTCTATCCTTAACTATACTTAAATGTGCATATACGTGTGTTTAGACAGTGTTTCAAATGTTAAAAATACTGTTTTTTAAAATTTTTTCTTTAAGTAAATCGATTTACTTGATGTGTAAATCGATTTACCACTGAAGCAAAACATTTTTTTAATAAAATCTTTTGTGTAAATCGATTTACACAATATGTAAATCGATTTACCACTGAACGAAAATTATTTTTCATAAAAATTTTCTGTGTAAATCGATTTAACCAAGGGGCAAATCGATTTACCACAGAATCTGAAGCATTTTCTGTGTACTTTTCTATGCACATTAATTTTTCAGCATGTTCATATATGTGTCATTCTGTTATCATTTCTTGTTGCATCTTTCCCTTCTTTTTGATAATGTCAAAGGGGAGAAGGATGTGATAGCACTTTATGGTTGTTTGTTTTCATTGTCTTTACAGGGAAAGCTTTCAAATCTTTTTCTCCATAGGGGGAGAAATCTTCTCAGGGGGAGAAAACACTTTTTGCTCCAATTCTGAACAACTCATAAAGAAAGATGGTTTGTCATCATCAAAAAGGGGGAGAATGTAATCTCAAGCCTCAACTCAACTTTAGTTTTGATGAAAGACAAACAAGCTAGTTTGATGAAAGACAAACAAGCTCTATGGCAAGAAGGAAAAGAAGTGGAAATTAGCTTAAAGCATCATTCACTCAAAGCTTCAAGGATCATGGCAAGCAATCAAGTATATCAATTCTCATTTGAACTACATTGATTAGAAATGCTCAAAAATGATATACACACTTGCCACAACACTTCACTTAAATTTCAAAACAAATTCTAAGTTTTTCTCTGCTGTAAATCGATTAACATCTTGTGTAAATCGATTTACACATGCTTTTTCAAAAACTGATTGTCTCTGCCAGCAATCGATTTACATGAAGTGTAAATCAATTGATCACAGAACAATGTGAATTTTTAACTCTTGTAAATCGATTTGCACAACATGCTAATCGATTTACACTTCAAATTTTTTGAAAACATGAATGTTACAAACCTGCGCAATCGATTTACATCTTATGTTAATCGATTTACACATTGTAAATTTTGAAAAATCTAAACTGGTTTCAAGATATCCTTCACACCTTTTCTCCAATAGATGCATGGTCATACATTGCATCCTCTCAAGTTTTTCAAACAGAAAAGTGTCCATTTGGAAAGGTATCTTGATTACCTTAAATACAAAATCTTTCAATTCATAAATAACTCTTCTCTTATGCAATAATTCTGAACTTTGTAAAATATTCAAACTTCATATTTCTTAACGTTTAAGAACAAATATTTTCTGCACTTTCACACATATAAAGAACAGAAATCTTTGAGCATTATCTAACCATTGTGTTACAGTTTGAATTGCTTACAAGAGAAGAAAGAAGAAACTTCAAAGAAGTCACTCTATGTGATCAACATCTTTCAAGAAATCATACTTCATAAAATTATACAAAGTGTAACTTATTTCCAGGATTGTTGGAATTAAGTATTAGATTACTTTTGTTCCTTGTTGTCCATTGTTGGAAACAAGAGGTATCTTTTGAGAGGATTGTTCTCAAGAGACTTATTCGAAATCCAAGAGGGTGTTCTTGGTATTTGTTAGGTTCTTTAGTTGATAAGACTAGGAAGAGTCTTGTAAAAGTTCTAACAAAATAGTGAAATCTCTTGCGTGTTTGCAAGGGGACTGGACGTACTTCCGGGGTGTGGAAGGAACCAGGATAAATCTCTGTGTCTCTTTACTTTCTGCACTTTACAGTTTTCAAAGCACTAAATCAAAACTAGAAAGTATAAAATAAGTCAAAAATCGACCACCACCTAATTCACCCCCCTCTTAGGCGCATTCTTAAACTTACAATATCTCAAGTTATAATTTTAAGAGCACATGGTCATGAAACAAAACACTTAGTGAACTTTTGCCCTAATTTGGTCAGGATTTTGACCTAACTTCATGGCACTTTTTCACATAGTTCCAAGGGGAATTTTCAAAAGTGATTCAAAGAGGGGTTGTATAGAACATTTAAAGCTTTCCAAAATGTCCAAGAACTCTTTGAGATCATTTTTGAGTAGGGAGAATCAAAGAGATGAAGTTAGGGTTTTCACACTTGAATTACAAGTCATTTTGTGATGAACAAGATTCAAAATTCAAACTTATGCTCCATAACCTCTACTTTTCAGACCTCAAACTTGTTAGGAACTCCATAATTAATTGCTTGCACAACTGTTAGAGGTCTCAATTCAAGCATTCAATGCAAGGCCATGCTTTATATCCATTTTGGGAAGAAAGTGCACAATGCCATTTTGATAAAGTAGCTTTTTGCATAAAACTTGTTCTCTTCTGATCATACATGTCTTATAACTCAAGAGAAACTTGTTTAGACACTTACAATCACCCAACCCATGCTTGTACTACACATTGAAACTTGTTTTCCCACTTTTCTTTAAAATCAAGTAACCTAGCAATTAGCTGGTAACTTGTACTTTCGACTCTCCAAAGAACTCAAACCTCTTGGCTTATACATAACAAGTTATTTTCCACAAATCTCACGCATACTTGTGCCCTGAAAATACCAAGAATATATAATCACCAAAAACACCTCAAAACTTATCATTTCTGAGTTTTGAATCCAATCTCCAAATTTACTCGTGTGTTTCTTGGCCTTTTACTTTCAAAAGCTTATAAACAACATACACAAACAATCCCAACACCTGCAATACCACTGTAACACCTCCATCATCATCCACCATTTTTAAAAACAACACCCTGGACCTTGACTTCTCCAGAACTCCTCAGACATTTTCAGCTCATGCTAAGCATCACATTAGCTTCCTGGGAACTTGAGGAAGCTAATCCAATCATTGGATCTCACTTAAAGCAACTCAAACTCCAAATATGATACCCTCTTGCAAGATAAGTTTTCTGACTTTTGAACTCTTCATACAGTCATCATTAATGGTTTATTTGTGAATGAAAAATGTAGATATCATTGCCCTAAAGCTAACCATGTCCATAATTTTCATTTATATTACTTGAGCTTAGAGAATTTTAAGATTGAAGTTTCTGAAATTTTTAGGGTTCAGATTAGGACCATTAAAATTCAAGCTTGTCTTTGATCTATAATTTTATTTCTTTACATTTTTGAAATCGTGAGGAAATTTGCTACAAGTTTCCTGTTGACACTTTTCATTTTTGTTGAGAATTGAATAAGATACAGAGGTTCTGGCTGGGCTAGAGGTTGAAGATGAAGTTGGCCTCAGGAACGTGTTTACCATATATGTTTATGGTTTAATTTATATAAATGGATGTATAACCACCCCAGAGGTAGAAGCGCGCACCTGTGACTAGAGGGACCTTGGTTCGAGCCCCAGTGGTACCCTTTTGGATTTTTTCCATATTTTTTCACATTCTGACTTTTCTTTTTTGGCAGCGCTGGGCCTCTTTCCTTGGGCCTTATGTTTTTTTTCATTTCTGACTCCCTTGCTAGCTATTCACACCCCTGGCCCATTTTATTTTCTTTTTCTTATTTTTATTTATTTATTTTCTTAAATATTTTATCTAATGCTAAAAAAAATCAGAAAAAATATAAAAAACATTAGATTTATATTTTGATATAGTTTATTTATTTTTTACACAAAAAATTATTTTATTTAATCATACTTTATTTTATTTTTACTAATTGGTTTGTAAATTTAATTAAAAAAACAGGGTTTTAGTTATTTTTAATTAAAATAATAATATTTTAAAACCAAAAAGACCAAAAATAATTTATAATATTATAAATTATTTTTAAGACAAAAAATACCAAAAATATTCTTCTTATAAACTTAATTTCTTTTTTTAATCAATCAATAGATTTAGGTTTTATTTGATTTCTTTTTCCTAGTAAATTTAGGTTTTACTTTTTACTAATTTACTTAACTATTTTTCTTTTAATTAATTAGGTTAAAACCAAACCCCTTTTCTCTAAAAAAATCAAACAAAAAAATTCATTTACTTTACATTCACATTCTTGTATATTTATTCATTTTGTACATTATTTATTTCAATTCTTGTACAAATTGAATATGGTTGTAATAGATAATTAGGATTTGTTTTCTTGCAATCCCCATTTATAATTTGTACACCCCCTCCTACAAGTATAGTAATTGCATAGTAATTTTAAATTCCATAATTTATTGCTTTATATAGAAATGCTAGTAATTAGGATTTGTATGGAAAGACTAAAACCAATCAATTAGAAAATCCTAACCAAAGACAAAACCATGCATGAAAAATAATACACTTGTACACAAGCACCCCTAGGGTAAAATCCACTTGGTTGCCTTACAAAATGGCCATATTACACATGTGAGGTATCTTAGCAAAAACAAGCAAAATATAAGATCATAGTCCCTCGATGACGCTATCTATGTTGCCTTTCAAATGATCTTAGTCCCTAAAAGAGAATGTAAGATACCTTGCAACATTTCTAATCATGGTTATATGATGACCCACACCCGTCCCGTTTACATCTAAAGATAGGGTTACTTACCAAATCAATGGTAAGATAACAATGTCAAAGGAAAAAGGAAATGAACATGAAAGACTTTTGAGTATGTAGAATGCTCCTAATTACTTGCTCTATTTCAAAACAAAACATCTTTGCTATTTTCAAAACACCAACACTTTCAAAACACCTTTTAAACTTGAAAACATTTTCAAAAGATCAACATCTTTTTATACATTCTTAAGAACGAGAATCATTACATAGTTTGCCTAAACAATAGCCTATTTACAAAATACTTTCAAAAACCACACAAAGCACAATTTCAAACAAAAGCAAGTGATCTAGCAAGTAACTAAGAGCCCATGGAAAACCATGGATGAAAAGGATGCTAATACCTTCCTTTTTCATAATCTACCCTGCGAACTCAAGAAATAATCTCAAAGGTCTTTCCTGTGCTTTTTCACCTTTCCTTTTGGATAAAAGAAAAGTCGGTGGCGACTCTTGATAACCGCAACATTTTCGATAAAACGCAAAACACCCAAGTCAGTTCTCCCACCGTATCACAACTGCTTCAGGATGAGTCCGTGTTAGACTGCATTTGGAGATCATGAGAAGAAACCCGTGTAAGATTGCTTCATCTGGTCATGTAGATAGTTTTCTTGGCTTGTTACAGGTATTAATCTACCATCAGTCATCCACAGATAGTTGTCCTGTCTTATTTCAAGTATTAGTCTGGGACTTGTTTTTGTCGGTCGTTAAGATAGTTGTCCTGGCTGGTTATAGGTATTAATCTATAATCGATCATCCGCAGATAGTTTTCCTGGCTTGTTACAGGTATTAATCTGGAACTGTGTTTTTGTTGGTTGTTGAGATTGTTGTCCTATCTGGTTTCAAGTATTAATCTCTGAACTGAGAAAGAAAGATAGTTTTCCTAGCTTGTTTCAGGTATTAATCTTCAATCTCCCCGTGTAGATAGTTTTCCTGGCTTGTTACAGGTATTAATCTGAAATCGGTCATCCGCAGATGGTTTTCCTGGCTTGTTACAGGTATTAATCTAGAACTTGGCAACATTGGTCACATAGATGGTTCACCGTCTGGTTTAGGGCATTAATCTGTGGTCTGCTATATTGTTTGGTAACCCGTCTTGCTTCAGGAGTTCATACAACTTGGTCGTGTAGATAGTTTCCCCGTCTGGTTTCGGGCATTAATCTTTGACCTGCTGTATAAGTTGATAATGTTGGTTTGTCTGCAAACTCAACCTGGAAAGGTAAACTCAGTTTCATGCAATGTCATGATGTATGAATTGCATGATGTTCTCAAAATAAATAAGATTGTGATATATACATTTGTGCTGCATATGCTATGATGTTTGTAGAAATGATGTATGAATGCAATGTATAAACGTATCAGTTATTCTATTGCAGTACTGTTGAATTAGGGAAAATAAATCCCTGATTGCAGTTGGAGGTGAAGAATGTATGTCTTCAGATTTTGTTTGAAGTTGACATGCTGGGAGATGGACTCCCGTTATTTAAAGAAATAACTCTGTTGGGGAATCCTGAGAAGCTTGGCGACTTCAATGGGGGATCTTTTTGTTGGAGCAGTAAATTGGAAGTTCTGCTCTGCCGGGGATATAAGAACACTTGACACCATTAGGCCGCATACTAAAAATATGGCAGCGACCTTGTAGTAGGATGTCTCTACCTCTGGATGTGTTGGAGAAAACATCCGCAGGGATTTTATGGATATCCCTTAGATATTGTCTCGTTCCTTAAAGTCATTAGTAACTATCTTTCTGTTTTTTTATGTGCATATTTGTAAGCAGTAATCACATTCAAATGCATATGTTCAAAAATAATCATTGGACGTCTTGCAAACAAAACAGAAAAATAAAAACAGATGTTTTCCACTTTCAAAGAGATAGCTTTGTATTAATTTGAATAAGAATTTTTGTACAAGGAGACGAACATCCTAGTAAGAGAATGTTGTCGTAAGAATAAAACTTTACAAAATAGCATACAAATAAAAGAGCTATGTGAAATAATCCCTTTGGGTTCCCATTCTGTTATTGCCCTTATGTCCTTGAGCGTCTCATCTCTTTCGCTGCTTGTCTGAAGCTGATTGGATCGGTTAGTACCGTTTGATCTTGATATTTGATACTGAAGATTGGCTGTAAGGTGATCCAATGGGACATAGTTATACGCTTTAAATCCCTAACTTTTTCCTGGACCGCCCTTTTGGGTTTTCAGTCCACCGGGATACACTTTTTTTCCCAAGCCGACTTTTCAGGTTTTCGACTTGCCGGGTGTAAAATTTTTTTATGTATATCCCTAATTTTGGCATGGACCCTTTTGGTTCGCCGGGATGCCCTTATTTTTTCCTAGGCCATTTGTGATCGGTGGATTTAGAACTGACTGTTTTTAGCTGGTTCGCGAAATGTCGCAGAAGCAAGAGTCGCCACCGTCTTTTATTTTCACCAACATGGACAGGACAAAAGCACAGCAAAATTCCTTATGAGATATGTTTCTCGGTTCGGGAGGTAGATTTATAGAAAGGGAAGGTGTTATCACCCTTTCTATCCATGGTTATCCATGGGCTCTTAGATACTTGCTCTTATGTTTTCAAAATGTTTGCTTTTCAAAATGTGAATGGGTTTGAAAAAGTTTCTTTGAAAGATTTCTGAATAACTCTTGTATCTGTCCTCAAGAGTGTTTGAAAAATTGTTTTGAAAGCTTTTGAAAGTGTCAGTGTGAAAAGATTTTGATTTGTTTTTGAAGAGAGCAAGTATCCATGAGTCATCTACCTACCATAAGGAATTAAGCTGTGTAGAAGTCCTTAAGGTAGTGCCATCCCACCATTGAGAGGTAGGTAGCACCACCGTTGGAGGTGTTCGGGTCAATTCGATTGTAGGGACAGTGTGGTCATCAAAGCAACAACTAGGACACCTTAGAAGCTACCCTTATGTCCTTGATCCTTTTTTTAATCCGAGGCAACCATTTCGAGGCAACTGTTTCGAGGCAACTGGATCATGGACATAAGGACCGCTAAGACATCCTATACTTGACGACCACGTTTCGAAGGCAACAAGTGAGGCGTACCCTAGAAGTGGTGTGTGTATTTGTGTGTTGTATTCAGTTAATGTTTGTCTTGTTAATTAGTGAGCTACGAGTTGTTTTTATTTACATACATTCTTTCATGCAAGTTTAGCAGTTAAGGGGTGCGGAAAGTAAATTGCAGAAACATAAATCCTACGCTATTACAAGGCGCGGGTCTATACATCGCCAAAAATTACAAAGACCCGTTTTTTAGTAAATAAGTACGGAAATTAAATAAAGCGATAAACCTATTTAACTATTACATTGTTGAAGGCAATTACGTAATAATCAAATAAAGTAAATGCGCGCGAATAAATTAATCGGGAATGTCTAAGGGTGTTGACCCTTTTTTTTTAGAAAAGAAATTGATTTTTTGTCTTTTTGTAATTAAGGAAATTAAAAAACTAATTAATGACTAATTGATTATTTTAATTAAAAGAAAATATTTTTTTTGTTTTTTTATGTTTTTATGAAATAAAATAAAAATGAAAGAAACAAAATTAAAAGTTAATCCTAAATCTAAGTTATTTTAATTATTTAAGAAAAGGAATTACAATTGCCTAATTAAACTATTTTAGTTAATGTTTATTTATAAAATAAAATAATAATAATAATAATGATGTAATTCTATTTTTTTTTTATTTTATGAAAAAGTGCTAATTAAGTTAATTATTAATAATAAAAATAATTAAAGGGTTAGCAATTAAAAATAAGAGAAAATGACAAAACAAAAAATAAAAAGAAGTAAAACCAAGGGGGGTGTGGGCCAAATAGGAGGTTTATTGAAGCAATCCAAGCCCACTGAAATCTAAGCCACGTTTGACTTTCATGGTTGCCTGCAGCGTGCTTGACTCCAGACCATGGTGTGCTACACTTTTTGTCCTTTGGATCTGCGTTGATGACATATGGCAGCGCTGGGAAGTGGGACTTATGATGCACCTCATATTGGAATCTGCACAGGAAAACGTTGAAGAAAATAATATGGAAATTATAAGGGACCTGGGAAGAACTTACAGCGCGGTATGAGCCTCAAGACTTGGAAAAGGTTGCTTTAGCCACGTGCTTGTTTTGATCTGAAGATGCTCGCAACTATGTTTTAGAACTCTCACTTTTTGAATAATTTTTGGTTTTGCTCTTGGCCGTTTCTGCACACACTCTCCTTTGAATGAGGTTGGGAAGGCTTATATATATAGTAATGTAAAGTGTATCAATAAGAATAATGGTCATTAAGCTTATGCAATTATGTTCTTGATTTCCTCCATAACCAACATTGAAACAACTTGCCTTTTGTGTCAAAATTTGAATTTCTTGCTTGGATTAGGCCTTGCACGAATTTGGAAGGTGAGTGATGGTGTATCAAAGCATTTCAATACAAAATATATCCTTTAATTAATTTTCTTGATTTTCATTTGAATTTCAAATGATTTAAATCAAATAAAATTAAATAAAAATGGAGAAATTAACTTTTAATCTTGAAATAAATTGTGGGACACGTGGGAGGCATGGCCAAGCTGAAACAAGTGGAAAAAGTGGGCCCCTTTTGTCAAAAATGAAGTTTCAAGGATAATTGACTTTGGCCATTTCACAAAAATTTCCCAACTTCTCCAATACATATCTTGCTCAATTTTAAAGCTATGAGCATGTTCTTGGACATTTTGGAAAGGTCTTGAAGTCCTCTAACCAATGTCTTTGGCCCCATGTCATTTTGATTTACCAATCTCAAGTTATGGTCTTTGACTCAAAGTCCCTTTTTGTTGACTTTTGAAAAATGACCTATAATGTTGAAATTGATAACTTTTTGTGAGAGCATTTCTTGGACTTGGAATGTGAATATGAGTTGTAGGAAATGTCTTCCCCTTCAAGATGAGCATTGGATGGGATTTTTCTGATGAACCATGAAAAAGTTATGCCTTGGTCAAGTTACAGTTGACTTTTCAGCCATGCTTGTGGAATCATGATCAATAATTGATCAAATGATGATTGTGGCTTCAAAATAAGATGTTGACCAAAATTTTTGACTTTTGACTGTCAAATGACCATTTTGCCCCTACAGTTGACTGTTGAGCAAATGGGACTTTTGACTGTGCAACTTGACCTTGTGAGCCTTGAAACTTGACATGTAGGTGCTTGACAATGTGTATGAGCATATGGGACTTGATTGAGCCCTTGAAAACCCCAACTTTCTTTGCAAGAACCAAAACCCTAGTTTGACTGGCTTAGGAGAGTGGTTGACTGTGTAGCCCTTGAGAAGACTTGAGCAAATTGAGATGATGCTTGTCAAAACTTTGAAGAATATGGGCGGGAAAATTTTGGGGTACAACAGTTGCCCCTGTTCAATCTTCTTAGACCTGAGGATGTAGATTGGCTTGCGTGCCTTTCGTGATCCGAAGGTGGAAGATGATTGAACACTAGAGTGCCCAGAAATTTGCACTCACATAGTAGAGTATCAGCAGTGTGATGGCGGGAATGGGCTTACAGATGCCATTTGGAGAGATGATGGATAGGAGGATGGGCTTATAGATGCCATTTGGAACTGTTGGTAAGTGGATGGGCTTATAGATGCCATGTAGGTGTCGATCGCGTAAGAGATTCCTTAGCGATAACTTGCGTACCTTAGAAAGAAAGATAATTACCTGGCCCGTTACAGGGGTTGCTCTTCAAACTCTTTATGTAGATGTGCCCTGGCTGGATACAGGTATCGAATCTCTAAACTCTTCAGACCTGCCCTGGCAGGATACAGGAATCGAGTCTGGAATTAATCGTCAACAGATACACCCTGGCAAGATACAGGAATCGGATCTTCAAACTCTTCAGACGTGCCCTGGCAGGATACAGGAATCGAGTCTAGAATTAGTCGTCAACAGATACACCCTGGCAAGATACAGGAATCGGATCTTCAAACTCTTCAGACGTGCCCTGGCAGGATACAGGAATCGAGTCTGGAATTAGTCGTCAACAGATACACCCTGGCAAGATACAGGAATCGGATCTTCAAACTCTTCAGACGTGCCCTGGCAAGATACAGGAATCGAGTCTGGAATTAGTCGTCAACAGATACACCCTGGCAAGATACAGGAATCGGATCTTCAAACTCTTCAGACGTGCCCTGGCAGGATACAGGAGTCGAGTCTGGAATATAGTCGTCAACAGATACACCCTGGCAGGATACAGGAATCGGATCTTCAAACTCTTCAGACGTGCCCTGGCAGGATACAGGAATCGAGTCTGGAATTAGTCGTCAACAGATACACCCTGGCAAGATACAGGAATCGGATCTTCAAACTCTTCAGACGTGCCCTGGCAGGATACAGGAATCGAGTCTGGAATTAGTCGTCAACAGATACACCCTGGCAAAATATAGGAATCGGATCTTGAAACTCTTCAGACATGCCCTGGCAGGATTCAGGAATCGAGTCTGGAATTAGTAGTCAACAGATACACCCTGGCAAGATACATGAATCATATCTTCAAACTCTTCAGACGTGCCCTGGCAGGATACAGGAATCGAGTCTGGAATTAGTCGTCAACAGATACACCCTGGAAAGATACAGGAATCGGATCTTCAAACTCTTCAGACGTGCCCTGGCAAGATATAGGAATCGAGTCTGGAATATAGTCGTCAACAGATACACCCTGGCAAGATACAGGAATCGGATCTTCAAACTCTTCAGACGTGCCCTAGAAGGATACAGGAATCGAGTATGGAATTAGTCGTCAACAGATACACCCTGGCAAGATACAGGAATCGGATCTTCAAACTCTTCAGACGTGCCCTGGAAAGATACAAGAATCGAGTCTAGAATTAGTCGTCAACAGATACACCCTGGCAAGATACAGGAATCGGATCTTCAAACTCTTCAGACGTGCCCTGGCAGGATACAGGAATCGAGTCTGGAATTAGTCATCAACAGATACACCCTGGCAAGATATAGGAATCGGATCTTCAAACTCTTCAGACGTGCCCTGGCAGGATACAGGAATCGAGTCTGGAATTAGTCGTCAACAGATACACCCTGGCAAGATACAGGAATCAGATCTTCAAACTCTTCAGATGTGCCCTGGCAGGATACAGGAATCGAGTCTGGAATTAGTCGTCAACAGATACACCCTGGCAAGATACAGGAATCGGATCTTCAAACTCTTCAGACGTGCCCTGGCAGGATACAAGAATCGAGTCTGGAATTAGTCGTCAACAGATACACCCTGGCAAGATACAGGAATCGGATCTGGAATCACGACAGTTGATAGTAATCATCTTTGTATTGACTTTTGTCCTGAAAAGACAAAATGTTAGTTGTATGCAATGTCATGATGTATGAAATGCGTGATGCTCTCAGAATAAATGAGATTGTATGTCCATGATGCGTGTATGCATGCTATAATGTATGAAGATGTGATGAATGTATTTTCGTATAGGAAAATAAATCCTTGACGGATGCCGGGAAATTAACTCCTGGGATGATGTTGTGAAGTAGAGTTTTCCGCTGGGGATGATAGTTGCAAGAATACCGGTAGGAGAAGATGACTCCGTTGGGGAATAAACTTGGCAAATAGATTACTCTGCGGGGAGTTACTCTGTGGGGAAGGAGAGGTACTTTGCTGAGGTTGATGATAACTCCGCTGGGGATACCATTGTTGAGCTCTGTTGGAAGATTTGATGGACTCCACTGGGGATAGGAAGACTTCGCCGGGGACGATCTTTCCGTGGCAATTGGCTGAGGATAACCCAGTTATATCCTGGTGAGGAAATAACCTTTGAATAAAGCTGGGGGAGCGTTCGCACTCTGCAGGTGACAAGCTTCCAGAATCTACTGGGGGTAAGATTCCTACTGGGGAGATGGTTCAACTCTCCTGGGGAGACTTTTGAAATTGCACTGGTGAAGTGGCTCCACTGGTTGTCTGATATACCGCCGGGGAATAATCTTAGATCAAGACTGCCGGGGATGCTTGTTTGTATACTCCGTTGAGGAATGTTGAGATCTTTGGGGAATAATCCAACTTCCTTGAGGCTGACAGCAGGCTAACTCTGCTTGGGGAGAGTATCGCTAACTTGCTGGAGATATTGTGCCTTGTTAGGGTTGATGGGAGACCAACTGCTTGGGAGAAAATTGTTGAATCTTGTCTTACTCGGCGGGGAGTGAAGGTATCCTGGTTACATTCTTCAGCTGAACATACCTTGGCACCTCGGTGGATAAAGCAACCAGATCGCTTAGACAATTTGTATTGCCCCAGTTTCTGTGGGAGAAGGTACCTGTGAAGGTGCTGATAATTGCCGATTGACAAATCTTCTTCTGGTAGGCAAATGACGAAATAACGGGACATAGTCGTACGCTGTGATCCCTAACTTTTGCCTGGACCGCCCTTTCGGGTTTTCAGTCCACCAGGATACCCATTTTTGCCCAAGCCGCATTTTCAGGTTTTCGACTTGCCGGGTGTACAGATTTTTTTCCATTTTCGCCCCTTATTTTTGCCCGAACCCTTTTGGTTCGCCGAGAAGCCCTTATTTTTGCCTAGGTGTGTCAACCTAGCGGGTCTTTGATTGTGCGTAGTATTTTTTCGACTATGTTCACGCTCTCAGAATGTAGGGAGTTTCCCCTGTCAGAAGTGTTATCATACCACCAGAAGGTCTTCGTTGATCATGCAAGATTCGTTACGGGAATTCATGTCCAATGCCCCAAGTGACTCAGGCGGAGATTTGCCCCTGGCTATTTGGCATTTTGAGAGATTCCTTGAATCTTGACTTGACTGCCCCAGATGATGGACAATGATCATGTCTTCCCCCTTGGTTGGAAGTGCTTTTGTTCACTAGATATTCTTCGTGCGAATTTCTTTGCTGTTCGAACAAAAAGTCATATGCAAACAAAGTTATGTTAAAAATGCAAAGCTTATGTCTGTCTTGAAGTTTTTGAAAATGCATTCTTTCATAAAAACAAGTGAATTTTTTTAAAAAACTGTGATGTCAACTCGTTATTTTACCGCAAGCCTTAAGGAGTCAGGATACCTTTGTAACAATATGCTTTTGAACTAACCCATGCCTCAGCTAGGACTTTTACGGGTTATAACGTGGCTTGGTTCACGGTTTAAGAAACAAAGGATAAAGGCTCAAATTTTATTTGTACCCACCCGCTCTTCGTGATGTTCTTCAAACCTAAACTCAGCTGATCGCACATTAGACCTTGTTTGAGTCTTTGCTCTGATATTCCAGTGATGGTTCAGATACTGATAGTTTATTTTGAATATGCAGTCATTCCTTTTTTGGTTGAGGGTTTGTAGGACCTCTTTTTTTTTATTTTATTATCCCTATTTTTGCCTGAACTGTTTCTTTTGTGATTACAGTCAGCGGGATGCCCCAGTTTTGTAAGTCTCCTTCATAGGTTTTGACTCATTGGGATTTTATTTTGAGGGATAATGACTGCCTGTCTTTATGATTATTCTGAACCATCACTGTCTTTTTTTGTTTTTGTTTTGTAAGGACCTCTTTGGTGCCATTTGTTATGCACTTGGATCAACTGAGAGAACTACCCTGCCCCCAGGTTATGATTAAGGGTTTCAATTTTCGAAAAGAAAAACTCCTACTTATTTGGCTCAGAGGGGTTGACGAGGGATTATCTTCCTTATAACTCCAGTGTTTAGGGATTGAAACAATGCCTGTACCTCATCAGCGGGGTCGATTCAAAAGCATACTGTAAAAGATCGTGGTATCGTTTTCGTCATCCTCCCTCAATAGGCTTAGAATTATTAATTGAGAGTTGACATTAAAAAAATGAAAGCAGTTTGAATATAGCGAATGCGAATATATTGATTCAAAACAGACATATGCGATGCATTGATAAAGTAACAAAGTTTGCTATGACAATAATTGTTTGAACAATCAAAAGAAAATTACAACTTGAAAAATCTAATGAACAAAAGTCTTCTAATTTGAAATAGTCACTTCAAGTGATGAATCTTGCAGGGATAGTAGAAGAACTCAACCTGGCCATCTTGGGTGAATTCCACTGCTCCTTCATCAATCAGATCCTGGATCTTGTTCTTCAGAGACTAGCAGTCATTTGTGGCATGCCCCGGGCTGTCCGAATGATAAGCGCAGTGGGCGTTGGGGTTATACCTTGAAGGTGTCTTGTTGGGGTTATTAGGAGGGTCCCTTAGAGTTACCAAATTCAACCTCAACAGATGTTGTAAAGCTTGAGACAACGACGTGTTGAGCTTGGTGAATTGCCTCCTAGGCTTGTCTGGCTTGCTCTGATCAACCCGTTGCTCTGGGTGAGGTTGTGGTTGGACCTGTGAAGTGGTAGCAATTTGGAGAGGTCTAATCTTCACCATGCCAGACTCTTGTCCTCTTGGAAGCTGATCAATGACCTGGTCCCTGACTTGGCCTGGTTACTTCGCGTTGTATCTGTCTTGATGAAGCTGACTGATCATGGTCCTCAACTCTTCTTGCTCCCGAGCTAAGCCTTGGATGAGAGCCATCTGCCCCAGCATCTGAGTCCTCATTGCATCTACCTCAGCTTGCAGACGTTTCAGTTGTTCGTCCTTATCATCTTCGGGACTTTTCTTGGCCAAATTCCCCATGAGGAGTGTCCTCAACTCTTCCTGCCCCTTGGATAGGCTTAGAAAGATCTCCCTGAACTGAGTCTCTTGAGCATGAGGACCCTGGTTATCTTGTTGGGAAGCCATTGCTGAAATAAACAGCGAAGAAGGTAAGTGACCTGTAACAAGGGTACTTGTAATGCAATGATATGTATGATATGCATGCAATGTTTTCAAGGATCTCGCGGGGTAAACAAGAAAATTGTTAGATTTTGAATTTGTAGCTTGATTGAAGGAACTACATATTGTTGAGAGTCCTTCTTCAAGAGTCAAGGCTCACCATATCGAGTGGGTCATAGCCCCTGACAACCTTGGCTAGAGGAAAATAAGTCCTCTCTGCCCCTTGCTAGACCTTTGGTTCATTATGACCTGCATCACAAACCCTTGAGATCCTTGAAATGATTTAGTCCTTATGTAGGATGTATGCAATGGTATGATGTTATGCTATGCATGGAGTGATGTAAGTAGGCCCTGTAATGAGTCCCAATTAAGGACTATAAACAAAACCTGCAATGAACTCGTGTTGTTAGATAACAAGTGTGAAAGTAATTCAAGTTTGAAGGCACACAAGTCACACAGAGAGCCCTTAGAGTTTAGGCCAGCATGAAGTTCAGGTACTACCCTCTTTCAGTTTCGTCGGTTAAGACCTGTCCTATCAAAAGTAACCGGGTTCTAGAGGATCCCAATATCACTGACTACCCTCAATCGGTCATAACTCCAGCGTCGCAATCTTTTCTTGCGGCCAGAACCATCGCGAGAGTTTAGCCTCAATGGGTGTAGCATACTGCTACCGTTCTATGGCCAAGTTGGGTCACATTAGGGTTCTAAGGTCTGTTGGTGCTTAATGACTCCTCAAAAGATCCATATTCTCCTCGTTGCAACACAAGGGATATCGGTACAGACCAATGTGCCACACCAACGTAGCCACTGCTTCACCCGTGTCGGTCTACGCCGGACAGGTCCCTCACAGCTTATGCTACCTAAAAGGGTATCCCCAGATCCGGGTTAGGATCTATGAAACTCCCAAAACAGGCCCGCAATTTTAAAGCAAACAGATCAAGCAATTTGAAAACATGATGATGAACTATTCCTAAGGTACACCCCACTTATTATAAGTCCCCAGCAGAGTCGCCAGTTCTGTGATCGGTGGATTTAGAACTGACTGTTTTTAGCTGGTTCGCGAAATGTCGCGGAAGCAAGAGTCGCCACCGTCTTTTATTTTCTCCAACATGGACAGGACAAAAGCACAGCAAAATTCCTTATGAGATATGTTTCTCGGTTCGGGAGGTAGATTTATAGAAAGGGAAGGTGTTAGCACCGTTTCTATCCATGGTTATCCATGGGCTCTTAGATACTTGCTCTTATGTTTTCAAAATGTTTGCTTTTCAAAATGTGAATGAGTTTGAAAAAGTTTCTTTGAAAGATTTCTGAATAACTCTTGTATCTGTCCTCAAGAGTGTTTGAAAAATTATTTTGAAAGCTTTTGAAAGTGTCGGTGTGAAAAGATTTTGATTTGTTTTTGAAGAGAGCAAGTATCCATGAGTCATCTACCTACCCTAAGGAATTAAGCTATGTAGAAGTCCTTAAGGTAGTGCCATCCCACCATTGAGAGGTAGGTAGCACCACCGTTGGAGGTGTTCGGGTCAATTCGATTGTAGGGACAGTGTGGTCATCGAAGCAATAGCTAGGACACCTTAGAAGCTACCCTTATGTCCTTGATCCTTTTTTTAATCCGAGGCAACCATTTCGAGGCAACTGTTTCGAGGCAACTGTTTCGAGGCAACTGGATCATGGACATAAGGACCGCTAAGACATCCTATACTTGACGACCACGTTTCGAAGGCAACAAGTGAGGCGTACCCTAGAAGTGGTGTGTGTATTTGTGTGTTGTATTCAGTTAATGTTTGTCTTGTTAATTAGTGAGCTACGAGTTGTTTTTATTTACATACATTCTTTCATGCAAGTTTAGCAGTTAAGGGGTGCGGAAAGTAAATTGCGGAAACATAAATCCTACGCTATTACAAGGCGCGGGTCTATACATCGCCAAAAATTACAAAGACCTATTTTTTAGTAAATAAGTACGGAAATTAAATAAAGCGATAAACCTATTTAACTATTACATTCTTGAAGGCAATTACATAATAATCAAATAAAGTAAATGCGCGCGAATAAATTAATCGGGAATGTCTAAGGGTGTTGACCCTTTTTTTTTTAGAAAAGAAATTGATTTTTTGTCTTTTTGTAATTAAGGAAATTAAAAAACTAATTAATGACTAATTGATTATTTTAATTAAAAGAAAATATTTTTTTGTTTTTTTTTATGTTTTTATGAAATAAAATAAAAATGCAAGAAACAAAATTAAAAGTTATTCCTAAATCTAAGTTATTTTAATTATTTAAGAAAAGGAATTACAATTGCCTAATTAAACTATTTCAGTTAATGTTTATTTATAAAATAAAATAATAATAATAATAATGATGTAATTCTATTTTTTTTTATTTTATGAAAATGTGCTAATTAAGTTAATTGTTAATAATAAAAATAATTAAAGGGTTAACAATTAAAAATAAGAGAAAATGACAAAACAAAAAATAAAAAGAAGTAAAACCAAGGGGGGTGTGGGCCAAATAAGAGGTTTATTGAAGCAATCTAAGCCCACTGAAATCTAAGCCACGTTTGACTTTCATGGTTGCCTGCAGCGTGCTTGACTCCAGACCATGGTGTGCTACACTTTTTGTCCTTTGGATCTGCGTTGATGACATATGGCAGCGCTGGGAAGTGGGACTTATGATGCACCTCATATTGGAATCTGCACAGGAAAACGTTGAAGAAAATAATATGGAAATTATAAGGGACCTGGGAAGAACTTACAGCGCGATATGAGCCTCAGGACTTGGCAAAGGTTGCTTTAGCCACGTGCTTGTTTTGATATGAAGATGCTCGCAACTATGTTTTAAAACTCTCACTTTTTGAATAATTTTTGGTTTTACTCTTGGCCGTTTTTGCACACACTCTCCTTTGAATGAGGTTGGGAAGGCTTGTATATATAGTAATGTAAAGTGTATCAATAAGAATAATGGTCATTAAGCTTATGCAATTATGTTCTTGATTTCCTCCATAACCAACATTGAAACAACTTGCCTTTTGTTTCAAAATTTGAATTTCTTGCTTGGATTAGGCCTTGCACGAATTTGGAAGGTGAGTGATGGTGTATCAAAGCATTTCAATACAAAATATATCCTTTAATTAATTTTCTTGATTTTCATTTGAATTTTAAAGATTTAAAATGATTTAAATCAAATAAAATTAAATAAAAATGGAAAAATTAACTTTTAATCTTGAAATAAATTGTGGGACACGTGGGAGGCATGGCCAAGCTGAAACAAGTGGAAAAAGTGGGCCCCTTTTGTCAAAAATGAAGTTTCAAGGATAATTGACTTTGGCCATTTCACAAAAATTTCCCAACTTCTCCAATGCATATCTTGCTCAATTTTAAAGTTATGAGCATGTTCTTGGACATTTTGGAAAGGCCTTGAAGTCCTCTAACCAATGTCTTTGGCCCCATGTCATTTTGATTTACCAATCTCAAGTTATGGTCTTTGACTCAAAGTCCCTTTTTGTTTACTTTTGAAAAATGACCTATAATGTTGAAATTGATAACTTTTTGTGAGAGCATTTCTTGGACTTGGAATGTGAAGATGAGTTGTAGGAAATGTCTTCCCCTTCAAGATGAGCATTGGATGGGATTTTTCTGATGAACCATGAAAAAGTTATGCCTTGGTCAAGTTACAGTTGACTTTTCAGCTGTCCAAAAATAGAAACTTTTGCATCTTGATGATTTTTGAGCCATGCTTGTGGAATCATGATCAATAATTGATAAAATGATGATTGTGGCTTCAAAATAATATTTTGACCAAAAAGTTTGACTTTTGACTGTCAAATGACCATTTTGCCCCTACAGTTGACTGTTGAGCAAATGGGACTTTTGACTGTGCAACTTGACCTTGTGAGCCTTGAAACTTGACATGTAGGTGCTTGACAATGTGTATGAGCATATGGGACTTGATTGAGCCCTTGAAAACCCCAACTTTCTTTGCAAGAACCAAAACCCTAGTTTGACTGGCTTAGGAGAGTGGTTGACTGTGTAGCCCTTGAGAAGACTTGAGCAAATTGAGATGATGCTTGTCAAAACTTTGAAGAATATGGGAGGGCAAATTTTGGGGTACAACACCATTCGACCTAGCAGGACTTTGTTTATGCGTAGTATCTTTTAAATATGCCCGCGTTTACCAGGTGTGGAAGGTCGTCACCGTCCATAGTAGTTAAGATCATGGCTCCACCAGAAAATATGTTCTTGATCACAAATGGCCCTTCATATGTGGGAGACCATTTTCCCCTGGGGTCACCTTATGGAAGTATGATGCGCTTGATTACCAGGTCCCCAGCTCGATATACCCGACGTTTGACTTTCTTGTTAAAAGTTTTGATCATACGTTTTTGGTACATCTGACCATGACAGATAGCCGCGAGCCTCTTTTAGTCAATCATGTTTAATTGGCCGAGTCGAGTCTGAACCCATTCATCTTCGCTCAGCCCTGTATCCTTCAGGATCGTCAAGAAAGCGATCTGGACTTCTATGGGTAGGACAACTTCCATACCATATACCAAAGAGAAAGGAGTTGCCCATGTTGATGTGCACATTATGGTGCGGTAACCATGAAGAGAAAATGACAACATATCGTGCCAGTCTTTATATTTCACAATCATCTTCTGTATGATCTTCTTGATATTTTTGTTAGCAACTTCAACAGTGCCATTCATCTTCGGCCGGTAGGGAAAAGAGTTATGATGCTGGATCTTGAATTGCATGCAAAGCTCGGTGATCATTGTATTATTGAGATTAGTACCATTATCCGTTATGATTCTTTCTGGAATTCTGTACCGATAGATAAGGTTATGTTTGATGAATTGGGCCACAACGTTCTTGGTAACATAAGCAAATGAAGCTTCCTCGACCCAATTTGTAAAGTAATAAATGGCCACCTGGATGAAGCGGTTCCCATTAGAGGTCGTAGGTATGGTTTCCCCAATCATATCAATGTCCCACATTCCGAACAGCGAAGGAGAAGTCAATACATTTAGAGGAACGGAGGCACATGCACCTTGTCAGCATAGATCTGGCATTTATGACAAGATCGTGAATGTTGATAACAGTCTGCTTCCATAGTGGACCATTAGTATCCTGCCCGTAGGATCCTTTTAGCCATCGTGTGCCCACTAGAATGGGTGCCAAAGGTGCCTTCATATAAATCAGCCATAATCCTCCCGGCTTCGCACTTGTCTACACACCAGAGCAAAGTAGAGTCATGATTGTGCTTGTAGAGGATCCCGTTACTGAGGAAGAACTTGGCAGAGAAGCTTCTTATCATTGACTGAAGCTCCCTCAGGATACTCTTGGGCTTTGAGATATCTTTTGACTTCATGGAACCAAGGCTTGTCCACTACTTCTTCAGTACCAATCTCGTGACAATATGATGGTTCATCCATCCTTTCAATAATGATCCGAGGAGCCTCATTATCTCACCTGACTTTGAACATGGATGACATCGTTGCTAGCGCGCCCGATAGTTGATTTTCCTCTCGTGGAAAATGTTCAAAGGTAACTTCTTCAAAGTGTGGAATTAGTGTCAACACATGATCTTTGTACGGGATGAGATTAGGATGCTTCGTGTCCTATTCTCCTTTGATTTGACTGATTACTAAAGCTGAGTCTCCAAATACGCTCAAGAGTTTGATCCTCAAGTCGATAGCAGCTTTGAGACCCATGATACATGCTTCATACTCAACCATATTGTTGGTAGAATTGAAACATAATCTGGCAGTTGAAGGAGTATGCCAGCCTTCGGGAGATATGATCACATCATCGATGCCATTGCCAAGGGAGTTGGAAGCTCCGTAAAAAACCATAGTCCATCGGGATCCTTTTTAGGTCTTTCATCCGGTCCAGGTTCTTCACAATCAGTTACTAACATGATGTTCTCATACGGTAACTCAAAATTCATGGATTGGTAGTTGATCGCGACTTTGTATGTCTATAAATCTGGAGACTGCAAGTGCACAGTCCTATCGCGTAGTCTTAAAAGATATCGAATCCACAGGGACTATGAATCGATCTACCGTAATTTTGGTTACTGGGTAAAGCTAAGGCTAATATTAATTTAATTAACGAAAGGGATCTAATTACTAAATTTAGTTATAAAATTTTTAATTATAAATACCGGTATGTATTTCACCTAAATTTTGGGTTCCGAATTTCCACTGGCTTTTACTTAAATTGGTCAAAAATTATCTTTACGCAAACTTTATTTGTCTAAAAACCTTCCCCTCACACTTCCGTTCTATTAGTTCAGGTTATACGATTAATACCCTAACGTGTGCTTCCGTCACTCCGCCGGATTCAAAAGTAATTTTTGAAAACAGAATAAAATTTAATTGTTTTTAAAATGCTTCCGCCTCTTTAAAAACAATGCCTAATAATCACTATCTGGTTTTAGCCTCAAACTTCCGTTTTATTAGTAAAAACCTTAATCAATTCTAAAACCTCACACTTCCGTTCTATTGGTTTGTAAAATCTTAAACAATTTAATTGAATATTAAAACCATGAAAGAAGTTTCTTTTACAAAATAATTTTAAGCCAGTTTATTTCGGATCCCGTTATTTGGTTAATTTACATACCGATATTTAATCGGTTTAGCCAGACATGTTCATACAATTAATCATGCAAGGTTTATTAATTAGGAAACGGCGAAATAAAAACATACTCAGAACAGAGATCATACAAATAAATTAAATAAAGCGTATAAATGAAAACCTAATGAAAATGTAGAAATACTTCAATAGCTTCAAGTAAATATTCGTTCTTCAAATCCTTCGAGTATTCCACCACAAGTCGGCTGGATCTACCCTTCAAATCTTGAATTTCGTAACAACAAGAAAAGTAAAAATACCGGATCTAACGTAAGGTTAAACCGGATAAAATTGCACAACAATTCCCGGTGTAGAAATTGTTGTACGAAAAATAAAGGCAGAAAACTGGAGAAGAAAAGAAAATAAAAACAATGCGATGAAATAAAAATAAAGGAAAAGGGCAGAACAAAAATTAAAATGGAAGGAAATTTGCTCTGCTAAAAATAGTACGATCTTGCAAAAATTCTCCGACCTTTGGGATTTGGCTTTCACTTCTATTTATAATGCTTGTAAAATAACTGTATCCCAAAAGGTCAATCCACGTAAAACTGAATATCCAAAAAATATTGCTAGTGGACTTTGTTGCATAACGTGCTGAAGACGTGTACGGAAATATAGCAAAAGTTGGTTTCTTCATTGACTTGGGACCGGTCGTTCCCTGTGAGGAGAAAATGGCGTGAAAATAGGAAAGGGGAGGGAACGGTCGTTCCACTCAGCTGAAGTGGGCCAGACCGGTCGTTCCCCTTAGTGGGCCGGTCGGTCCCTTCAAGCTGAAGTGGGGAACATGTGTTCCCTTGGGCCTCTGCGCGTTCTTGGTCTTTTGGGCCTTGGAAAAAATCATTCTTTTCACCCCCATTTAGTATTCTGCACCACATTAATCAATTATCTTCATTTTTGTACTAAATTACATCTATTTCTTCATTTTTCTTCACATAAGCTTATTTAAGGCAAAATACCTTAAACAAAGAAATACCAGCGTAATATGGAAATAAAATAAAATAAATTAAATAAAAACATGAATTATTTACATTAATTAAGTCGATTTATACGATATAAAATCGTGTTATCAAACTCCCCTACACTTGAACCTTTGCTTGTCCTCAAGCAAGAAATATATATCTCTCTAAATGCGGGCCAGACGCAACAAAAATTGCCACAAGTCAAAAATGTATTAAGTTGCACATTGCTCTTGAGCTCTCGACTTCGATACTAAAGTCACCGTAACAATACTAAATAAACTCAGGTTCGAAGAACAATTCTAGTGACGCCATTATAACTTAACTCTAAATCCTACATTTTGTTTCACCTTTTTCATTCAGGCACAATCACATTAAGCCCTTTGCCCTTTCGCGCACATAGTGGAGTGACCGGTTAGTGAATTTGATCTTTTAAGCCTGCTAGGAGTTCTGATACTTAATAGTTGGTAACTCCTTTTTGTTCTTTTGTAAATTGCGGGGGATCGAACCGTAGTTCGCCCTACCAAGTTCAACACCAGAAACCGCTGAACCAATTTACAAAGAATTCATTAATTGATAATTTATAAGGTTCGCGACCGTTGGGCTAAATAGTCTGGTAAGGACTATCTAACTTAGTTAGAGCGTTTCTACAAATTTAAATTTTTTTTATTTTTTTATTTTCGATCAATCACTTATATTCATCGATCCTCCACGTAGTTTGCTATTTAGACGGTGCTGACTGCGTGTATAAACTACTAAAGGTTACTTTAAAACCTAGAATTTAAATTTTCGGTATATAAAGGGTACTAAAATTTTAATTCATTTTCCTGAGATTTTAAAGCGTTGAAGTGGCGACGATATTATTTAAATCGTGTTCAATTTATAAATATTTTCTTCTAAAGAAGCAACTTTGATACACTTTTTGAGTGTGTATAATTGTGCGTCTGACCATAAAAAAAAAAAAATTTTATGGCTCAAGAATTTGGCGAATTCGGATAATCATGAATTTATATATGTATATAAGACTTAATTTAATAACAAATTTTTATTAATTAAAATTTTAAAGTACAAAAGGGAAATTACAAAAGGGAAATTTGCTTACTTGAAGAAAGATAACAATAGTTAATTCGACCCCCCTACACTTAAACTGAGCATTGTCCTCAATGCTTAAAAATGGGGAATCGAAAAATACAAAAATAAAAAGAAAAGAAATATTAAGAACTAATCGTTACGATGTGGACGACGTCCTCTTCCTCGAGTTCTTAGACGTCGCTCATCTTGGCGTTGTGGAGGCACGAATTCGTCCAAGCGTAGGTGAAGTGAGTGCATAGAAACTCCAAGGTCAATAACATTTGCATTCAAGGTGTTGTAGTTGTTATGCATTTGTTGTACCAATGCAAATGTTGCGTTTTGTTGGTTTTGCATCTGTTGCATGGTTTGGTAGAGAGTTTCCATGGTGAGATGGTTTTGTTGATTGTTGTTCATTTCTTCTTCCATTTCATCCACGGGAGCATTATTCTCAGCTTCGGGTGCATTTAAATCGAATAACCAACGGCTTCGATTTTGCACATTAATAAGATGGGGACATGGGAGAATAATGCTTGGTACCAAAACTTTATTGACCAATAAAGTAAATCTGTTCTCACCTTGCCTTGGGAGGATTAGATGGGAGTCTCTGCAGTATACCTCATCTAGAAATTGGGCTGGCATGAGGTGTTGAGCAATAGTTAGGATCTCGTCAGCCAATCCTAGCGAGTAAGCTATCGCGGTAATAATGCCACCGAAAAGAAAAGGGTTGTTTCCGGCGGTTTGAGCACATAGTTGAAAGTGTGATAGCATAAATGGTGCGGCGTTGACACGGCTCCCAGTTAAGGCACAATATAAGAAAAATAACTCATTTTGGGTTACCTTATGGTTGTAGGTGCATCCAAAGATAGTGTGAGCCAAAATACGGTGAAAATACCGTATTGCTGGATTATGAACGTGGGACGCATATAATAGTCTCCAACCATTTGCGGCTTCCCCACTTATCTCCTCCCAGAATTGTAAACCTTGCTCCTCCCAGGCTGGAATATCATCTTCCGCTTCAAATGGCTTGTAATAAATACCATCCCCTTGTGAGAATCCTAGTGCCTCAGCAATTTGTTCTTGATCTAGCGTATACTCACGGTTGAACGTACGGAAACTAGCAGTTCCCGTAGTGTATGGATCTTCAATATCTGTTGAGTAAGAAAAAGAACTCAAAAACTCCAACACTAGAGGTTCAAAGGTTGGGTTTGGTTGGGTACAGAGATTGTTTAAACCAGTATTATTTAGCAACCATGACACACTTTCAGTGAGTCCTAAAGTTTGTAGACAATTTATATCTACATACTTTGTCGGAACCACCGAGCATTTGTATAAGTTGAGATACATGGTGCGTTGCTTATCATCGCGGAAGATAATGTTTGAAAGGTCGGGTTGTTGTCTTTCGGGACGGATGGTTCTCGGAGGCATGGTAATGGTAAGAAAATGGTGGTAGATGTAGAAGGAAGTTAGAGAAGATGAAGATAAATATGAGAGAAACGTAGTAGAAAGTAAGAAATGGTGTGAAGAGATAGCAAGAAATGAGGGGTATTTATATTGTGAGGGTGGTTGAATGGTGATAATGAGAATTTAATGAGAGTTAATGGAGGAGTTGGAAAGGGTAAAAATTTGAAAAAAATGAGATAGTGGAGTAATGGGAATTTAAGAGTGGTTGGAAGTTGTTTTATGGAGAAGATAAATGGTAAAAATGAGTTATGAATTGAATTTGGCGTGGGAGACAAAGAGACACGCTTTACAGCATGCAACAGGGGGCCGGTCGTTCCCTCTTGTACTAGGACAGGGGGACGGTCGGTCCTGCTTTTCAGTCAAAAAGGGGACCGGTCGGTCCAGGGGGCATGGTGTGCGTGGGACTGTCCGGTCCTGTGCCTGCGTGGGAAATTCAACTTTTCCTTTTGTTTTCTTTTGATACACTATGTTATAATATATATCTCAGGCACAGAATGCATAGTGTTTGCAAACAGTATCATTTCAGCTTTATTTGATACCACTTAATAATCTAATAACTAATATAAATAACATTGAAACAAAACAAGAAGATAAATAATGTTGAACTTTAAATTGCATAATTCAAATTGTACTACAAAGAACATAAAATAAACCAAATTGCAAAACATAATTCAAATGAAATCCAAATGCAAATCAAATAAATAACTAACTAAAACTAACTAATTAAATAAATTCTCTCATTAGCCACTTTTATTATTATCGTCTCCGTTATTCTTCTGCATGGAATAGATATGTTGAAACACTTCATCAAACTGCATAGCTACCGTGTCGACGAATCCAAAATGATCCATCCGGAGTGTATTAACTTCATTGTTCGCAGCTGTGAGGTTTTCTTTCAGATTCTTCACTTCTTCCTTCAATTCCTTAATTGTTTCTTCTTGGTTCATGGGTTCAGATCCTTGCCTATTTTCTTCAATCACCGGAGTTACAGGTGGTGACAAAGGTTGCTCAGGAAAGTCATGGTACCCAGGTGGTGTCTCAGGATCAGATTCAATTTCATAAATCTCAGGTATCTCATAATCCTGGATTGTTTCAGTGGAGCGAGCAGGAGATGGTAAACCGTCCAAATTATACAGCCAATTACCTTTATCGTGAACACTGGTGCGTGGACTAGGCAAGGTAAAGAGGTTAACTACCTCATTATTAATCATCAATTCAAACTCTCGTGGACCATGGTTTCCAATTAATCTTCTGTTGAAACAAAAACTGAGGTCCATTGGTCGGATACCTCCGTAAGGATGGCAACTCAACAGTGGTTGCCGCAAACCCAAAGCATTCGCTATCATTGTTACCATTCCTCCCATCATGATGGGCATATTATCATCTTGAAGAATTTTCTCAATGGTAACTAATAGAAACGCGACACCGTTCACGGGCCGATTCTGTACAGCACAAAGCATAATAAACAGCTCATCTCGAGAAACAATAGTGTTATTCTGTTCCTTTCCAAACAGGGTATGTGACAGAATATGGTGAAAATAGCGGAACGCCGGATTATGAATATAATCCGCATGTGGCTCAGATGCTCAAAGCTACTCAACCCAGTCAATGATTCCCAGAATATGTCGAGCTCGCGGAAATCAAACAATTCTTCCTGCCTTGATGTAAAAGTATCAAATCCATCTGGGAATCCCAGCAAAGCAGAAAAGTCATGAAGATTATACCTATACTCCATTCCAAATAGCCTAAAGAAGATAAGACCTCTCTTCAGGCCCCTCCCATAATGTGGGAGGTAGTTAAAAGAGCTCAGAAATTCCAGAGTCAATTTGCGGTAGGTACTGAACCGCCTCAAAATATGAGCATCTTCCCATCCAATTTGATTCAGCAGAAACAAAACACTATCATGAATTCCCAAAGTAGTCATAGCAAAAAGATCAGGATAATATGTCAGGGACATATTCCTTGCAGCTAATAAATTGTATCTGCCTCTTTGGCCTCTTCCTCTGAAAGCTATTTCCATAGTATCTTCCATTGTTAGTTGGTCAGCTTAATTTTTATATTAATTAAGTTAGCCTGAAATTAATTAGATACAGGAAATTTAATCAGATTTTTGGCCAGATGCCAAAAAGAAGAAAATAAGAATAAGCATAATAGTGATAGAATGAAGAAGAAATATAGATGAAATAGAATATTAGAGAAGATATGTGTATAAGTGTTTATGAATGAGAAGAATAAAGAGAAAAATAAGAATAATAATAATAGTAAGAATGATAATAAGAATAATAAAACAAAAAGGTAAATATAATAATTAATCATAAAAAGGTGGGTTGTCTCCCACTAAGCGCTTTGTTTTATGTCGTAAGCTCGACAAATAAAATCAAAGTTTTAAATTTCTAATTGAGCAGGTGGCTCTATTAAAGTTATTTCTTGAAAGTATTCGTTACTCTCTGCGCTGTGATATGGTTTTAAACGTTGTCCATTAACTATAAAGGGTTCGGAAATCTTTCCTTTGATTTCGACCGCTCCGTTAATAAACGTGTTTGTTATTGTGAACGGACCATACCATCTGCTGTGTAGTTTTCCAGGAAATAATTTTAATCTTGAATTAAACAGTAGTACGATATCACCTATTTTAAAATGTTTTCTATTTATTCTTTTGTCGTGCCATGTTTTCGTTCGTTCTTTATAAATCTTGGCGTTCTCATACGCATCTTGTCTCAATTCCTCTAATTCGTTTATATCAAGGATGCGCTTCTCGCTTGCGGTTGTGTAATTCAAGTTTATATTTTTAATAGCCCAATAGGCCTTGTGTTCTAATTCAACCGGCAAATGGCAAGATTTTCCATAGATGAGCTTAAACGGGGTGGTTCCTATTGGTGTCTTAAATGCGGTCCTATATGCCCATAGAGCTTCAGATAGTTTTGAGGACCAATCCTTTCTCGAAGTTGCTACAGTCTTTTCTAATATTTGCTTGATTTCACGATTAGAGACTTCCACTTGTCCACTCGTTTGTGGATGATAGGGTGTAGCTACTCGATGTCGGACACCGTATTTCCTTAGGAGTTTTTCGAATATCTTAGAAATAAAATGAGAACCTCCATCGCTTATTACTAATCTTGGTATACCGAATCTCGGAAATATCACGTTTTTGAAGAGCCTTAATACAACTCGGGTATCGTTTGTTGGAGAAGCTATAGCTTCTATCCATTTAGATACATAGTCAACTGCCACGAGTATGTATTTGTTACCAAAAGATGACGGGAATGGTCCCATAAAGTCTATACCCCATACATCGAAAATCTCTACTTCCAGAATGCCTTTCTGTGGCATCTCGTCGCGTCTTGAAATGTTACCAGTGCGTTGGCACCGGTCGCACTTAGTGACTGCGACATGAACATATTTCCATAGTGTTGGCCAATAAAGACCTGATTGTAGGATTTTCGTACATGTTTTAGAAGTACTCGTGTGTCCTCCGTATGGTGCGGAGTGGCAATGTTTAATCACGCTTTCGACTTCTTCTTCGGGTACGCAACGACGGAAAATTCCATCGGGTCCTCTTTTGAATAACAAAGGTTCGTCCCAGTAATATTGTTTGAGATCGTGAAAGAATTTTTTCTTTTGTTGGTACGTTAACTCTGGTGGTAATACACCGACAGCTAGATAATTTATGAAATCTGCATACCAAGGGACAGATGAGATTGCTAAGGTTGTTTCAGAATAGTTTTGAGATTCACTTGCTTCGAAGTGGGCGATTAATCTATCATATTGAGATTCATCATTGATTGGAATTCGTTCTTGTTTTAGATTTTCGATTCTTGATAGATGATCAGCCACTACGTTTTCAGTTCCTTTTTTATCCTTGATTTCTAAATCAAATTCTTGTAGCAACAAGATCCATCTTAGCAGTCTAGGTTTAGCGTCCTTTTTGGTTAGGAGATATCTAATGGCAGCGTGGTCAGTATAAATTATTATCTTAGCTCCTACTAAATAAGATCGGAATTTATCGAGTGCGAAGACTACAGCCAGGAGTTCCTTTTCGGTTGTTGCATAATTCATTTGCGCTTCATCTAGGGTTCTACTAGTGTAATATATGACGTGTAATTTTTTATCTTTTCTTTGTCCTAGGACTGCTCCTACGGCATAGTCATTTGCGTCACACATTATCTCAAATGGTTCACTCCAATTTGGGGTCTTCATGATTGGCGCAGTAATTAATGCTTTCTTTAATGATTGAAAGGCTTCAAGGCATTTTTCGTTAAATATGAATTCAGCATCTTTCATTAAGAGTTCTGTTAATGGCTTAGAAATTTTAGAGAAATCTTTAATAAAACGTCGGTAAAAACCAGCGTGTCCTAAGAAACTTCTTATTTCTCTGACAGTTCTAGGGGGTTCAAGGTTTTCGATAACTTCTATCTTGGCCTTGTCTACTTCGATTCCCCTATTAGATATAATATGTCCTAACACAATACCTTCTTGAACCATAAAATGGCATTTTTCCCAATTTAATACTAAGTTTACCTTTACACATCTTTCTAGTACTTTTTCTAAGTTTGCAAGACATCCTTCAAAACTACGTCCGCAGACGGAGAAGTCGTCCATGAATACCTCCATAATATTATCAAGAAAGTCTGCGAAGATTGCCATCATGCATCTTTGAAAAGTTGCAGGTGCATTGCATAAGCCAAAAGGCATTCTTCGATATGCGAAGGTTCCGAATGGACAGGTGAAGGTAGTCTTTTCTTGGTCATCGGGGTGTATCGGTATTTGAAAGAATCCGGAGTAACCGTCCAAGTAACAGAAATATGAGTGTCTGGCTAGACGCTCCAGCATTTGATCAATGAATGGTAAAGGGAAATGATCCTTCCGGGTGGCTTTATTAAGTTTCCTATAATCAATGCACATCCTCCATCCTGATTCGATTCGCTTTGTTATGGTTTCTCCTTTGTCGTTTTCGATTACCGTTACGCCTCCTTTCTTGGGGACTACATGAACAGGGCTTACCCATTTACTATCAGATATTGGATAAATGATGCCTGCTTCTAACAATTTTAATATCTCTTTCTTTACTACTTCACTCATTATAGGATTAAGTCTTCTTTGGTGTTCTCTAGAGGTTTTACTATCTTCCTCTAGCATTATGCGATGCATACAGATGGAAGGACTTATTCCTTTAAGATCAGTTAAATTGTATCCTAAAGAAGTTGGATATTTCCTCAGTATATGTAGTAATTTTTCAGTCTCGATTTTTCCTAGATTTGCGTTGATTATTACTGGTCGTTCGAATTCTGGGTCTAAGAATTTGTATCTCAGGTTTTTGGGTAACATTTTGAGTTCAATGGTTGGTTTGTGTAAACCTTGTGTAGGATCGGGTGTTATTGCTAAGCATTCATCTAAGGTTTTATCTGGATGATCTTCTGCTTCTTTTATACATTCTTCTATCATATCCATAAAGTAGCAGTTGTCATCTATGGCTGGTGCTTTTAGAAATTTGGAAAGAATGAATTCAATCTTTTCTTCGCCTACCTCAAAGGTGAGTTTTCCTCTTTTAACGTCTATAATGGCACCGGCAGTTGCTAGGAAGGGTCTTCCTAAAATGATAGGTGTGTTCGTATCTTCCTTAATATCCATTATTATAAAGTCGGTTGGGATGTAGAATTGACCTATTCGAACGGGGACGTTTTCAAGTACTCCTACGGGGTATTTGACAGAACGATCTGCTAACTGAACAAACATTTTAGTTGGTCTCAACTCTCCCATTTCGAGTTTCTTACTGATGGATAAAGGCATTACACTGATGCTTGCTCCTAAATCACATAAAGCTTTGTCTATGACGAATTTTCCTATTACACATGGTATAGAAAAACTACCAGGGTCTTTCAGTTTAGGTGGCATCTTATTTTGGATTATTGCGCTGCATTCAGCTGTAAGAGTAACTGTTTCATTTTCTTCTAGCTTTTTCTTATTAGATATAATTTCTTTTAAGAATTTAGCATATGAGGGCATTTGCGTTATCGCTTCTGTGAAAGGAATTGTTACGTTTAATTGCTTGAGAAGTTCTACAAATTTCTTAAATTGCCCTATGTCTTTTGTTTTAACTAGTCTTTGAGGGTAAGGAATAGGTGGTTTATAGGGAGGTGGAGGTACATAAGGTTTTTCTTGTTCTATTGTTTCTCCATCTTCCTTTCTTTTAGGTTCGTTATCCTCTTCGGCTTGGTTTTCAGAGTTTTGGTGCATGGCCGGGTTTTCGGTTCTTGGATCTAATGGTTCTTCTATTTCTTTACCGCTTCGTAATATAATTGCGTGAGCTTGTCCTTTCGGATTAGGTTGTGGTTGTCCAGGGAAAGTACCGGCTGGTGCGGAAGCAGGCGCTTGTTGTTGAGCCACTTGTGAGATTTGAGTTTCTAACATTTTATTGTGAGTGGCTAAGGCATCTATTTTGTTCGATAGTTGCTTAATTTGCTCGTTAGTGTGTATGTCTCGGTTTAGGAATTCTTTGTGAGTTTGCGCTTGGCTTGCTATAAAGTTTTCCATCATTATTTCGAGATTAGATTTCCTAGGTGCGCTCGGTGCGGCAGAAGGTGCTTTTTGATATCCAGGTGGAGCAGTTTGCGCTTGAACAGGTGCGTTCAATGCGTTATTATTCTTGTAGGAAAAATTTGGGTGATTCCTCCAACCTGGGTTGTACGTATTTGAATAAGGGTTTCCCTGAGCGTAGTTTATTTGGTCAGTCGGAGTACCTAATAGAAATTGACATTCGGCGGGAGCGTGACCAGATGTTCCGCATATTTCGCAGTCAGGAGTCACTGCAGCTACGGTAGCTGCAGGAGTTAACGTAAGGTTTTCTATTTTCTGAGTTAGTGCGTCTACCTTAGCGTTTACTTGATCTAGGCTACTAATTTCGTACATTCCTCCTTTCGTCGGAGGTTTTTCAACGGCAACTCTCTCGCTTCCCCACTGGTAGTGGTTTTGGGCCATATTATCTATCAGTTCGTAGGCTTGTACATAAGGTTTCTCCATTAGCGCACCTCCAGCAGCAGCGTCGATTGTTAATCTCGTGTTGTACAAAAGACCATTGTAGAAAGTATGTATCACTAACCATTCCTCCAGACCATGATGTGGACAGAGTCTTATCATGTCTTTATATCGTTCCCATGCTTCAAATAAAGACTCAGTGTCTTTCTGTCTAAATCCGTTGATTTGAGCTCGAAGCATAGCCGTTTTGCTTGGTGGAAAATATCGGGTTAGGAAAACTTTCTTTAATTCATCCCACGTAGTGATTGAATTAGAAGGTAGAGATTGGAGCCAGGCTCTAGCTCTATCTCTAAGGGAAAAAGGAAATAATCGTAAACGAATAGCTTCCGTGCTGACCCCATTAGCTTTTACGGTATCTGCATATTGTAGAAATACGGATAAATGCAGGTTCGGATCGTCAGTTGGATTTCCAGAAAACCGGTTTTGTTGAACTGCAGATAATAGCGAAGGTTTCAGCTCGAAGTTGTTTGCCTCGATTGCCGGAGCGGCAATACTGTAATGAGGTTCGTCTTGAGAAGGGATTGCGTAAGATTTTAGAGGTCGTGGCGCAGCCATCTCAGCTCGTCTAAGATCAGTTATATCAGGGATATTCGTCGGGGGTAAATTGTTTAGTAGACGATATTCCTGAATTCGGCGTCTCAATCGAAGATAACGCTCGATGTCATTGATTTGTAGATGCAAAGGTTCGCCTTGAGAGCGAGTGTTTGGCATACAAATCAGAAAGAGATGAAAAGAAGAAGACCTTAGTCTCTACGATGTAACTAAAAGAGTTATGATATCTACTTAAATAGTCCCCGGCAACGGCGCCAAAAACTTGATCGCGACTTTGTATGTCTATAAATCTGGAGACTGCAAGTGCACAGTCCTATCGCGTGGTCTTAAAAGATATCGAATCCACAGGGACTATGAATCGATCTACCGTAATTTTGGTTACTGGGTAAAGCTAAGGCTAATATTAATTTAATTAACGAAAGGGATCTAATTACTAAATTTAGTTATAAAATTTTTAATTATAAATACCGGTATGTATTTCACCTAAATTTTGGGTTCCGAATTTCCACTGGCTTTTACTTAAATTGGTCAAAAATTATCTTTACGCAAACTTTATTTGTCTAAAAACTTTCCCCTCACACTTCCGTTCTATTAGTTCAGGTTATACGATTAATACCCTAACGTGTGCTTCCGTCACTCCGCCGGATTCAAAACTAATTTTTGAAAACAGAATAAAATTTAATTGTTTTTAAAATGCTTCCGCCTCTTTAAAAACAATGCCTAATAATCACTATCTGGTTTTAGCCTCAAACTTCCGTTTTATTAGTAAAAACCTTAATCAATTCTAAAACCTCACACTTCCGTTCTATTGGTTTGTAAAATCTTAAACAATTTAATTGAATATTAAAACCATGAAAGAAGTTTCTTTTACAAAATAATTTTAAGCCAGTTTATTTCGGATCCCGTTATTTGGTTAATTTACATACCGATATTTAATCGGTTTAGCCAGACATGTTCATACAATTAATCATGCAAGGTTTATTAATTAGGAAACGGCGAAATAAAAACATACTCAGAACAGAGATCATACAAATATATTAAATAAAGCGTATAAATGAAAACCTGATGAAAATGTAGAAATACTTCAATAGCTTCAAGTAAATATTCGTTCTTCAAATCCTTCGAGTATTCCACCACAAGTCGGCTGGATCTACCCTTCGAATCTTGAATTTCGTAACAACAAGAAAAGTAAAAATACCGGATCTAACGTAAGGTTAAACCGGATAAAATTGCACAACAATTCCCTGTGTAGAAATTGTTGTACGAAAAATAAAGGCAGAAAACTGGAGAAGAAAAGAAAATAAAAACAATGCGATGAAATAAAAATAAAGGAAAAGGGCAGAACAAAAATTAAAATGGAAGGAAATTTGCTCTGCTGAAAATAGTACGATCTTGCAAAAATTCTCCGACCTTTGGGATTTGGCTTTCACTTCTATTTATAATGCTTGTAAAATAACTGTATCCCAAAAGGTCAATCCACGTAAAACTGAATATCCAAAAAATATTGCTAGTGGACTTTGTTGCATAACGTGCTGAAGACGTGTACGGAAATATAGCAAAAGTTGGTTTCTTCATTGACTTGGGACCGGTCGTTCCCTGTGAGGAGAAAATGGCGTGAAAATAGGAAAGGGGAGGGAACGGTCGTTCCACTCAGCTGAAGTGGGCCGGACCGGTCGTTCCCCTTAGTGGGCCGGTCGGTCCCTTCAAGCTGAAGTGGGGAACGTGTGTTCCCTTGGGCCTCTGCGCGTTGTTGGTCTTTTGGGCCTTGGAAAAAATCATTCTTTTCACCCCCATTTAGTATTCTGCACCACATTAATCAATTATCTTCATTTTTGTACTAAATTGCATCTATTTCTTCATTTTTCTTCACATAAGCTTATTTAAGGCAAAATACCTGAAACAAAGAAATACCAGCGTAATATGGAAATAAAATAAAATAAAATAAATAAAAACATGAATTATTTGCATTAATTAAGTCGATTTATACGATATAAAATCGTGTTATCAGTAGTCGTCCATAGCCAGGATCATTTTCCATCTTGCTATTCTTCCGGAGAGAGCGGGCTTCTCAAAAATGTACTTGATAGGGTCCATTTTAGATATCAACAAGGCAGTGTGAGTCAACATATACTGTCTTAGTCGTAGAGCAGCCCATGCCAGAGCGCAACAAGTTTTCTCGAGCAGTGAGTATCTTGTTTCACAGTCGGTAAACTTTTTGCTAAGGTAGTATATTATATGCTCTTTTCGACTAGACTCATCATGCTACCCCAACACACACCCCATTGAATTCTCTAACACTATTAAGTACATGATCAAAGGTCTTCCTTTGACTGGAGGCATTAAAATTGGAGGCTATTGAAGATACTCTTTGATTTTTTCAAAGGCATTCTGGAAGTCGTCATTCCACTTCATTGCTTGATCTTTCTTCAATAATTTGAAGATTGGCTCACAAGTAGCGGTTAGGTGGGAAATGAATCTGGCAATGTAGTTCAGGCATCCCAAGAATCCCCTAACTTCCTTCTTAGTGCGAGGAGTTGGAATTTCTTGTATAACTTTAACCTTTGCAGGATCAACTTCAATGCCTTTACTGCTGACGACGAATCCTAAGAGTTTACCAGATCTTACTCCAAAAGTGCACTTATTCCGGTTCAGCCTCAGCTTGTACTTCTTCAACCTTTCAAAAAGTTTCTGCAGGTGATCAAGGTGCTCCTCTTCAGTCTGAGACATGGATATCATATCATCAACATAGACCTCTATCTCGTGATGGATCATACCGTGAAACAAAGCTACGATGGCGCGCTGATAGGTTACCTCGGTGTTCTTTAGCCCAAATGGCACAACTTTATAACAGAAAGTTCCCCAATGTGTGATGAAGGTTGTTTTCTCCATGTCCTCAGGCGCCATTTTGATCTAATTGTACCTGGAGAAACCATCCATGAATGAGAATACCTTATGATGTGCAGTGTTGTCAACCAGAACATCGATATGGGGAAGCAGAAAGTCATCCTTGGGGCTTGCCCTATCCAGGTCTCTATAATCCACACACATACATACCTTATTGTCCTTCTTAGGTACTAGAACCACGTTAGCAACCCATTATGGATAAGAGGTGACGGCTAAGAATCCAACGTTGAACTGTTTCATGACTTCAGCCTTGATCTTTTTTTACATCTCTGGCCGCATACGACGAACCTTCTGTTTCACTGGAGGTAAATCCTTGTTTGTAGGTAGGCGATGAACCATAATATTAGCGCCAAGTCCTATCATGTCTTCCTATGACCAGGAAATAACCTCAACATAGTCATGTAGCATATGAATTAACAGCTCCTTGACACTAGGCTCCAGATCGGCACCTATCTTGACTTCTTTCTTGTCCTCTTCAGTACCCAAGTTAATTGTCTCAACCGGCTCTTCATGAGGCTCTATTGCCCTTCCTGTTTTAACATTCTGGCAAGTTCTCCTGGTACTTCACAATCTTCCTCACCTACGTCCTCGACTTGGTAGATCGGATTTTCCAAGTCATAATGAGCAATAGCAGAACCGTTATCAATGGGATCCAGAGTGGATGTGGATCTGCAATTTGATATGCGGGTGTGTGTAAGAGCATAGCTGTATAATTTTTGATAAAGTAAAAATCAGAAAAGAAAATCAAAGAGCGCAAAATTTGTATGCGAAACGTCCAATATTTTATTGATGACATATGAAAATGAAGTAATGACCCTCACAAAATAGACCATTTTGCCTCGGTTAAGACACAAGGCTTTAAAGTTTCAATTGTTCAAATATTACATTTCCTCAAAAACAAAAAAGACAAATTACTCTTGAATAAAAGTAATAGGCACAAAATCTTTGGCCTCCCAATTGCTGAGTCCACTACTGATGGTTGGGAAGATCCACTTGTCTAGGTCGCTATCACTATCACTGTCCTCCAGAGCATTGACTCCATGGTTGCTGATCCATAAAGGTGGTCCCCCAGCGCGAGCACGGCAAACAACTTTATGGGCTCCTGAAGTAAAACCTAAACCAAATTTTTCAGATTTATAGGGAATATCCGGGAGTTTTCCCCAAATGGTACACCCACCTTCTTCGACTACTGCATTGGCATCCTTCAGAGAAGCTATCTTGAGTGGAGGTCTGGTAGTTTTCCGAACCTTGGAAGCAGTCTTGGTTGCAGCAACAGTCTGTGGAACCTCCTCAAAGTTCTGACAGGGAGTCTCAATGAAATCGCCATCCATTTTGATGTACCTGAAAGAGTTCATGTGGATCACCATGTATTCCTCCTCCCCATGGACTGTGATAATTTTCCCATTGACTAGAAGCAACTGATGCAGGGTGGAAGTAACAACACCAGCCCTATGGATCCAGGGTCGACCCAATAAACAGGAGTAGAACGGGCGAATTCCCATCAGATAGAAAGTATAATTAAAAGTCTGAGTACCCACTTTGATAAGGATGTCCACCTCCCCGTGCACCATTCTTTTAGAACCTTCGAAGGACCTCACCACAATGTTATTGGGCTTTAGTGTGAGTCCTTTGCAATCTAACCAGTCAAGAGCATTCTTGGATAAGACATTCAGTGACGAGACTGTATCCACCAGAACATGGGCTAATATGGTTCCCCTACACTCAATGGAGACATGCAGGACATCATTTTGTTTCCTTCCCTTGGGAGTTAAATCTGCATCAGAGAATCCCAGGCCATTGTCAGCGGTCAAACTAGCCACGCAATTCTCGAATTGATCAACGGAGGTCTCCTGAGGCACGTGGGCAGACTTCAGGAATTTTACTAAAGCCTTGGCATGGGCTTCAGAGCACAGCAGTAGGGCCAACATTGAGATTTTTGAAGGGGTCTGCCCCAATTTCTCCACGACATTATAATCACTCTTCTTGATTATATTTAAAATCTCTTCCATCTCATTTTTAGAAGCCTCGGGAATGACTTCTGGATGCGCCTTCATTCGGACAAGCTCAACCAATACCTCTTTGCCCTGAGTCTTGGCCGACTCGGTAGCAAGGATAACAGCAGGACTAGCAGTAGGAGTAGCAATGTGAATACTGACAGGAGCAGCATCAGGAATAATCACAGGAGTAGCAATGGGAGTACTAGCAGGAGCAACAACAAGGATGATCACATTAGTAGCAACGGTTTTTGGAGAGATCTCGGGAGAGAAAACACTTATGCTTCTCGTTATCTTACTGGTCCCAACGATATTGTCGTCGTCAAGATCAGTACCTTCAGCAACTTTGTCTTCAATAGCCAACAGGTCTTACTTGACGCCATGGTAATAGACGTCATCCCCATAATTCCAGGGAATAACTTTATCCGAGGAATATGGTATTGGCCCAGGCATGGTGATTATCAAGGGAGCAAACTTTGGAACATATGTAATCCTGACGGGCCTTTTTGTGGAGACCCTGGGAGGATTGTCGGAAATGGTGATTATTGAAACATCTTCACATGAATTTCTGGAAAGAGGAACTTTCTCGAACAAGATTTCTTTGTTAACCATCAGGCGCTGGATGCCCATCTTCAATAACAAACAACCATCTGATAGAGACATACATAAGTGGCAACCTTCACCACAGCCCGGAAATAAACTGGCTTGCAATAGATTTTCTTTAACAGTCAAAAGAGGAGTAGTTAATTCACCCACGGTGGAAACAAAATGGTCAACATCAACATCATTGACACCTTGGTCATGTTTTGGCATTGGCGCTGTTATTACATTAGGTGTCTAGGGAAGGTCAAACACAATATCCTTCGCCTCAATGAGATCATGTACCTTATTCTTTAAAGCCCAACAGTCGTTTGTATCATGCCCCGGAGTCTCAGAATGGTAGGCAGATCGAGCATTTGGATTGTAGCGGGGATAGGAAGTATTTAGATTCTTCGGGGCCTCCTTTAGGGTCACCAAATTGGACTTCAGCAGGTGTGGAAAAACTTGGGATATGGTCATGTTGATTTGAGTAAACTATCTTCTAGGCGCCTCTGGTCTGCGCTGATTGTTTCGTTGTTAGTTTGAAGCAGCATTGGAAATTATAACAGCCCCTACCATCAGACGAATCTCAGTTTTATTGTGATTCCTCTGGCCATAAGCAGCATTGACCTCCTTCTTTCTAGTGAAAGGTTTCTTTGTAGTACTGGAGGATGATTCTCTCTAGATCTTACCACTTTTAATGCCAGCTTCTACCCATTCACCAGTCAGGATCGGTTCATTGAACCCAACAAACGAACTTTCCAATCAAATGGCTAAAGAACGGACCAGACAACGTGCCCAAGAACATGTCAACCAACTCTCTATCAGACAACGGAGGCTAGACTCTTCCCGCAACGTCTCTCCATTTTTGGTCATAATCTTTAAAACCCTCGCTGGAACCCATAGACATACTTTGCAATTGCGTATGAGTCGGGGAAAGGTCAGCTTTATATTGGTACTTCTTGTAGAAAGCAGCAGCCAAATCTTCCCAATCGTGAATGTTGGTTCTCTCCAGTTGATAGAACCATTCCAACTGAGTCTCTGCCAAACTTTCCTAGAAGAAGTGGACCCACAGATTCCTGTCAGTAGTGTGGGGTTGAATCTTTCTGACATACGACCTTAAATGAAGCTTAGGACAGGATACACTGTCGTACTTAAAAAATGTAGGGACCTTGAATTTTTGCGGGATGACCACCCATGAAATCAGTCCTAGTTCCTCAAAATCCAGCGCGGGTATCCTCTGGATTTCCATAGCATTGAGTCGATCCTCTAGCTATTTATACTTATCATCAGTAGGAGGATACTGCTCCTTAGAATAATCGGGTTCATCTTCCTCAGACCCTGGATTGTTGTTTTCTTCCACTGGCTTCTCTTCTTGATTATCCCCCTCATTTGACGGGGTCGCGAAATCTATAGCTCTCTTAACTGGTCCTCTGATCCTTCTTCCAAGATTCAATACACCAGTTGGTTTCTTTTCCTTCTTGGTCTTCTCTTTGACGATTAGAGCTTTCAGATCCTCCTGCCCTTGGGCCAGAGCCAGGAACATTTGTTCAAACTAAGCATTTTGAGCTTGGAGCTCCTTTATATTTTGTTCGAGAGCCATTTCTTTTGCTGAAATAAACAATGAAAAGAATAAGAAACCTGTCTTGAAATACATGCTTATGCAATGAAATGCATGATGATGTTTAGGCAATGTTTTCAAGGACTTTTGAGATCTTAAATTTGCTTAGTCAATGAGAAGAACAAACATTAATTGCATTCATAAGTTTAAATGAATACAACGATGCCCCTTGGGCTTACAATGGAAGAAACAAAAGTGAAAATAAACTCCTAAATCTAACAAGACTCAAGCTTCCCATGAGCGCATCCTCTTTGGTGCAATATAGGAATTCAAATTTTGTTCTTCATGCAGTTGTCTTGTAAGCTCCAAAACCTTTTTCTCACTTGCATAGAACTGGGCTTCAAAGGTGTATCATTCCTCTTTAAGTTGAACCCAAGACCTTTGCAATTCCTCGAGAGTTGTTGGCATGTCAAGGTGGAGAATGGTATGAGGTACATCTGTATCTGCAATGGGTTCCATGATGATGGTTAGAATGGCGGGATAAGGCATCATCAGATTTTGAGAGCGAGCGCGCACCCACTTAAGATAAGGCTCCAAAGGGATGGAGTTCTTATGCCCCAATGTCTTGCTATCCACTTTGTTTACCATGCCTTAAGATCGAATGAACCTCTGACGGTACCCTTGAACATCATCCTCGTAGTTAAACATAATGCCTTGAACAAATACATCATGAGGACCATCCCTCATAGCAAACCCAAACTGTCGCAACACCAAACAAGCGTTATAAGTGATTCCTCGTCTAATTCTTAGGAGGGGGACATTGTGGAATTTCCCACAGTGATCAATGATGGTAACCTCTTCCATAGACCGGGGACACCAGTGAATATCCAAATGTGTGAGAGACATCAACCTGTTAGACCATCTTAAACCTTGTTCATTCTTCACAACAGATCAGGGTAGGTGCGAAATAAACCACCTAGCCAACAGAGGAATGCAACACATAAAGGTTCTTCTTCTCTTTATAGTGAGAGCATGAAAAGAGTGCAGAATGTCCCCGACCAAAGTAGGCACTGGATTATGAGACATGAAAACTTTGATCGCATTCACATCTATGATTTTATCCAGATTAGGAAACAGTACCATCCTATAGATGAGAAGGGCCAATACCTATTCAAAGGCTTGTAAGTATAAAGTATCCCAAAAATAATGAGCTTTCTCAAGCAAGAACTTGGCTAGAAACTCTTTCATACCTCTTCTTGTTTCCCAATTTGCCACAATGTCAGACCGTTGTAGATGCAAGGCTTGAGCAATTTCTTCAGGATTTGGGTCTCTTTCCATACCGTTGAAGGGTAAGTGATTGAGGATAGACACACCTGATAACTTGGAAAACTCTTCCATGGTAGGCACTAACTGGTAGTCGGGAAATGTAAATTAGTGATGTAACAGGTCAAAGAACTGGAAGAGAACTTTCACCATATCTTCATCAGGGCTTGGGGTGACCAAACTGAGGAGCCGACCATGTCTTTTAGTGAATAGGGAATTCTCAGGAACCCTTGATGCTAACTCTTTGAGTTGAGGAGGCACCCTTACGAGGTTAACTTGGATAGTATTTCTACGAATGGGAGCCATGTCCTACAAAACAGACACAAAGATAAGTCCTAAAAGTCCTTGAAATGGTTAGTGTGATATGCCAATGATGTTATGATGTTATGTACAAACAGATATATATATATATATATATATATATATATATATATATATATATATATATATATATATATATATATATATATATATATATATATATATATATATATATATATATATATATATATATATATATATATATATATATATATATATATATATATATATATATATATATATATATATATATATATATATACACACAATCACACAAACAAATCCTTAGGTTTAGGCTTGCATGGATTCCATAGGTAAATACCCTCTTGAAATTTAGTTGGTTCAACCTGTCCTATCAATAGTAATCAGGTTCTATGGAATCTCAATATCACTGATCTTTCTTCACCGAGAGTTTTTTCAGCACAAGCCTCTTTATTGGCGACCGAAATATCCCGGAAGTCAGATCTCAATAAGTGTAGTATCGAGTATCAACCAACTTTGGACTGCACCAAAGTCGGCTATCTCACTACTTCATAATGGACACGTTAGTTCAATTAAAGGTTCTAAGGTCAGTTGATGCTTCATGACACCACTCAACGGCCCCGTATTCTCCTTGACTACTCAAGGGCTACCAGTACCAACAAATGTGTCACATCAATGTAGTTATCATTTCAACCGTGTCGGTATACCCCCGCACAGTCCCCATGATCTATTGCTACTTACCTAAAAGGTGTCCCAGATCTGAGTGTAGGATCTTTACAAGTAAACCCAATCAAAACCCTTTAAGATAAAGCAAACAAAGCATACAAGGAAAGAAATTTAAAATGATGAACTAAACTCTAAGGTAACGCCAATTTTTATTTATCACCAGCAGAGTCGCCATTTCTGTGATACGGTGGCAGAACCGACTATTATACTCGTTTTGCGTTTGTGTTTGCAAATGTTGCAGTAAGCAAGAGTCGCAACTGACTTTTATTTTATCCAAATTAAGGAAAGGGTGAAAAGAACAGAAAAAGACATTTTCAAGAAGTTTTTGAGTAAAGGGGGTAGATTATGGAAAGGGAAGGTGTTAGCACCCTTTCCATCCGTAGTTTTCTACGGGATCTTAGATGCTTAGCTCATTTTGAAATAACTTGTGCTTTGTGTGTTTTGAAAAAATGTTTTGAAATGTCTTAGTGCGGAGATTTACTTTATGATAACTCTTGTATCAATCCCCAAGAGTGTTGATAAAGCAAATGTTTTTGAAAGTTGTTTTTGAAATGTGTAAGTGTAAAATATTTTTTTTGAGCATATCATCTAAGAACTATCTACTTATACTCGAAAAGTTTGTCCTTTTCCTCTTTTCCTTTAGACGGTGCTATCCTACTATTAGTGAGTAGGTAGCCATATCGTTGGATGTATGAGGGACATTCGAATGGACGATTTATAGTCACAAAGGCAACTTGGAAATAAGTTTTAGTAAGTACCCTAAGGTTCTATAATCATATTTTTCTCGAGGCAACGTCGAGCGGGTCATCGAGGGACTTATGATCTTTTGAACCAGAGGGTAGCCACTAAAACCTCTCACGTTTCAAGAGTTGTGACTATTTTTACGAAGGCAACCAAAGTAGGGGTACCCTAGAGGTGCATATGTGCAATTGTGTTTGTACTCAGTTATTTGTCTTTGCATTTACCTTTGCTAGCGTTTTATTTTTGTTCTTGCCATACAATCCTATTATTCATGCATCTAAACAATTTATAGTTTGTAGAAATTAAAAGTGCGGAAAGGTAAATCCTACGCTATTACAGGGCTTTGAGAATTAATTACATGTCCTAGAATAATGGGAATAAAGCAAAAAATAAAGTCCATACTTATTCTATTACAACCCATGAGCAGTTACAATAATATGAAAAACGCGAGAATAGATAAATGCGCGCGAGTTGAGAAAGGATGTCTAAAAATCCTAAAGAAAAGGGAATCTTTTTTTTAAGAAAATAAAGTCTAAGTCTATTTAATTTTAAATTTAAAAAAAAGTGTTAAAGTAATTAAATTAATTAGTTAACAAAAATGATTTTTATTGAAAAAAGACTAGACCTAATTTTTTTGTGATTTTGTTTTAATGTTAATAAAAAAGAGAGGCAAGAAATAAAAGAAATAAACAAATGAATGAAGGTCTTTCGATCCGGGGGAGGAATTGTCTTCTTCGATCTAGAGAAGGAACTGTCTCCTTCGATCCAGAGAAGGAGCTGTCTTCTTCGATCCAGGAGGGAAAACTGCTTTTCAATCCATATATGTAAGACAAGCATTAGAACAATAAAGATACAGGACCTGGGTGTCGAACCGAGGTCCTTCGATCCTATGCGCGTTGGTTTGCTCAGGCTTGATCTGCAGTACAAGCATTAGAAACAGAAACCAATACAAACCTTGGTGTCGAACCCAAGTCCTTCCCTTGCACACACACCTGCAAGTTTGATCAAATGCTGGGTCGAAACAAATCCAAAGACCCTACCCTACGTATGATCATCTCCTAAGTCCAAATCTATGGTTAAAATTGGATTAAGATCTTTGTATCACCTAATTTGAAGCCTGGCTGCTTCGAAGCCTTAAAATGGCATCCTGTACTTTCAACACTTATATTCGTATGAATGATTAATAACATAAACAGGCATGTAAAAACAAATCAAATAATGATCGAAAGGTTGTGATCCAAAATTTTACCAAGGACTAGTCGGTTTGATGCATGAATTTTGGGCGTTCTTCATGTTTGGATGAGAGCTGGTCTTCGATTGGACTTGGAGGAGCCTGCAAAATATGTTTTTTTATTTTGACAACTTTGCTGGATTCTTGAGAATTTTCGCGGCTCTTTGGGGTACCTTTCGATAGGTGATTCGTATCTCCCTCCAGCTTGCAGATATGCTGAGAATTTATAGGAGATGGGGAGGGAGTCTTAGCATGGAAAGAAACAACCTTAATCATGTCCTTAAAGGCTAGCCATATAGCTTTGAAGACAAAAATCAGACCAATTTAAAGATTGCATTTTAGAGAATTTTCATGCCATTTTGAAATGTCGAATGAACTCGGACATGTTTTGCCTTCGAATGCCTTCAGTCCCTGCCCTTCGATTGGCTATGAGTTGTTTCCTTCAAATGGTTCAAGTCTTGCCCTTCAATTGACTCTGATCTACTTCTTTCGAATAGCTCAAATTCTCATCATTGGGGCCTCTTCGATTGAACCCCTACTCAGCTAACCCAAACAAAAATTCTTTTCTGGCCAATCGAAGCTTCCTTTTGCATGAATGTGCTTGTGCAGGATGCTTGAGTATGGCAATATGTGGGATTTTGGGAAAACCAACACCTTTGCATATTTCTCTTTCATTTTGACCAACTAGATCTAATATTTGACCAAACCCTTTTTTTAGACAACACTATGTGTCCTTCAAATGGCCTTTGAATGCTTCTTCGAATGGATCATTTACATGTCCTTCGAATGGCCCTTTCGATTGGACCCATCTATTTGCCTTAGCTGCTTGATTCAAATAGCCAAGGTGAGAACTTCATTTTGGCCAATCGAGGCCTCCTTTGTCATGAATCTAATGGTGCATAAGGCTTGGGCTTGGTAACATATGATATCTTTCCTAGCAAGCAGCTTGAACCAACCTCATCAAAAGGCAAAACAAGTTTGTTTCCAACAAATGTGTGTCTTTCGAGTAGACCAAATATATGTCCTTCGAAGGCACCATTTGTGCTTTCATAATGTGGCAATCTAGTGCATGAAGAGGGAACATTTTGCCTTGTGAATTGAAGGCAAGTAGGAAGTCCTTTGTCTAATGGATCAAAGGCAAGCGTGAAGAGGACTTTGCTTTAAACGAAGCTGGCATGCAGGAACCCACTATTTTGTGAATCAAAGTAAGCATGCAGGAGGTCACTGTTGGTAAATCAAAATAAACTTGTAGGGGGTTTTTGCATTGTGAATCGAAGTAAAACCTGAAGTAGCCAATGTGCTGTCGAAGCCTTGTGATTTAAACGTGATCGAAGGGGGACCCAACGCCCACTCGAAGCTTGTGAATTAGACCTGCATCGAAGAGTGCCAAATGCCTAATCGAAGACTTTGAAATAGAGCTTGCTCGAAGGATTTATATGCCCATTCGAAGCTTGTCAAGATACCAATCGAAAGACACCTTGTTCAGATGCCAATCAAAAGACACTAGATTATTTTTAAAAAAAATCATTTTCTCTAGGCAAGTGTTTGTAAACACCCATGTAAGGGAAAATCTTGGAAAACATGAGAGAGAAAATTTTGGGGTACAACACATATGTTTGTCTTAAATTAATCCATTCATTTTAACTCTATTTAAACTATGCTTTTACTCCCTTTATGATATTCAACTCTTGTGTAAAAAGTTGTAAGCCTTTAGAGAGAGGATGATGAAAACAATGCCATAATCTCATACAGTATGCTTTTGGACAGACCTTGATGACGATTTACATGCGTTTTTTTTCAACCCCTAAACATTGGAGTTATAAGGAAGATGGTCCCTAGTCAACCCCTTTGAGCCAAAGAAGTAGGAGTTTTCTTTTTCACACAAATTGAAACCTTTAATCAAAACCTGGGGCAGGGTTAGTTTCTTAGTTAATTCAAATGCATGTTCAGTCGCAAGCTTTCACTCCGTACACAACGAATGACATCAAAAACATCTTTCTGAATCAAAAGACGAAGATGGTTCCCTATAAAATAGGTAGTCGTCATCTCTCAAAAGAAAAACCCACTAAGTCAAAACCTACGAAGGAGACTTAAGAAAAAAACTGGGGCATCCTGTTGGCTGTAATCTCAAAGCAGTCAGGCAAAAATCAAGGATAATAAATAAAAAAAAGAGGCCACTACAAATCCTCAAAAACATGAAAAATGTTGCAAAAACGACTGCCTTCTCAAATAAACTTCTAAGTTTCTGAAACATCACATCACCAAAATTTCAATCCAGACTCAATTGGGATTCAAAACACGCAATTAACTGAGTATAGGACAACATCATGAATAATGGTTCGGGTACAAATACACTTTTAGCCTTATCTTTTGTTTCTTAAAACCGTAAACTAGGCCACGTTACAACCCTTTAAAAGTTCTAATTGAAGCATGGGTTAGTTTAAAAGCATACTGTTACAAGAGGTATCCTGACTCTTGTAAAGCTTACTGCAAATCCTGAGTTGAATTCATATTATTACAAAACTCTTTATTTGTTAAAACTTCATTCTCAAAACTTCAAGACAAGCATAAACTTTGCATTATGTGAATATCTCTAATTGCATAGGGCTAATTGTTTCATAGTGGAGAAATTCACACGGAAAATATCCAATGAACGGAAATTCTCAATGAATAGAATCACTTCAATTGGAAAACACTTCCAAGGAAAATTATCTCCCATAAATCAAGGGGGCATGACATGTTATTGTCTAACTCGTCTGGGGAAGTTAAGTCGAAATTCCAAGAAATATCTCAAGAAGTGCTGAATAACCAGGGGCAGGTCTGCATTTGAATCACTTGGGGCATCGAACATGAATTCCAGCAGAGGGCCACGTATGACCAAGCACACATTTTATGGTAGCGCTACAACACCTACTACCATGGACAGTGACAACACTTACAAAGTCCCCTTCATAAGGTGACCCCCAGTCAAGTCCCCACAGAGTCATCTCTATAAGGTTATCCCTACAGAATAATCTTCACGGATAATGCTATAAACCCCTCCAGGCCAAATTCATGGATATCCCCATAAATTTGGATCCATGCAATCCCCAACCAGAGTTTCAATCTCCGAAAAACCTCTCCCTAACTGAGTTGGTCTCAAGAATAATCCTTGAGGATTTCTGCCAAAAGAAAACGCCTCCCCAGTTTTTTGTCAAATTTTCTCTTCAATAGGGTTTATTTCCCCAACAAACGGAAAAATTCACCAGCCAAAGGTTTCCTCTCAGACTGTCACAAATTAAGGGACCACAACCCCTAATCCCCAGTGAAGTCATCAACAAAGTCAGTGTCACCTCTGAAAGTTACTATAAAGCCTAGACCCGACCAGATAATAATTCAAAAGCTCCTCTTCCCTAGTAGAGTTTGCCACTATCCCCAGTAAGTTGTTGTGAAGCCTGGAATCCGACCAGATAACAATTAACTTCTTTATCCCCAATAAGTTGTTAACTTCCATTCTCTCCAATCAAGAGATAACTCCCTAGTAGAGCAACAGACGACTAGAACTTCTGAACTCTTTCCCTCAAGCAGAAATCAACACTCTCCACAGAGTTTTCCCTTAAACAGAAGTCAACATTCCCCAACAGAGTTCTCCTCAAACAACAGAATAGGAATCCCCAGTGGAAACATCCTAAAATAAGGTCTGAAGAAGAGCATACTCTTCATCCCCAACAGTATTTTGGGATTTAATTTCCCAAGGCTCACCAGCATTTGTAAAGGATTTATTTTCCCATACAAAGATACACTTCAACAACATTTCACATTTCATACGTCATAGCATATGCATACGAAACAGATATAGCACAATCTCATTTATTTTGAAACACCATGCATTTCATACATCATGACATTGCATACAGCTAACGCTTTACCTTTTCAGGAAAAGATCAATCAATAGATAGTTATCATCAACAATTTTCAACAGGTCCAAGATTAGTTTATGAACCAAGAAAGAGAAACTACCTATGTGACCAGATGCAGCTTCACACGAGATCATTATGAAGCAATCTTACACGGGTTCCCTTTTGACTTCCAAATGCAACTTTACACGGGCTCATCATAAAGCAATCTTACACGAATTCTTTCCCCTCCTGAAGCAACCCTACACAGGTTCCTTCTCATACATTTCCAAATGATGTTTTACCCGGAATCATCCCGAAGCAACCCTACCTAGGTTCCTTCTCACACATTTCTAGATAAAGTTTTACCCAGACTCATCCTGAAGTAACCCTACCCAGGTTCCTTCTCATGAATTCCCAGATGCAGTTTTAAACGGACTCATCCTGAAACAACCCTACCCAGGTTCCTTCTCATGAATTCCTGATGCAGTTTTACGCGGACTCATCCTGAAGCAACTCTACCTAAGTTCCTTCTCATGAATTCCCAGATGAAGTTTTACACAGACTCATCCTGAAGTAACCCTAACCAAGTTCCTTCTCATGAATTTCCAGATGAAGTTTTACACGGACTCATCCTGAAGCAGCCCTACCCAGGCTCCTTCTCATAAATCTCCAGATGTAGTTTCACATGGACTAATCATCCCTACATAGATTCCTTCTCATTTATCTCCCAAAGCTGCCCTACACAGGCTCGTCATAAGGCAATCTTACACAAATTCCTTCTCATAAATTTCCAGATGCAACTTCACGCAGGCTCATCATAAAGAAATCTTACATAGTTTCCTTTTCATATACATCCAGACATAGTTTTGCACGGATTCATCCTGAAGCAATCTTACACGGATTCCTTCTCCAGATACGATTTCATACGTATTTATCCTGAAGCAATCTTACACAAATTCCTTCTAATACATTTCCAGACACAACTTAACACAGGTCCATTCCGATTCATAGTTAAATGAACCAAAGATTTATTCTGATGCTTACCTCAGTTACAGTCAAGCTTAGAATTGGTCTAATTTCTATCAACAATCACCTTTGGATGGCATCTATAAGCCCCTCTCCGATAAATCTCCATCATCTCTCCAAATGACATCTTTAATCCCATTCCCTACATAATCAACTGACACATAGTCGAGTGCAAATTTCTTGGCACTCTAGTGTTCAATCATCTTCTACCTTCAAGCTACGAACGACAGCGTGCCATACTCGCTTTTTAGGTTTAAGAAGATTGAACAGGGGCAACTGTTGTACCCCAAAACTTTCCCTCTCATTTCTCAAGAATTTTCTCACAAGATTCCTATTGGGTCAAGACTGCACAAGGTTTGATCAACTCAAGATACTTCCTTAACACTGATGGCTCAAATTAAGGTTTGAATTTGCACAAGTATAATTGGACTTTTAATGACCTATGTAGTTTCCATTGATCATATTGGGCTCTCAAGCATCAAGTCGAAAAAGAGTAAGTTTGCTTTGATTCATAAGCTTCGATTGGGCATCTGGCCCCCCTTCGAGAAAGCTTTGGTCCACAAGCTTCGATTGGGAATTTGGCCTCCTTCGAGCAAGCTTAGTTCAGAGGCTTCGATTAGGCATTTGGTTCCCTTTGAGCAAGATTTGGTTCACAATCTTCGATTGGGCATGTGGCCTCCTTCGAGCAAGCTTTGGTCCATAAGCTTCGATTGGGCATTTAGTCCCCTTCGAGCACGCTTTGGTCCACAAGCTTCATTTGGGCATATGGCCTCCTGTATGCTTTCTTTAATTCACAAAGCAGTGGCCTCCTGCATGTTTTCTTAGAATCAGAAGGCAATGGCCTCCTATAGGATTGCTTCGATTCACAAAGCAGTGGCCTCCTGTAGGCTTGCTTCGATTTAGAAAGCAATGGCCTCCTACAGGCTTGCTTCGATTCATAAAGTAGTGGCCTCCTACATGCTTGCTTTGATTCACAAAGAAGTGGCCTCCTGCATGTTTGCTTCGATTCAGAAGGAAATGGCATCCTACATGTGTGCTTTGATTCACAAAGAAGTGGCCTCTTGCAGGCTTGCTTTGATTCAGAAGGCAACGGCCTCCTGCAAGCTTGCTTTATTTCAGAAAGAAGTGGCCTCCTACATGCTTGCTTTGATTCACAAAGCAGTGGCCTCCTGCAGGCTTGCTTCAATTCAGAAAGCAATGGCCTCCTACAGGTTTGCTTCGATTCATAAAGCAGTGGCCTCCTGCAGGCTTGCTTCGATTCAGAAAGCAATAGCCTCCTACAGGCTTGCTTCGATTCACAAAGCAGTGGCCTCCCGCATGCTAGCTTTGATTGGACAATGGTTATCTTCATACAAGCTTCGACTGGGGTATTGGTTTCCTTCGAAGAAACATACTTTGAATCCAACTCTAAATCCTTCGAGCAAGCTTGGTTGAAGAACATTGATCAAATCTCATAGCCTTATCCTCCAAATCTCACTTGTCAGGCTATGTGCTTCCAAATCTTTACATAATCAGAGGCTTACACAAATTTGCGATACATTACACAAAGATTCGAAGCTTTATCCACTGGATTATACCATTTTTGGATGAAATGGCAAAAAGCTACGTATCTTTTTTACATAAAGATTACTTTAATCACAAAGTTAGTTTTTTAAGCTCCCAACCTGATTTTATCTGAACACAAGCAGTGTCAAAAGCATAAGTCAAATCTCCTACAAACATCAGGCCCCACTTGTACTTGAACTTGGGAACTATGAAAACCCATAAAACTTTTTTGTTTTCAACCATAACATGTTATCTGCGGGTTCTGGTTACTACAAACCTTTTCTCTATAAATAGAGAGACCCTTGGCAAATCACAAGAGACTTTTGTTGGGTGGAAAAAATACTCAAACACTCTCAAACTCTCAAACTCTCAAAAACTCCGCACATCCTGACCTTACCCACAAAAATCTCAAATCCCTTCATGCATTAGCCAACCTTTCGATTCACTCCATATATCAGCCTTTTGATTCACCCCCTCAGCTTCCATATACCAACCTTGGAACACTCCCACAACCTTCAAAAAACCCACTCAAGGAAGTTAGTGAGCCTTTCAATTCACTCCTAACTTCCATATACCAACCTTAGATTCAGTGACTTTCAAGACAAAGCAGCAACTGAAATAGCTTCAGGGAGGTCGAAGCAGGCTTAGTCCATCATCAAACTGTTCCTGGAGGTTCTGTCAAAGTCCCTTAAGTCTCATTACAAAAGGTAAGTTTTCTAAAACTTAGAACTCTTCACTCAAACATCATTTTTATATACTTTGTGAAGGAAAAATGTAGATATCATGTCTAGGAAGCTGACCATGTCCATAGTTCCGATTGTCATTGCTTGCACATTAAAAAGTTCATCTCTGAACAGTTAGGTCTTAGTTTTGGTATTTTATGCTAACCTTCGACCCATGACTGTTAAAATTATGTGGTTAGATTTGTATTCAAGTATTAGGAAGGTTTTTACATCTTTCGATTGGCTGAGGAATGAAGCTTTTCTAAGCTTAACATTAGAGGTATGTATCCTTGTGCTCGAAGGAAGATGATGAAGCCATGTTTAAACATCCATAACTGAGTTCATTTTATACTTTGTGCAAGCTGTATAACCAACAGATGAAATAGACCACCCCAATGGTACAAAAAGCGCGTGCTAAAAGTCTTTCCATGTAGAAGACCCCAGGTTCAAGCCCCAACGAGACCTTTTATCATTTTTTCCAGATTTCTTCTTTTTGTTTGCAGGAAGCGCGCCTGGGCCTCCATTGGCTAGGCCTTGGAATTTTTATGTTTCGAACTCCCTGTTTACTAACAAACAACTAGGCCCTGGGCCCAAACACCAAACTGTTTTTTACACAAAAACTGTTTTAAACACAAAAACTATTTTCTACACAAAAACTGTTTTTAAACACAAAAAACTGTTTTCCACACAAAAATTGTTTTCTACACAAAAACACCAAAAATATTTAAATTATTTAGTTTATTTTATTTAACTTCTTACAATGAAAAAGACCAAAAACATTTTCCTATTTTATTTTCTTTTCTTTAACTTAATTAAATTTCCTTAACAAAATTCATTTTCTTCTCATTTCAATTCTTGTACATTTATTCAAATTCAGTATGGCTGTAATAGATAATTAGGATTTAATTTCTTGAAAATGCCCATTTGTAAATTTGTACACCCCATCCTCAAGTGATGTAATAGCGTAGTAAATTTACTTTTTCTCAATTTACCACTTTCATATAAATTCTAGTAAATTAGGGTGTGTATGGCAAGAGAAAATCAACAAGTAGACAACCCTAAATTCAAGACAAAAGTGCATGCAATCAAACACACTATTCACACACATGCACCTCTAGGATAATATCACTTATGGCCTCGGAAAATAGTCGTGTCCCTCGAATATAGGCGTTTTAGCAAAGATCCTCGATAAAAAGATCGTAGTCCCTCGAAGTCCCTCGATGTTGCCTTTGGTAAACGATCTAGTCCCTAATGAAAATTGCTAAAACGTCTCATAAGTTGCCTTCTATGACTATATAATTGACCCACGCCCATCCCTTCACATTCAACGATGGGGCTTCTTACCAAATCCAATGTAATATAGCAACATCTAAAGGAGGAGGAAAAGAATAAAGACCTTCTGAGTAGGTAGGACGCTCGTAGTTGCTTGCTTGTAAACTAAAACCATTTCCACACTTACACTTTCAAAACATCTTTCAAAAACAAACATCTCTTTGAACTATTTTCAAAACCAACACTTTGTATGCATTCTTATAGAGACGCGAATCATTATAAAGTTATTCACAACAAAGGTATTTTGCAAAATATTTTAAACAAAGCATTTTTTATCTAGCAAGAAACTAAGAGCCCATAGAAAACTATGGATGAAAAGGGTGCTAACACCTTCCCTTTTCATAATCTACCCCCCGAACTCAAGAAAATATCTCAAAGGTCATTCCTGTTCTTTTCACCCTTTCCTTATTGGATAAAAGAAAAGTCGGTTACGACTCTTGCTATCCGCAACAATTATGATCAAACACAAAACAACCAAGTCAGTTCTCCTACCGTATTACAGTGAGGAAGATTGCGAAGTACCTGGAGATCTTGCTAGGATATTAATGCAAGAATAAAAATCCATACAATCGCACGAAGAGGCAGTCGAGGTTGTGAACTTGGGTACTAAAGAAGACAAGAAAGAAGTCAAGATAGGTGCCAACCTTGAAGACAACATCAAGAACAGATAAATCCATATGTTACGTGATTATGTTGAGATCATTGCTTGGTTATACGAAGACATGCCAGGGCGTGATACTGATATTGTGGTTCACCGTCTACCGATGAAGGAAGATTGTTCTCCAATAAAGTAGAAAGTTTATCGTATGCGTCCTGAGATATCAGAAAAGATCAAAGTTGAGGTTATGAAGAAGTTCAATGCAGGTTTCTCGTCTGTTACGTCCTATCCTTAGTGGGTTGGAAATGTGGTGCCAATACCTAAAAAGGATGGAAAAGTGAAAATGTGTGTAGACTACAGGGATTTGAATAGGGCGAGCCCCAAAGATGACTTTCTGCTTCCACATATCGATGTTCTGGTTGCCAACACTGCTCAACATAAAGTATTTTCTTTCATGGATGATTTCTTGGGTTATAATCAGATCAAGATAGAACCTGAAGACATGGAGAAGACTACCTTTATCATACAGTAGGGCACTTTCTTTTATAAGGTTATGCCTTTCAGTTTGTAGAACGCCAGTGCGACATATCAGTGTGATTTGGTAGCTTTGTTCCATGATATGATACATCATGAGATAGAGGTTTACGTTGACGATATGATAGACAGATCCCAGTATGAATAAGAACATCTTGACAACCTACACAATCTGTTTGAAAGATTGAAGAAGTACAAGCTGACGTTGAACCCAAACAAGTGTACCTATGGGGTAAGATCCAGTAAACTCCTAGGGTTCATTGTCAGCAGTAAAGGTATTAAAGTTGATCATGCCAAGGTCAAATCCATTCAAGAAATGCATGCTCCCTGTACTGAGAAGGAAGTTAGAGGTTTCTTGGGACGACTGAATTACATTTCTAGTTTTATTTCTCATTTGACCGCTACTTGTTAGCCGATTTTCAAGTTGCTGAGGAAAGATCAAGTAGTGAAGTGGAACAATGATTGTCAGATAGCCTTCAACAAAATCAAGGAATATCTCCAGGAACCTCCGATTCTAGTGCCACCAGTTGAAGGAATAACCCTGATCATGTACTTAACAATGTTAGAGAACCCAATGGGGTGTGTACTAGGGCAGCATGATGAGTCTGGTCGAAAAGAGCATGCAATATACTAGCTTAGCAAAATGTTTACCAACTATGAAACAAGATACTCACTGCTCGAGAAAACTTTATGCACTTTGGCATGGGCTGATCGCTGACTAAGACAATATATGTTGACCCATAACACTTTGTTGATCTCTAAGATGGATCCCATAAAATACATATTCTAGAAACCCGTTCTCTCCTGAAGGATAGCCAGATGGAAAATGGTCCTAACAGAATACGATATTCAATACATTACTTAGAAGGAAATCAAAGGAAGTGTATTGGCAGATCATTTGGCTCATCAAGCTGTAGATGACTACTAATCTATGAATTCCGAGTTCCTGGATGAGAATATCATGCTAATTATAGATTGTGAAGATCCTGGACCGTATGAAGTACCTGAGTCAGAATCCTGATGGACTTTGCTTTTCGATGGAGCTTCTAACGTGCTTGGCAATAGAATCAGTGTTATGATTATCTCTCCCAGGGGTTGTCATACACCCTTCACCATAAGATTATGCTTTGATTGTACCAACAACATGGGCGAGTACGAAGCGTGCATCATGGGTATCAAAGTTGTTATTGACATGAGAATCAAGTTCTTGGATGTGTACAGGGACTCAGCCCTATTGATCAGTCATATTAAAGGAGAATGGGATACAAAGCATCCAAATCTTATCCCTTATCGAGAGCATATGTTGACATTAATTTCGTACTTTGAGGAGATCATTTTTAAGCACATCCCACGAGAAGAGAATCAGTCTGTAGACGCATTGGCTACCATGTCATCTATGTTCAAAGTCAGATGAGACAATGAAGCTCCTCAGATCACCATTGAAAAGCTAGACAAACCAACATATTGCTACGAAGTTGATACCAAAGGAGTAGAGGAAAGGCCTTGGTACCACGAAGTGAAAAGATACCTTGAAGCTCAAGAGTACCTAGAAGGGGAGTCTATTAACGATAAAAATTTCTACGGAGGTTCTCTGCCAAGTTCTTTTTGAGCAATGGAATTTTGTACAAGCGCACTCACAATTCAATTACTTCGCTGTGTAGACAAGAAGGAAGCTAAGAAGGTTATGGAAGATATGCACGAAGGTATCTTTGGTACTCATTCCCGTGGGCACATGATGGCAAAGAAAACTCTGAGAGCGGGTTATTATTGGTCGACTCTGGAAACTAATTGCCATCGCCATTCCAGAACTTGTCACAAATTCCAGATTTATGCTGACAAGGTACATGTGCCTCCGATTCCTCTGAACGTCTTGACTGCTCCTTGGTCGTTTGAAATGTGGGGCATTGATATGATTGGAGAGATTAAGCCTACTACGTCTAACGGGCATCGTTTCATCCTGGTTGCTATTGATTATTTCATGAAATGGGTTGAAGCAGCCTCATTTTCCTCCGTTACAAAGAATGTTATGGCCTTATTCATTAAGCATAACCTCATCTGTCGGTATGGCATCCCCGAAAGGATTATCACGAACAATTGTACCAATATCAACAATACTATGATCACGGAACTCTACACGTGGTTCAAGATTAATCATCATAATTCCTCTCCGTATCGGTAGAAGATGAATGGCACAGTGGAAGTTGCCAATAAGAACATCAAGAAGATTATACAGAAGATGACGGTTACCTACAAAGGTTGACACAAGATGTTACCATTTTCTCTTCATGGCTATCACACTTTAGTACAGACATCAACTAGGGAAACCCCATTCTCTCTAGTCTACAGTATGGAAGTTATCTTACCTGTCGAAGTACAGATTCATTCCTTAAGGATCATGAAAGATGCAGGTTTAGAAGAAGATGGGTAAATTCAGACTAGGATGGAACAAATAAATTTGATCGGCGAGAAAATTCTTGCGGCTGTTTGTCACTATCAGATGTATCAGAAGCATATGATCAAAGCCTTTAACAAGAAATTCAAACAATGGGTATATCAGGCTGGTGACTTAGTAACAAAGCGCATTATCCTACCACAAGATGATCCCTGGGGGAAATAGACTCCCACGTACAAAGGTCCATTTGTGATCAAGAAGATATTTTATGGCGGCACTATGATGCTTACCACCATGGACGGTGAAGATCTTCCGCACCCTGTAAACACGGACATAGTAAAAAAATACTAGGCATGAAAGTGACCCGCTAGGTTGACTGGCCTAGGAAAAAATAAGGGCATCCCGAAAAACCAAAAGGGTTAGGGAAAAATTAGGGATATATATGTAAAGATTATACACCCGGCAAGTCAAAAACCTGAAAAGGAAGCTTGGGCAAAAAAGGGTATCTCGGTGGACTAAAAACCCGAAAGAGAGGTTAATGAAAAATTTAGGGATTAAAGCGTATGACTATGTCTCATTCAATCACTTGTTTTTACTAACATCTAGCATAAATACCAATGTCAAGTACAAATGGTACAAATCGATTCAGTTAACTTCTTCCGACAGCGAGGGATGAGATGCTTGAAGACATAGGGGAAATAACAGAGTTGAAACACGATGGGATCCTTTCCACATATCTATTTTTCCTTATTGTTCTTTGTACTTTGATTTTCATTTTATGATGATTTCCTCCTACTAGGAATTTTGTCTCTTTGTACAAAACTGCCTGTTTATAGGCACATTATCAATACAAATATAATTCAAAATTCAAAATTGTTTTACTTTCTCTTCTTTGTTTGCAAAAAAATGTCCAGCGACTAAATTGAATGAATATGGGAATATGAATATGATTACTGTTAACAAATTTATGCATAAAAATAGGGCTAACATTTACTAAAGACCTTAGGAGTTGGGATAACATTCAAGTCGTCCATAAATCTCCATAGAGGAATCTCCGTAGAGCTACCTTTAAAAACTCATCCTCGATAGAGATACATTCCTCAGCGAGTCTAATACACCTTCAGACAGAAATTGAGGCATATTCCAGCAGTTCACTTGATCATCTTCCCCGGTAGGTCCCTAGCAGGTAAATAAGTGTGATCATTTCCCCAGCATACGATGGAAATTTCTTCTGCACAACCTATGAAATTCCAATTCCCATCAGAAATGATTCCCTCTGCACAGTTTATAGGAATTTAATTCCCCAGTGGAGTTTATTCCTCCAACACTATAAAATCCTCGACAAAATTCTCTTCTCCAGCAGAGTTATCTCCCCAGCAAGGTTTATTTCCCCAATAGGATTTATTTCCCCAACAAGGTTTATTTCCCAAACAGAGGTTATTTCTCTGATTATCGCAATTCCCCGACAAGATTCTCTTCCCAGGTCATATGTCATTCAACTTTGTCCTTCCCAGAAAAGTTGACATCCACACATTAGAGGAGTATCCATCTCCTCCATCTCAAAGCAGAAGTCGGATGTCCCCAGCGGAATATCCTCATCCAAAGTGGGAATCCCCAGCAAAATTAGTCCTAGCAGAGGTAAGATTCATATCCTTCATCCCTAGAAACAATCAGGGATTTATTTTCCCCATCCTAAGATGTTATACAAAGCTACCATTATCCTCAACAACATCTTACATCCATACATCATTTGCAAAACATCATAACATATGTATACAAAATGCAGATGGCACTCTATTATATTTTTAGAACATCATTATGCAATGCATTACATACACCATGACATGGCATAAAACTAACTTTGTTTCTTCCAGGTTAATCCGCAAACACACGAGTATCATCAACAATTTTCAAAAGCGGGTCAGAGATTAATTCCCGAAACAGGACGTGGAAACTATCTATACGACCAGGCGGTATGAATTCTCGAAACTAGATGAGTTTACCAACAAAAAGAAGACCAAAGATTAATTTCTGAAACAGTACGGGACAATTATCTATATGTCCAGTCAAAGATTAATTCCCAAAACAACACGGGGTAACTACCTATATGATCGAAAGGTATGAATTCTTAAAACAAGACAGGTTTACCAATGAAAAGCAGGTCCCAGATTAATTCACAAAACAAGACGGGGAAACTATCTATATGACCTAGAAAAGATTAATTCCTGAAACAGGATGGGGCAACTATCTACATAACCAGGCAAAGATTAATTCCCGAAACAGGACGGGGCAACTATCTATATGACCAGGTGGTATGAATTCCCGAAACAGGACGTGTTTACCAACAAAAACAAATTGGGGATCAATTCCTGAAACAGGACGGGGCGACTATCCACATGACAAAATGACTTCCTTCAGAGCACCATTTTGAAAAGTATTTTCCTCAGATAGAATCGGATAAATTCATTCTAAAAAGCATTCTTTAGATACAATCAAGCGTAGACTCATTCTGACATTCCTATTAATAATTACTTTAGGTGGCATCTATAAGACAATCTCCAACAACACTTTACCATCTCCCTGAATGGCATCTTTAAGCCCATTCAAGCAATACTATCAACCAACAACGTCACTTCATGCACCAACGTGTACAAATTTATGGGCACTTAGGTGTTCAATCCTCTTCCACCTTCAGATCACGAATGACAGACATGCCAATCTAACTCTTCAGGTTTAAGATGATTGAACAGGGGCAGCTGTTGTACCCCAAAATTTTCCCTTCCATTTCCTTCAAGATATCTTCTCATGCTTCTAGGGTTTGTATTTGCTCAAGGTTACTCAAGAATTGATCAGACAAATTCTCCTCCTAAGCAATGGATCTACAACTAGGGTTTTGTGTTTCTCAAGGAAAATTGGACTTCTAATGACTTAAGTGGATTTCATTGTTTCTCATATGTCTCCAAGAATTCTCATGACAAGTTTCAAACCATGCATCACAAGTTTTCTCAATCAATTGCTCAGATGACTGAAAATAAACTATATTGGAAAAAAAGTCAATTGTGGTCAACATACAGTCAAACTTTAAGATTTTTGTTCAACATCAATATTTTGAAGTCATATTCATCATTTGATCAAGGGTTGATCATGATTCATCAAGAAAACTCAGGATTCATCAAAAGTCAAAAGTTGCCAAATTAGGGTTTTCTTAAGGAGAAGTCAATTGAACTTTGACCAAGCAAAACTTCCACATGCTTCATTATATTTTTCTCAAAAAAAAAACACATTTTGAAAGAAATTAAATCCTCTACAACTTAGTCTCTCTAAGCTTAAGTCGAAAAAATGAATCGTTTGAGAGATATGGGCCAAAACATTATAGGTCATTTCAAAAGTCAACAAAAAGACACTTTTTGTCAAGGAAATTTACATCAAGATAAAGTCTTCAAATGTAAAAATGATCAACATAGAGATTCTAGAGGACATCTCGAGCTTTGCAAAAATTCAAAGATCACCTTCATATGATAAAAATTGAGTGAGTTATGATTTGTGAAAGTTGGGAAATTTTGAGAAAATGCAAGAAACCAAAAGTGATCAAACTTGGAATTTTGGGCTAATGGGATGATATTTCAAGATCCGTGCATGTTATAGGCCTTATTATGAACCTCAAGTTATTTATACACCCCTTGGGTTTTTATTCTATTTATTTTTTATTTTATTTATTTAAAATTCAAAATTAAATAAGATAAAGTCAAGCTTTCTTACAAGGTCCAAGCCCACAACCTTTTGACCTAATTTAAAGCTCTATATATTTCTCTTCATTCAGACAAGCATGACACGAAAAAACCCTTGCAAGAAAATGTGATACGGTGGGAGAACTGACTTGAAGGTTTTGCGTTTGATCGCAAATATTGCGGTTAGCAAGAGTCGCCACCGACTTTTCTTTTATCTAAAAGGAAAGGTGAAAAAAGCACATGAAAGACCTTTGAGATTATTTCATGAGTTCGGGGGGTAGATTATGAAAAGGGGAGGTATTAGAACCCTTTTCATCAATGGTTTTCCATGGGTTCTTAGTTACTTGCTAGATCACTTGCTTTTGTTTGAAATTTTGCTTTGTGTGGTTTTTGAAAGTATTTTGTAAAGAGGCCATTTTTAAGGAAAACTTTGTAATGCTTCTCGTTCGTAAGAATGTATACAAAGTGTTGATCTTTTGAAAATGTTTTCAAGTTTTATAAGATATTTTGAAAGTGTAAGTGTTTGTTTTGAAAATAGCAAGTATGTTTCGTTTTGAAATTGAGCAAGTAATTAGGAGTACTCTACCTACTCAAAAGTCTTTCATGCTCATTTCCTTTTCCTTTGACATTGTTATCTTACCATTGATTTTGTAAGTAACCCTATCTTTGGATGTAAACGGGATGGGCGTGGGTCATCGTATAAGCATGATTAGCAATGTGGCAAGGTATCTTAGCATTCTCTTTTAGGGACCAAGATCATTTGAAAGGCAACTTAGATAACGACATTGAGGGACTATGATCTTATATTTTGCTTGTTTTTGCTAAGATACCTCACGTGCGTAATATGGCCATTTAGTAAGGCAACCAAGTGGATTTAACCTAGAGGGTGTTTGTGTGCAAGTGTATTGTTTTGCATGCTTGATTTTGTCTTTGATTAGGGTTTTCTAATTGATTGGTTTTAGTCTTTCCATTCAAACCCTAATTACTAGCATTTGTATATAAAGCGATAAATTGCGGAATTTAAAATTACTACGCTATTACAATACTTGTGGGAGGAGGGTGTACAAATTATAAATGGGTATTGCAAGAAAATAAAGCCTAATTATTTATTAAAACCATATTGAATTGGTACAAGAATTGAATAAATAAATGTACAAAAATGAATAATTATTCAAGAATGTAAATGTAAAGTAAATGGATATTTGTTTGGATTTTTTAGAGAAAAGGGGTTAGGATTTTAAAATTAATTAACTAAAATAAAATAATTAATTAAAATAGTAAAAGATAAAACCCTAATTTACTAAAAAGGAATTAAACAAAACCTTAATCTAATAATTTATTAAAAAGGAAATTAAGTTTATAAGAAGAATATTTTTGGTATTTTTGTCTTAAAAATAAATTTATAGTATTATAAAATATTTTTGGTCTTTTTTATATTAAAATAATATATTTTAATTGGTGTAAAAGAAAATAAATAAAAACCTAGTTTTTTTTAATTAAATTTACAAAATAATTAGTCAAAATAAATAAAGTATGATTAAATAAAATAATTTTTGTGAGAAAAATAAATAAACTATGTCAAAATATAAATCTACTATTTTTATATTTTTTTATGATTTTTTTAATATTAGATAAAATATTTAAGAAAATAAATAAATAAAAATAAGAAGAAAAAAAAGAAAATATATTGGCCAGGGTGTGTAAATGAAACATGGGGTCAGAAAGGAAAAAACATAAGCCCAAGGAGATGAGGCCCAGGCGCCTGCCAAAAATAAAGTCAGAAATGCAATAAAATATGAAAAATCCAAAAGGGTACCACTGGGGCTCGAACCCAGGTCCCTCAAGTCACAAGCGCGCGCTTCTACCATTGGGGTGGCTATACACCCATTTTATAATCAAAATAACAAATACATGATAGTAAACAAGTCCATAGCCTGAACTTCATCTTCAACCTCACGCCCAGCTAGAACCTCTGTAACTCATTCAAATCTCAACAAAAATGAAAACTGTAAACAGGAAACTTGTAGCAAATTTCCTCACGATTCAAGAAATGCAAAGCAATAGAATTACAGATCAAAGATAATCATGAATTTTAATGGCCCTAATCTGAACCCTAAAAATCTCAGAAACTTCAATCTTAAAATTCTCTAAGCTCAAGAAAATTAGTGAAAATTATGGACATGGTTAGCTTTAGGGCAATAATATCTACATTTTTAATTCACAAATAAATCATTGATGATGCCTGTATGAAGAGTTCCAAAGTAAGAAAACTTACCTTGCAAGAGGGTATCGGGTTTGGATTTTGAGTAGCTTTCAGTAAGTTCCAATGATTGGGTTAGCTTCCTCAAGTTCCCAGGAAGCTACTGGGATCCTTAGCTTGAGCTGAAAGTGCCTGAGGAGTTCTGGAGAAGTCCAAGTGCAAAGCTCTGTTTTTGAAAATGGAGGATGGTGTTAATAGTGTTACAGTCTTGTAACAAGGTGTGGGACGAGTTCTAAATGATGTTTAGAAACTTTAGGAACCAAAAGGCTTGAAAACGCACGAAGGAGATGTGAGTTTCAAACTTTTGGTCAGGTTAGGAAACAATGGAGGTATGTGATACAATTCTGAGCTCTTGGTCTTTATTAGGGGTCAAGCATGTGTATGTTTTGTGGAAAATGGCTTGTGTATCTATAAGAAAAGAGTCTTGAGTGGTTTGGCAAGTCAGGAGTACAAGTTTCAAGCTTTTTGCCATGTTACTTGATTTTCAAGAAAAGTGGGAAAACAAGTTTCAAGGGGAAGTACAAGCATGGGTTGGGTGATTGTAAGTGTCTAAACCATTTCTCTTGTGTTATGAGACATGTATGATCAGAAGAGAACAAGTTCAAGGCTCAAGAACAAGTTTTGTGCAAAAAGTTACTTTATCAAAATGGCAATGTGCACTTTCTTCCCAAAATGGATATAAAGCATGTCTTTGCATTGAATGCTTGAAATGAGACCTCTAATAGCTATTCAAGCAATTAATTATGGAGTTCCTAAAAATTTTGATGCCTGCAAAGTAGAGGTTATGCAGCATAACTTTGAATTTTGAATTTGTTCATCACAAAATGACTTGTAATTCAAGTGATAAAACCCTAACTTCATCTCTTCGATTCTCCCTACTCAAAAATGATCTCAAGGAGTTCTTGGACATTTTGGAAATCTTGAAATGTGATCTACAACCCATCTTTGAATTACTTTTGAATATTCCCCTTGGAACTATATGAAAAAGTGCCATGAAGTTGGGTCAAAATCTTGACCAAATTAGGGAAAAATTTCACTAAGTGTTTTGTTCCATGACCATGTATTCTTAAAAAATATAACTTGAGATCCAAGCACTTTTGGAAGGAGTTTTGTAAATAAATGTTGTATATTTCATCGAGATCTACAACTTTCATGTTGGAATTTTCTTCTAAATCAGCTTGCATCATGGTGAAAAATTTGTTCAAAGTTATGAAAAAATAAGAAATTTCCAATACTTAGAAAAATTTCTAAGTTTAGAAATTTTAACTTTTCAAAATGAAATCTTGAATTTTGGATTTCTTGATGAATAAGTTTAATATTTTGACATGTTTTGATTAATTGTGATCTTTGACATTTGATTTTGACCAAAAAGTCAAAGTTTGACTTTTTAGTATACAGTTGACTTTTGATCAATTGATTAAAAATTCATCTTTCAATCATTTGGACTTGAGCAATGTTTTGAGCCATGTTATTAGGTAAAAATGATGCAATTGGACTCTTGAGATCATGCCTTAAACCAATTGATCATTTGCTAGGTCAAAAATCAGAAATTGCCCTTTCCCAATCAAAACCCTAATTTTGACCATTTTTCCCTTTTGAAGATTTGATCAAATTTCTTGAGGAATTGTGATCCAAACTTGATCAAATGATACATATGAGTTTAAAATGTGGACGTGGATCAAAAATTATGAATTTTGTCTGTAAATTGGCCATAGTTGACTTTTTCCCCAATACAGCTGATTTTTAGGTCAACTGCTCAATTGACTGAGCAAAACTGTGATCCAAAGCTTGAAACTTGACATGAGTAATATTGAGGGTACATAATGATCTATGAAAGTCACATGGGGGATTGGACGTTCAAATATCCTTGTGCAATCTCAAACCCTAATTTCGGTCATCAGTGCTTAAGGTGGTGTCTTGAGCTGATCAACCCTAGTGCAGTCTTGAGCCAAAGGAGATCTTGTGAGAAAACTTCTTGATAAATGAGAGGGAAAACTTTGGGGTACAACAACTGCCCCTGTTCAATGTTCTTAAGCCTGAAGATTTAGATTGGCGAGTTTTGCCATTCGCGACTCGAAGGTGGAATATGATTGGACATTAGAGTGCCCAAAAATTTGAACTCGGTGATGTGATGATTGATAGTGTAGGGAATGGGCTTAAATATGCCATTTGAAGAGATGCTGGAAAGTTGTTAAAGATGGGCTTGTAGATGCCATCCAGAAATGATTGCTGAACCGTATCTGTAAGCTGAAACTGAATGAGTATCAGAATGGCGTCCGTGTCTGGAGCGTATCTGAACTGTATCTAAGAGCTGAATCCGAATGAGTATCAGGATGGCATCCATGTATGGAGCGTATCTGAATTGTATTTGAGAGTTGAATCTGAATGAGTATCAGAATGGCGTCCGTATCTGGAGTGTATCTGAACTGTATATGAAGATTGAAATAGAATGAGTATCAGAATGGAATCCGTGTCAGAAGCGTATTTGAACTGTATCTAAAAGCTGAATCTGAATGAGTATCAGAATGGCATCTGTGTCTAGAGCGTATTTGAACTGTATCTGAAAAAGCCTTTGAACATTGTTAATGGTAGCTATTGATTAACCTTATCCTGAAAAGGGTAAAATGTTAGCTAAAATGAAAAGTCATGTTGTATGAAATGCATGGTATAATGAGATTGTGATACATGCATTAGTGTTATCAATGTTTATGATATATGGATGCGATGTATGCGCACTGCTGTTGGATTGGGGATAATAAATCCCTGACTGCTGTTGAGGATACGAAGTGTAAGTCTTCATATTGTGAAGTTGAAGTGTTGATGGATTTCCTCTTACAGAAATAAACTTTGTTGTAAGGGAAACACCGTGTACTGCTTGTGAAATCCTGTTGCGGAATCCTGAGAATTTTGGTGACTTCTACCGGGGATTGATAACTGGAAGTTTTGTTTCGCTGGGGATTAAACTGCACACTGCGGGGGATTTTATGGAAACGGCTTGGAGAGATTTCCCTATGTCTTAAAGCCATCAGTGATTGTCTTTTCTATTTTGTTCATTTGTAAACAGTAATTATGTTCAAATGCATATGTGATCGATGGAAATAGAACTGACTGTTTTTTAGCTGGTTTCGCGAAATGTCGCGGTAAGCAAGAGTCGCCACCGTCTTTTATGTTCTCCAACATGGAAAGGACAAAAGCACAGCAAAATTCCTTCTTTGAGAATGTTTCTCGGTTCGGGAGGTAGATTTATAGAAAGGGAAGGTGTTAGCACCCTTTCTATCCATGGTTATCCATGGGCTCTTAGGTACTTGCTCTTATGTTTTCAAAAGATGTTTGCTTTTCAAGTGTGCGTGGGTTTTGAAAAAGTTTCATTTGAAAAATTTCTAAGTAACTCTTGTATCAGTCCTCAAGAGTGTATGAAAAATTTGTTTGAAAACTTTTAGAAAGTGTAGGTGTGAAAAGATGTTTTTGTTTGTTTTGAAAGAGAGGAAAAACCCACGAGAATCTACCTACTCTAAGGAATTAGGCTGTGTAAGAGTCCTTTAGATAGTGATATCCCACCATTGAGCGGTAGGTAGCACCATCGTTGGAGTTATTCGGGTTAATTCGATTATTAGGGACATGTGTGGTCACCGAAGCAATGGTAGGACACCTTAGTGGTAACCCTAATGTCCTAGATCCTTTTATCCGAGGCAACCGTTTCGAGGCAACTGGATCTTAGACAAAAGGGCGACCTCTAAGACACCCTATACTTGATGACCACGTTCGAGGCAACCAGTGAGGCGTACCCTAGGAGTGGTATGTGCATGTGTGTTGTGTTCAGTTAATGTTTATTTTGTACATGTTATTTGTGAGTTACGGATTGGTTTTATTATTCATACATTCTTTCATGCATTTAACAGTTAGGAGTGCGGAAAATAAATTGCGGGAAGGTAAATCTAACTATTACAAGGCGCGGGTCTATACATCGCCAAAAACAAAAACCCGTTTTGAAAATAAGAATGCGAGAAATAGTAAATAAAGAGATAAACCTAATTAACTATTACATACTCTGTACAGATACATAAATATAATCAAAAGAAATTAAAGCGCGAAAGAAGATTGAATCGGGAACGTCTTAGGGTTTTGACCCTTTTTGAATTATATTAAAATATTAAACCTAATTCTAGTTAATTATTTAATTAAAAGAAAAATGTTTTTTTGTGTTTTTTATGTTTTTAATGGAAATAAAGAGAAAATAAAAAGAAATTAAAAGTTAGCAAAAACCTAATTCTAAATTGTTTTTATTTATTATGAAAAAATTAAAGTTGCTCTAATTTTAAAAGACTAAATTAATTAACCATATTTATTTACAAAATAATAACTAATTAAATTTAATTAATGAAAATTTTATTATTATTTTTTGGTTTTCTGGATTTATTATAAAAAAAAAAATTAATTTGTTAATTAATCAAATAATGATAATAAATTAAAAGAATTAAAGGAAAAAAGAAAATAAAAAGAATAGTAAAACCAGGGGGTTAGTGGACCATTAGGAGGTTTAGTGAAGCAATTTTGGCCCAATAAGCTTAAGCCTGCGTTGACTTTGGAATTGTCTGCATGTGCATTGACTCCTGAACACCATGGTCTTTACTCTTTGGCCATTGGATTGAAGGTTGTGGACACCTGACGTCTGGATGGCTGAGGTGTACGTTGAACAACGCTCAATAGCCTGCATATGATCACTTTGGAAAAAATAGGAAACAAATATTTAGGGGACCTGGGATTTGAACCCAGGTCCCAGCGCTCACTACACAAACGCCTTAGCCAGCTGAGCTGCATGTTTCATTTGTCACAATAATACACAACTTACATTATATGGAATAAACAAGCAAACCCCGTAAATTAAAAAAAAACACGCGCGTTATTTGAACCATCCATTCAGGGGCTTACACGTCCTTCGTCTCCTACCTTTTTCATGTAAAAACAAAAGCAATTAGCGGGGGTTTTTAATCCCCACAAAATGACCTGAGGAAAAATAACGATTAGGCATACGTTAAATATAAATAGGGCGCGAGTATATCAACATGTTCGTCTCAATCCCCTGAGTTCAACCATGGGTCTTATGAAGCCTGATTTTTCCTGAACTGGGAATCCCTAAATTGGAAGCTTTGAAACCCTAAAAATCATCCATGGTGGTTTTTGATTCAGGGCTCCATAATGCAATTGTCTTATACCATTAGCTTCAGAAGAGCGTTAGCAATGTAAAACACACAAAAAATTTCATCAATGATGCATGAATAATAAACTATGATTGTGAGACAAATATGCAAACCGTATGACTGTTTCTTAGGATTCCTTGAGCGTTGATGTGTGATTTTGATCCCAAAAGATTCCTGAGGACTTATGCAATGTATTAGAATCAATTAAAAGTTTGGAAATGGTCTGGAAGTGAGAAAACATATTTCAAGTTTTCTTTGATTTTTTCAATATTGGTTTGGCCGTTTGTGCAGTGCTCAGGTTGTGAATGAGGTTGGGAAGGCTTGCATATGTATGAATGAAGGGAATTAGGTCACATTATGAGCTTGGGATCCATTGCATTGATGTTTGGAGATTTTGGTTTATCACCATTAAAGGTCTTTCCAAACTTGGTTCAAAACAATGATTTTGTGCACAAAATAGCTTTACACGAATTTGGCAACTGGAATATGCTGTATGAAAGCCATTCAAACCATAAATATGCCATTTAATTATTTTTTTTGATTTTATTTGAATTATTATGGATTAAAATGAATTAAATCCATAAAAATTAAATAAAAATGAAAAAAATAAATGTTTGGTCTTGGAATTAATCATGGGACACGTGGGTGGCATGACAAGGCTGAATCAAGTGGAAGAAAGTGGGCCCTTTTGTCAAAAATTGAAGTTTCAAGGATAGTTGACTTTTGCCATTTCACAAAAATTTCCCAACTTCTCCAATGCATATCTTGCTCAATTTTGATCATATGAACATGTTCTTGGACATTTTGGAAAGGTCTTGAAGTCCTCTAACCAATGCCTTTGGTACCATGTCATTTGAATTTACCAATCTCAAGTTATGGTCTTTGACTTAAAATGCCTTTTTGTTGACTTTTGAAAATGACCTATAATGTTGAAATTGATAACTTTTTGTGAGAGAATTTATTGGACTTGGAATGTGAAGATGAGTTGTAGGAAATGTCATCCCCTTCAAAATGAGCATTGGATGGGATTTTTCTGATAAACCATGAAAAAGTTATGCCTTGGTCAAGTTACAGTTGACTTTTCAACTTTCCAAAAATAGAAACTTTTGCATCTTGATGATTTTTGAGCCATTCTTGTGGAATCATGATCAAGTTTTGATAAAATGATGATTGTCGCTTCAAAATAAGATGTTGACCAAAATTTTGACTTTTGATTGCCAAATGACCATTTTACCCCTACAGTTGATTGTGAAGCAATTAGGGTTTTTGACTGTGCAACTTGACCTTGTGAGCCTTGAAACTTGGCATGGGGATGCTTGACGATGTGTATAGGCATATGGGACTTGATTGAGCCCTTGAAAACCTCAACTTCCTTGCAAGAACCAAAACCCTAATTCTGACTGGCTTAGGAGGATGGTTTGACTGTGCAACCCTTGAGTAGACTTGAGCAAATTGAGATGATGCTTGTCAAACTTTGAAGAATACGGGAGGGCAAAATTTGGGGTACAACAGTTGCCCCTGTTCAATCTTCTTAGACCTGAGGATGTAGATTGGCTTGTGTGCCTTTCGTGATCCGAAGGTGGAAGATGATTGAACACTAGAGTGCCCAGAAATTTGCACTCACATAGTGGAGTATCAGCAGTGTGATGTCGGGAATGGGCTTACAGATGCCATTTGGAGAGATGGTGGATAGGAGGATGGGCTTATAGATGCCATCTGGAGATGTGACAGAACCTTGTCGGGAATGGGCTTATAGATGCCATTTGGAGATATGGTAGATAGGAGGATGGGCTTATAGATGCCATCGGGGTGTTGATCGCTTAAGAGATTCCTTAGCGAGAACTTGCGTACCTGAGAAAGAAAGATAATGGCCTGGCCTGTTACAGGGGTTGATCTTCAAACTCCTCATGCAGATATTCCCTAGCTAGATACAGGTATCGAATCTACAATCAATCGCTCACAGATATGCCCTGGCTAGATACAGGAATCGAATCCGGAACTTCAAAAGGTTTCTTACAGACGTGCCCTGGCTGGATACAGGTATCGAATCTACAAACAATCATTCACAGACGTGCCCTGGCTAGATACAGGAACCGAATCTGGAACTTCAAAAGGTTGCTTACAGATGTGCCCTGGCTGGATACAGGTATCGAATCTACAAACAATCATTTACAGACGTGCCCTGGCTAGATACAGGAATCAAATCTGGAACTTCAAAAGGTTGCTTACAGACGTGCCCTGGCTGGATACAGGTATCGAATCTACAAACAATCATTCACAGATGTTCCCTGGCCAGATACAGGAATCGAATTTGGAACTTCAAAAGGTTGCTTACAGACGTGCCCTGGCTGGATACAGGTATCGAATCTACAAACAATCATTCACAGACGTGCCCTGGCTAGATACAGGAATCAAATCTGGAACTTCAAAAGGTTGCTTACAGACGTGCCCTGGCTGGATACAGGTATCGAATCTATAAACAATCATTCACAGACGTGCCATGGCTAGATACAAGAATCGAATTTGGAACTTCAAAAGGTTGCTTACAGACGTGCCCTGGCTGGATACAGGTATCGAATCTACAAACAATCATTCACAAACGTGCCCTGGCCAGATACAAGAATCGAATCTGGAACTTCAAAAGGTTGCTTACAGACGTGCCCTGGCTGGATATAGGTATCGAATCTACAAACAATCATTCACAGACGTGCCCTGGCTAGATACATGAATCGAATCTGGAACTTCAAAAGGTTGCTTACAGACGTGCCCTGGCTGGATACAGGTATCGAATCTACAAACAATCATTCACAGACGTGCCCTGGCTAGATACAGGAATCAAATCTGGAACTTCAAAAGGTTGCTTACAAACGTGCCCTGGCTGGATACAGGTATCGAATCTACAAACAATCATTCACAGACGTGCCCTGGCTAGATACAAGAATCGAATCTGGAATTTCAAAAGGTTGCTTACAGACGTGCCCTGGCTGGATACAGGTATCGAATCTACAAACAATCATTCACAGACGTGCCCTGGCTGGATACAGGAATCGAATCTTGAATTAGGACAGTTGATAGTAATCATCTTTGGATTGACCTTTTTCCTGAAAAGGTAAAACATCAGTTATATACAATGTCATGATGTATGAGATGCATGATGTCATGTTCTCAAAATAAATGAGATCGTGTGATGTGATGCGTATATGCATGCATTATGTATGTAAGCAGGATGTATGAAATGTGGAATGTCTATGAATGTATTCTTGTCTAGGAAAATAAACCCTTGACGAATGTCGGGAAGTTAAATCCTAGGCTGATGTTGAAGAGTAGAGTTCTTCGTTTCCGCTGGGGATGATGGTTGCAAGAATAAACCGGTAGGAGAAGATGACTCCGTTGGGGAATAAACTTGTAGAGATTACTCTACAGGGAATTACTCTGTGGGGAAGAGATACTTCGCTGAGATTTTGATGGTAACTCCGCTGGGGATTCCATTGATAAGCTTTGTTGAGGAATTGATGAACTCCGCTGGGGGGGTAGGAAGAACTTCGCCGAGGACGATCTTTCCATGGTAATTAGCTGAGGATAACCCAGTTATAAGCTCTGGTGGGGAATAACCTCTGAATAAAGTCGGGGAGACGCGTTCGTACTCTGCAGGGGATAAGCTTCCAGAATCTACCGGGGATAAGCTTCCAGAATCTACTGGGGAGGATAATTCAACTCTCCTGGGCGACTTTTGGACTGTACTGGGGAAGTGGCTCCACTGGGGTGTTTGTATTCCGCCAGGGAACAATCTTATATTAAGACTGCCGGGGATGCTTTCTTAGGAACATCTGTATACTCCGCTGGGGAATGTTGAGATCTTCTGGGGATACCCAACTTCCTTAAGGCTGACAGTAGACTAACTCTGTTTGGGGAGAGTGTTGCTGACTTGCTGGAGAATATTGTGCCTTCTTAGGGCTGACGGGAGACCAACTCTGCTCGGGGGAGAGTATTGCTGAACCTTGTCTTACTCTGCGGGGAGTGGAGGTATCTTGGTCGTTCTTCAGCTGAACCTACCTTGGCGGACAGAGCAACTAGATCTCTTAGATAACTCATTATTTCCCCTGTTTCTGATGTCACTTGTAATTAATCCTTTATTTCGTATGCAAATATTTATGATTTAGCAATTAGTGTCAAATGCATATATCAAAAACGAACATTGGACGTTCTTTGCAAAACAAAACAGATAAAGGAAAACAATTGGCAATTTGTCTGGAAAAGTGAATTTGTATTGATTTTCGAATTTGCCTGTAAATAGGCGTTTATGTTCAAGAGGCTGACGTCCTAGTAAGAGAACACCGCCGAACAACAGAGTTTATACATTTTTGTGAAAAGGGAAAACAAAAACAGCTACGTGAAAAGTCCCACTGGGTTTCAACTCTGCTATCGCCTTTATATCTTCAAGCGTCTCATCACTTGGTTGCTTAGTTGAAGAGGAAGCTGATTGATCAGTGCCGTCTGAACCTGATAGTTGATACCGAATTCTGGATGCAAGGTGATCCAATGAGACATAGTATTACGCTTATCCCTAACTTTTGCCTGGACCGCCCTTTCGGGTTTTCAGTCCACCGGGATACCCATTTTTGCCCAAGCCGCCTTTTCAGGTTTTCGACTTGCCGGGTGTACAGATTTTTTTTCATTTCATCCCTTATTTTTGCCCGAACCCTTTTGGTTCGCCGGGAAGCCCTTATTTTTGCCTAGGTGTGTCAACCTAGCGGGTCTTTAATTCATGCGTAGTATCTTTTTACTATGTCAGCATTGGCGGGGTGAGGAAGGTCGTCACCATCCATGGTGGTTAGAATCATAGCTCCTCCTGAGAAGATGTTCTTAACCACAAATGGCCCTTCGTATGTAGGGGTCCATTTGCCCCTAGGATCACTTTGAGGAAGAACGATGCGCTTGATTACCAGGTCTCCGACTTGATACTCTTGTCGTCTGACTTTCTTGTTAAATGCCCTGATCATCCTTTTTTGGTACGTTTGACCATGACAAATAGCAGTGAGTCTCTTTTCATCAATTAGGTTTAATTGATCAAGTCGAGTCTGGATCCAGTCATCTTCGTTCAAACCTACATCCTTCATTATCCGGAGAGAGGGTATCTGGACTTCAATAGGCAAGACTGCCTCTATGCCATAGACCAAGGAAAAGGGTGTTGCCCCTGTTGATGTCCGTGCTGAGGTACGGTACCCATGAAGAGCAAACGGTAACATTTCGTGCCAATCTTTATAGGTCACTGTCATCTTCTGCACAATCTTCTTGATATTCTTATTCGCTGCTTCTACAACCCCATTCATCTTCGGCCGGTATGGAGAAGAGTTGTGGTGCTGTATCTTGAATTGCTCGCAGAGCTCAGTGATCATCTTGTTGTTAAGATTGGTACCATTGTCTGTAATGATCCTCTCAGGTACACCGTACCGACAGATCAGGTTATGCCGAATGAATCGTGCCACGACGTTCTTGGTTACTGTAGCGTAGGAAGCTGCTTCAACCCACTTTGTGAAGTAATCAATCGCTACCAGGATGAAGCGGTGCCCATTGGATGCTGTAGGTCTGATCTCGCCGATCATATCAATGCCCCACATTGCAAAAGGCCAAGGTGCTGTCAAGACATTCAGAGGAACTGGAGGAACATGCACCTTATCAGCATAGATCTGGCATTTGTGACATGTCCGAGAATGTTGGTAACAGTCAGCTTCCATTGTGGACCAGAAGTATCCTGCCCGAAGGATTTTCTTTGCCATAGTGTGCCCACTGGAATGTGTTCCGAAGGTACCTTCATGCAGCTCTGCCATGATCTTTTCTGCTTCAGTGTTGTCCACACAATGCAGTAAGGTTGAATCATGGTTTCGCTTGTATAGAATGCCATTGCTGAGGAAGAATTTTGCAGCGAACCTTCTCAGAAACTTTTTGTCATTGACAGATGCACCTTCAGGGTATTCTTGAGCTTCCAAGTACCTCTTCACTTCATGATACCAAGGCTTTTCAGTTACCTCCTCAGTCTCAAGATCACAGCAGTGTGCAGGTTCATCCAGTTTCCAAATAATGATCTGGGGAGCCTCGTTGTCCCATTTGACTTTGAACATAGAAGAAATCATAGCCAGCGCGTCCGCCAACTGATTCTCCTCTCTTGGGAAGTGTTCAAAAGTTATCTCCTCGAAATGGGGGATCAATGTCATCACATACTCCTTGTAGGGAATAAGATTTGGGTGTTTCGTATCCCACTCACCTTTGATCTGATTGATCACGAGAGCGGAATCTCCGAAGACACTCAGAAACTTGATCCTTAAGTCAATTGCAGTTTGAAGACCCATGATGCATGCCTCATACTCCGCCATGTTGTTGGTGCAGTTGAAACATAGTCGGGCAGTGAGTGGAGTATGAGTGCCTTTTGGAGATATGATCACAGCGCCGACGCCATTACCCAAAGCGTTTGAGGCTCCGTCAAAGTGCATAGACCATCGGGATCCTTCCTCAGGTCCTTCATCTGGTCCGGGTACTTCACAATCAGTCACTACCATGATATTCTCGTCGGGAAATTCAAAGTTCATGGACTGGTAGTCATCCACAGCCTGGTGTGCCAAATGGTCTGCCAATACACTTCCCTTGATGGCTTTCTGAGTCGTGTATTGGATGTCGTATTCCGTCAAGATCATTTGCCATCTTGCTATTCTTCCGGACAAGGCGGGCTTTTCGAATATGTACTTGATTGGATCCATTTTTGAAATCAACAGAGTAGTGTGAGTCAACATATACTGTCTCAGTCGGCGAGCAGCCCATACGAAAGCGCAGCAAGTTTTCTCGAGCAGTGAGTATCGGGTCTCACAGTCGGTAAACTTTTTGCTAAGGTAATAAATAGCATGCTCTTTTCGGCCAGACTCGTCATGCTGCCCCAACACACACCCCATTGAGCTGTCAAGTACTGTCAAGTATAATATTAGAGGTCTCCCTTCAACCGGTGGCATAAGGATGGGTGGTTCTTGGAGATACTCTTTGATTCTGTCGAAAGCGGCCTGACATTCATCGTTCCAACGTACTACTTGATCTTTCTTCAGTAGCTTGAAGATTGGTTCACAGGTAGCAGTTAGATGCAAGATGAATCGGGCAATGTAGTTCAGCCGTCCTAGAAAGCCTCTGACTTCTTTTTCTATCTTGGGAGTTGGCATCTCTTGTATGGCTTTCACTTTGGCAGGGTCCACTTGAATACCTTTGTCCCTTACGACGAAGCCTAGCAACTTTCCAGATCTCACCCCGAAGGTTCACTTGTTCGGGTTCAACCTTAGCTTGTACAACTTCAGACGGTCGAACAGCTTCTGTAGATGGTCAAGGTGTTCCTCCTCAGTTTGGGACCTTGCATTCATATCGTCGACATATACTTCAATCTCATGATGGATCATGTCATGAAACAAAGCAACCATGGCACGTTGGTAGGTTTCCCCAGCGTTCTTCAACCCAAAAGGCATGACCTTGTAGCAAAAGGTGCCCCACTGAGTAACAAAAGTGGTCTTCTCCATGTCTTCAGGAGCCATCTTGATCTGATTATAACCGGAGAACCCGTCCATGAAGGAGAATACCTTATGTTGTGCAGTGTTGTCAACTAGAACGTCAATGTGAGACAGAGGGAAATCATCCTTAGAGCTGGCCCTGTTCAAATCCCTGTAATCAACACACATTCTGACCTTACCATCTTTCTTCGGCACTGGAACCACGTTGGCAACCCACTGAGTGTAAGAAGTCACTGCTAGAAAACCGGCGTCGAATTGTTTCATAACCTCAGCTTTGATTTTCTCAGACATCTCTGGACGCATACGGCGAACCTTCTGTTTTACCGGAGGGCATTCTTCCTTGGTAGGCAAATGATGAACCACGATGTCGGTATCCAACCCAGGCATGTCTTCGTAAGACCAGGCAAAGATTTCCACATAGTCATGCAGCATCTGAATCAACCGTTGTTTCACACTAGCCTCCAGATTGGCACCAATCTTGACCTCCTTTCTGTCTGTCTCAGTACCCAGATTTACCGTTTCCACTGGCTCTTCATGTGGATGAATGGCCCTCTCTTCCTGGAGTAGCAGTCTTGCAAGCTCGCCAGGCACTTCGCAATCATCTTCACCTTCGTCTTCGGCTAAGTTGATCGGATTTTCGAAGTCATAACTGGCAGTAGCAGAGTCGTTACCAGTGAGATCCAGAGTGGATTGGAACCTGTATAGGTGAGTGTGTGTAAATATAGCTGTTTTGCAATATATAATAAAGAAAGAAAAGGAGCGCAAGATTTGAAATGTGAAAAAACGTCCAATGCTTTTATTCATGATATATGAAAATGACACACAAAAGCCCTCACAAATGAAGCCACGGTGCCCCGGGTAAGACACATGGCCATAAAGTTTCAAATTATTGTTTGTTACAACTTTAAAACAAAGGAGTTCATTACTGAGTGACAAAAGTAATTGGTATGGAGTCTTTTGTAGTCCAGTTGTTCAGTCCACCACCGACCGTTGGATTGATCCAGCTATCGAATTCAGATTCCTCCACTTTGTCATCCTCCCTAATAGCATTTACTCCATGGTTGGGCATGGGAGCTGTCACCACATTAGGCCTCTCGGGCGCCTCGAACTGAACCTCTTTAGCATCAATAAGGTCTTGAACCTTATTCCTCAGAGCCCAACAATCATCTGTGTTATGCCCCGGGCTATCAGAGTGATAAGCGCAGCGGGCGTTGGGGTTGTACTTTGGAGAGGTTGTATTTACTACCTTCGGAGCTTCCTTGACGGTTACAAGATTAGTTGACAGCAGTTGCGGCAAAATCTGTGACAGGGTCATGCTGAGCCGAGTGTACTGCCTTTTGGGCCTCTCACCTCTTGGCTGGTTGTATTGCTGAGGAGCAGCAGCAGGCCTTGAAATTACCACTGCGTTGACAGCTTGGCAGCGTTCCGGTTTGTTCTGTCTCCTTGGACCATACACATCACTAGCTTCCTTCTTGAAGGGTTTCTTTTCAGTACTCGAGGAGGCACCTTTCTGTATCTTTCCCGACTTAATACCAACTTCTATCCTTTCTCCGGTTAAGATCAGGTCTGTGAACCCAGCAGAAGAATTACCAATCAGGTGGTTAAAGAATGGACCAGACAGGGTCCCCAAGAACATGTCCACGAGTTCACGATCAGTCAACGGTGGCTGCACCCTGCCAGCCAAGTCTCTCCACTTCTGCGCGTACTCCTTAAAACCTTCACCCGTCCCAAGTGACATACCCTGGAGTTGGGTACGCGTGGGAGCGAGGTCGGAATTGTACTGATATTGCCTATAAAATGCAGTAGCCAAGTCCTCCCAGTTTCGAATACTGGTTCCATCCAGCTGATAGAACCATTCGAGCTGAGTCCCTGAAAGACTCTCCTGGAAGAAATGGATCCATAAGTTCTTGTCTGCAGTGTAAGGCTGGAGCTTCCTTACGTAAGAACGGAGGTGCAACTTAGGACAGGAAGCCCCGTCGTACTTCACAAAGGCAGGTGCCTTGAACTTGTGTGGGATCACCACCCCAGAAGATAACCCCAAGTCTCCAAAATCCAACCCAGGCACACGTTGAATCTCCATAGCATTTAACCGGTCCTCCAGCTGTTTGTACCGGTCCTCAGCAGGAGGGTACTGTTCATCATTGAAATCTGTCTCGGTGTTGGAGACTATGGGACTAGGAACCTCTCTCCCTTGAGGGCTGTCTTCCCTAACAGATGGAGTAGCCTGATCAGCCACATTCTGCAGTGTATTCCCGAGTCTGCGTCCAGTGTTGAACAACACAGTCCTCTTCTTCTTCTTCTTCTTCAGGAGCAAAGCCTTCAACTCCTGTTGTCCTTGGGCTAAGCTCATGACCAGCTCTTGAAACTGGGCGTTCTGGGCCTGGAGGGCCTTGATAGCTTGTTCAGTAGTTGGTTCAGGATTCATGATGATTGAGTGCTGAAATATACAGCGAAGAAGATTAAGCAACCTGTAGAAAAAGGGTACCTGTTATGCACATGATGCATGATATTCTATTTATGCAATGCATTCAAGGGTTCGAAAGTTCAAATTCGTTGTAGACAAAAAGGGAACACACGTTATATTAGGAAATGATTTGTTCAGTACATCAAGGCCTCATGGGCAAAACATTACAAAATAATTAATCCCAAAAGACACTGCGCATCCTCTTTGGAGCAATGTAAGTGTTGAGAGTATTTTCCTCGTGAAGTAGACGGGTGAGCTCCAAGACCTTCTTCTCACTGGCATGTAGACTGGTTTCAAGAGAATTCCGTTCTTCCTTGAGTTGGATCCAGCTCTTCTGCATTTCTTCCCAAGATGTTGGCATGTCAGGATGGTTAATGGTGCAGGGAACCTCTCCTTCCAAAACTGGCTCTTTGATCACAGGGAGAACATGAGGATATGGCATCACCAGCTTCTGGGAGCGGGATCGTACCCACTTGAGATAAGGTTCCAGGGGAATGGAGTTCTTGTGCCCCAATGTCTTGCTATCTACCTTGTTGGGCATCCTCCAAGCTCTGATAAATCTCTGGCGAAGTCCTTGTGCATCATTGTCGAAGTCAAAAACAATGTCAGGAATCAACATGTCATGAGGGCCATCCCTCTGAGCATATCCAAACTGCCTCAAAGCCAGACACGAGTTGTAAGTAATACATCCTCTGATTCCAAGTAAAGGAACATTAGGATACTCTCCGCAACGATCAATGATAGTGACATTTTCTCTGGACCGAGAACACCAATGTATATCAGCATGTGTAAGAGTCATCAATCGTTGTGACCATCTCAAACCCCGCTCATTCTTCAAAACTGATTGTGGAAGGTGAGAAATAAACCACCTTGCCAGGAGAGGAGTGCAGCGCATGAGAACACCTCTTTTTCTCATGGTTCGAGTGTAACATGAGTGGAGGATGTCCCCAAGCAACGTAGGTATAGGATTCCTGGACATGAAGATCTTGACATCATTGATATCTATAAGCTGATCTGGATTCGGGAACAACACCAACCCATAGACAAGGAGTGCCACAACTTCTTCAAAGGCTTGTAGGTCAAGGGAATTCCAACATTCTTGGGCCTTCTCAAACAGGAACTTTGCCAAGAATCCTTTGATACCACTTCTAACTTCCCAATGTCCCTTGATGTCAGATGGTTGTAGGCACAATGCTTTAGCAACCTCTTCCAGTTTTGGTTCCCTTTCCGTACCGTTGTAGGGTAGTTGACTAAGGATGGGAATCTTCAGAAGCTGGGAAAACTCTTCCAAGGTGGGCACCAATTGATAATTTGGGAAAGTAAAACAGTGGTGCAAAGGGTTAAAGAACTGGAATAACACTTTCACCATATCCTCTTCAATGCTGGTGTTGACCAAGCTGAGTATTCTACCATGCCTTTCACTGAAGGAGGAGTTCTCGGGAATCCTGGATGTAAGCTCCTTAAGCTGAGGAGGGACCCGTACAAGGTTGACCTGAATTGTCTTTCTGCGAATAGTTTCCATGTCCTACAAAACAAGAACAAAGATGAAGATTCGAACCCCTGAAGTGGTTAGTAAATGCATATGATGATGTATGATGCTATGATGTTATGATAAGGACACACCACAAGTATTCACAAAAAGCAAACATGATAAGGCACACAAGTCACACCAGACACCCCTTAGAGTTTAGGCCAGCATGAAGTTTGGGGTACTACCCTCTTGAAGTTGGTGGGCTCAAAACCTGTCCTATCAAAAGTAACTGGGTTCTAAGGAGCTCAATATCATTGGGTTATTTTCTATGTTCATTGTTTTGATTTAGCCACTGAACTGGCGATCAAAATATTCCAAGAAAACAACCCTCAATGAGTGTAGTATCGAGTATCTACCAACTTCGGACTGCACCAAAGTCGGTCATCTCACTACCCCTAAAGAGGCCAGGATGGTCAAGTAAGGTTCCTAAGGTCAGTTGATGCTTCACGACACCACACGGCGGCCCCGTACTCTCCTTGACTTGACTCAAGGGTTACCGGTACTCACCAAAGTGCCACATCAACGTAGCAAACTGCTTCAACCGTGTCGGTATACCCCCACAGTTCCCTCACAGTTTGTTGCTACTTTCTAAAAGGTATCCCCCAAATCTGGGTTAGGATCTATGAAACTCCAAAACAGGCCCACAATTTTAAAGCAAGCAAAGCAGGCAATTGAAAACATAAGAGTGGTCTAATTCCTAAGGTACACCTCACTTTTATTACTCCCCAGCAGAGTCGCCAGTTCTGTGATCGGTGGAAATAGAACTGACTATTTTTTAGCTGGTTTCGCGAAATGTCGCGGTAAGCAAGAGTCGCCACCATCTTTTATGTTCTCCAACATGGAAAGGACAAAAGCACAGCAAAATTCCTTCTTTGAGAATGTTTCTCGGTTCGGGAGGTAGATTTATAGAAAGGGAAGGTGTTAGCACCCTTTCTATCCATGGTTATCCATGGGCTCTTAGGTACTTGCTCTTATGTTTTCAAAAGATGTTTGCTTTTCAAGTGTGCGTGGGTTTTGAAAAAGTTTCATTTGAAAAATTTCTAAGTAACTCTTGTATCAGTCCTCAAGAGTGTATGAAAAATTTGTTTGAAAACTTTTAGAAAGTGTAGGTGTGAAAAGATGTTTTTGTTTGTTTTGAAAGAGAGCAAGTACCCACGAGAATCTACCTACTCTAAGGAATTAGGCTGTGTAAGAGTCCTTTAGATAGTGCTATCCCACCATTGAGAGATATGTAGCACCATCGTTGGAGTTATTCGGGTCAATTCGATTATTAGGGACATGTGTGGTCACTGAAGCAATGGTAGGACACCTTAGTGGTAACCCTAATGTCCTAGATCCTTTTATCCGAGGCAACCGTTTCGAGTCAACTGGATCTTAGACAAAAGAGCGACCTCTAAGACACCCTATACTTGATGACCACGTTCGAGGCAACCAGTGAGGCGTACCCTATGAGTGGTATGTGCATGTGTGTTGTATTCAGTTAATGTTTATTTTGTACATGTTATTTGTGAGCTACGGATTGGTTTTATTATTCATACATTCTTTCATGCATTTAACAGTTAGGAGTGCGGAAAATAAATTGCAGGAAGGTAAATCTAACTATTACAAGGCGCGGGTCTATACATCGTCAAAAACAAAAACCCGTTTTGAAAATAAGAATGCGAGAAATAGTAAATAAAGAGATAAACCTAATTAACTATTACATACTCTGTACAGATACATAAATATAATCAAAAGAAATTAAAGCGCGAAAGAAGATTGAATCGGGAACGTCTTAGGGTTTTGACCCTTTTTGAATTAAATTAAAATATTAAACCTAATTCTAGTTAATTATTTAATTAAAAGAAAAATGTTTTTTTGTGTTTTTTATGTTTTTAATGGAAATAAAGAGAAAATAAAAAGAAATTAAAAGTTAGCAAAAACCTAATTCTAAATTGTTTTTATTTATTATGAAAAAATTAAAGTTGCTCTAATTTTAAAAGACTAAATTAATTAACCATATTTATTTACAAAATAATAACTAATTAAATTTAATTAATGAAAATATTATTATTATTTTTTGGTTTTCTGGATTTATTATAAAAAAAAATATTAATTTGTTAATTAATCAAATAATGATAATAAATTAAAAGAATTAAAGGAAAAAAGAAAATAAAAAGAATAGTAAAACCAGGGGGTTAGTGGACCATTGGGAGGTTTAGTGAAGCAATTTTGGCCCAATAAGCTTAAGCCTGCGTTGACTTTGGAATTGTCTGCATGTGCATTGACTCCTGAACACCATGGTCTTCACTCTTTGGCCATTGGATTGAAGGTTGTGGACACCTGGCGTCTGGATGGCTGAGGTGTACGCTGAACAACGCTCAATAGCCTGCATATGATCACTTTGGAAAAAATAGGAAACAAATATTTAGGGGACCTGGGATTCGAACCCAGGTCCCAGCGCTCACTACACAAACGCCTTAGCCAGCTGAGCTGCATGTTTCATTTGTCACAATAATACACAACTTACATTATATGGAATTAACAAGCAAACACCGGAAATTAAAAAAAAACACGCGCGTTATTTGAACCATCCATTCAGGGGCTTACACGTCCTTCGTCTCCTACCTTTTTCCTGTAAAAACAAAAGCAATTAGCGGGGGTTTTTAACCCCCACAAAATGACCTGAGGAAAAATAACGATTAGGCATACGTTAAATATAAATAGGGCGCGATGATATCAACATGTTCGTCTCAATCCCCTGAGTTCAACCATGGGTCTTATGAAGCCTGATTTTTCCTGAACTGGGAATCCCTAAATTGGAAGCTTTGAAACCCTAAAAATCATCCATGGTGGTTTTCAATTCAGGGCTCCATAATGTAATTGTCTTATACCATTAGCTTCATAAGAGTGTTAGCAATGTAAAACACACAAAAAATTTCATCAATGATGCATGAATAATAAACTATGATTGTGAGACAAATATGCAAACCGTATGACTGTTTCTTAGGATTCCTTGAGCGTTGATGTGTGATTTTGATCCCAAAATATTCCTGAGGACTTATGCAATGTATTAGAATCAATTAAAAGTTTGGAAATGGCCTGGAAGTGAGAAAACAGATTTCAAGTTTTCTTTGATTTTTTCAATATTGGTTTGGCCGTTTGTGCAGTGCTCAGGTCGTGAATGAGGTTGGGAAGGCTTGCATATGTATGAATGAAGGGAATTTGGTCACATTATGAGCTTGGGATCCATTGCATTGATGTTTGGAGATTTTGGTTTATCACCATTAAAGGTCTTTCTAAACTTGGTTCAAAACCATGATTTTGTGCACAAAATAGCTTTACACGAATTTGGAAACTGGAATATGCTGTATGAAAGCCATTCAAACCATAAAGATGCCATTTAATTATTTTTTTGATTTTTATTTGAATTATTATGGATTAAAATGTATTAAATCCATAAAAATTAAATAAAAATGAAAAAATAAATCTTTGGTCTTGAAATTAATCATGGGACACGTGGGTGGCATTACAAGGCTGAATCAAGTGGAAGAAAGTGGGCCCTTTTGTCAAAAATTGAAGTTTCAAGGATAGTTAACTTTTGCCATTTCACAAAAATTTCCCAACTTCTCCAATCCATATCTTGCTCAATTTTGATCATATGAACATGTTCTTGGACATTTTGGAAAGGTCTTGAAGTCCTCTAACCAATGCCTTTGGTCCCATGTCATTTGAATTTACCAATCTCAAGTTATGGTCTTTGACTTAAAATGCCTTTTTGTTGACTTTTGAAAATGACCTATAATGTTGAAATTGATAACTTTTTGTGAGAGAATTTCTTGGACTTGGAATGTGAAGATGAGTTGTAGGAAATGTCATTCCCTTCAAAATGAGCATTGGATGGGATTTTTCTGATGAACCATGAAAAAGTTATGCCTTGGTCAAGTTACAGTTGACTTTTCAGCTGTCCAAAAATAGAAACTTTTGCATCTTGATGATTTTTGAGCCATTCTTGTGGAATCATGATCAATACTTGATCAAATGATGATTGTGGCTTCAAAATAAGATGTTGACCAAAAATTTTGACTTTTGACTGCCAAATGACTATTTTACCCCTACAGTTGATTGTGAAGCAATTAGGGTTTTTGACTGTGCAACTTGACCTTGTGAGCCTTGAAACTTGGCATGGGGATGCTTGACAATGTGTATAGGCATATGGGACTTGATTGAGCCCTTGAAAACCTCAACTTCCTTGCAAGAACCAAAACCCTAATTCTGACTGGCTTAGGAGGATGGTTTGACTGTGCAACCCTTGAGTAGACTTGAGCAAATTGAGATGATGCTTGTCAAACTTTGAAGAATATGGGAGGGCAAATTTTGGGGTACAACAACATATGTTCAAAAATAAATCATTGGATGTTTTTTGTAAACAAAACACAAGAGTAAGGAAAAACATATAGTTTTACACTTTCAAAGGGATATCTTTGTATTGACTTTAGTAAGTATTTTTGTACAATGAGAAAACCATTCTAGTAAGATAATGTTGTCGTAAAAAAATGAAAATTTGATACAAAGAAAAGATAGCTTTGTGAAATTATCCCATGGGGTTCCCATTCTGCTATAGCCTTCGTATCTCTGAGAATCTTATCTATTTGTTGCCTTGTCCGAAGCTAATTGAATTGATCAGAACCGTCGAGTTTACAGGTTGTCCGTAATGTGATCCAACGGGACATAGTCATACGCTTTAATTTCATAACTTTTGCCTGGACCGCCCTTTCGGGTTTTCAGTCCACCGAGATATCCTTTTTTACCCAATTCGCCCTTTCGGGTTTTCAACTTGTCGGGTGTACAATTTTTTTTTGTTTTATCCCTAATTTTTTCCCGAACCTTTTCAATTCGTCGGGATGCCCTTGTTTTGCCTAGGTGTTTCAACCTAGCGGGTCTCTTATGCGTAGTATCTTTTGACTATGTCTGTGTTCACAGGGTGCAGCAGGTCGTTACCATCCATGGTGGTCAAGATCATGGATCCACCAGAGAATAAGATTTTGATTACAAATTGTCCTTCATATGTAGGAGTCCATTTTCCCCTGGGATTACCTTGCGGAAGTATGATGTGCTTGATCACCAGATCCCCAACTATATATACTTGGTGTCTGACCTTTTTGTTGAAAGCCTTGATCATCCGTTTTTGATACATCTGACCATGACAGACAGCAATAAGCCTTTTCTCATCAATCAAGTTTAGTTGATCAAGTCGAGTCTGGATCCAATCGTCTTCATTCAGCCCTTCATCCTTCATAATTCTCAAAGAGGGCATCTAGATCTCAATAGGCAAGACAGCCTCCATGTCGTATACCAGAGAGTAAGGTGTTGCCCTGGTTAATGTGCGTGTTGTGGTACGATAACCATGGAGAGAGAATGGTAGCATCTCATGCCAGTCTTTGTACGTGACTGTCATTTTCTATATGATCTTTTTGATGTTCTTATTCGCGGCTTCAACAACACCATTCATCTTTGGCCGATAAGGGAAAAATTGTGATGCTGGATCTTGAATTGCTCGCACAGGGTGGTGATCATAGTATTGTTTATATTCGTACCATTGTTTGTGATGATCCTCTCCGGGATGCCATAACGACAGATGAGATTCTGCTTAATGAACTGGGCTACAACATTTTTGGTAACGGAAGCGAAAGAGGCTGCCTTAACCCACTTTGTAAAATAGTCAATGGCCACTAAGATGAAGTGGTGTCCATTAGAGGTTGTTGGCTTGATTTCACCAATCATATCGATGTCCCACATAGCAAAGGGCCAAGGAGCCATCAAGACATTCAGAGGAACCGGAGGTACGTGCACCTTGTCACCATAAATCTGACACTTGTGGCAGGTTCAAGAGTGTTAATAGCAATCTGCTTCCATGGTAGACCAGTAATAGCCTTCCCGTAAGATCTTCTTTGCCATCGTATGCCCACTGGAATGGGTGCTAAAAGTTCCTCATGTAACTCAACCATGATTTTTTCCGCTTCAAACTTGTCTACGCACCGAAGTAACACAGATTCATGGTTGCGTTTGTAGAGAATGCCATTACTAAGGAAGAACTTAGCATAAAATCTCCTTAAGAACTTCTTATCATTGACTGAAGCTCCTTCCGTATATTCTTGAGCCTCGAGATACCTCTTGACTTCGTGAAACCAAGGCTGGTCCACTACTTCTTCAGTATTAATCTCGTGACAGTGAGCTGGTTCATCCATTCGTTCAATGGTGATCTGGGGAGCCTCGTTATCCCATTCAAGTTTAAACATGGATGACATTGTTGCTAGTGCATTTGCTAGATGATTTTCTTCGCGCGGGAAAAGCTCGAAGGTAATCTTCTAAAAATGTGGGATCAATGTCAGTACATGTTCTTTGTAAGGGATAAGGATAGGGTGTTTGGTGTCCCATTCCCCTTTGATCTGGATGATGATCAAAGCTGAATCTCCGAATACATTTAAGGATTTGATCCCCAAGTCTATGGAAGCTTTGAGACCAAAAATGAAGGCTTCGTATTCTGCCATGTTATTTGTACAATTGAAGTAGAGTCTTGCAGTAAAGGGAGTATGACATCCTTCAAGAGATATAAGTACAACACCAATACCATTTCTGAGTGCGTTGGATGCCCCATCAAAAACTAGGGTCCATCGGGATCCTTGTTCAGGTCCGTCATATGGTCTGAATCCTTCACATTTGTTTACCATCATGATGTCTTCATCTGGGAATTTGAACTTCATGGACTGGTATTCCTCCATAGCTTGGTGAGCCAGGTGATCAGCTAGTACACTGCCCTTTATTTCTTTCTACATAGTATACTGTATGTCATATTCTGTCAGGATCAACTGCCATCTCGCTATTCTCCCAGAGAGAGCAGATTTCTTGAAGATATATTTTATCGGATCCATTTTAGATATCAATAAGGTAGTATGAGTCAACATATATTGTCTTAACCGGCGAGCAGCCCATACCAGAGCGCAACAAGTTTTCTCGAGAAGTGAATATCTTGTTTCACAGTCGGTAAACTTTTTGCTCAGGTAATAAATAGCGTGCTCTTTTTGGCCAGATTCGTCATGCTGCCCCAGCATACACCCCATTGAATTTTCCAAAATAGTCAGATACATGATTAATGGTCTTCCCTCGACTGGTGGCATCAAAACAGGAGGCTCTTGTAAGTACTCTTTGATCTTGTCGATGGAAGTTTGACACTCATCATTCCATTTGACTACTTGATCTTTCTTCAGTAATTTGAAGATTGGTTCACAAGTAGCTGTCAGGTGAGAAATGAATCTGGCAATGTAGTTTAAACGTCCCAAGAATCCTCTGACTTCCTTCTCAGTACTAGGAGTAGGCATTTCTTGTATAGCTTTCACCTTGGCAGGATCTACTTCAATACCTTTACCGCTGACGACAAAGCCTAGGAGCTTACCAGGCCTCGCCCTAAATGTGCATTTATTCGGGTTCAACCCCAGCTTGTATTTCTTTAACCTCTCAAAGAGTTTCTGTAAATGGTCAAGATGCTCTTCTTATGTTTGAGATCTAGCTATCATGTCGTCTACATAGACCTATATTTCATGATGTATCATGTCATGAAATAGAGCTACCATGGCACGCTGATAGGTAGCCCCAAAGTTCTTCAGCCCAAATGGCATAACCTTGTAGAAGAATGTGCCCCACTGTGTGACAAAGGTTGTTTTCTGCATGTCCTAAGGCGCCATTTTGATTTGGTTATAGCCTGAGAAACCGTCCATGAAGGAAAACACTTTGTGTTGTGCCGTATTGTCAACTAGAATATCAATGTGGGGAAGTGGGAAATCATCCTTAGGGCATGCCCTATTCAAATCTCTGTAATCCATGCACATTCGTACCTTACCGTCCTTTTTGGGCACGGGAACAACATTGGAAACCCATTGTGGATAGGAAGTGACAGCCAAGAATCAGGTATTGAATTGCTTCATGACTTCTGCTTTGATCTTCTCTGACATGTCTGGTCTCATCCGACGAACCTTTTGTTTGACCGGAGGACAGTCCTCTTTTGTAGGTAGACGATGTACTACGATGTCTGCGTCAAGTCCTAACATGTCTTTATACGACCGGGCAAAGACCTCAACATAATCGTGTAACAACTGAATCAGACGCTCCTTGACACTGGGTTCCAGATTGGTACCCACCTTGACTTCTCTTTTGTCTTCTTCGGTACCTAGGTTGATTGTGTCCACTTCCCCATGCACCATCCTTTTTGAGCCGTCAAAAGCTCTCACTACTATGTTGCTCGGCTTCAATATCAATCCTTCGCAGTCAAGCCTATCAAGAGCCTTTTTAGGCAACACATTCAGAGACGAACTGGTGTCTACCAAGACATGAGCCAAAGTCTTGCCCCTGCATTCGTCTGAGACATGCAATGCCCCGTTATGCTTCCTCCCCCTTGGCGTTAAATCAACGTTTGAAAAACCTAAACCATTATCTGCAGTCAAGCTGGCTATGCAGTCTTGGAATTGATCGACATATGTTTCTTGGGGTACATGGGCTGTTTTGAGGAATCTTACCAAGGACTTTGCATGAGCCTCGGAACATAATAATAAAGCCAACATGGAAATTTTTTATGGAGTTTGCCCCAGTTGTTCAACTACATTGTAGTCGCTTCTTTTTATGATCTTTCGAATTTCCTCCATCTCTTTTCGGGAGGTCTTAGGGATAGTTACTGATTGTGCCTTCGTCCGGACAGGCTCAACAAGAATATCTTTACCTCGAGTATTGGTTGACTCGGCAACAGGAATGTCAGTAGGGGTGATAATAGGGATTGTATCAGTTTTGTCAACATGAGTATTAGCGGAGATGATTGCAGGACTGGGAATAGCCTTTGGAGGAGCAACAACAACATGAATGATTACGGGTCCAGAAATAGCTTTTGGAGGAGTAATTTCTAGAGAGAATACCCTTCCACTTCGGGTAATCTTGCTAGTCCCTGCGATATTACTGATATCGGAATCAACTTTCTCAGAATATGAATCTTCAGTAGCTGGCCAATCTTGCTTGACACCGTGGTAGTAGACATCACCTCCATAATTCCATGGGACGGTTTTGTCTGATGAATACGGGATTGGTCTAGGCATTGTAATTATCAACGGAGCCACTTTAGGAACTGATGTAATTCTAACGTGTCTTTTGGTGGAGACCCTGGAAGAATTGTTGGAAATGGTCACAATGGAAACATCATTATAAGGAACAGTTGGAATAGAAGGCTTTTCGAACAAAATCTCCTTCTTATCTATTAGGCATTGAACGCATGCTTTTAACAAATGACAGCTGGTTGGTGAGGATAAACAGAAATGACAGATTTCATCACAACCTGGGAATACACCAGCATTCAACAAGTTCTTTTTGATAGTCAGGAGTGGGGTCACAAGTTCATCAACTGAAGTAACAAACATATCTTCCTCAATGGCGTTGGAATTATGGCCGTGCTTGGGCATAGGGGCAGTAATGACATTGGGAATTTCTGGCACATCGAATTCAATCTCTTTGGCTTCAAGAAGGTCTTGTACTTTATTCTTCAGAGCCCAACAGTTGTTAGTTTGATGGTCGGGACTCTCAGAATGGTATGCCCAGCGGGCATTAGGATGATAGTGAGGAGAGGTTGTGTTAGGATTCTTTGGAGCTTCTTTCAAAGTCACTAGATTGGATCTTAACAAATGTGGTAATACTTGAGATAGTGTCATATTAATTCGGGTGAACTGTATGACTGGTCTTTCCATTCTTGGCTGGTTACTTCTTTGCTGGGCACGTGCGGGTTTAGGAATCATGACAACCCCCACCATCGGACGGTGTTCAGCCCTATCTTGATTTCTCTGAGGATATACAACAACAACTTCTTTCTTTCCAATGAATGGTTTCCTTACAGCAGCAGAGGATGCATCTTTTTGAATCTTCCTATTCTTTATCCAGGCTTCCACCCTTTCTCTGTTCAATATCAATTCGATAAAACCTGCCGATGAACTCCCAATTAAGTGATTGAAGAAAGGACCGGACAAAGTGCCCAAAAACGTATCTACTAACTCTCTTTCAGATAGGAGAGGCTGGACTCTTCCTGCTAAGTCCCTCCATTTTTGCACATAGTCTTTAAATCCCTCACTTGAAACCATGGCCATACTCTGGAGTTGAGTACAGGTGGGCGTAAGATCAGCGTTGTATTGGTATTGTTTGTAAAAGGAAGCCGCAAGATCATCCCAGTTATGAACATTGGCTCTTTCTAACTGATAAAACCAATCAAGTTGAGTTCTAGACAGACTGTCTTGGAATAAGTGTACCCATAAATCCTTGTCAGCGGTATGAGGCTGAATTTTCATTACAGAGGATCGGAGATGCATTTTGGGACATGAAACTCCATCGTATTTGGCGAACACTGGTGCTTTGAATTTTGGAGGAATGACAATCCCAGATACTAACCCCAACTCCTCAAAGTCCAATCCAGGCACTTTTTGGATTTCCATTGCACTTAACCTTTCTTCCAAATGCGTATACTTGTCGTCGGCTGGAGGATATTGTTCTTCAGAATAATCTTCTTCTTCCTCTTCCTCTTCTGAATCTGGCTGGACAACTGCTTCTTTGCCTTTCCCATCTTGATTGTCTTTCTCACCAGATGACGTTGCAAAGTCTATGGTCCTTCTTGCTTGACCTTGGAATCTTCTTCCCATATTTAGAATTCCGGTTACTTTCTTTGCTTTCTTTTTCTTCTCTTCAACCAGCAAAGTCTTCAACTCTTCTTGTCCTTTGGCTAGAGTTAAGAACATCTGTTGAAATTGGGCATTTTGTGCTTGGAGGTCCTTCACCGTTTGCTCAAGATCCATCTTACTGAAATAAACAGTAGAAAGACGAGGACACTTATTGCAAGAAACCTGTTTATGTTATGATGAATGGTAGATGCATATGCAATCATTTCAAGGATTTTAAAGATTCAAATTTCTTTTAGACAAAAATAAACACATGTTATATTAATAAATTAAAGCTTGAGTACATCAATGCCTATTTGGACAAAACAATACAAAAACTCTAAGATAAAAAAGGTAGTACGCATCCTCTTTGGTGCGATGTAGGAATTCAGAGTCTGCTCCTCATGAAGTTGCTTAGTGAGCTCCAAAACCTTCTTCTCGCTAGCGTAGAATTTGGTTTTGAAGGTGTCTCGCTCCCTCTTGAGTTGTATCCAATCTCTTTGTAAGTCTTCAAGATAGGTAGGCATGTCAGGATGCAGGATAGTGTATAGAACATCTCCTTCCATAACAGGCTCCACGGTCACCGGGAGGATGGAGGGATAAGGCATCATAAGACTCTGAGCACGAGTTCGTACCCATTTGAGGTAAGGCTTAAGAGGGATGTAATTCTTTTGCCCCAATGTCTTGCTATCTACATTGTTCAACATCCTCCAAGCTCGAATGAATCTCTGGCGAAGACCTTGATCGTTGTTCTCGTAGTCAAATACCAAACCTTGAATGAGCATCTCATGTGGGCCATCCCTTTGGGCGTAACCAAATTGTCTTAAGGCTAAGCAGGGGTTGTAGGTGATACCTCCCCTAATTCCAAGTAAAGGTACATTAGGGAATTCTCCACAACGGTCAACAATAGTAACATTCTCTATAGATCGGGAACACCAATGGATGTCTGAATGTTTGAGCGTCATCAACCTTTATGACCACCTTGAACCTTGCTCGTTCTTCAATACAAATTGGGGAAGATGAAAAATAAACCATCTTGCAAAGAGGGGAGTGCAACACATAAGGATACCTCTTTTCCTCATAGTGCGTGTGTGAAAAGAATGTAGGATGTCCCCTAGCAAAGTAGGCACCGGGTTGCGGGACATGAAGATTTTGACGGCGTTTACATCTATGAGTTGGTCAGGATTTGAAAAAAAAACCATCCCATAGATGAGGAGAGTCACAATTTCCTCAAAAGCTTGCAGATCCAAAGAGTTCCAACAGCTTTGGGATTTCTCAAACAAGAATTTTGCTAGGAAACCTTTGACACCACTCCTTGTTTCCCAATTAGTTGTGATATCAGATGGTTGCAAGTGTAGAGCTTGAGCAATATCTTATGGCTTTGGATATCTTTCCATACCGTTGAAAGGTAGTTGATTGAGAATGGGAATCCTCAAGAGTTGGGAGAATTCTTCTAAAGTTGGCACAAGTTGATAATCGAGAAATGTGAAGCAACGGTGTAAGGGATCAAAGAACTGGAAGAGCACCTTCATCATGTCTTCATCAGTGTTGGAGGTGACCAAGCTTAGTAGGCGACCATGTATCTCAGTAAATTGATAATTTTCAAGAATCCTTGATGCTAGATCTTTAAGTTATGGAGGGATCCTTACAAGATTGACTTGAATAGTTTTCTTGCGAATATAATCCATGTCCTACAAAACAAGAACAAAGATAAATCCCAAGATCCTTGAAATGGTTAGTGAATGAGTATGATGTTATGATGTTCATGATGTTATGTACAAGTAAATATACACAAACAAAGCAAACAAATCCCTAGGTTTAGGCTTGCATGGAGTCTTATAGGTAAGTACCCTCTTGAAGTTTAGTTGGCTTAAAACATGTCCTATCAATAGTAACTGGGTTCTAAGGAGCTCAATATCACTGGTTTGTTTCCTTGAGCATTGTTTTAGCACAAGCCTCTTTAATAGCGACCGAAATATCCCAAAAAACCAAACCTCAATGAGTGTAGTATCGAGTATCTACCAACTTCGGACTGCACCAAAGCCGGTTATCTCACTACGTCCGAAAGGCCAAGTTGGTCAAGTAAAGGTTCTAAAAGTTCATTAGTGCTTCATGAAATCACTCAGCGGCCCCGTATTCTCCTTGATTAACTCAAGGGCTACCGGTACCCACAAATGTGTCGCACTAATATCATCAGCAATTTTCAAAAGCGGGTCAGAGATTAATTCTCGAAACAGGAGGGGGAAACTATCTATACGACCAAGCCGTATGAATTCCCGAAACAGGACGAGTTTACCAACAAAAAGAAGACCAACGATTAATTTATTAAATAGGACGGGACAATTATCTATATGGCCAGTCAAAGATTAATTCCCGAAACAAGACGGGGCAACTATCTATACGACTGAAAGGTATGAATTCCCAAAACAAGACGAGTTTACCAATGAAAAGCAGGTCCCAGATTAATTCCTGAAACAAGACAGGGAAACTATCTATATGACTGGGAAAAGATTAATTCCTGAAACAGGACGGGGCAACTATCTACATAACCAGGCAAAGATTAATTCCCGAAACAGGACATGGCAACTATCTATTTGACCATGTGGTATGAATTCCCAAAACAGGATGGGTTTACCAACAAAAACAGATTGGGGATCAATTCCTGAAACATGACGGGGCGACTATCCACATGACTAAATGAATTCCTTTAGAGCCCCATTCTGAAAAGAATTTTCCTCAGATAGAATCGGATAGATTCATTTTGAGAAGCATTCTTCAAATACAGTCAAGCGTAGACTCATTATGGAATTCCTATTAACAATTACTTTAGGTGGCATCTATAAGCCCATCTCCAACAACACTTTACCATCTCCTTGAATGGAATCTTTAATATTCAAGCAATACTATCAACCAACAGTGTCACTTCATGCACCAACGACTACAAATTTCTAGGCACTTAGGTGTTCAATCCTCTTCCACCTTCAGATCACGAATGACGGACATGCCAATCTAACTCTTCAGGTTTAAGAAGATTGAACAGGGGCAGCTGTTGTACCCCAAAATTTTCCCTTCCATTTCCTTCAAGATATCTTCTCATGCTTCTAGGGTTTGTAATTGCTCAAGTTTACTCAAGAATTGATCAAACAAATTCTTCTCCTAAGCAATGGATCTACAACTAAGATTTTGTGTTTCTTAAGGAAAATTAGACCTCTAATGACTTAAGTGGATTTCATTGTTTCTCATATGTCTCCAAGAATGCTCATGACAGGTTTCAAACCATGCATCACAAGTTTGCTCAGTCAATTGCTCAGATGACTGAAAATAAACTATATTGGAAAAAAAGTCAACTGTAGTCAACATACAATCAAACTTTAATATTTTTGGTCAACATCAATATTTTGAAGTCATGTTCATCATTTGATCAAGGGTTGATCATGATTCATCGAGAAAACTCAAGATTCATCAAAAGTCAAAAGTTGCCAAATTAGGGTTTTCTTAAGGAGAAGTCAACTGAACTTTGACCAAGCACAACTTCCACATGCTTCATAATGTTTTTCTCAAACCAAACTCATTTTGAAAGAAATTCAATTCTCTACGACTTTGTCTCTCTAAGCTTAAGTCGAAAAAATGAATCGGTTCAGAGATATGGGCCAAAATATTATAGGTCATTTCAAAAGTCAACAAAAAGACACTTTTTGTCGAGGAAATTTACATCAAGATAAATTCTTCAAATGTAAAAATGATCAACATAGAGATTCTAGAGGACATCTTGAGCTTTGCAAAAAGTCAAAGATCACCTTCATATGATAAAAATTGAGTGTGTTATGATTAGTGAAAGTTGGGAAATTTTGAGAAAATGTATGAAACCAAAAGTGATCAAACTTGGAATTTTGGGCTAATGGGCTTATATTTTAAGATCCATGCGTGTTTTAGGCCTTATTGTGAACCTCAGAAGTTATTTATACACCCCTTGGGTTTTTATTCTTTTTATTTTTTATTTTATTTATTTAAAATTCAAAATTAAATAAGATAAAGTCAAGCTTTCTTACATGGTCCAAGCCCACAACCTTTTGAGCTAATTTCAAGCTCTATATATTTCTCTTCATTCGTACAAGTATGAGATGAAAAAAAACCCTTGCAAGCAACTGTGATACGGTGGGAGAACTAACTTAAATATTTTGTGTTTGATCGCAAATGTTGCGGTTAGCAAGAGTCGCCACCGACTTTTCATTTATCCAAAAGGAAAGGTGAAAAAAGCACAGGAAAGACCTTTGAGATTATTTCTTGGGTTCAAGGGGTAGATTATGAAAAGGGAAGTTATTAGCACCCTTTTCATCCATGGTTTTCCATGGGCTCTTAGTTACTTGCTAGATCACTTGCTTTTGTTTGAAATTGTGTTTTTTGTGGTTTTTGAAAGTATTTTGTAAAGAGGCCATTTGTTTAGGCAAACTTTGTAATGATTATCGTTCGTAAGAATGTATACAAAGTGTTGATCTTTTGAAAATGTTTTCAAGTTTTGTAAGATGTTTTTAAAGTGTAAGTGTTTGATTTGAAAGTAACAAGGATTTTTTGTTTTGAAATTGAGCAAGTAATTAGGAGCACTCTACCTACTCAAAAGTCTTTCATGCTCAATTCTTTTTCCTTTGGCATTGTTATCTTACCATTGATTTGGTAAGTAACCCTATCTTTGGATGTAAACGGGATGGGTGTGGGTCACCGTATAACCATGATTAGCAATGTTGCAAGGTATCTTAGCATTCTCTTTTAGGGACCAAGATAATTTATTTTGCTTGTTTTTCCTAAGATACCTCATGTGCGTAATATGGCCATTTAGTAAGGAAACCAAGTGGATTTACCCTAGAGGGTGTTTGTGTTCAAGTGTATTGTTTTCATGCTTGATTTTGTCTTTGATTAGGATTTTCTAATTGATTGGTTTTAGTCTTTCCATTCAAATCCTAATTACTAGCATTTGTATATAAAGCGATAAATTGCGGAATTTAAAATTACTACACTATTACAATACTTGTGGGACGGGGTATACAAATTATAAATGGGGATTGCAAGAAAATAAAGCCTAATTATTTATTACAACCATATTGAATTGGTACAAAAATTGAATAAATAAATGTACAAAAATGAATAATTATTCAAGAATGTAAGTGTAAAGTAAATGGATATTTGTTTGGATTTTTTAGAGAAAAGGGGTTTTGATTTTAAAATTAATTAACTAAAATAAAATGATTTATTAAAATAGTAAAAGATAAAACCCTAATTTACTAAAAAAATAATTAAACAAAACCCTAATCTAATAATTGATTAAAAAGGAAATTAAGTTTATAAGAAGAATATTTTTGGTATTTTTGTCGTTAAAATAAATTTTTAGTATTATAAAATATTTTTGGTATTTTTATATTAAAATAATATATTTTAATTGGTGTAAAAGAAAATAAATAAAAACCTAGTTTTTTTAATTAAATTTATAAAACAATTAGTCAAAATAAATAAAGTAAGATTAAATAAAATAATTTGTGTGAGAAAAATAAATAAACTATGTCAAAATATAAATCTACTATTTTTATATTTTTTTATGATTTTTTTAATATTAGATAAAATATTTAAGAAAATAAATAAATAAAAAAAAGAAAAAAATGAAAATAAATGGGCTAGGGTGTGTAAATGAAACAGGGGGTCAGAAAGTAAAAAAAACATAAGCCCAAGGAGATGAGGCCCAGACGCCTGCCAAAAAGAAAGTCAGAAATGCAAAAAAAATGTGAAAAATCCAAAAGGGTACCACTGGGGCTCGAACCCAGGTCCCTCAAGTCACATGCGCGCGCTTCTACCACTGGGGTGGCTATACATCCGTTTGTATAGTCAAAACAACAAATACATGATAGTAAACAAGTCCATGGCCTGGACTTCATCTTCAACCTCACGCCCAGCCAGATCCTCTATAACTCATTTAAATCTCAACAAAACTGTAAAATGTAAACATGAAACTTGTAGCAAAATTCCTCACGATTCCAAAAATACAAAGCAATAGAATTACAGATCAAAGATAAGCATGAATTTTAATGGCCCTAATCTGAACCCTAAAAATCTCAGAAACTTCAATATTAAAATTCTCTAAGCTCAAGCAAAATTAATGAAAACTATGGACATGGTTAGCTTTAGGGCAATGATATCTACATTTTTCATTCACAAATAAATCATTGATGATGCCTGTATGAAGAGTTCCAAAGTCAGAAAACTTACCCTGCAAGAGGGTATCAGGTTTGGAGTTTGAGCATCTTTCAGTAAGTTCCAATGATTGGGTTAGCTTCCTCAAGTTCCCGGGAAGCTAATGGGATGCTTAGCTTGAGCTGAAAGTGCCTGAGGAGTTCTAAAGAAGTCCAAGTGCAAAGCTCAATTTTTGAAAATGGAGGATGGTGTTAATGGTGTTACAGTCTTGTAACAGGATGTGGAATAAGTTCTAAATGATGTTTAGAAACTTTAGGAACCAAAAGACTTGAAAACGCACGAGGGAGATGTGAGTTTCAAACTTTTGGTCAGGTTAGGAAACAATGGAGGTATGTGATACAGTTCTGAGCACTTGGTCTTTTTTAGGGGTCAAGAATGCGTATGTTTTGTGGAAAATGGCTTGTGTATCTATAAGAAATGAGTCTTGAGTGGTTTGGCAAGTCATAAGTACAAGTTTCAAGCTTTTTGCTATGTTACTTGATTTTCAAGAAAAGTGGGAAAATAAGTTTCAAGGGGAAGTACAAGCATGGGATGGGTGATTGTAAGTGTTTAAACCATTTCTCTTGTTTTACAAGACATGTATGATTAGATGAGAACAAGTGCAAGGCTCAAGAACAAGTTTTGTGCAAAAAGTTACTTTATTAAAATGGCAATGTGCACTTTCTTCCCAAAATGGATATAAAGCATGTCTTTACATTGATTGCTTGAAATGAGACCTCTAACAGTTGTGAAAGCAATTAATTATGGAGTTCCTAACCAGTTTGAGGCCTGCAAAGTAGAGGTTATGCAGCATAACTTTGAATTTTGAATTTGTTCATCACAAAATGACTTGTAATTCAAGTGATAAAACCATAACTTCATCTCTTCGATTCTCCCTACTCAAAAATGATATTAAGGAGTTCTTTGAAATTTTGGAAATCTTGAAATGTTCTCTACAACCCATATTTAAACTACATTTGAATATTACCCTTGGAACTATATGAAAAAGTTCCATGAAGTTGGGTCAAAATCCTGACCAAATTAGGACAAAATTTCACTAAGTGTTTTGTTTCATGACCATGTATTCTTAAAATTATAACTTGAGATACAAGCACTTTTGGAAGGAGTTGTGTAAAGAAATGTTGTAGATTTCATGGAGATCTACAACTTTCATGTTGGATGTTTCTTCTGAATCAGCTTGCATCATGGTGAAAATTTTGTTCAAAGTTATGAAAAAATAAGAAATTTCCAATACTTAGAAAAATTTCTAAGTTTAAAAATTTTAACTTTTCAAAATGATATCTTGAATTTTGGATTTCTTGATCAATAATTTTCATATTTTGACATGTTTTGATGAATTGTGATCTTTGACATTTGATTTTGACCAAAAAGTCAAAGTTTGACTTTTCAGTATACAGTTGACTTTTGATTAGTTGACTAAAAATTCATTTGTCAATCCATTGGACTTGAGCAATGTTTTGAGCCATGTTATTAGGTAAAAATGATGCAATTGGACTCTTGAGTTCATGCCTTAAACCAATTGATCATTTGCTAGGTCAAAAATCAGAAATTGCCTTTTCCCAGTCAAAACCCTAATTTTGACCATTTTTCCCTTTTGAAGATTTGATCTAATTTCTTGAGGAATTGTGATCCAAACTTGATCAAATGATACATATGAGTTTAAAATATTGATGTGGATAAAAAATTATGAAGTTTGACTTTAAATTGGCCATAGTTGACTTTTTCTCCAATACAGCTGATTTTCAGGTCAACTGCTCAATTGACTGCAAAAGTGTGATCCAAAGCTTGAAACTTGACATGAGTAATATTGAGGGTCCATAATGATCCATGAAATTCATATGGGTCATTGGAAGTTCAAATATCCTTGTGCAATCTAAAACCCTAATTTTGGTCATCAATGCTTAAGGAGGTGCCTTGAGCTGATCAACCCTAGTGCAGTCTTGAGCCAAAGGAGATCTTGTGAGCAAACTTCTTGATAAATGAGAGGGAAAATTTTGGGGTACAATAGAAACCATTACAAAATCTTAAAAAATATCAAAACTAGGGCAAGTTGTAAACCCTAGTTGCAGCCACATTCAAGCGAAACCTATCATCTCATTCACTTCCAGAAGCACCAAAGGGTAAGAATGGACCGATCTTGAAGACCCAAAGCACACAAAAACAGTATGCATGCATCGCCGATTGCATTTTTTTCTTAAAATTCATACTGACATTTTCGTTTTGTTTCAACGTGTACTAACTTATTTAACATGCTTATGAGATCTCTATGTACATGTTATACCAATCGCATGGCCTCCATAATGACTGGATCACGTATGGCCATGCTTGAGCCATTTAAAGCTATTTGTTTCGTATATCCTTGTACAAAGAGAACCATCCAAAACTAATACTTCCATTGAATTTGCAAGGCCTGAATTAGGGGTGTAGGGTACCCTTGAATTACTGACTATGCTTATTTTGCCGAACAAAAAGGAGTCACCGGAGAAGACGACTGGAGCTAGGGTTCTGACGTCTCTCCAGTCCAGGAAATGTGTTGGTTACATATTTAATTGTTGTCACTTAATGACTGCATGAAACAGCCACCCCAGTGGCAAGCGAGTGCGCATTAAGGCATTTGTATAATAAGGCTTGGGTTCGATCCTTGCTTTTGACATTTATTTTTTCATATTTTCCTAATCCTTCCAGGTTGATTACATATTGAATGATGCGTGTTTTGCTAACACCAACACACACTTGGCACATTGGTGAACCTTGTTGGAAGGAAGGCTAAGGGCGTGGGTTCAACACCCACCCCTGGCATATTTGTTTTGTTTTATTCCTAACTTGTTTTTCTTCTTAATTTATCCCTTAAACCCTAATTTTACCTAACCATAAAACAAAACCTTCTATTTCATAAACCCTAATTAAATTAGGTATTAGGTTTTTAATCAATTTTTAAATCAATTATTTTTACTAACTAAAATTAATTAAATTTTTTTAGGTTTTTTTATTAACCCTTTAATTTAATCAATCAACCTTTTTTGCAATTTTAAAATAAACTAGTTTTTTAGGTTTAATTAATTAATTATCATCCAAATTTCTTTTCATAAAAAACATCAAAAAATATTTATTTTTCCTTAAAACTTAATTTTACATTTTTATATCGACTGTATAGGTTTAACAAATGTAATCTTTATTTTTCGCTTTCTTTTGTTTCATTATTATGTAACTGCTCATGGATGTAATAGCTTAGGATTTCTTTTCCGCACTATCTATTATGTATCTGCCCCAAAGCAATGTAATAGTTTAGGTTTATATTTTCTGCCTTTACTTTTTGCACCTTTACTATCTTTTTATGTTTATCATACTATTGCTTAGTAATTAGGGTTGGATGGCAAGATAAAAACAAACATTAGAAAACCCAAACTTCAAAGATAAAATAACTAAATACAATATAGTCACACACTTGCACCTACAGGGTATCCTCTCTTGTTGCCTTTGGAATAAAACAATCATGTCCCTCGAAAGTGGGGACCCTTTAGCAAAGTCCCTCAAATAAAAGTTCATAGTCCCTCGATGACCCTTCGACGTTGCCTTCCGATAAATGATCTAGTCCCTTACGACAATTGCTAAAGTGTTCTTACAAGTTGTCTTCGATGATTGTACGATAACCCTGCGCCTTTCCCTTCACATCCACCGATAGGGCTTCCTACTAACTAATGGTGTGGATAGCATTATCTTAAGGAGGAGGAAAAATACAAGAATGAACTTGAGTGGGTAGAATACTGTTAATCGCTTGCTCACAAATTTTTCAAAACAAAACATTTTCACATCACACTTTCAAAATAAAATATTTTCAAACAAACACTTTGCATGCATTCTTGTGGACTGATACAAGAGTCATTACAAAGTTATCCTTACATTGGAGTTTCCAAAATATTTTTCAAACACACACAAAAAAGAAAATTTTCAAAGTGAGCTTAGCGATTAAGAGCCCGTAGATAACTACGAATGAAAATGGTGCTAACACCTACCATTTTCATCGCCTACCCCCTGAACTCAAAATCTTTAAGGTCATTCATATTATTTTCACCATTTCCTTATTGTATAAAAGAAAAGTCGATAGAGACTCTTTCTATCCGCAACATTTGGGATAAAACACAAAACAAGTCAGTTCTCCCACCATATTACAATACGGTATTTTCCAGGACACCCATCCACCATATTCACATCATATTCTCCATGATTAGGTAGTGGATTAGCTTTCACATTTAGACCAATGTATCTAAATGATAAGAGACCAATTCTAACCAATTTTTGGACTTCAATCTTTAATGGGAAACTACTTTCAGTACTATGACTTGGAGCTCCTTGGTGAAAAGCATAATGAGCATCTTCCTTATACCAGTATGGAATGTCTTTTGGGATAGAAGGTGGTGTTCTTGTCTGAACTAGATTCTCTTGAAATAATCCAGGTAACAACTCTCCATAAGTCACAAGGGTCATATCAAAATGTGGCGCACTTCTTACTCTGTTATGCTGATTATTGTATGGTTATTGTTGATTGTTGTAAGCCTATTATTGAGGCTGTTATGTGTTGTGAACCTATTGTCTAGGCTACTGAACTTGTTGGGGGAACTACAGCTGATAAGTTGGTGTTGTATTAATGACATGAGTGACATATGTAACATGTTGTTGTGGATACCTCCTTTTTTGGTCTTCCGGATGACACTGCACTGACATATTTTTCTTTCATCTTTTGGAAACTACTTACAAATTTTTTGACCCTACTTGATGAACCAAATTCTTTGGTCAATCATCCTGCACAGACACCTTCCTCGAGTCGCATCCATATATTCACCATTTTCAGTGAAATCATTCGGTGCACTCGTAATCATTCTTTCATAGTAAAATAGGCCCAAGGTATTCAGAAATTTTTTGGTCATTTCCTTCTCTTCCAGGGGTGGACTAATTTGGGCAACAACTTCACGCTATCTCTGTCCAGAGCCATGCCGATAGTGTATTTGTACTGGAAAACAAAGGCTTCACCAAGGTCTCTAAAAGTGTGGATCTGTGCACTATCTAAACTCATGTACCACCTAAGAGCGGCACCGAATAAACTATCTTGAAAGTAGTGAATCAACAGTTGGTCATTATCAGTTTGTGTTGACATCTTTCTGGAATACATAGTTAAGTGACTCTTCGAGCAAGAACTCCCTTTGTATTTTTCAAAGTTAGGTACTTTAAACTTGGTCGGTATCTTCACATTTGGCACCATTCATAAGTCATAAGCATTCTTTCTGAACATGTCTTATTTAAAGGCGTGAGAAACACAAGAAAGGGGGGTTCGAATTGGGTTTCACCAAAAATAATTTTGAATTCTTTTTCGATGATGAAAGACCAAGTTAACCTAGAACATAAAAATAAATGAACACGATTATTTTTCCTGGTTCACTGTTAACGTAGCTACTCTAGTCCACCCCTCAAGGTGATTTCGCGTTCAACAAGGACTTAATCCACTATAACCAAACTGATTATAGATAACCTATAATAAGTCAGATCAACCTTATTGGCACCCCCAATAAGTCTGTCGTTCCTTATTGTAAATCCACTCAAACCGCAGCAAGAGTCTTCTTGATATCAGACCTTCGCTCGATCTCTCAAGGTATCAATCAGCAACCGTTGAGTTCTTTTAGTGTATTACAGATTGCTTCTTGTAAGAAGATTACACAAATGTTTAAGTATAAAGAAAACACCTAAGTGTTTCACAACAAGATACGAGCAACAAATCCTTGCCTATTTGCAAACCTATACACATAATATGTTCTCTAAAGAGTTTGCACAACTCTTTCGTGTAGTTTTGCTTCAGCTTGATTTAGTCCAATATACTTTGTGTAATGTTGATTCTTACTTTTCTTCAACTTCCAAGTCTTCCTTGTATATCTTGTAAAAGAGATCCATTTAAAGGGTAAAAAGGTAATTGGAAATCCAGCTATTTGTTTTCAACGGTCATAATGAGAGTGGTCACTGTATAGTACAGAAAAGGCTTGTCCTTAAGCCACCCTATAAAGTAGAGGTCACAGACACTTTATGTACCTTCTGTACACCATCACATATTAACCATTTTTAACTTCTTCTTATCTTCATAGGCTTTAGATAATTCAAATGTTGAAGCTTGTTGTAGAAGATGCACTCTTAAGTATTAGAAGCTAAGTCTTGGCATATTCAAAACTTGTCCTATCAGAACCTTGTCTTCACAGTCTTCAGAACTTGGTTGTAAGAACTTGCTTATCTTTGAATCGTCAGAACTTGTTCAGCAGAACCTCGTCTTCATAATCTTCGGAACTTGTAACACACGAAGTAAAGCTTTAGAAGGCCTCCAAAGCTTAACCATAAAGTCACGATCAGAACCTCTTGTACTAAAGTTCCAAAGACATGTTTGAAGGTGAAGAAAACACTTAGAATGGGGGGGGGGGTTGAATAAGTGACTCTTTTTCTTTTTCTAAAAGGCACAGCAATAAAGGAAAGACAAGGTTATTTTTATCCTGGTTCGTTTGAACTCAAACTACTCCAGTCCACCCGCCAAGGTGAATTCGCCTTTCTCAACAAGGACTTAATCCACTATAATCAACTGATTACAATCACATAACAACTGTTGTGACTAACAATGCACAAGTAATCTTACAAGTGACTCACACCACTAAGACTTAAAACTCGTCCTAGTCTACTTGAGAAATCTAACCAAACTTGGTTTCTCAAGGAATAATTACAAGAGTTTAATCTTACAGACAGTGAAATAAAATTTGCTTCTAATCAAGCTATATCACAACTGTGATTTTTCACTTAGAATAAATTGCACAAAGTGTATGAACAAACGAGTTTGTGAGCCCAGAATTTTTCACGTAGTTTCTTGCATCTTTTTGAAATTGATTGGTTAGTTGGCTTGCAATAAATGTCCTTCTATTTATAGTAGGAATAAAAAGACCGTTGCTGCCTTCAGAAAAGTGGAGAGCATTAAATGCTTGTGTGTTTCCTTGCACTATTACATTTTCCAAGAAACTAGCTTAGACACTTGAGTGCTTGCAGCCTTCTTTGCATTAATGAGCAAATGACACTTGTAAGAACATGTTTCCTATGCTTTACAAGACAAGTTGGATTTAACGTTCCTTCAGAACTTGCTTCAACGTCTTGAATTCAGAACATGATTTACACATCTTCTAAGCAGTGCTTTGCTTGCTCAGAACTTTATCAGCGCTTGCTTTCAAATAAATTCTGAACAGCACTTGCTTTCAAGTAACCTTCTGAGCAAGGAATCCTGCAAAGTGTTAGAAGATACATTTAAATAAATTTTCTTACCAGAGTCAGCAGTTGCGCTTAAAACAAAAAGGTTCTTTCATTAAAGAACTTCTTCATATAAATTTTAGCTCAGCACATCAAAATGCTTATGTCAGAACATTATCTAAAATATTCAAATATGTACATCAGAGTATAAATTATCTAAAATATAATTTATTGTTATCATCAAAACTCTGAGATATGTCAGAACTAATCTTGTTCTAACAATCTCTCCCTTTTTGATGATGACAAAAATTATTCAGATATAGAAATAAAATATGATAAGAGATAAGAATCTCCCCCTGAAATGAATATTTCTATATATAAAACTTCCTGAGATCATTTATCAGAGTATGAAAAACATCTTTTTGGATTTCTTCAGAACTTCTTTATCAAGATAATGTTCAGCTGGAATACTCTTTCAGAGTTAAAGAGCTACCTGCAAAAAAAAACAATTATTTTGCACAAAAAGAAATCTTGTATTGTTAGAATGTCTGAGACTTAGTCCCATAACTGTTAAACAAAGATTAGTTCAAAATACTCATTTTCTCCCCCTTTTTGGCATAATCAAAAAGTGTATAAATAAAAATAGTTGAAGAGCTTAAAAGTTTTCATAACATAGCAAAAAGATATCCAAAAGTACAAAACAACACACAAAAGAAAAGAAACAGAAAGACACTAGGATTTATTAGTAACAAGAGCCATCAGAAGATTCTTTATCTCAGAGGCAGATTCTTCTTGTTTCATCATCCAGCTTCTGATTTCTTGATTTGTCTGGTCTTGCTTATCTAAACGCTCATGAATGACTTCATTCTCCCTCTTGAGCTCATTCAGAGTATCCATGATAAGTGAGGTAGGAGCAGAGGATGACGAAGCTTCAGCAGAAACAGGCTTTGGAGCAGCAACCGTTGAGTCAGAACGCACGAAGGTTGAAAGCAGGGTTCCCAGATCCATCACAAGAGTTGGCACTAGTTCAGGTTCAACTTTTGCAGAAGTTTGATTCAACAGAACGATAGCCAGAGGGTTTGAATCATCAGAGGCATCTTCAGATTCATTTTTTGATATGTCCATTTCATCAGCTGGTGCATCAGCAATCAATGAAGAAGACTTCTTATTCCAAATGTCAGCAACTTCTGACTTGAAAGCATTCAGATGTTTGGAAAAGTTGTCCAGCACCTGAAAGTGGCATAAGTCATGTAGCTTTAGTGACTCAGCATCTAGAGTTTTTCTAAAAGTCTCCCACAGAAGATCTGTTGCAGCTGGGTTCACGCTTCTGGTACAATCTTCTTTCAGCAGATTCAACCATGCTTGAACATCTGTTAAAAAATTATGAAACAATGTATTCACATCTGGATGAACAGGTTTTGGGACAACCTTCTTGAAAGTTTTGTTTTTCAAAAATTGTAGAGATTCATAATCCACTACAGTTCTTAAAAAGCTAGCAGGTTCAGGATTTTTGGTTCATTTAGGAGTGGCTGAATGGTCAGGTTGGTCAACAAAGTTAGGTGGTGCTGATTGTTCATGAGGTTCGGATGATTCAAAAGTTTCAGGTGGTTCATCAGATTGGTGTTCTAGAATATGATGAGGTGAGAGTATAGGTGAGTTTGGTGTTGGATGTTGTGGTAAAGTAGGTGGAGTGCTGTCAGGTGAAATAATTATTGTATTTTCAGCAGTGGGAATGGGGTTCTGAGGTTGTGGTCGATTCCTGGAAAAAATGTTTTCAGATGGTAAGGTGAAAGGTGGGTTTTGTGTTGCCAAAGGAACGTTGATTCCTGGAATTCTCCAAGATCTAGCATCATACCATCCAAAGGGTCTGGGTGATAAGGGTCTGGGAGGAGGTCTTGAAAAGTGTTCAGCAGGAATGGGTTGAGAAACAGATGGTTCAGAGGGTTCTGAGTGAGAGGGTTCTGATTGAGAGGTTCTGATTGGGTTTCAGAGTGTTCATCAGAGTCGAAGTCACTCAAGTCTGATAAAACTTGATTTCTCTAAGGGTTGTCAGCAAGAGAGTCAGATGGTAAGGTCAGGTCAATATCAACATCTATATCTCCTAAAGTTTGGGAGGGTTCAGCAGATGTAGATACATTGACAGAATCATAAACAATGATAGTTTCAGCAGGTTTACCTGTCTTCTTTTTCTTCTTCTGAGGTGTGGCAGAAGGTCCTTCAGCTTCTTTCCTCTTCAAATATTCCTGAAGAACAACATCAGGAGAAGCTTGGTTTCTTCCTTGAAGCCAAGCTGGATCAATAGGTGTTCCAGTCTCTTTGCAGATTTCAATGTAGTGCAGGATGATACGTGGATGATCTCCTGAGTTGAACAGAGGGAAATCAGCAATAGGTATCCTTCTTATCTTCACAGTAGCTGACACATACGGAGTTGGTTCCACTAGCAGCTTGCCAATTATTTTCCTTTTCAGTAAATTCTTCCCAGTCATAGTCTTTCCACAAGTGGTTTCTAGCTCCCCCAGAAGATTGGCTTCATCTAGGTTAGCAATCAGACCATTCTCAGTCAGAATGTATGATATTAATCTACCCATAGGAATCCAATTCCTTTTGGATTTGGGGTTTTTCATCCTTTCAGCTTCCCTAGTCTCTTTTACATGATTCCAGAGATGTTCAAACAGCAAATAAGGCAAATCAATTTTTACATTTGTTCCAAGGCAGAACAACGAGTATTGTTGATCAGCGTTAATGTAATCTGGAGAGCTGGTGTCCTTCCTATGGTGAATACACCCATGGATTATCCTTGCCCAAATCTTGTATTTATATTTCAAGTCCCTGACTTTAGAAGATCCTTGACCATTTGTGAAAATCTCTGAGTAGACCCTTGACATTTCCATTCTTCCACTTGGCATACCTGTAACTCCAAGTCCTTTAAACCCTAGCAACTTTCTGATTAGGTTTTCAGTAATGGATATTTCCTCGCCCATTACGAAAGAGAGGATAACCTTAGGGTTTGCAATAGCATGTATCCAGAATTCCTTCACCAGATGTGGAAAAACTGGACCAATGAGACGATCAAAAAAGTTTTCCCAACCTTGAAACTTAAAAGCAGGAAACTAGTCAAAACCATTTTTTCTTAGATTCTTAAAATCTACCATTAACTCACTTAAAACATCCAAGCTGTCTACAGGAATGAGAGTAGTTCTCTCAGGCACTATGTATTTCTCAGACTAGATGTTCTCAGAATGGGTAGAGGAAGAAGCCATTGGAGTTCTTAGAGATGAGAGATGAAAAAGGGTTTTAGAGAAAAAGTACATAAACGTTTGAGTTTGAAAGAGACGGTAAAGAATGAAAAAGGGTTTTTCAAAAAGTATTTATATGCAACAGTTTCAGAAATAGGTTTAGAAATAAAATTAATTTTTTTTAAAGAATTTAAAACGAATCTCATCATTACGTGCATTTAATGATTTTGCTAAAAATTAGGGGAAACCGTGAGATTAGCTAATCATTAACAGTTACCTAGAACGTCATCAGTAGCTTTTGCACGCGTGACCTTTCAGAAACACACCACGTGTTCATTTCCTGAAGGATGCATGTGACAGCAGTTTGTTCTAATGAATTTCTGAACTATACTTAGAAATGAAACGTTAGAACATTTTAGAACTTTTCATATAGCTTCTGATGTAACTTCTCTTCTAACTTCTGAAGAGTTGTTACTCAGAACATTCATTTCAGAATATTCTGAAGTCAAACACAGAAGATAAATATTATTTTATTCAGGACATAATTCCATACAAATATTTTTCAAAATGAAATTAAATCTATCTTCTGAAAGGGGTTTGGTAAAAATGTCAGCCCATTGATGGTCTGTTTTTACAAAAATTAAATTAAGAATTCCCTTATGAATATAGTCCCTTATAAAATGATATTTAATTTCAATATTTTTGGCTTTAGAATGTAAAATTGGATTCTTAGAAAGGCAAATAGCAGAAGTATTGTCACAGAAGATAGGAATCTTACGTTCATAAAGATTGAAATCTTCTAGTTGACTTTTCATCCAAATCATCTGAGAACTACATCCAGCAGCAGATATATACTCAGCTTTTGTGGTTGAAAGTGCAATTGTTTCTTGCTTCTTGATGTTCCATGAGATAAGATTGTCACCCAGAAACTGGCAGCTTCTAGAGGTGCTCTTTCTTTCAATTCTATCTCCAGCAAAGTTAGCATCACAATAGCCTACTAGTCTGTAATCTTGTGATCTTCTGTAACACAAACCCAGATTAGTAGTACCTTTCAGATACCTAAGAATTCTCTTAACAGCTGTTAAGTGAGATTCTCTAGGATCTGATTGGAATCTAGCACATAAACACACACTGAATAATATATCAGGTCTAGATGCAGTCAGATAGAGAAGAGATCCAATCATACCTTTATAGAGCTTATGATCTACCTTCATACTTACCTCATCTTTTCCCAAAAAACAGGTTTGATGCATAGGTGTCTTGGCATCTTTGCTTTCTGACATCTGAAATTTCTTCAGAAGTTCTTTAACATACTTCGTCTGATGTATGTAAGTACCTTCTAGAGTCTGGTTGATATGAATTCCCAGAAAGAACTTCAATTCTCCCATCATGCTCATTTCAAATTCTGCCTGTATGGTCTCAACAAATTCTTTTCCAAGGGAGATATTAGAGGTTCCAAAAATTATATCATCAACATAAATTTGAAAAATTAAAATATCATTTTTAAATGTCTTTCTAAAAAGAGTTGTGTCCACTTTCCCTCTGGTAAAATCTTTTTCTAAAAGAAAATTACTCAGACGATCATACCAAGCTCTGGGAGCTTGTTTTAAGCCGTATAAAGACTTTTTTAATTTAAAAACATGTTCTGGATGTTTTGAATCATTAAATCGAGGAGGTTGATGGACATAAACTTCTTCTTCAATATAGCGATTTAAAAATTCACTTTTAACATCCATTTGATATAATGAAATGTAATTTTGTACTGCAAAAAAAATTAATAATCTTATAAACTCTAACTTGGAGACTGGGGAAAAGGTTTCATTATAATCAATTCCTTCTTGTTGACTATAACTCTGTGCAACCAGTCGTGCTTTGTTTCTGATCACCTCTCCTTGCTCGTTCAGTTTGTTTCTGAAAACCCATTTGGTTCCTATAACATTGAATCCTTTGGGTCTTGGAACTAAATCCCATACATTATTTCTGGAGAATTGATTGAGTTCTTCTTGCATTGCTAAGATCCAATCATTATCTTCCAGAGCTTCATCAATGGAAGTTGGCTCAATCAGAGAAACCAAACCAAACAAAGATTCTTCATTGATTCTGAGAGATGATCTTGTTCTAATGGGATCTTCTTTTCTTCCAATGATTACGTCTTCTTTGTGAGCTGAAGAGATTCTAGGAAACATTTTCTGAGTGTGTTGATCAGAGATTCTGAGGTTGTCCAGAGAATTGTCAAGAGGATGGTCTGCTGAGTCTTCCTTTGCTTCTGAGTCTTTCTTTGCTTCTGTCCTTTCAGAGTTTGAGGGATGATCTTCTGTACCTACAGAAATATCAATTTGCTTTGGCTATTGATGGCCAAGCTTATCATCAAACTTGACTTTGATTGATTCTTCAACAATAAGAGTTTCTGCGTTGTATACTCTATAGCCTTTTGAGCGTTCAGAATATCAAAGCAGAAAACATCTTTGTGCTTTAGAATCAAACTTGTTCAGAATAAAACAAGTATATTGAAAGATTGAAATATAAGATGTTTCTAGTGGCCTAGAGGAAGAATCAACAATTTATGATTTAAAATAAAGTTCTGAAAACTTTCCTTTTAGACATGCTTTGTTCAGAGCTTCTGAAGTTGTAATTCCATTCGTGTTTGCAATAGTTTCAGATCCAGTAATCTTCTGTTTCTGATTACCTATGAAACCTCAGAATCTTTTAGATTCCAGGCCTTGGAACATATGCTTTCTTTCCTCCATGAGTAGAAAGCATCCAGAGTACAGGTGTTAGTACTGGAGTATCAACCTTGCTGTTAAAAATATCTGCAACATAGATGATTTTGTCTTTTGGTACCCATATCTTTTTGGGTCCTCTTGGGTTAGAGTATTTAAAGTTTTATTTGAAATTTGGTTTAACATAAGAGTTTTTAGAGTAAGATGTATATTTAATATGATGTGTGTTCCCAAAGGTGAAGTGAGAATAGAGAGGAGTACGTTTGATAACCATATCCTTAACTTTCTTAGGCTGAGTTACTTTGCCTTTGTATCCTATACCTATTCCGTCTTTCTTGCTAACTCCATAGTTCATTGAAGCCATTTGCTTCTATCTATGTTTTTAGCTAGAAGCTTCTGAAAGCATTGATCATATTTCTTTATGATCGTATCATCATTACTAGGATCTTCTGAGATTATTTCCTTCTGTGAGTTTTGTAGATCATTTTCTACTTTTGAAATATTTTCTTTTAACTCAGAGTTTTCTGATCTCAGACTCTTAGTTACTTCAGAGTCAGAAGCAAGATCCTTTTTCAGATTCCTGAATTTGACTTGAAGTTGCTGATATCTTTCCAGAATTTCACTCAGACTTTCTCCTAGTTCAGCTTTAGTGAAATTAACAGTGAAGTCAGGGAATACCTCTTTAGTGTCTGATTCTGATTCTGATTCTGATTCTAATTCTGATTTAGAAGATTCTGAGACATCTGATAAGTTGTCGGTTTGAGCTATATTGGCTTGTTCATCTTCTGATTCTCTTTCTTCTTCAGAAGATTCAGAATCATCCCGTGTTTCCATAAGACTTTTCTTCTTTTACTTAACTAATTTCCCTTTATGTTACTCCTTTTGAAGCCTTGGACACTCACTTTTGTAGTGAGCTTGTTTATTGCATTCATAGCAGGTAATGATTCTGTTACTTGATATTCTGTGTCTAGAGGATTTTTTAGAGCCATTTCCTGTTCTTCTGGAGTTTCTGAAATTCTTCTGCTTGTGCTTCCACAGCTGATTGATCCTTCTGGAGAGCAAGGATAGTTCATCTTCTTCTGAAGCAGATTCTTCAAATTTTTCTTCTTTACCCTGAAAATCTTTAGTTTCATAGTTTATAATTGATTTAAGGGAAATGGACTTACCTTTCTCTTGAGGCTCGTGCTCATCAAGTTCTATCTCATGATTTCTAAGAGCGTTGATGAGTTCTTCAAGAGATACGTTGTTCAGATCTTTTGAAACTTTGAAAGCAGTGACCATAGGTGCCCATCTTCTGGGTAAGCTTCTGATGATCTTCTTAATGTGATCTTCCTTAGAATATCCCTTGTTCAGAACTCTCAATCCAGCAATCAGAGTTTGGAACCTTGAGAACATATCTTCTATAGATTCACTTTCCTTCATCTTGAAGGCTTCATACTTCTGGATGAGAGCCAGAGCTTTAGACTCCTTCACTTGAGCGTTTCCTTCATGAGTAATTTTAAGGGACTCAAACATATCATGTGTAGTATCTCTATTTGTAATCTTTTCATATTCCACTTTAGAGATAGCATTTAGAAAAATATTTCTAGCTCTATGATGATTTTTGAAATCAGCTTTTTGCTATCTATCCATATTTTTCCTATCAATCATATTTCCTTCTGAGTCAGTAGGATGTTTGTAACCATCCAAGACTATATCCCATAAGTCACTATCATGTCCTAGAAAGAAACTTTCTATTCTTTCTTTCCAATATTCAAAATCTTCTCCATCAAACACTGGAGGTCTGGTGTAGTTATTGTTGTTTTGTTCATTTTCCATTGTGTTTTCTTCTGGATCTTTTCCTGACACGGTTAAGTGTTGAACTCAGAGTCAAGCTCTGATACCAATTGAAGGTGAAGAAAACACTTAGAAGGGGGGTTGAATAAGTGACTCTTTTTCTTTTTCTTAAAGGCACAACAATAAAGGAAAGACAAGGTTATTTTTATCCTGATTCGTTTGAACTCAAACTACTCCAGTCCACCCGCCAAGGTGATTTCGCCTTTCTCAACAAGGACTTAATCAACTATAATCAACTGATTACAATCACACAACAACTGCTGTGACTAACAATGCACAAGTAATCTTACAAGTGACTCACACCACTAAGACTTAAAACTAGTCCTAGTCTACTTGAGAAATCTAACCAAACTTGGTTTCTCAAGGAATAATTACAAGAGTTTAATCTTACAGATAGTGAAATAAAATTTTCTTCTAATCAAGCTATATCACAACTGTGATTTTTCACTTAGAATAAATTGCACAAAGTGTATGAACAAACGAGTTTGTGAGCCCATAATTTATCACGTAGTTTCTTGCATCTTTTTGAAATTGATTGGTTAGTTTGCTTGCAATAAATGTCCTTCTATTTATAGTATGAATAAAAAGACCGTTGCTGCCTTCAGAAAAGTGGAGAGCATTAAATGCTTGCGTTTTTCCTTGCACTATTCCATTTTCCAAGAAACTAGCTTAGACACTTGAGTGCTTGCAGCCGTCTTTGCATTAATGAGCAAACGACACTTGTAAGAACATGTTTCCTACGCTTGACAAGACAAGTTAGATTTAACGTTCTTTCAGAACTTGCTTCAACGTCTTGAACTCAGAACATGCTTTACACATCTTCTAAGCAGTGCTTTGCTTGCTAAGAACTTGATCAGCGCTTGCTTTCAAATAACTTTTGAACAACACTTGCTTTCAAGTAACCTTCTGAGCAAGGAATCATGCTAAATGTTAGAAGATACATTTAAATAAATTGTCTTACCAGAGTCAGCAGTTGCTCTTAAAACAAAAAGGTTCTTTCATTAAATAACTTCTTCATATAAATTTTAGCTCAGCACATCAAAATGCTTCTGTCAGAACATTATCTGAAATATTCAAATATGTTCATCAGAGTATAAATTATCTAAAATATAATTTATTGTTATCATCAAAACTCTGAGATAGGTCAGAACTAATCTTGTTCTAACAATGTTTCATAAGACGTATTCAGAATCTTGACTTCAATTGTAACACGTAACCACATGTTTTCTTCCAGTAGTGTATGTTCAGTACTTGATGACGTCACACACCATGATACCAGAGTCATAATACTACAACAGCAGCTACACACTAGAACAAACCATTTTCATATACAATTGTTCATAAATATAACATGTAAATTTATCTATTGTACCCCAAAATTTTCCATCCTACTTCTTTAAGACATTCTCCTAGGGTTCTTAAATGCTCAAGGTTGCTCAAGAATTGATGAGACAAATTCTCCTCCTAAGTAATGGACTTACAACTAGGGTTTCACTTTTCTCAAAGAAGTATGGGTTTCTAAGGCCTCAAGTGGATTTCATGGTTTCTTATATGTACATAAAGAGCTTCATTCCAAGTTTCATGCCTTGCATCATAAGTTTGCTCAGTCAACTGCCCAGATAAATGAAAATCAACTGTATTGGACAAAAAGTCTATTGTGGTCAACACATAGTCAAACCTCAAGATTTTTGGTTAACATCAAGGTTTTGAAGTTATATTAATCATTTGATCAAGGATTTACCATGATTCATCAAGAAAACTCAAGAATCATCAAAAGTCAAAAGTTGCCAAATTAGGGTTTTCTTAAGAAGAAGTCAACTGAACTTTGACCAAGCATAACTTTCACATACTTAATCATATTTTCATTAACCGAGCTCATTTTCAAGGAAATTTCAATTCTCTAAAACTTTGTATCTCTAAGCTCAAGTTCAAAAAAATGCTTCATTTGAGAGATATGAGCCAATACATTATAGGTCATTTCAAAAGTCAACAAAAAGACACTTTTTGTCAAGGTAACTTACAACAAGATAAAGTCTTCAAATGCAAAAATGGTCAAAATAGAGATTGTAGAGGACATATTTATATTTCCAAAAAGTCCATGATCACCTTTAAATGATGATAATTGAGAGAGTTATGACTAGTGCAAGTTGGGAAGTTTTGAGCAAATGCATGAAGTTCAAATTGAGAAAACTTGATTTTTAGGCTAATTGGCTATTGTTTCAAAGATCAAACATGTTTTACACTCCATATGAACCTCAAGACTTTTTCATACACCTCCCTTTTGGTTATTATATTATATTTTTTATTTTTATTATTTTAAAAGTCAAAATAAGATAAAATAAAACAAAGTTTATTACAAGAGTCCAAGCCCATGAATTTTTTTACCTAAATTCTCTTCTATATATTACATTTATTCAGACATCAGAAGGACACGAAACCTTGTGCTAGAAACCACCTTCCAAAAACTTCAAAATTCTAAAAAAACTAGGGAAAACTTCAAACCCTGTTTGCAGCCTTCCTCAAGATCAACCAACCGTCCTAATCAATTCCAGAAGTGCTATAAAGTAAGTATGGATTGATTGTGATGATCAAAAGATCCTGAGACTCGTACTATGTATCACCAGTTTTGTTTTTTTTATGAAATTCATATTGTCGGTTTCATTATGTTTTTATGCATACTAACATCACTAATGTGCTTCTGAGATGTCAATATGCAGGATAAACCCATCGCATGAGTCCCATAACGACTGAATCGTGCTTTGCCATGTTTGAACCAATAAACCTTGTTTGATTTGTATCTCATTATACAATGTGATTTAACCTAAACTAAGGCCACCAATAGATTCACAAGGGTCAATTTAGGGGATATGAATCTTTTTTATCATTAACATTTGTTATTTTTCAGGAATAAAAAATACCTCGCCGGAGAAGACGACCAGAGCTAGGGCTCTCGCACCTCTCCGTTCCACTTTTATATTATATTTAATTTGTTTCATTTGATACACGGATGAGGGCGTAGTACCGCTGGTCAAAGCGAAGGCGTGTAACGTATGAGGCGTGGGTTCCATCCCTGTGTGCTACAAATACTTTTTGTTATTTTTTCATATAACGCACAGGTTCACAACATAACCATCATTGCCTGTTTCCTAACAACAACGCATGGTTGGCTCAGTGGTGAGGCGTGGGCTTGTGAAGGTAGAGGGAATGGGTTCAACACCCATCCCTGGTGAATATTTTTAAAACCTTATTTCCTATCCTTTTTACATTTACAAACCCTAAATTCACCAAACCAAAACCCTTTTTCATAAACCCTAATTAGTTTTTAGATTTTCATTTAATTAATCAATTTAGATTTTAGGCTTTAATTTAATTAATCAACTATTTTTTAATTATTAATTAAAATCAATTTAGGTTTTTAGGTTAATCATCAAACCCTTTTTTATAAAAAAATCACCAAAAATATGTTCGATTTCCCTCATTCCTACTTCACATTTTTTGTGAAGTTTATTATTTTCTCACTTTTTCAGATTGTTGTAACTGCACACAATTTGTAATAGTAATTAGGGTTTTATTTTCCACACTGTTATTATTTTTGTACTTCTCCCAAAGCCATGTAATAGTCTAGGGTTTTATTTTTTGCTTTTACTTTCTGCACATTTATCGCTTTCCTATTTTTGTTACTGTTACTGTTAGTAATTAGGTCATGTATGGAAAGATAAAATAAAATGGTAGCTAACCCCAATTTCAAATATAAGCATAACTTAAAACAATCACTTCGCACACGCGCACCTCTAGGGTAACCTCCCTTGACCCCTCTCGAATGTGGGGACGCTTTAGCACTTTCCCTCAAAAACAAAGATTGTAGTCCCTCGATGACCCTTTTGATGTTGCCTTCGGTAAACGATCTAGTCCCTTATGAAATTGCTAAAGCACCCTTACGATTTGCCTTCTATGACTGAACAATGACCCACGTCCGTCCTTTCATATCCAACGATAGGGATTCCTACCAACTAATGGTACAGATAGCACTATTTAAAGGAGGAGAAAAATTATAAGAAAGACTTTGAGTAGGTAGAGCACTCGTAATTGCTTGCTCATGAACAAAACATTTTTTTACAACACTCTTCAAAAATAGTTTCAAACAAAAACTTTTTGTACGCATTCTCGAGGATAGGTACCAGAATCATTACAAAGTCTTGCCTTACTATTGGCATTTCAAAAACTTTTCAAAACTCACACTCACAAAGCATTTTTCAAAACAAAGTGAGCTAGCGATTAAGATCCCATAGATAACTACAGATGAAAAGGGTGCTAACACCTTCCCTTTTTATAACCTACCCCCCGAACTCAAAATCTCCAAGGTCTTTCCTGTTCTTTTCACCCTTTCCTTATTGGATAAATCAAAAGTCGATGGCGACTCTTGCTATCTACACATTTGTGATAAAACGCAAAAATAAGTTAGTTCTCCCACCGTATTACATTATCATTAAAATCATAAGGCCAGATGTAGAAACACTTTTTGTTCTTACAATCTCCCCTTTTTGATGATGACAAAACCATGTATTTTGATAGAATAATTTATACAGGGTAATCACCGTAACCAACAAATTTAGAGTTAAGCTCACATCTCCCCCTAAATTTGTTAATCCAAAAATACCACTTAAGCTTGTTCGTAGTCTCCCCCTAATCCCAAGACTTACAAAATAAATCTTGAGTTATCAGAACATAGAAATAGAGAAGTAGAACTTCAATATAAACATATGTTGTAGAAGCACACGTATTAGAGAACATCTTCTGAGTGGCATCTTTGTATTAGAGCATGCATTAGAATGTTGACTTGTCTTCCTTTCAGGAGAGCACACCTCCTGGAGCTTTAAGTCTGAATTCCATACTTTCAAAAAGTCCACAACTTCTGAACACTATGATATCAAGCAAGATTACGTTACTTTCAGTAAGTTTATAACTTATGAATTGTGTTTGGTACATCTGTTTTAATATACATATATTCACAAAGTGTACAACTTCTTAGATATGAGATCAGAGTTGATTTCATCTATAAGGTTTTCAACCTTAGCATCAGGATCTTCATCTTCAACCTGTCTTAGAATACTTGGTGAACTTGTTCAAACTTCCTAGGTTGAAATAAAAAATAAACGGTTAGTAGCAACAATATTATACATGTTTGAGTTTAAGATTCTCAGAATAAATGTTATCAAAATCATTTTACTTTCTCCCCCTTTGTCAGAAATCAAAAAGGTGATAAGGATGAGCAATAAAAGAAGCAAATTTTAATGATTTAAACATGAATGAGGAACGACGTAGGTGACACCTGGTTATCTACATCTTTTAGAAATGATGAGGAAAGGTGGAACATGAATAACAACACTAGTAGTTAATTAATAAAAATGGGTGATATATATATATATATATATATATATATATATATATATATATATATATATATATATATATATATATATATATATATATATATATATATATATATATATATATATATATATATATATATATATATATATATATATATATATATATATATATATATATATATATATATATATATATATATATATATATATGAGACTGATGGGACGAATGATGTAAACCAGAGAAGCGTATCACATAAAAGATATGCCAAGAACATACAGACAAGACAGGACAAAATATTGCTAACATAGGGTAAATCAAGTTGATTTAGATATATTCCTAAGAATGTTATGTCTCTCAAGATGTCACCACAAGTGCAAGGAGATTCGGAAATGACAACAACCGTTTATCCGAATATAATTCATTTTACCTTTTTAGTAAGCAGTTTGATAAGGTAAGCTCTTTAGTATTCATAGAGATGGTCTTTTTGGAGAATATATGATTCATGAGTACATCTGATTCATGAAGGCTTCACTTAGTCAAAAGTAACAGTAAGCCTTAGATGCCTATATTGCATTTGGAGCTTTAACAAATTATTTTAACACTTTTCTCATTCTGGACATGGAACCATGTTAAATGCTTTAAAATGAAAACAAGTTTATCTTTAGTAAGGGGTTTTGTAAAGATGTCAGCTCACTGATGGTCAGTATTGTACCACAAAATTTTCCCTCTCTTTTCTCAAGACATTTCTCACAAACATCTTAAATAACTCAAGCTTGCACAAGTATTGACTAGGTCAAGCTATCTCCTAAACACTGATGCCTCAAATTAGGGTTTGGATTTTCACAAGGATAATTGGACTTATAATGCCTCAAATGACTTTCATAGATCATTATGGACCTCCAAGAATACTCATGTCAAGTTTCAAAACTTGAATCACAATTATACTCTATCAATTGCTCAGATGACTGAAATTCTGTTGTATTGGGAAAAAAGTCAGTTGTGGTCAACCTATAGTCAAACTTCATGATTTTTGGACAACATCAACTTATTAAATTCAAATTCATCATTTGATCAAGTTTGGATCACAATTCCCCAAGAAAATTTTTCAAATCACTAAAAGGGCAAAATGGTCAAAATTAGGGTTTTGATTGAGATTGGCTAATCTTTAACTTTTGACATAACACATGACTTATTGGTTTCGAACATGAACTAAAGGATTCAAATGCACCATTTTTACCTAATTTCATATCTCAATTCATTTCTCAAGATCAATTGATTAATAGTTGAAATTCAGTCAACTGATACACCAAAAATCAAACTTTGACTTTTTGATCAAAATTGAGTTTCAAAGATCACATTTCATCAAGACATTCAAAAATTTGAAACTTGATCATCAATAAATCAAGAAAGTCAAAATTCATCTTAAAAAGTCAAACTTTTCAAGACATGATTTTTTTAAGTGTTTTTTAGTCTTATTTTTTTCATGACTTCATGCCAACTTTTCACCAAGATGCAAAATGATTCAAAGAAAATTTTAAACATGAAAGTTGTAGATCTTGATGAGATCTAAAAATTTTATTTACTGATCAAGTCCTAGAAATTCTTGTATTTTGATTTATAAATTCATGAAGTCATGTACTTTTTCTTAAAACACTTAGTGAAAATTTTACCTAGTTTAAGCAGATTTTTGACCTAACTTCATGGCAATTTTTCACATAGTTCCAAATTGATTCTTAAAAAATGAAAAACATTAAGGATGTAGAAGATGTTCCAAGCTTTTAAAAATATCAAGGAACTCATTAAGATCATTCTTGAGCTAGGAGAATCGAAGAGATGAAGTTAGGGTTTCAAACTTGAATTACAAGGAATTTTTCATGAAGAACACTTGACCAAATCCATAAGCCATGTTGTATAATCTTGCTTTGCATGCTTCTAACTTATGTTTCACTCCATGATTAATTGTTTACACAAATGTTTGAACCATTATCAAGTGATTGAACATTATCCAAACCAAATTGCCATTAATGGAAGAAAGTTCACACTTCCATTTTGGAAAAGTGGCTTTAATCACAAAGTCCACTCTCCTTGAGCTTTGTAGTTTTTCTTTCTGCACAAGCATCCTCTACAATTTCACAGCAAGCGTGTTTAAATTTTCTAGCCATCCTACCTTACCTTGAAACCATGTTTGTCCAAGTTGCTTCAAAAACAAGTCAAAATCCATAAACATGTGATCTTGTACTTCTGACTTCTGCAAGCTTCCAAACCTCCTCTCTATAAATTGAACCATCACCTGCAACATAACACACGAATAATCAAGCACTCAAACTCACACAAACTACTTGAAAACTAAAATTACACAAAAACTCCATTGTTGTTTAGAATCAGACCAAAAACTCCCATCTCTCAAACCACTCGTGCGTTTCCTCTCCAAATCATCTCAAAAGCTTCCTTACCTCAAATAGAACTCACTCCAATCCCTGTTTCCAAATTGTAACACCATTTTTACCATTGTCCAAACTCAAAAATAGGGGTATTCAACTTGACTTCTCCAGACCATTTCAGACACTCTCCACTCGAGCTAAGCATTGCATTAACTTCATGGGGACTCAAGGAAGTTAACTTGATCATTGAAGCACCTTGAAACAAGCTCAAACTCAAAACACGAAATCCATTTTGAGGTAAGTTTTATGACTTTTGAACTCTTCATATATGCATTGTTAGCTTTCCATTTGTGAAGATAAAATGTAGACATCATAGCCCTGAAACTAGTAATGTCCTTAGAATTCCTTTATATTGCTTGAGTAGTGAGAATTTTAAAAATGAACTTTCTGAAAAAGTTAGGTCAAAATTGGTAGCGTTATAAATTCTCATTTATCTTTGATTTATAGCTTATGATATTTATATGGTTGAATTCGTATGGAAAAATGGAGCAACTTTCATGTTTGTATTTTTCATTTTGGTTAAGAATTGATGAAGTTACAGTTTTCAAAAATGTTGGTGCAAGGAAGAAGATGAAGTCATCTTCAGGAAAATGTTTCAAATATATATTTATGGTTTTGTATTAATAAACAGATGTATAGCCACCCCAGGGGTAAAGCGCGCGCCTGTTAACCTTTGGGACCTGGATTCGAGCCCCAATGGTACCCTTTTACTTTTTCTTGTTTTACTTTTACAGATTCAATACACGCATGCGCCTCTCATCTCTGGCCATTGAATCTTCATCAACACCAATCAACCACATCCTGTACTTCCATCCATGATGCTCCCTCTTCATCCTCCCCTACTGGATCCAAACAGGCATTGAATCTTTTCTTTAGGCCTGAATGATTTTTGCTTCATAGCACCCCCCATTTTTCTTTTCAGCGCATGCCCACCATACATTTTTTTATTGTTTTCAGCATCAAACAAAAACTAATATCTTGGGCCTAACCCCTTTTACTAACTTTTAACCCCCTTTCTACTTTTTAACACCTAGCCCAATATTTTTATTTTTCTTTATATATTTTCTTTACTTTTATTTATTTATTTCTTTTATCATTTTTATTTTGACCCAAAAATATAAAAAATACATTTTCTCAAATAGTTTTCTAATTTTTATTTTTTCACCTTATTTATTTTTTTAAACAAAACACTAAAAAGTTTTTTTTCTTAACTAATTAATTTCTTCTTTTAGAATTGGAATTAAAATTAAACCTTAGGTTTATTTAAATTTTCATTTTTTAAGACTTTAGGTTTGATCAAATGATTAGTTGATTTCTTTTTTTGTAAATAATTAATTGTTAGAACATAGTTTGATTCTACAACCCTTAATTAGAGTTTTGATGATAACAAACACAAAGAAAAAATATGCACTCTAAATTTGTGTTATTTTGTATGCAGAAGTTCTGAATGAAACAACATCAGAAGTTAAGCTACAGAAGCTTTCAAGCTGAGATAATCAGAATATTCTGAAGAATGATGATCAGAATCTGCGCTAAAGTAAAGGATACTCTGATTCTAAACAGAAGTCTAATATACCATCAGATCCTCATATCTCTGAGTCATCAATGTTCTGAAGTAAAAGCAGCATGCAAGATTCTAGTTCTGAAGCGTTACTTTTCAATTAAGACAATATTATATGCATCGGCTTCATTCAGACAAGAATCTTCTCAATATGGAAATAGCATTGAGTGTCCATTATCACGCTTTATGTTGGACAATATTTCCACGCCTATATAAGCAAGCTTAAAGGACAAATCGTTTATGATTTTTGACTACCACTGCTCATACATCTTAAACGCTGTAATCTTTCATTTTCACTTACGCTCAAATTGTGTAATATATCACAGTTGTGATACAGTTTTTGTAACAAAAAACAACAGTACATAATAAACCAGTTTCTTTTGATTAACTAGTTTTCCTTGAGATAAACCGGGTTGTGGTTGGACTCAAGAAGACATTGGCAGTTGTCAAAGTAGTATTGTAATCAAGTTTTGATTAGTGAATTAAGTTCTCGTTGGAGAGAGGAGAAATCACCTTGGCGGGTGGAGTGGAGTAGTTTGAGATCAAACGAACCAAGATAAAAATATCGTGTCTGCTGTTTTTGATTTTAAATTTCAATTTAACCCCCCCTCCTTCTTGTGTTTTTCACTTCTTCAATTGACATCAGAGCGTCTGGTTCTGAGTTCATACACTTAACCGTGTCAGTACAAGATCCAAGCTTTAGAAAATCACTATGGTGGGACCAAGCCAAAACATCAGCAATGACTATCATGAGGACAAGGACATAATCAGCGGCAAACCTCCAGTCTTTGATGGAGAAAATTTTGACTACTGGAAAGACAAAATTGAGAGTTTCTTTCTGGCTCATGATTCTGATTTATGGGACATGGTAATTGAGGGATACACACATCCTGTGGATGAAAGTTGTCAGAAGATAGATAGAAAAAGGATGTCTGACCAGCAAAAACTTGATTTCAAAAATCATCATAAAGCCAGAACAATACTTCTCAGTGCCATCTCATACTCAGAATATGAGAAAATCTCAAACAGAGAGACAGCCAAAAACATGTTTGACTCTCTGAGAATGACGCACGAAGGCAACATACAAGTCAAAGAAACCAAGGCCCTTGCCCTCATTCAGAAATATGAAGCATTCAAGATGGAAGACAGTGAATCCATAGAAGCAATGTTCTCAAGATTCCAGATTCTTGTTGCTGGGCTGAAAGTTCTTGAAAAAGGATATTCTACTCCTGATCACGTAAAGAAGATCATCATAAGTCTACCCAAGCAATGGAGGCCAATGGTCATTGTGCTTAAGCTAGCTAAAGATCTCAACAAGACATCTCTAGAAGAACTTGTCATCTCCCTCAGAAGTTATGAGATAGAGCTAGAAGAAGACGAGCCTCAAAAGCAAGGTAAGCCTCTAGCATTAAAATCTAACAAAAAAAGTGATTCTAAGATTTTGAGGCTATAGAAGAAACCTCTGATGGATCCTCATCAGAAGATGAATTGTCTCTTCTCTCCAAAAGGGTCAATCAACTATGGAAGCAGAGACAAAGAAAATTCAGAAACCCGAGAAGATCAGAGAATCATAATGAATCCTCCTCCAAATACAGAAATTCAGAGTCCTCCTCTGGACACAGAAGATCTGAACCTTCCTCCGGTCACAGAAAGTCAAATAACAAAGATATCATTTGCTATGAGTGCAATGAACAAGGGCACTACAAAAGTGACTGTCCAAGGCTTCAGAAAGAGAATCCTAAAAAGAAGTTCTTCAAGGAGAAGAAGAAAAGCCTCATGGCAATATGGGATGATTCAGACACTTCTGATGCTGACTCAGAGTCGGATGATGAAAGAGACAACATATCTCTTATGGCAAATGTGACAGAAGACAGCGAAGCTTCTGGTTCAGACTCAGAATCAGACATAGAAGAGGTATTCCCTGATTTCACTATTAATTTTACTAAGGCTAAACTTGCAGAAGGTCTGAATGAAATTCTGGAAAGGTATCAGCAGATCATAGTCAAATTCAAGAACCTGAAAAGGGATCTTGACTCTGACTCTGAAAGAACTGAGAGTCTTAGATTATAGAATTTTGAGTTAAAAGAAAAGATTTTAAAATTAGAAAATGATCTACAAAACTCTCAGAAATAAATAACCTTAGAGACTTCCAGTAATGTTGATAAGATCATTAAAGAGTATGATCACAACTTTCAGAAGTTTCTGGCTAAAAACATAGATAGAAGAAAGATGGCTTCAATGATCTATGGAGTTAGCAGGAATGGCAGAAAAGGAATAGGATACCAAGGTAAGTGTTGTACCCCAAAATTTTCCCTCCCATATTTCTCAAAACATTTCAAGAAAAATCCTCAAGTTGCTCAAGGAAGTCCAAGGGTTGACCAGACAAGCTCCCTCCTAAGGCAGCCTACCTCAAATTAGGGTTTCATTTTGCATCAAGATACTTGAGTCCAAGGGATCCCAAGTTCTCACCATTGTCCTAATATGTTCTCAAGATCATCCATGTCAAGTTTCATGCCCTATAGATAAAGTTTGCTCAGTCAATTGCTCAAAGGCCTGAAAATCGACTATGCTAGGGCAAAAGTCAACTATGGCCCACATACAGTCAAACTTCAATATTTTTGGTCAACATCCTCATTTTGAAGTATCATTCATCATTTGATCAAGGTTTGATCATGATTCATCAAGGATTGCTCATAATTCATCAAGACTCAAAAGTTGCTAAATTAGGGTTTTGTAGGAAAAGTCAACTCAACTTTGACCAAGCATAACTTTCTCATACTTTATGAGAAATAACCCATCCAAAGCTTATTTTGAATAGGATGCAATTCCCCACAATCCATCTTCATCTCCCAAGTTCAAAATATGCACTCAAAAGAAGTTATCAATTTTGACATTATAGGTCATTTTGAAAAGTCAACAAAAACACCTTTTTTGTCAAAGCTTCTTACATAAACATGGAGTACCAAATTGAGATGAGACCCAAAGGGTTGCTTAGAGGACATCTAAATATTTCTAAAAAGCCAAATAACACCTTCAAAGAGTCAAAATTGAGGAAGTTGTGCATTGGTGAAGTTGACATTTTTTGCAAAATTGGCAAAAGTCAACTATGCCTAAAATTGCAAATTTTGCTAAATGGGCCTAACTTTTTGCACTTGTTTTGAGTTGGCAACATGGTCCACGAGCCCTAGCCCTTGCCACTTGTCATTATCTTGTTTTTAATATTTATTTTGATTTTGATTTGAATTAAATCAATTTTAATCAAAACAAATCATGAAAAATCCAAAACATTGAAATCCAAAGATCTTGTACATGTTTCAGGTCCTACATCCAACTAGCAATTGATTAAAATCGTGCAAAGCCTTTGAGTGCACAAAATGATTTAATTTGGCCTATTTTTGGAAAGATATTCAAAGGAATCAAATCAAAATCAAAAGCCATGATTGATAAAGATTGAGCACACTTTTTCAACCCTAATTCATTCCTCAATACACAAGGAACATTGGCAGACCTAAAACAAGGCTAGAGAGAGGGGCAAGAACAAGAACCAAACTTGAAAAAACACCAAAAAAGTGCAGACACGATTTCATATTTATAGGCATCTTCAAGACCTTTTAACCATCCCAATCGCTTCCAGGAGTCACAAGCAAGCAAAACCAATCAAGAACAAAGATTTTCCCTTGCCAAATACCACTGTAAGTCATCCATGACATTGATTTATTTTTTGAAATCGAATTGCATCATTCTATCACTTATAGCATAAAATAATTATATATTCTTGATCCTTGGAACATTTGCAAGCTATCCATATCATCCAATTGCATTTTTATGGACTGAATCAAGAACTGCCATTATTAGGGTTTGTTGTTTCGTTTTAGGTTTTTTGTGTGCAGGAAAAATTAGCCCCTATGAAGGGTACCATGATGTTCAGGATGACAAGACGGTTCGATTTATGGCATTAGAAATCATTTATCATGTCCAGGAAGGATTTTGAAACGAACCAGGGTTGTAGCTACAGACATACGTCTATAGGTAAAAGCCTTTCACTTTTAGCAACGGAGCCAGGACAGGGATGACCAGCGTGGCATCATCCTATTGGTCCATTCAAAATTCTAGCGCGCATTTTTATTATTCTCCACTAACTCTTTTTTATTGTATATTATCATTATTTTTTATTTTATGTACAAATTGAATACGCAGCACAACTGGCATTGGTGTATGTGGAAAATGCTTCAGGGCCTGGGTTCGAGTCCCAGGTCCCCCAATTTCTTCATATTATTTTCTTTCATGTGATCAGGCGCGCACGCAAGTTTGAAGCACACCATATGACCTCATCATCCAACCTGCCAAGTGGCCAGATGGCCAGATCCAAAGGGCCATCAACGAAGGAGCATCATAGGCTTCAGTCAACGAGTATCACTGGATCCAACAAGTGAACAATGGGTCAATTCTTCTTGGGCCAGATTGCTATCCACACTCCCTCAATTTACTTTTTCCAGGCCCAACTTTCTTTTCTCTATTCTTTTATTTTTTCTTAATTAATTTATTTTATTTATATTTATTAACCAATTATTTATATTTTGTAAATAATTAAAATTAATTAGAACAATTAGGGTTTTAACTTAATTATGTTTTCTTTTTTTTTTCTTTTTTTTTCTTAAAATAACCAAAAACACAAAAATAGGCCATTTATTTATTTTTCATTAATTAATTTAATTAGATAATTAATTCTATATTTAATCTTAAAACCTAATTCTTTTCTTAAAAATAATTTAAAAAACAACAAAAACAATTTTGCCTTCGATTAGGTTAGAAGGGGTCAAAACCCTAGTTCTCTCCCTATCTTAATTTCCTCTCTCGCGCTTTATCATTTATTTTTATCCTATTAACGTAATTGCTCACAAGTTGTAATAGTTTAATTAGGTCTTTTATTTTCATTTATCGCTTTTCTTTACGGGTTTGTTTTTGGCTATGTAAATACTCGAAACCTTGTAATAGCGTAGCTTATTTTCCGCATTTTAAATTCCGCAAACATTAAACTGTTAGATGTATGAATACTAGGGATGCATGACAAGAATGTATGATTAACTTTAAAATGGTTAGCAAACCCTAAATGTGCAAAGATAATGAACTTGAAATTGAATCACTCGCACATGCGTACTCCTAGGGTATACTCCCACTTCGGTTGCCTTCGGTAAACGGTCATTAGGTATAGGATGCTTTAGTGGTCGTCCTTTTGTCTAAAAGATCAAAGTTGCCTCAGAAAGGTTGCCTTGGAATTGTTGCCTCGAATAATTGATCTAAGACATTAGGGTTATTACTAAGACGTCCTAACATTGCTTTAGTGACCGTATGTCCCTTTCGAATTGACTCTCAAAACTCCAACGACGGTGCTACCTACTCACTAATAGTGGGATAGTGCTGTCTAAAGGAAACAAACATAGAACAATTGTTTTTTCGAGTAGGTAGATTAGTTCTTAAGTACTTGCTCAATACAAATAAACATTTCCAGACTTACACTCTTTTCAAACAAAGTTTTCAAAAACACTTCGTAACACACTTGAAGACAGAAGCAAGGGTTAAATCGAAGTCAAACAAAAACTTTTCCAATCACACAAACACAGAAGCAATTTTAAAAAATGATGAGCAAGTACCTAAGATCCCGTAGATAACTACGGATAGAAAGGGTGCTAATACCTTCCCTTTCTATAATCTACCCCCCGTACTCAGAAAATCTCGAAAAAGGAATTTTTCTGTGCTTTTTTCCTTTCCTTGTTGGATAAAATAAAAGCCGGTGGCGACTCTTGCTTACCGCGACATTTTGCAAACACAAACGCAAAACACAAACCAGCATTCCTAAAAACAGTCTCGATTCTGGCCACTGTATCACAGAACTGGCGACTCTGCTGAGGAAATGTAAGTAAGTGGGGTATACCTTAGGATTAGTTTATCATATTTCTTCTATTGTTTGATTTGATTGCTTTATCTTTGTGGGATTTGTATCGGAGTTACTATAGATCCTAACCCGGATCTGGGGAACACCTTTTAGGTAAGTAGCAATAAACTATGAGGGAACTGTACGGCATAGACTGATACGGTTGAAGCAGTAGCTACGTTGATGTGGCACATAAGTTGGTACTGGTATCCCTTGTGGAGGAACAAGGAGAATATGGGGCTGCTATATGGGTCGTTAAGCATCAATTGACCTTAGAACCTATAATTGACCAACTTGGCCATAGGAAGTAGTGAGATAGCCAGTCTCGGTGTAGAGCTGGGAACTGGTTGATACTCGATACTACACTCATTGAGACCATACTCTCGAGATAGTTTCGGCCGCAAGAAAAGATTGCGTAAGCTGAAACCATGACCGATGGAGGATGGTCAGTGATATTGAGAACCTCTAGAACCCGATTACTATTATTAGGACAGGTTGAACCAACTGAACTTCAAGAGCGTAGTACCTAGACTCCATGCAAGCCTGAAACTTAAGGGCTCTTGTGTGACTTGTTTGCCTTTACCATGTTTGTTTCCTGCTATACCTTTTGTGTGTTTTATCATGACATCATGCATCATTACATAATATGCATATTTCATTAGACTAACCATTTCAAAGACCGAGGGGATTCATCTTTGTTCTATTTTGCAGATTATGGCTTCTATGCACAGAAATACCATTCGAGTTAACTTCGTGCAGATACCTTTTCAGCTCAGAGAATTAGTTTCAAAAGTTCCTGATACTTCTTCCTTTGTTAAAAGACATGGTCATCTTCTTAGCCTGGTCACTTCAAAGTTGGATGAGCAAATGATGAGTGTGTTGTTCCAGTTCTTTGATCCGTTGCATCACTGTTTCACCTTCCTGGACTATCAGCTAGTCCCTACTTTGGAAGATTTTTCTGATTTACTAGGAATATCTATCCTCGAGCAGACACCCTTCACAGGTTTGGAGGAGGTTCATATACCTGAGGACATTGCTTCAGCCCTACATCTAAAAAGGGTTGATGTAGTATCCAACTGGGAGACTCGGAGCGGGGTTAAAGGTTTCTTGGCTAAGTTTCTAATGGATCAAGCTCAACAGTTCTGGGATAGTTTGGATTTTCAAGCATTTGAAGACATCTTGGCTCTCCTCATCTACGGCTTGGTTTTTTTCCCGAATCCAGATTCTTTCATAGATGTGAATGCGGTCAAGATCTTCATGTTTCGTAATCCAGTGCCTACTCTTCTAGGTGATATCCTACATGCTCTCTATACCCGTATTGTATGGAGATGGGGCACTCTCATGTGTTGTACACTGCTGCTGGTGATGCGGTTTATTTCGCACCTCCCCAAGTCTGTATTGAAGAATGAGGAAGGTGTAGGTTGGGCTTACAGAATCATGTCCCTTGCTCATACGAATATCCTTTGGAGTTCTAAGGATATGGAAAAAGTAGCTGTCATTGATCGATGTGGGGAATACCCTAATGTTTCGTTGCTTGGAATTCGAGGGGGTATAACCTACAATCCGTGTTTGGCTTTACGACAGTTTGGACGAGCTCGGAGAGACGGTCCTCATGAGCTACTGCTTACAGATATTGTCTTCGATTATAAGGGGGACGTCAATGAGAATCGCCGAAGGTTTATACGAGCATGGGGCATGGTGAACAGGTCTGACCCACATGAGCTAGGACTGAAGACTTCTCTCTCGATGCAACCTTATCTCCAGTGGGTTCGAGCCCGTGCTCAAAATATGGGGATGCCATATGAAGCTATTTTGCCAGTGATTGTAGAGCATACTAATGAAGATGGTGTTCCTTATACAGTCCTCCATCCCTATATGCCTACTGATCTTGGGGCATTGAAGAGATCTTGGATCCAGTTGAAAGAAGAAATGGATACCTACAGGGAGAAGTATCATGAGCATAAGAGGAAGATCTTGAGGCTTACGAGGCAACTTGAGAATGAAAGGACAATCAACGATTATGTCAGCACGAAGGGAAAACGACCATGAGATTTCTGATGTCTTTTATTGTTTCTAATTTAGATTTTCTTTTCAGTTATTTCTTTTATAACGCCTTGAAGGCATCGTTAAACATTGTTACAAGTTTAATCTAATAAAGTGTGTTTTATTTTGTTTTACAAATTTTAATCTTCCAAAGTCTTTGAAATCATTTCATACGCATTCCATTACCATGCACCTCATTACAGGTACCATTACAGGTTTCTTATCTTCTTTGCTGTTTATTTCAGCACAAAATGTCTTCTGAAACACCTATCGATCAAGCTATTAAGGCTCTCCAAGCTCAGAATGCTCAGTTCCAGGAGATGTTCTTGAACTTGGCTAAAGGACAACAAGATTTAAAGACTCTCATCTTGAAGGACAAGAAGAAGAAGAAGAAGAGGGTGGTTCTGCTGAATATGGGTCACATATTTGGGAACAATTTGCGACAAGAAGCTGATTTGTCTCATTCATCTAGAGGAGGAGAGAATCAAGAGGAAGGAATGGTCCTAGCCCTGTGGTCTCTGATAATGACACTGATTTTGATGACAAACAGTACCCTCCTGCTGAGGATAGGTACAAACAACTTGAAGACCATCTGAGTGCCATGGAAATTTAGAAGGTCCCGGGTTTGGATTTTGGAGATCTGGGGCTAGCATCAGGGGTGGTGATCCCTCACAAGTTTAAAGCTCCGGTCTTTGCTAAGTACGATTGAGTGTCCTGTCCAAAGCACCATCTCCGCTCGTACGTCAGAAAAATTCAACCCTACACTGCTGATAGAAATCTCTGGGTTCATTTCTTTCAAGATAGTCTGTCAGGGACTCAACTTGAATGGTTCTATCAATTGGAAGGAGCTAATGTCCGCAACTGGGAGGACCTTGCTGCTGCTTTTTACGAGCAATACCAGTATAATTCCGACCTTGCTCCCATACGTACTCAACTTCAGGGTATGTCTATGGGTGCGAGCGAAGGTTTTAAGGACTATGCTAAAAAGTGGAGAGATCTGGCTGGGAGAGTCTAACCCCCTCTGTCTGATAGGGAGTTGGTGGATATGTTTCTTGGAACTTTGTCTGGTCCATATTTCAATCATTTGATCGGTAGTTCATCGTTTGGGTTCACTAAATTGATTATGACTGGGGAGAGGGTAGAAGCTGGTATCAGAAGTGGAAAGATACAGAAAGGTGCTTCATCAAGTACAGAAAAGAAGCCTTTCAAGAAGGAAGCTAGTGCCATTTACAGCTCAAGGAGCCAAAACCGACCTGAATGCCGCCAAGCAGTTAATGCGATAGTAATATCAAGACCCACTGTTTCCCCCATAATGCAACAATCAACAAAGAGTAGAGAGACCACAAAGACAATATACTCGGCTCAGTATGACCTTGTCTCAAATTCTGCCGCAATTGTTGAAAACCAACCTGGTAACTCTGAGGGAAGCTCCGAAGAATCCCAGTACCACCTCTCCGCTGTATAATCCGAATGCCCGCTGTGCCTATCACTCTGATAGCCTAGGGCATGATACCAACAACCGCTGGGCCTTGAGGAATAAGGTACAAGAATTGATTCAAGCTAAAGAAATTGAGTTTGACGCACCAGAAAAGCCTAACGTCATGACTGCTCCTATGCCGAAGCATGGAGTGAATGCTTTGGATGATGATTCATTTGTGACTTCTTTGGAAGACATTTCTACTCCGTTGATGACCGTTAAGAAGAATCTATTGTTGGCCGGTTTATTTCCGGGTTGTGGTGAAGGTTTCCACCTATGTTCCATCCTGCCTACTGGTTGCTATTTACTGAAATCAGGTGTTCAGCGCCTGATGGATAACAAAGAGATCTTGTTTGAGAAAACTTTGATTCCGTTGATTCCTGTTGAAGATGTTTCCATAATAACCATTTCCGCCAATTCTTCCAAGGCTTCCTCGAGAAAGCCTGTTAGGATTACATCTGTTCCGCGAGTTACTCCATTGATCATTACTATTCCTGGTCATATCCCTTACACTTCGGATAAGGCTGTCCCGTGGCACTATGAGGCCGATGTGTATTATCATGGGATCAAACAAGACTTGAAGGTTGAAGAGGTTGATATTGATGTCAGCAATATTGTCGGGTCTAGCAAGGTCACCCAAAGTGGAAGACTCTTCTCTCCTGAGATTTCTCCTCCGACTATTCAAAAGTCGGTTGCCATTCCATCCGCCAGTACATCAGTTGTTGTTCCAATTCTTACTCCAGTTATCACCCCTGTCGCCGAGTCATCTGACACTTGGGGCAAAGAAGTTACAGGTGAGCCTGCCCAGACGGAGGCACCTAAGAAAGTCATTGTTGAAACCTCTAGGCAGGAGATAGAGGAAATTCTGAAGATTATCAAGAAGAGAGACTACAACGTGGTCGAACAGCTAGGGCAAACCCCATCGAAGATCTCCATGTTATATTTATTGTTGTGCTCGGAAGCCCATGCAAAGGCTTTAATTTCATTCCTTAAGACTGTGCATGTGCCGCAGGAAACATCTGCTGATCAATTTAAAGACTGTGTAGCTAGTTTGACCGCTGACAACGAGTTGGGTTTCTCCGACGCAGATCTGACTGCCAAGGGAAGAAATCACAATGATGCTCTGCATATCTCGATCGAGTGCAGGGGCACCACTCTGGCCCACGTACTGGTGGATACTGGGTCCTTATTAAATGTTTTACCCAAGAAAGCAGTAGATCGGCTGGATTGTGAAGGGTTGGTTCTGAAGCCCAGTAATATTGTGGTTAGGGCCTTTGATGGGTCCAAAAGGATGGTGCACGGGGAGGTGGATGTCCCTGTTAAAGTCGGCTCTCATACCTTTGCATCTACGTTCTATGTGATGGACATCCGACCATCTTATTCTTGTTTTCTGGGTCGCCCGTGGATTCATAAGGCTGGGGCAGTAACTTCTACGCTCTATCATATGTTAAAATATCCAGTGAAGGGGAAGATTGTTACAGTACGAGGAGAAGAGGAGTACATGGTGAGTCACCTTAACTCCTTCTGGTATGTGGAGATGGATGGAGAGTTTATTGAAACCCCGTGCCAGAACTTTGAAGAGGTTCCCCAGACTCTGGCGTCGACTAAAACTGTTGCTGAAGAATCTCCGATGAAGATGGCTTTCCTCAAGGATGCCAGGGCTGTTATTGAAAAAGGTGGGTGTGCAAATTGGGGTCAACTCCCTGACTTTGCACACAAGACTGACAAGTTTGGTTTGGGTTTTACTGCAGAAGCTCAAAGGGTGGTTCGACGTGCGCGAATTGGAAAAGCTCCTTTGCGCATCAGTAATCCGGGAGTGAATGCAATTGAAGATGATGATGAAGAGTCAGATTTCGACAGCTGGATTTACCCGACTATCAACGGTGGCTTGAACAATTGGACGGCGAAGGACTTCATGCCCGTTTCTTTTATTACACAGTAATAGACTTTTGTTTTGAGACTTGTAATAGACAATTTGAAACTTTTACGGCCCGATGCCTTTCCTGAGACACCGTGGCTTTGTTTGTGAGGGCTTATTATGTGTCATTTAAATATATCCTTAATAAAGCATTGGACGTTTTTCTTGCATTACAAATTTTACGCTCCTTGTTTTTCCTTTCTATCTTGCACTTTATCAAAACGACTATTTGTCTAACACACACTCACATATCATAATACAGGTCCACATCCACTCTGGATCCCACTGATAACGACTCTGCTACTGCTAGTTATGACTTCGAAAGTCCGACCAACCAAGCCGAGGACGAAGGTGAGGATAATTGTGAAGTGCCTGGGGAACTTGCTTGATTATTACTTCAGGAAGAGAGGGCCATACAACCGCATGAAGAGCTGGTGGAATCAGTAAATTTGGATATAGAGGAGGACAAGAAAGAGGTCAAGATAGGCGCAAACCTGGAGCCTAGTGTCAAGCAACGGTTAATACAAATGTTGCATGACTATGTTGAGATCTTTGCTTGGTCTTATGAAGATATGCCTGGGTTAGATACTGATATTGTGGTTCACCGCTTGCGAACCAAAGAAGATTGTCCTCCAGTGAAGCAGAAAGTTCGCCGCTTGCGCCCAGAGATGTCTGAGAAAATCAAAGCTGAGGTCATGAAACAGTTTGACGCCGGTTTTCTAGCAGTTACTTCTTACCTGCAGTGGGTTGCCAACATGGTTCCGGTGCCGAAGAAAGATGGTAAGGTTCGGATGTGTGTGGATTATAGGGACCTGAATAGGGCAAGTCCCAAGGATGATTTCCCACTCCCTCATATCGATGTTCTGGTCGACAACACCGCACAACATAAGATCTTCTCCTTTATGGATGTTTTTTTGGTTACAATCAGATTAAGATGGCTCCCGAGGACATGGAGAAGACGACCTTTGTTACACAGTGGGGTACCTTTTGCTACAAAGTCATGCCGTTTGGATTGAAGAATGTTGGGGCAACGTATCAGCACGCCATGGTTGCTTTGTTCTACGACATGATTCATCATGAGATTGAGGTATACGTTGACGACATGATTGCAAGGTCCCAGACTGAAGAAGAACATCTTGACCATCTCCAGAAGTTGTTTGACAAGTTGAAGACGTATAAGCTGAGGTTAAACCCGAACAAGTGCACCTTCGGGGTAAGGTCTGGTAAGCTGTTGGGTTTCGTTGTTAGTTGTTGTACCCCAAAAATTTCCCTCCCATATTTCTCAAAACATATCAAGAGAGATCCTCAAATTGCTCAAGGTAGACCAAGGGTTGGCCAGACAAGCTCTCTCCAAAGGCAGTCTATCTCAAATTAGGGTTTCATGTTGCATCAAGATACTTGAGTCCAAGTGATCCCAAGGGCTCAACATTGTCCTAATATGTTCTCAAGATCATCCATGTCAAGTTTCAAACTTTGCAGAGGAAATTTGCTCAGTCAATTGCTCAAAAGTCCAAAAGTCGATTGTGCTAGGGCAAAAGTCAACTATGGCCCACATACAGTCAAAATTCAATATTTTTGGTCAACATCCTCATTTTGAATTATATTTCATCATTTTATCAAGAGTTGATCATGATTCATCAAGGATTACTCATAATTCATCAAGACTTAAAAGTTTCTAAATTAGGGTTTTGTAGGAAAAGTCAACTCAACTTTGACCAAGCATAACTTTCTCATACTTTAGGAGAAATGACCCATCCGAAGCTAATTTTGAATAGTATGCAATTCCCTACAATCCATCTTCATCTCCCAAGTTCAAAATATGCACTCACAAGAAGTTATGAATTTGGACATTATAGGTCATTTTGAAAAGTCAACAAAAACACCTTTTTTGTCAAAGCTTCATACATGAGCATGGAATATCAAAATGAGATGAGACCAAACGTGTTGATTAGAGGACATCTCAATATTTATAAAAAGTCCAAGAACACCTCCAAAGAGTCAAAATTGAGGAAGTTATGCATTGGTGAAGTTGACCTTTTTTGCAAAATTGCCAAAAGTCAACTATCCCTAAAAACTTCAAATTTTGCCAAATGGCCCCAATCTTTTTCACTTTTTTTGAATTGGAAACATAGCCCACGTGCTCTAGCCTTTGCCACTTGTCCATATCTTATTTTTATTATTTATTTTGATTTTATTTGAATTAATTCAATTTAAATCAAAATAAATCAAATAAAATCCAAAGCATTGATAACAAGAGATTTTATGATTGTTTCAGGTCTCATTACACAGCTAGCATCATTAAAATTCGTGCAAGGCATTAGAGTGAACAAAAAGATTGAAAAAAGCCATGTTTGGAAAGATTTTAAAAGGTGAATCAAATCAAATTAAAAAGCATTGAAGGAGGAACATTTGGATGCAGTTATCAACCCTAATGCATTGCTTGATACATAAGGAGTAGAGCCAGACCTAAAAAGAAGTTAGAGACAGGCGTGAGAGGAAGAACAAAATTTGAAAAAAGGCAAGAAAAGTGTGAGATCGAATTTGCACTTAGAGGCATCCTCAAGACCTTTGAACGATCCCAATTGATTCCTGGGTGTATTTGCAAGCTAAAGCAATAAAAAACGAGTCCATTCCAGTCCCAAAACACACTTTAAGTCCATCACGATATGGCCCTGTTCTTGAATTTGTATCTCGTAATATAAGCATTGTTAACATGAATTGATTGCATATTCTTGATCTATGGAACATATGTAAACTTTCTGCATCATCCAATTTCATTTATATAGCCTATACTATAAATCACCATTGCTAGGTTTCGAAGCTTTGTTTTAGGGTTTTTGATTACAGGAACAATTGGCCTTCGTAAGTGGTACCATTGTGATCAGGAGGATGAAACGAACTCAACCATGGCTTTAGATGTTATTTCCATGGCATGTGGAAGATTTTGAGAAGGCACAGGTCTGTAGAAACGGACGTTTGTCCATAGGTATAGGTTATCAAACCTTTAGCGATGGAGAGAGGAAGGAGACAATGAGTTGTCACTCCCCTACTGGCCTGTTCAAATTTCAGCGCGCGTTTTCTTTTTGTTTCCACTAATATTTTTTTTTTCATATTATTATTATTATTCCATAACTGTACATTGAAAACAATGTGGTGCAGTGGTTTCCAGATGCGCGCTTAAGGCATTAGGAGGCTGGAGGTCAGGGGTTCGACCCCTACCTCCAGCAATTGTTATTTTTCCATTTTCTTTCAGGCAATTCAGTACACGCATGAGGTTAATGACTACCATGCATCTTCACAATTCAACGCGCCATTTGTCTTGAGATCTAGATCTAATGGTTAGCAAGAGGAGATCACCATGAAGCCTCAGTCAACATAATCCACATGATCACAAAGGTCAAACGGACTTCATCACAAATGGGCCCAGATTCTGCTCTTTGCACCCCAATTTTCAGGCCCAATTTCTCTTTCTTTTATATTTTATTTATCTCATTTAATTTTATTTATTTAATTACTAACCAAAAATTATTTTCTTTTATTAAAAAATCATAAAAAATATTAATTGTCACCAATTAGATTTAGGTCTTATTTTTTTTATAAAATAAATAAATAAATTAAATTAGGTTTATTAATGTAGACAATTTTAATTCTTTTTGCAAATAACTAAAATTAATTAGAATAAATAGGTTTTTATTACTAACTTGATTATTTTATTTTTTTTCCTAAAATAACCAAAAACCAAAATAGGTCATTTAATTATTATCATTAATTGATTTAATAACTATTTAATTTTGCATATTTAATTTAGAAAAAAAACTTAATTCTTTTCTTTAAAAATAATAAAAACAACAAAAAACAATTTTCTTTTAATTAGGTTAGAAGGGTCAAAACCCTAGTTTCTCGTCGATCTAATTTTTAATCGCGCGCTTTATTTTTATTTTGCCCAATTATTGTATCTGCTCACAGTTTGTAATAATTTAATTAGGACATTTATTTACTTTTACCGCTTTTAATTTCAAAGGGTTTGTGTTGGCTATGTAAATACCCGAAGCCTTCTAATAACGTAGTTTGATTTCCGCACTTTTAAATTTCGCAAATTTTTAACGGTTAGATGTATGAATAATTAGGGTTTGCATGACAAGAATGTATGACTAATTTTAAAACAGTTAGATCACCCTAAATGTGCAAAGATAAATAAACTAAAATTGAATCACTCGCACATGCGCACTCCTAGGGTACACTCCCACTTGGTTGCCTTCGGTAAATGGTCATTGAGTATAGGATATTTTAGTGGTCTTCCTTTTGTCCAACGATCATAGTTGCCTCAGAAAGGTTGCCTCGGATATTGTTGCCTCGGATAAATGATCTAAGACATTATGGTTACTACTAAGACGTCCTAACATTTCTTTAGTGACCGTACGTCCCTTACGAATTGACCCTCAAACTCCAACGACGATGCTACCTACTCACTAATAGTGGGATAGCGTTGTCTAAAGGAAACGAACATAGAACGATTCTTTTTTCGAGTAGGTAGATTAGTTCTTAGATACTTGCTCATCCAAAACAAACTTTTTTCACACTTACACTCCTTTACAAACAAGTTTTCAAAAAACACTTCATTACACTCTTGAAGACAGAAGCAAGAGTTAAATTGAAGTTAAAACCAAAACTTTTCAAAGCCCACAAACACAAAGAATTTTTTTGAAATGATGAGCAAGTACCTAAGAGCCCGTAGATAACTACGGATAGAAAGGGTGTTAATACCTTCCCTTTCTATAATCTACCCCCCGTACTCAGATATATCTCGAAAAAGGAATTTTTCTGTGCTTTTTTCCTTTCCTTGTTGGATAAAATAAAAGACGGCGGCGACTCTTGCATACCGCGATATTTTGCAAAAACAAACGCAAAACACAAACCAGCAAATTCTTTAACGAAATAAGGAAACCACGAGCCCGATTCTGGCCACCGTATCACAGAACTGGCGACTCTGCTGGGGATAAGTTATAAGTGGGGTGTACCTTAGGATTAGATCATCATATTATTTTCAATTGTTTGATTTGTTTGCTTTATCTTTGTGGGCTTTGTATCGGAGTTACTATAGATCCTAACCCGGATCTGGGGATACCTTTTAGGTAAGTAGCAATAGACTGTAAGGGAACTGTACGGCGTAAACTGATACGGTTGAAGAAGTAGCTACATTGGTGTGACACTTTAGTTGGTACCGATATCCCTTGTGGAGGAACAAGGAGAGTATGAGTCTGCTAAGGGGTCATTAAGCATCAACTGACCTTAGAACCTATAATTGACCAACTTGGCCATAAAAAAGTAGAAGTATGCTACACTCATTGAGACCATACTCTTGCGATGATTCCGACCGTAAGAAAAGGTTGCTAAACTGGAATTATGACCGGTCGAGGATGGTCAGTGATATTGAGATCCTCTAGAACCCGGTTACTATTACTAGGACAGGTTGAACCAACTAAACTGAAAGAGGGTAGTACCTAAACTCCATGTCAGCCTAAACTTTAAGGGTTATTGTGTGACTTGTTTGCCCTTACCATGTTTGCTATCTGTGATACCTGTGGTGTGTTCTTATCATGACATCATGCATCATGACATTGCATGCATATTGCATTAGACTAACCATTTCAAAGACCGAGGGGATTCATCTTTGTTCTGTTTTGTAGGTCATGGCATTTATGCGCTGAAATACCATTCATATCAGTTTCGTGCAGATACCTGCTCAGCTTAGAGAGTTGGTTTCAAAGGTTCCTGAGACTTCTTCCTTTGTCAGAAGACATGGTCATCTCCTTGGTTTGGTTACTTCCAAGCTGGATGAGCAAATGATGAGTGTCTTATTCCAGTTCTTTGACCCATTGCATCACTGTTTCACCTTCCCGGACTATCAGTTGGTCCCTACTTTGGAGGAGTTCTCTGATTTACTTGGCATATCTATTCTAGAGCAGACACTATTTATAGTTTTGGATATAGCTCCTAGGCCAGAGGATATTGCTTCAGCCCTCCATCTGACAAAGGCTGATGTAGTGTCTAATTGGGACATTTGGAGTGGGGTTAAAGGCTTCTTGGCTAAGTTCTTGATTGATCAAGCTCAACAGTTTTGGGATAGTTTGGAATTTCAAGCAGACATCCTGGCTCTTCTCATCTATGGCCTAGTTCTGTTCCCTAATTCAGATTCTTTTGTCGACGTGAACGCAGTCACGAACTTCATGTCCCGTAATCCAGTGCCCACTCTCTTAGGTGATATTCTACATGCTCTTTATGCACGTACTGCTCGAAGAAGGGGAATCCTTATGTGTTGTGCACCGCTGTTGGTGAGATGGTTTATTTCTCACCTCCCCAAATCTGTATTGAAATATGAGGAAGGTATGGGTTGGTCCTACAGGATCATGTCCCTTGCTCACACGGACGTCATTTGGAGTACTAAGGACATGGAAGAAGTAGTTATCATTGATCGGTGTGGGGAATACCCCAATGTTCCACTGCTTGGAATTAGAGGAGGGATCACCTATAATCCTTGTTTGGCCTTACGACAGTTTGGACGAGCTCGAAGGGACGATCCTCATGAGCTGCTGCTTCCAAGCATTGTCTTTGACTTCCAGGGAGATGTTGAGGGACATCGCCGCAGGTTCATACGAGCTTGGGATAGGGTGAACAGTTCTGATCCGCATGAGTTAGGAATGAAGACTTCTCTCCCGATGCAATTGTATCTCCGGTGGGTTCGAGCCCGTGCTCAAAAGCTGGGTATACCGTACGAAGCTGTCTTGCCTGTAATTGTTGAGAGTACTGATGAAGAAGGGGTTCCTCATACGGTCATCCATCCATACATGCCTACTGACATTGGGGAATTAAAGAGGTCTTGGATCCAGCTAAGGGAAGAAAGGGATACTTACAGAGAGAAGTATCATGAGCAGGAACGGAAGATCCTGAAGCTTACAAGGCAGCTAGAGAATGAAAGGGTCCTCAACGATTATGTAAGCACCAAAGGAAAACGACCATGGGAGCGCTGATGTCTTTTGCTATTTCTAGTTTTGATTTGCTTTTTAGTATTTCTTTTTGTAATGCTTTAAAGGCATTTGCTAAACATTGTTTCAAGTTTTTAATCTAATAAAGTGTGTTTCATTTTGGTTTACGAATTTGAATCTCCCTAAGTCTTTAAAATCATTTCATATGCATTCCATTCCCATGCACCTCATTACAGGTACCCTTACAGGTTTCTCATCTTCTTCGCTATTTATTTCAGCATCATGTCTTCTGAAACATCTACTGATCAAGCCATCAAGGCTCTGCAAGCTCAGAATGCTCAGTTCCAGGAAATGTTCATGAACCTGGCCAAGGGGCAGAAAGATTTGAAGACTCTTATCTTGAAGGATAACAAGAAGAAGAAGAAGACGGTCCTCCTGAATATGGGTCACAGGTTTGGGAACAGGTTACGAGAAGAAGTTGATTTGTCTCACTCATCTGGAGGGGAGAAAATCAAGAAGAAAGGAGGGCTCCTAGCCCTGTGATTTCTGACAATGACACAGACTTTGATGAAGACCAGTATCCTCCTCCTGAGGATAAATATAAGCAACTCGAAGACCGATTGAGCGCAATGGAGATCAAGAAGATACCTGGGTTAGACTTCGAAGATTTAGGTCTGGCATCTGGAGTGGTGATTCCCCACAAGTTTAAAGCGCCTGTCTTTGCTAAGTACGACGGGGTCTCCTGCCCAAAGCTACACCTCTGCTCGTATGTTAGAAAGAATTAACCATATTGCTGATAGGAACTTATGGGTTCATTTCTTTCAAGATAGTCTGTCAGGGACACAACTTCAATGGTTCTATCAACTAGAAGGAGCTAACGTCCGTAACTGGGAGGACCTTGCTGCTGCTTTTTATAAGTAGTACCAATATAACGCCGACCTTGCTCCCATGCGTACCCAACTTCAGGGTATGTCCATGGGTGCGAGCGAAGGTTTCAAGGACTACGCTCAGAAGTGGAGAGATCTTGCTGGAAGAGTACAACCCCCTCTGGATGATAGGGAGTTGGTGGATATGTTTCTTGGGACTTTGTCTGATCTATATTTCAACCATTTAATCGGTAGTTCATCGTTCGGGTTTACTGAATTGATCATGACTGGGGAGAGAGTTGAAGCCGGTATCAAGAGCGGAAAGATACAGAAGGGTGCTTCGTCAAGTACAGAGAAGAAGCCTTTCAAGAAGGAGTCTAGTGCAGTTTACAGCTCGAGGAGCCAGAACCGACCTGAACGCTGCCAAGCAGTTAATGCGGTAGTTATATCAAGACCAACTGTTGTCCCACAACGCAACTATCAGCAAAGAGCAGAGAGACCGTAAAGGTAGTTTACTAGGCTCAGTATGACTTTATCTCAAATTCTTCCGCAATTGTTGAAGACCAACTTGGTGATTCCGAAGGAGGCTCCAAAGAATCCCAACACCACATCACCGCTGTATAATCCGAACGCCCGTTGTTCTTATCACTCTGATAGCCCAGGGTATGATACAAACAATTGCTGGGCTTTGAAGAGTAAAGTACAGGATCTGATTGATGCTAAAGAGATCGAGTTTGAAGCGCCGGAAAAGCCAAATGTCATAACGGCTCCTATGCCAAAACATGACGCGGGAGTGAATGCAATAGAAGATGATGAAGAAGAGTCGGATTTCGAAAGCTGGATTTACCCGACTACTAACGGCGGATTGAGCAATGGGACGGAAAAGGACTTCGTGCCAATTTATTTTATTATGCATTAATAAGACTTTTGTTTTGAGTTTGTAATAAACAATTTAAAACTTTACGGCCCGGTGCCTTGCCCGAGACACCATGGCTTTGTTTGAGGGCTTATTATGTGTCATCTCCATATATCATCAATAAAAGCATTGGACGTTTTATTGCATTACAAATATTACGCTCCTTGTTTTTCTTTTCTATCTTTCAAAACAACTATTTTACACACACTCGCATATACAAGTCCATATCCACTCTGGATCCCACTGATAACAACTCTGCTACTGCCAGTTATGACTTCGAAAGTCCGATCAACCAAGCCGAGGAAGAAGGTGAGGATGATTGCGAAGTGCCTGGTGAACTTGCTAGACTATTACTTCAGGAAGAGAGGGCCATACAGCCGCATGAAGAGCCAGTAGAAACAGTAAATCTGGGTACCAAGGAAGAGAAGAAAGAGGTCAAGATCGGCGCAAATCTGGAGCCTAGTGTTAAGCAGCGGTTGATACAGATGTTGCGTGACTATGTTGAGATCTTTGCATGGTCTTATGAAGATATGCCTAGGTTGGATACTGATATTGTGGTTCACTGCTTGCCCACCAAGGAAGACTGTCCTCCAGTGAAACAGAAAGTTCGCCGAATGCGCCCAGAGATGTCAGAGAAAATCAAGGCCGAGGTCATGAAACAGTTTGATGCCGGTTTTCTAGCAGTTACTTCTTACCCGCAGTGGTTTGCTAATGTGGTTCCAGTGTCGGAGAAGGATGGTAAGGTTCGAATGTGTGTTGACTATAGGGATATAAACAGGGAAAGCCCCAAGGATGATTTCCCTCTGCCTCATATCGATGTTCTGGTTGACAACACCGCAAAACATAAGGTCTTCTCCTTCATGGATGGCTTCTCCGATTACAATCAGATTAAGATGGCTCCCGAAGACATAGAGAAGACAACGTTCGTTACACAGTGGGGTACCTTTTGCTACAAGGTCATGCTGTTTGGATTGAAGAATTCTGGGGCAACATATCAGCGCGCCATGGTCGCTTTGTTTCACGACATGATTCATCATGAGATTGAGGTATACGTTGACGACATGATTGCAAGGTCTTAGACTGAGGAGGAACACCTTGACCATCTTCAGAAGCTATTTGACAGGTTGAAGTTGTACAAGCTGAGGTTAAACCGAACAAGTGCACCTTCGGGGTGAGATCTGGTAAGCTGCTGGGTTTCATCGTTAGTGATAAAGGTATTCAAGTGGACCCTGCAAAGGTGAAGGCTATACAGGAAATTCCAGCTCTACGAACAGAAAAAGAAGTCAGAGGCTTTCTGGGACGTCTGAACTACATTGCCGGATTCATCTCACACCTGACTGTTACTTGTGAGCCAATCTTCAAACTACTGAAGAAAGATCAAGTGGTAAGATGGAACGATGAATGCCAGGCCGCTTTTGAAAGGATCAAAGAATATCTCCAAGAGACACCTATTGTGATGCCTCCAGTTGAAGGGAGACCTGTGATCTTATACTTGACATTACTCGACAATTCAATGGGGTGTGTGCTGGGGCAGTATGACGAGTCTGGCCGAAAAGAGTATGCTATTTACTACCTTAGCAAAAAGTTTACCGACTGCGAGACCCGATACTCGTTGCTTGAGAAAACTTGCTGCGCTTTGGCATGGGCTGCTCGCCGGCTGAGAAAGTATATGCTGACTCACACTACTCTATTAATATCAAAGATGGATCCAATCAATTATATCTTCGAGAAGCCCACCTTGTCCGAGAGAATAGCAAGATGGCAGATGATCTTGACTGAGTATGACATCCAATACACGACCCAAAAGGCAATCAAGGGAAGTATGTTGGCAGATCATTTGGCACATCAGGCAGTGGATGATTACCAGTCTATGAACTTTGAATTCCTGGATGATAAAATCATGTTGGTAACCGACTGTGAGACGCCTGGACCGGATGAAGGACCTGAGGAAGGATCCCGATGGTCTATGTACTTTGATGGAGCTTCAAACACTTTGGGTAATGGCATTGGCGTCGTGATCATATCTCCTGAAGGTTCTCATACTCCGTTCACCGCTCGATTATGTTTCAACTGCACCAACAATAAGGCGGAGTATGAAGCGTGCATCATGGGCCTTCGAATAGCAATTGACCTAAGGATTAAGTTCTTAAGTGTATTCGGAGATTCCGCTCTTGTGATCATTCAGATCAAAGGCGAGTGGGATACGAAACACCCAAATCTTATTCCTTACAAGGAGTATGTATTGACTTTGCTTCCACACTTCGAGGAGATAACCTTCGAACACTTCCCGAGAGAGGAGAATCAGTTGGCGGATATGCTAGCTACGATGTCTTCTATGTTCAAGGTCAGATGGGACAATGAGGCTCCTCAGATTACCATTGAAAGGTTGGACGAACCCGCACACTGCTTCAACATTGATACTGAAGAGGTAACAGATAAACCATGGTTTCATGAGGTAAAGAGGTATCTTGAGGCTCAGGAATACCCCGAGGGTGCATCTGTTAATGATAAGAAGTTTATGAGGAGGTTCGCGGCGAATTTCTTCATCAATAATGGTGTCCTTTACAAGCGTAACCATGACTCAACCTTACTGCGATGTGTGGATAAGAACGAGGCAAAAAGGATTATGGTAGAGTTACATGAAGGTACTTTTGGAACTCATTCCATTGGACATACCATGGCAAAGAAAATCCTACAGGAAGGATATTATTGGTCCACCATGGAAGCCGACTGTTATAAGCATTCTCGGACTTGTCATAAGTGCCAAGTCTATGCTGATAAGGTGCACATACCTCCAGTTCCTTTGAACATCTTGACAGCTCCATGGCCTTTTGCAATGTGGGGCATTGATATGATTGGCGAGATCAGACCTACTGCGTCCAACGGGCATCGTTTCATCCTGGTAGCGATTGATTACTTTACAAAGTGGGTTGAAGTAGCTTCCTTTGCTACTGTAACCAAGAACGTCGTGGCATGGTTTATTCGGCATAATCTGATTTGTCGATACGGTGTACCAGAGAGGATCATTACAGACAATGGTATAAATCTCAACAATAAGATGATCACCGAGCTCTGCAAACAGTTCAAGATACAACATCACAACTCTTCTCCCTACCAACCGAAGATGAATGGGGCTGTTGAAACGGCTAATAAAAACATTAAGAAGATTATGCAGAAGATGATAGTGACATACAAATATTGGCACGAGATGTTACCATTTTCTATTCATGGGTACCGTACCTCAGCGCGAATGTCAACAGGGGAAACACCCTATTCCTTGGTATATGGCATGAAGGCCGTCTTGCCCATTGAAGTTCAGATACCCTCTCTTCAGATTATGAATGATGCAGGCCTGAGCGAAGATGACTGGATTCAGACCCGACTTGATCAACTGAACTTAATCGACGAAAAGAGACTTACCGCTATTTGTCATGGTCAAACGTATCAAAAACGGATGATCAAGGCATTTAACAAGAAAGTTAGACGACAAGAGTATCAAGTTGGGGATCTGGTGATCAAGCGCATTATGCTGCCACAAGGTGATCCCAGGGGCAAATGGACCCCTACGTACGAAGGGCCATTTGTAGTTAAGAACATTTTCTTAGAAGGAGCTATGATTCTAACCACCATGGATGGTGACGACCTTCCTCACCCCGTCAATGCAGACATAGTGAAAAAATACTACGCATAATCAAAGACCCGCTAGGTTGACTGGCCTAGGCAAAAATAAGGGCTTCCCGGCTAACCAAAAGGGTTCGAGCAAAATAAGGGATGAAAATGAAAAAACTGTACACCCGGCAAGTCGAAAACCTGAAAAGGCGGCTTGGGCAAAAAAGGGTATCCCGGTGGACTGAAAACCCGAAAGGGTAGTCCAGGCAAAAATTAGGGATCAAAGCGTAACACTATGTCTCATTGGATCACCTTGCAACCAGACTTCGGTATCGTCTATCAAGCTCAGACGGCGCTAATCAATCTGATCAACCTTTAACCAAGTAGCAAAGTGATGAGATGCTCGAGGACATAAAGGAAATAGCAGAGTTGGAACCCAGTGGGATTATTCACATAGCTATTTTTCCTTGTTTTTCACAAATTGTATAAACTCTATTGCTCGGTGGCGTTCTCTTACTAGGACACCATCCTCTTGTACAAAAATGCCTATTTACAGGTCAAACTTCAAAGTCAATACAAGTCATTTTTACAAAAAAAAATTCAAAGTTTTTTCCTTTTTCTATTTTGTTTTGTGAGAACGTCCAATGTTCATTTTTGATATATGCATTTGACATTAATTGTTGCTCATGAATATTTACATGCGAAACAAAAGACGATTACTCGTAATATCAGGAATAAGTGGAAAACGAGAAATGTCCAAACTGTACAGTTGTTCTGTCCACCAGGTATAGGGATAGACCTAGATGGAGGAAATGATTGAAAGTACATTTATTCCCTGCAGAGTAGGGAGAAAGATAATGCTGTTATCTCTCCCCAGCTGAGACTCGCAACTGTGAATGAATTGACGATATTCTCCCCAAAGCAGAGTTTATCTACCATCAGCACTAAAAAGTCTTATTATCCCCAGCAGAGTTTGGAAAATTATCCCCAGTGGAGTTTGAAAAATTGTCCCCAATAGACTCTGGAAGATTGTCCCCAGTAGAGTCTAAAAGGTTATTCCCCATGAAGTTGCGACTGGAAAATCATCCCCAGCGGAGTTCACTCCTTTCACAAATAGAAACTCAATCCCCAACAGAGTTTCATTATCACCAGCAACAGTAATTCATCCCCAGTTGAGTTTATCAGCGGAATCCTCAGCAAAGCATCTCTTCCCTACATAGTCATTCTCTCGTTAGTTTATTCCTTAGCGGAATTATTCTCCCCTACAGGTTTAACCTCACAATCATCTTCATCCACTGTCTCCAGCGAAAACGAAGAATTCAATTCTTTTCTCCAGCAGCAATCCAGGATTTATTTTCCCCAGCTAAAAACATCACATTTCCATACATCATGACATGCATACGCATCATACGACGCAATCTCATTTATTTTGAGAACACCATTGCCTGATACATATCATGCATTACATACAGCTAACCTTTACCTTTCAGGAAAGTTACAATCAAATTCTCACAAAATTCAAGCTATGAAGCTTTTACCACAGTTGAATTACGGACGAGTTCCTAAATATCAACAAAAATGTTTCCTCAGTTGAGTACGGACGATCGAAGTTCCTAAATATCAACAAAAATGATTCCTCAGTTGAGTGCGAACAATCAAAGTTCCTAAATATCAATAAAGATGATTCCTCAGTTGAGTACGGACGATCGAAGTTCCTAAATATCAGCAGAGATGATTCCTCAGTTGAGTACGGACGATCGAAGTTCCTAAATATCAGCAGAGATGTTTCCTCAGTTGAGTACGAACGATCGAAGTTCCTAAATATCAGCAGAGATGTTTCCTCAGTTGAGTACGGACGATCGAAATACCTAAATATCAGCAGAGATGTTTCCTCAGTTGAGTACGGACGATCGAAGTTCCTAAATATCAGCAGAGATGATTCCTCAGTTGAGTACGGACGATCGAAATTCCTAAATATCAGCAGAGATATTTCCTTAGTTGAGTACGGACGATCGAAGTTCCTAAATATTAGCAGAGATGATTCCTCATTTGAGTACGGACGATTAAAGTTCCTAAATATCAGCAGAGTTGTTTCCTCAGTTGAGTATGGACGATCGTAGTTCCTAAATATCAACAGAGATGATTCCTCAGTTGAGTACGGACGATCGAAGTTCCTAAATATCAACGAGATGTTTCCTCATTTGAGTACGGACGGTTGAAGTTCCTAAATATCAATAGAGATGATTCCTCAGTTGAGTACGGACGACTGAAGTTCCTAAATATCAACAGAGATGATTCCTCAGTTGAGTACGGACGACCAAAGTTCCTAAATATCAATAGAGATGATTCCTCATTGGAGTACGGACGACCAAAGTTCCTAAATATCAACAAAGATGTTTCCTCATTTGAGTATGGACGATCGAAGTTCCTAAATATCAATAGAGACGTTTCCTCATTTGAGTACGGACGATCGAAGTTCCTAAATATCAATAGAGACGATTCCTCAGTTGATTACGGACGACCAAAGTTCCTAAATATCAACAGAGACGACTCACCAGCAGAATAACAGACAACCGAAGCTCCTAAAATTCTACTTCTCTCAACAAAGATCAGACTTCCCCAACGGAATCTTCCTCAACGACAGGTATGCAAGCTCTCGCTAAGGAATCTCTTATGAGATCGACACTCCTTCGGATGACATCTTTAAGCCCATCTCCCGTCAGCAATCTCCAAATGGCATCTGTAAGCCCATTCCCGACATCACAAGACAACTACCACTTCATGCGAGTGCAAATTTCTGGGCACTCTAGTGTTCAATCATCTTCCACCTTCGGATCACGAAAGGTACGAAAGCCAATCTACATCCTCAGGTTTAAGAAGATTGAACAGGGGCAGCTGTTGTACCCCAAAATTTTCCCTCCCATATTTCTCAAAACATATCAAGAGAGAACCTCAAATTTCTCAAGGTAGTCCAAGGGTTGGCCAAACAAGCTCTCTCCTAAGGCAGTCTATCTCAAATTAGGGTTTCATGTTGCATCAAGATACTTGAGTCCTAGTAATCCCAATGGCTCAACATTGTCCTAATATGTCCTCAAGATCATCCATGTCAAGTTTCAAACTTTTCAGAGGAAATTTGCTCAGTCAATTGCTCAAAAGTCCAAAAGTCGAATGTGCTAGGGCAAAAGTCAATTGTGGCCCACATACAGTCAAACTTCAATATTTTTGGTCAACATCCTCATTTTGAATTATATTTCATCATTTTATCAAGAGTTTATCATGATTCATCAAGGATTACTCATAACTCATCGAGACTCAAAAGTTGCTAAATTAGGGTTTTGTAGGAAAAGTCAACTCAACTTAGACCAAGCATAACTTTATCATACTTTAGGAGAAATGACCCATACAAATCTCATTTTGAAAAGCATGCAATTACCTAAAATCCATCTTCAGCTCCCAAGTTCAAAATATGCACTCACAAGAAGTTATGAATTTGGACATTATAGGTCGTTTTGAAAAGTCAACAAAAACACCTTTTTGGTCAAAGCTTCATACATGAGAATGGAATATCAAAATGATATGAGACCAAAAGGGTTGATTAGAGGACATCTCAAGCTTTCTAAAAAGTCAAAGAACACCTCCAAAGAGTCAAAATTGAGGAAGTTATGCATTGGTGAAGTTGACCTTTTTTGCAAAATTGCCAAAAGTCAACTATCCCTAAAAACTTCAAATTTTGCCAAATGGGCCCAATCTTTTTCACTTGTTTTGAATTGGCAACATTTCCCACGTGCTCTATCCTTTGCCACTTGTCCATATCTTATTTTTATTATTTATTTTGATTTTATTTAAATTAATTCAATTTAAATCAAAATAAATCAAATAAAATCCAAAGCATTGATAACAAGAGATTTTATGATTGTTTCGGGTCTTATTACACAGCTAGCATCATTCAAATTCATGCAAGGCATTAGAGTGAACAAAAAGATTGAAAAAATCCATGTTTGGAAAGATTTTAAAAGGTGAATCAAATCAAATCAAAAAGCATTGAAGGAGGAACATTTGGATGCAGTTATCAACCCTAATGCATTGCTTGATACATAAGGAGCCGAGCCGGACCTAAAAAGAAGTTAGAGACAGGCGTGAGAGGAAGAACAAAATTTGAAAAAAGGCAAGAAAAGTGTGAGATCGAATTTTCACTTAGAGGCATCCTCAAGACCTTTGAACGATCCCGATTGATTCCTGGGTGTATTTGTAAGCTAAAGCAATAAAAAATAAGTCCATTCCAGTCCCAAAATGCACTGTAAGTCCATCACGATATGGCCCTGTTCTTGAATTCGTATCTCGTAATATAAGAATTGTTAACATGAATTGATTGCATATTCTTGATCTATGGAACATATGTAAACTTTCTGCATCATCCAATTTCATTTATATAGCCTATACTGTAAATCACCATTGCTAGGTTTCGAAGCTTTTTTTTAGGGTTTTTGATTACAGGAACAATTGGCCTTCGTAAGTGGTACCATTGTGATCAGGAGGATGAAACGAACTCAACCATGGCTTTAGATGTTATTTCCATGGCCTGTGGAAGATTTTGAGAAGGCACAGGTTTGTAGCAATGGACGTTTGTCCGTAGGTATAGGTTATCAAACCTTTAGCGATAGAGAGAGGAAGGAGACGATGAGTTGTCACTCCCCTACTGGCCTATTCAAATTTCAGTGCACGTTTTCTTTTTGTTTCCACTAATATTTGTTTTTTCATATTATTATTATTATTATTCCATAACTGTACAATGAAAACAAAGTGGTGTAGTGGTTTCCAGATGTGCGCTTAAGGCATTAGGAGGATGGAGGTCAGGGGTTCGACCCCTGCCTCCAGCATTTGCTATTTTTCCATTTTCTTTCAGGCAATTCAGTACACGCATGAGGTTAATGACTACCATGCATCTTCACAATCCAGCACGCCATTTGTCTTGAGATCTAGATCTGATGGTTAGCAAGAGGATATCACCATGAAGCCTCAGTCAACATAATCCACAGGATCACAAAGGTCAAACGGACTTCATCACAAATGGGCCCAAATTCTGCTCTTTGCTCCCCAATTTTACGGCCCAATTTCTCGTTCTTTTATATTTTATTTATCTCATTTAATTTTATTTATTTAATTACTAACCAAAAATTATTTTCTTTTATTAAAAAATCACAAAAAAATATTAATTGACACCAATTAGATTTAGGTCTTATTTTTTTTATAAAATAAATTAATTAATTAAATTAGGTTTATTAATGTAGACAATTTTAATTCTTTTTGCAAATAACTAAAATTAATTAGAATAAATAGGTTTTTATTACTAACTTGATTATTTTATTTTTTTTCCTAAAATAACCAAAGACCAAAATATGTCATTTAATTATTTTCATTAATTGATTTAATAACTATTTAATTTTGAATATTTAACTTAGAAAAAAAACTTAATTCTTTTCTTTAAAAATATTAAAAACAACAAAAAACAATTTTATTTTAATTAGGTTAGAAGGGTCAAAACCCTAGTTTCTCGTTGATCTAATTTTTAATCGCGTGCTTTATTTTTATTTTTCCCAATTATTGTATCTGCTCACAGTTTGTAAATATTTAATTAGGACATTCATTTACTTTTACCGCTTTTAATTTCAAAGGGTTTGTTTTTGGCTATGTAAATACCCGAAGCCTTGTAATAGCGTAGTTTAATTTCCGCACTTTTATATTCCGCAAATTATTAACTGTTAGATGTATGAATAATTAGGGTTTGCATGACAAGAATGTATGACTAATTTTAAAACAGTTAGATCACCCTAAATATGCAAAGATAAATAAACTGAAATTGAATCACTCGCACATGCGCACTCCTATGGTACACTCCCACTTGGTTGCCTTCGGTAAACGATCATTGAGTATAGGATATTTTAGTGGTCGTCCTTTTGTCCAAAGATCATACTTGCCTTGGAATGGTTGCCTCAGATATTGTTGCCTCAGATAAATGATCTAAGACATTAGGGTTACTACTAAGACGTCCTAACATTGCTTTAGTGACCGTACTTCCCTTTCGAATTGACCCTCAAACTCCAACGACGGTGCTACCTACTCACTAATAGTGGGATAGTGTTGTCTAAAGGAAACGAACATAGAACGATTATTTTTTCGAGTAGGTAGATTAGTTCTTAGATACTTGATCATCCAAAACAAACTTTTTTACACACTTACACTCCTTTACAAACAAGTTTTCAAAAAACACTTCATTACACTCTTGAAGACAGAAGCAAGAGTTAAATCGAAGTTAAAACCAAAACTTTTCAAAGCCCACAAACACAAAGAAAACAATTTTGAAAATGATGAGCAAGTACCTAAGAGCCCGTAGATAACTACGGATAGAAAGGGTGCTAATACCTTCCCTTTCTATAATCTACCCCCGTACTCAGAAATATCTCAAAAAAGGAATTTTTCTGTGTTTTTTTCCTTTCCTTGTTGGATAAAATCAAAGACGGTGGCGACTCTTGCTTACCGCGGCATTTTGCAAAAACAAACGCAAAACGCAAACCAGCAAATTCCTTAACGAAATAGGGAAACCACGATCCCGGTTCTGGCCACCGTACCACATTAGTGATAAAGGTATTCATGTGGATCCTGCAAAGGTGAAGGCTATACAGGAAATGCCAGCTCCCCAAGCGGAAAAGGAAGTAAGAGGCTTTTTGGGACGTCTGAATTACATTGCCCGATTCTTCTCATACCTGACTGCTACTTGTGAGCCACTCTTCAAGCTGCTGAAGAAAGATCAAGTGGTAAAGTAGAATGATGAATGTCAGGCCGCTTTCGAAAGGATCAAGGAATATCTCCAAGAGCCTCCTATTCTAATGCCTCCAGTTGAAGGGAGACCTTTGATCTTATACTTGACAATACTCGAAAATTCAATGGGGTGCGTGTTGGGGCAGCATGACGAGTCTGGCCGAAAAAAGCATGCTATTTATTACCTTAGCAAAAATTTTACCGACTACGAGACCCGATACTTGTTGCTTGAGAAAACTTGATGCGCTTTGGCATGGGCTGCTCGCCGGCTGAGACAGTATATGTTGACTCACACCACCTTATTGATATCAAAGATGGACCCAATCAAGTATATATTCGAAAATCCTGCCTTGTCCGGAAGAATAGCAAGATGGCAGATGATCTTGACTGAGTATGACATCCAATACACAACCCAAAAGGAAATTAAGGGGAGTGTGTTGGAAGATCATTTGGCACATCGGGCAGTGGATGATTACCAATCTATGAATTTCGAGTTTCCGGATAAGAACATCATGTTGGTGACTGATTGGGAGAAACCTGGACCGGGTGAAGGACCTGAGGAAGGATCCCGATGGTCTATGTACTTTGATGGAGCCTCAAACGCGTTGGGTAATGGCATTGGCACCATGATCATATCTCCTGAAGTATGTCATACGCCGTTCTCCGCTCGATTATGTTTTAACTGCACCAACAACATGGCGGAGTATGAAGCGTGCATCATGGGCCTTCAAGCAGCTATTGACTTAAGGATTAAGTTCCTGAGTGTGCTCTGAGATTCCGCTCTCGTGATCAGTTAGATCAAAGACGAGTGGGATACGAAACACCCAAATCTTATTCCTTACAAAGAGTATGTACTGACGCTGCTTCCTTACTTTGAGGAGATAACCTTTGAACACTTCCCAAGAGAGGAGAATCAGTTAGCGGACGCGCTAGCTACTATGTCTTCTATGTTCAAGGTCAGGTGGGACAATGAAGCACCCCAAATTACCATTGAGAGGTTGGACGAACCCGCACATTGTTGTGACATTGAGACTGAAGAGGTAGCAGATAAACCCTGGTTTCACGAGGTAAAGAGGTATCTTGAGGCTCAGGAGTACCCCGAGGGTGCATCTGTTAATGACAAGAAGTTTCTGAGGAGATTCGATGTGAAGATCTTCATTAGTAATGGTATCCTTTACAAGCGTAACCATGATTCGACCTTACTGTGGTGTGTGGATAAGAGCGAGGCAGAAAGAATCATGGTATAGTTACATGAAGGTACTTTCGGAACTCATTCCAGTGGACATACCATGTCAAAGAAAATCCTTCGGGCAAGATATTATTGGTTTACTATGGAAGCTGACTGTTATCAGCATTCTCGGACCTGTCATAAGTGCCAAGTCTATGCTGATAAGGTGCATATACCTCCAGTTCCTCTGAATGTCTTGACGGATCCTTGGCCTTTTGCAATGTGGGGAATCGACATGATCGGCGAGATCAGACCTACTGCGTCCAATGGGCATCATTTCATCCTGGTAGCAATTGACTATTTTACGAAGTGGGTTGAGGCAGCTTCCTTTTCTACGGTAACAAAGAACGTCGTGGCGCGGTTCATCCGACACAATTTTATCTGTCGATACGGTGTACCAGAGAGGATAATTACGGACAATGGTACAAATCTCAACAATACAATGATCACCGAGCTCTAAAAGCAGTTCAAGATACAACATCACAACTCTTCTCCTTATCGGCCAAAGATGAATGGGGCGGTTGAAGCGGCTAATAAGAATATCAAGAAGATTGTGCAGAAGATGATGGTGACATGCAAAGACTGGCACGAGATCTTACCATTCACTCTTCATGGGTACCGTACCTTAGCACAGACGTCAACAGGGCCAACACCATATTCCTTGGTGTATGGCACGGAGGCAGTCTTACCCATTGAGGTCCAAATACCCTCTCTTTGGATTATAAAGGATGCAGGTTTGAGCGAGGACGATTGGATCCAGACCCGGCTTGATCAGCTAAACTTAATCAACAAAAAGAGACTTACTTCTATTTGTCATGGTCAGATGTATCAAAAGCGAATGATTAAGGCATTTAACAGGAAAGTTATACGACAAGAGTATCAAGTCGGGGATCTGGTGATCAAGCGCATCATACTGCCACAAGGTGATCCCAGGGGAAAATGGACCCCTACGTACGAAGGGCCATTTGTGGTTAAGAACATTTTCTCAGGAGGAGCTATGATTCTAACCACCATGGATGGTGACGACCTTCCTCACCCCGTCAATGCAGACATAGTGAAAAAATACTACGCATAATAAAAGACCCGCTAGGTCAGCTGGCCTAGGCAAATATAAGGGCTTCCCGGCGAACCAAAAGGGTTCGGGCAAAAATAAGGGATGAAAATGAAAAATCTGTACACCCGGCAAGTCGAAAACCTAAAAAGTCGGCTTGCGCAAAAAAGGGTATCCCGGTGGTCTGAAAACCCGAAAGGGCGGTCCAGTAAAATATTAGGGATCAAAGCGTAACACTATGTATCATTGGGTCATCTTGTAACCAGACTTCAGTATTAACTATCAAGCTCGGACGGCACTAATCAATCTGATTTACCTTCAACCAAGTAGCAAAGTGATGAGATGCTCGAGGATATAAAGACAATAGCAGAGTTGGAACCCAGTGGGATTATTCACATAGTTGTTTCTCTTTGTTTTTACACATTGTATAAAATCTATCTTTCGGCGGCGTTCTCTTACTAGGACGTCAGCCTCTTGTATAAAACGACTATTACAGGCCAACTTCAAAATTAATACAATTCATTTTCACAAATAAACTTCAAATTGTTTTTCTCTTTTCTGTTTTGTTTTGCAAGAACGTCCAATGATTCATTTTTTATATATGCATTTGACAATAATTGCTGCTCATAAATATTTACATGAGAAACAAAAGACGATTACTCGTAATATCAGAAATGGGGGAAAACAAGAAATGTCTGGACCTTACAGTTGCCCTATTCACCAGGTACAGAGATAGACCCAGCTGAAGAAAATGACTAAAAATGCATACACTCCCTGCAGAGTAGGAAGTACCCGAATACATTATTATCAACTCTCCCCAGCTGAGGTTCGCAACCGCGAATGAGTCAGTAAGATTCTTCCCAAGCAGAGTTTATCTATCACCAGCACTGGAAGATTATCCCCAGAAGAGTCTAGAAGATTATCCCCAGTAGAAGTTTATTTCTTCCACAAAACGGAAATCTTATCCCCGACGGAGTTTATCATCATCAGCAATGGTAATTTATCCCCAGCCGAGGTTATTTCTCCAAATCAACAAATCCTCTAGCAGAGTATCTCTTCCCCACAGAATCATTTTCTCGCTGGTTTATTCTCCAGCAAGAGTATTCTCACAATCATCTTCATTCACAATCCCCAGCGGACACGAAAAATTCAACTCTTCTCTCCAGCAGCAATCCAAGATTTATTTTCCCCAGCTAGAGAATATCATAAAAACATTACACATCCATACATCATGACATGCATATACGCACCATACAACACAATCTCATTTATTTTGAGAACATCATCACTCAATGCATGTCATGCATCATGGCGTTACATACAGCTAACCTTTACCTTTCAGGAAAGATACAATCAAATTGTGATACGGTGGGAGAACTGACTTGGGATTTTGCGTTTTCTGTTTGCAAATGTTTCGGTTTAGCAAGAGTCGCCACCGACTTTTTATTTTATCCTAAGGAAAGGTCAAAAAGCACAGGAAAGACCTTTGAGATGTTTTCTTGGGTTCGGGGAGTAGATTATAGAAAGGGAAGGTATTAGCACCCTTTCTATCCATGGTTATCCATGGGATCTTAGTCACTTGCTTAGATCACTTGCTTTGCTTTTCAATTGTTTGAAATGGTGCTCTTAAATTGTTTGAAATGGTGCCTTGTGTGTGGTTTTGAAAGATGTTTTGAAAAGAGGCCATCGTTGTGGCAACCTTTGTAATGATTATTGTTTGAATGTATACAAAGGTGTTTTTGTCTTTTGAAAAGTTTTCAATGTTTGAAAGTAGGGTTTTGAAATTGTGTTGTGGAGTGTGTTTTGACGATAGCAAGGATGTTTTTGCAAGCTTTGATCAAGTAACTAAGAGTTATCTACCCTATTTTACTCAAAGATCTTTCTTATGTTTTTAACCCTTTTAACAGTGTTGTTTCACCATTGTATTTGGTGAACAACCTTGTGTTAGGATGTTAAACAGGACAGGCGCGGGTCATCGTATAGACCATGATAGCAATTGTGTCAAGTATTTTTGGCAATTTTCTTAAGGGACTTGATCATTTTTTTTAGGCAACTCGGATAGCGTCATCGAGGGACTATGATCTTTTGTTTTTGTTTTGCCAAAGTACTTGACATGCAACCATGGCCCATTTTTGAAGGCAACAAGTGGATTGAAACCCTAGGGGTATAAGTGTGCATTGTGTTTGTTTTTCATGCATGTTTATCTTGGATTTGGTCAAGCTAGTTGTTGATTTTATTTGCATACAAACCATAGGTCTAACCATGGTATAATTAAAAGCGTTTAAAAGGTGCAAGAATTTAAAGCCTACACTATTACAACATGATATAGGGAGGGGGATACAAATTTGAATTGGGGGTTTTTGACAAGAAATTAAATTCTAGATTATTACAACCAAATCGAATGTATAGGCAATATTTAAATGTACAATAATTGAATAAAAATACAATAAATAAATGTTAAATAAAATGTATTTTGCAAAAAAAAAGTTTTTTATATATGAAAAAGTATTTTTTAATGTGAAGTGTAAATAAAAATAAAAAAGGTCAATTTTAATTATTTTGTTATTTAGGGCAAAAACCTTAATTCTTAAATAAATAGTATTATTTATTAATTGTATACAATAATATATTAATTTATACCAAAAATAAAAGTATATTGCAAAAAAGATATTTTTAGTGCAAAATATTAATAAAAATGAAAATGTAATATTTTTGTATTTTTGTCCTAATTATTTTATAAAATAAAGTATATAAGTGTGTGTGTATATATATACATATATATATATATATATATATATATATATATATATATATATATATATATATATATATATATATATATATATATATATATATATATATATATATATATATTAAACATATTAAATATATAAAAATAAAAATTAATCATTTACAAAAAAAGGTGTATATTCAAGAAAATGTTTTCAAATGTAAATAAAAAATGATAAATGAAAATAAACATATTTTACATTATTCTTTAGGTTTTTGATAAAAAGAAAATAAATAATTTATATATTTATACTAGTTATAATTAAAATAAATTACAAATAAATGCAAAAATTTATGAAAATAATTTTTTTAAGTATTTTTATGTTAGAAAATAAAATATCAAAATCAAAAATGAAATAAAAATGCAAAAATGACCAATGTACAAATAAATGGGCCAGGGGGGTGTAAACTAAAAATGCATGTGTAAAGAGTAAAAACAACCACGCCCAGCCCAGTCAGACTTCATCTTCTTCCTCTTGTTCACAAAAACGCGTGTTCTGTACACCAATGGCTATCTCCTGATTCTTTGAGTTTTTGACAAAACTCATAACATGAAACTTGTAGAGCATCAAACAACGAATTCAACCATATAAAAAACTTAAGCTAACTCTTAAAGACCAGAGAGAATTTCTCTGGCCCTAATTCTTAACCTAGTTTTTTTTCAGAAAGTTCATGAACAAAATTCTCCTAGCACGATTAATATAAATGCAAACTAAGCATATGTATGGCTTCAGGGCTATGAATACAACATATTTCACTCACAAACCTAAGTCTAACTCTTCCTAAATAGAGAGATAGAAGTTCATGAAATACCTGTTTCAGTTGACTTCGAGCTGGGCAATGTAGCAACTTTCAAGGGTACTTGAGCTTCTTTTGAGCTTGCCTGAGGTCCAAGGAAGCTTTCCCAATGCTTACTTTGTTTTGGAATAGCTTGAATCGTGCCACAAAACTCAACCTGCAAAACTTTGAAACAAAATGGCAATGCGTGTTAATGGTGTTACAGCTAGCAATGGAGGCATGGGATAGTTCAGGTGAGTTGAGTGGAAGGTATTGGAACAAATTTGAGGAAAAACGCACGAGGGAGAATGGAGATGGAGATGGTTCTGCAGGGCTTGCCCTGTTTTGCAGAAAAACAGTGATTTTGTGTACAAGGGAGTTTGAGAGGCAAAGGGGTCGTGTTTCTGGCTTGTTAGGAGGTATCAAACTTGTTTGTAATGTTTGTAATGTTTGTTTGTAACAGGACCTCCTATTACCCTGCACACAACACTCTTGGACCCTCTAATTCATGTATTTGGTTTGCAGTATCAGATTTTGTTCAAGGCTCAAGGCTTAGTGTTTTGACATAAAGTAATCTTTTGCAAAAATGGCAATATACCTTTAACCATTTAGGGCTTAATCTTGTATGAAATGTCCAAATGACCAAGATAATACCTTAGCTCAATGGTTATGCATTAAATTATGGAGTACAAACTGGTTTTGAGGCATGCAAGCTTGTACCAAGCATGCTGAATTGAAAATGCAAGTTTGTATGAACATGTATTGGCCATGGACCAAAGTGAGTTTTTGCCAATTTCAAGCATTCGATTCTCTCTAACCACAAGGGTGTTTGAGGAGTTATTGGAAAATTTGGAAAGCTTGAAACATGTAATATAATACATCTTTGAAATGCAACTTGAAACTCCAATTGGAACTATGTGAAAAATGGCCAAGAAGATGGGTCAAAATCCTGCCTAAATTAGGGCAAAATTTCTCTAAGTTAAAAGTTTTAGGTACCCTTGTTCCAAAAATCATAACTTGAGATACAAGCCTCTTTTGAGAAAACTTTGTGAATCAAAGTTTTAGACTTTGTGATGGACTACAACTTTTATGTTGCAAGTTTTGTTTGAATCCATTTGCATCTTGGTGAAAAAATGGGACAAAGTTAGGAAAAAAATAAGAAAATTTCATAACTTAGAAATTTTTTCCATTTTAAACCCTAATTTGCATTTTTGGGTTTCTTGATGAACAAGTTTCATAATTTGACATGTCTTGATGAAAAATAACTCTTGGCACTTGATTTTGACCAAAAAGTCAAAGTTTGATTTTTCAGTGCACAGTCAAATTTTGATCAGTTGACTGAAAAATTCATCTGTCAATCCTATGCATTTGAGATCTTTTGAACATGTTGAATGGGTCAAGACAATGTTATTGAGTCCTTGGGTCCATGTGTGAGATTAATTTGCCATTGGCTAGGTCAAACAGTCAAAAATTGCCTTTGTGCAGTCAAAACCCTAAAAATGACCATTTTGCCCTTTTGGTGATCTGATCAAATTTCTTGTGGAATTGTGATCCAAACTTGATCAAATGGTTCATATGAGTTCATAATGTTGATGTGGGTCAAATTTCATGAGGTTTGACTGTCAATTGGCCATAGTTGACTTTTTCCCCAATACAGTTGATTTCTAGGTCAACTGTCCAATTGATTGGGCAAAAATTTGAATCAAGGCTTGAAACTTGGTATGGACAAACTTGTGAGTCCAACATGAAGTATGAAAGTCACTTTGGGAATTGTAGGTCAAAATATCCCTGTGCAAACTCAAACCCTAATTTAAGTCAACAATGCAATGAGGTGTCTTGAGCAGAGCAAACCCTAGCTTTATCTTGAGTTCCAAGAGCCTTGTGATGAGAAATATTGATGAATATGGGAGGGCAAATTTTGGGGTACAACAGTTGCCCCTGTTCAATCTTCTTAGAACCTGAAGAGTTAGATTGACAAGTTTTCCTTTCGTGACTCGAAGGTAAAAGAGGATTGGACACTAGAGTGCCCGTAAATTTGCACTTGTCAGAAAAATAGTTGAGGAAACGGGCTTAAAGATGCCATTTGGAGATGGTAGAATCTTGCTGGAGATGGGCTTAAAGATACCATCCAAGGATGTTTGTTGATTTGCAATGTTGTAGGTCAGAAGAATGAGCATCAAATTGGTATCCGTGTCTGGAATACCATTGAACTATATCTGGAGACTGAGTTTTTATGAGCAAAAGAATGGCGTCCGTGTCTGGCGCGTATCTGATATGTAACTGTATTTGAACTTTGAATGGATATCAGAATGACTGCCGTGTCTGGAGTGTATCTGTATTGTATCTAGATAACAGAGAAACATCTGTGTATGGAGCAACTGTGTGCTGGGGATAAACTATGAATGAGTGACAGAATGGCAACCGTGTCTAGAGCGTATCTAGATTGTATCTGAAATTGAGATCTGTATGAGTAGTGGAATGACTTTCGTGTCTGGAGTGTATCCGTACTGTAACTGGGATCTGAATGAGTGACAAAATGACTTTTGTGGCGATTGCACTGAGGGAATCAAACTGCTGGTATAAAAGGCCAGAACGGCATCCGTGTTTGGAGCGTATATGAACTTGTAGTTGATAGTTGAATCTGATTGAGAGATAGAATGGCCGCCGTGTCTGGAGCTTATCTAGTTTGTATCTGATTGCTGAAGTCTGAATGAGTAATAGAATGACCGTCGTGTCTGGGGTGTATCCATACTGTATTTTGACTTGAAGTTCTGAATAAGTAATAGAATGACTGCCGTGTCTGAAGTGTATCCATACTGTATCTGAATTTGTTAACGATAGCCTTTTAATCTTATCCTGAAAAGGGTAAAATGTTAGCTGAAACACAAAGTTATGTTGCATGATATGTATGATGCAATGAATTGTGTTTCATCAATGTTTATGATATATGAATGTAATGGTTGCACATGTAAGCTGAGTAGCTGTCTTGCAGAGGAAAATAAATCCTTGATAACTAGAGATAATGAAATCTTTGACTGCTATCGGGGAAAATAAATCCTTGACCGAAGCTGGGGATTCCAAAAATCTTTGATTACTAAAGATGAGAAATTCTTGCTGACTGCTTGGGGATTAAAGCTCTTGATTGTTGAGAATTAGAAATCCTGGGACCACTGCTGGAGATTGAAAATCCTCGGCGATTTGTGGGGATTCACAAGGCCTTTGACAATTTCCGCGAGGAATGAGAATCCTTCATGACTTTCCTGGGATATAGGGAAAACTCTAAAAATCTCTACTGGGGAATTAAAACCTAGGAGGCTTCTGCTTGGAGAAAATGAGACCGAGAATCTTCAATCTTGCTGGGAGATAACTTTGTGGAGGGAAATGTTCACTATTCTGGCTCCGTTGGGGATAGGATTTTTCAGGGTTTTCGGGCTCCACTAGGGATCTCAAAGCTTAACTCTGATGGGAAGTTTGAAGCTTAACTCAGCTGGGGAATCAAGTTTAAGACTGCACTGGCTCCGCTGCGGATCTTTGGAGCTTAACTTCGCTAGGGAAATATACTCTATATTTAGCCTTGTTGAGGATCTGAATGATGTATCGTAGGAGATTTCTTCTAGAATAGCATAAAGATTTCTTCCTAATTCCTTCAACCTATCAGTAATTATCCTTTTTCAATTTCGTTTTATTTGTAAGCATTGATTATATTCAAATGCATATGCCTATTTAATAAAACATTGGACGTTTTCAAATAAAACATAAGTGAAAAAAGAAGGGAAAAAAAGGCAAGCAAATTTCTGCACTTTGAAATATTTTTGTATTAACTTTTGTGAGTATTTTTGTACAAAGGAGACAGATATCCTAGTAAGAGAATGTTGTCGTAAAAATTGAAAAATTTTATACAAAAGAAAGATGGCTATGTGTAACAATTCCATGGGATTCCCATTCTGCTATAGCCTTCACAACTCTGAATATTTTTTCTATTCGCTGCTTCATCCGCCGATGACTGGATTAATCAGAAGCTTGGAGCTTGTTGGTGAAGAGATTATTCTTAAAGTGATCCGATGAGACATAGTCATACGCTTTAATTCCCTAACTTTTTCCTGGACCGCCCTTTCGGGTTTTCGATCCACCGGGAAGCCCTTTTTTGCCCAAGTCGCCCTTTCGGGTTTTCAACTTGCCGGGTGTACAAATTTTTGTTTTATCCCTAATTTTGCCTGAACCGCCCTTTCGGGTTTTCAATTCACCGGGATGCCCATTTTTGCCCAAGTTGCCCTTTGGGGTTTTCAACTTGTCGGGTCGTTTTATGCATAGTATCTTTTGACTATGTCTGCGTTCGTAGGGTGCGGAAAATCATCACCGTCCATGGTGGTCAGAATCATTGCCCCACCAGAAAATATGCTCTTAATCACAAATGGTCCTTCGTAAGTAGGAGTCTACTTGCCCCTGGGATCACTTTGCGGCAAGATGATCCGCTTGATTACAAGATCTACGACTTGATATACCTGACGTCTGACTTTCTTGTTGAAAGCCTTGATCATGCGTTTTTGATACGTCTGACCATGACAAACAGCGGTAAGTCGCTTCTCGTCAATCAAATTGAGTTGATCAAGCCGGGTATGAATCCAATCGTCTTCACTCAAATCGGTGTCCTTCATAATCCTTAAGGAAGGAATCTGAACTTCCATGGGTAGCACAGCTTCCATGCCATATACTAAAGAAAATGGGGTTGCCCCTATTGAAGTACGTGTCGTGGTACGATATCCATGTAGAGCAAATGGTAACATCTCATGCCAGTCTTTGTAGGTTACTGTCATCTTTTGGACGATCTTCTTGATGTTTTTGTTTGCGGCTTCAACAACACCGTTCATCTTCGGCCGATAGGGAGATGAATTATGATGATAAATATTGAACTGTTCGCATAGAGCGGTGATCATAGTATTGTTCAAATTCGTACCGTTGTCTGTGATGATCCCGTCGGGGACACCGTACCGGCATATGAGATTCTTCTTGATGAAGCGGGCAACCACATTCTTTGTAACAGAGGCAAAGGAAGCTGCCTCGACCCACATGGTGAAGTAATCAATAGCCACCAGGATGAAGCGATGTCCAATGGATGCCGTGGGCTTGATCTCTCCAATCATGTCAATGCCCCACATTGCGAATGGCCAAGGAGCTGTCAGAACGTTGAGAGGAACATGAGGAATATGTACCTTGTCAGCGTAGACTTGGCACTTGTGGCAAGTACGGGAATGTTGGTGACAATCAGCTTCCATGGTTGACCAGTAGTAGCCTTCCCTTAGAATGTTTTTAGCCATCGTATGTCCGCTCAAGTGGGTGCCAAATGTGCCACTGTGTATTTCAGTCATGATCAACTCTGCTTCAGCTTTGTCCACACAACAAAGTAGAACACAATCATGGCTATGCTTATAAAGGATGCCATTGCTTAGGAAGAACTTGGCAGCAAATCTCCTTAAGAACTTTTTGTCATTGACGGAAGCTCCTTCAGAGTATTCTCTAGTCTGGAGATACCTTTTGATTTCATGAAACCAGGGTTGTTCCACTACTTCTTCGGTATTAATCTCATGACAGTGTGCGGGTTCGTCCATTCGTTCGATGGTAATTTGGGGAGCCTCGTTATCCCAATTGAGTTTAAACATGGAAGACATTGTAGCCAGAGCATCTGCTAGCTGATTTTCTTCTCGCGGGAAGTGCTCGAAAGTAATCTGCTCGAAATGAGGCAATAATGTCAGGACATGTTCTTTGTATGGGATAAGATTAGGATGTTTAGTGTCCCACTCTCCTTTGACTTGACTGATAACCAAAGCCGAGTCCCCAAATACGGCCAAAGATTTGATTCCCAAGTCTATAGCAGCCTTGAGACCAAAGATGCAAGCTTCATATTCGGCCATGTAGTTGGTACAACTAAAACAAAGTCGGGCAGTGAAGGGTGTATGGCAACCTTCCGGAGAAATGAGTACCGCACCGATACCGTTGCCAAGTGCATTTGAAGCACCATTAAAGTACAGGGTCCATCAGGATCCTTGTTCAGGTTCGTCATACAGTCCGTTACCTTCGATGTTGTCCAAAGTCATGATGTCCTCGTCAGGGAAGTCAAATCTCATAGATTGGTAATCTTCGACGGCTTGATGAGCTAGATGGTCGGCTAGTACACTCCCCTTTATAGCTTTTTGGGTAGTATATTGGATATCATACTCAGTTAGGATCATTTGCCATCTAGCGATTATTCCAGATAAAGCATGCTTCTCGAAGATATACTTGATCAGATTCATTTTGGAAATCAGCAAAGTGGTGTGAGTCAACATATACTGCCTTAGCCGGCGAGCAGCCCAAACCAAAGCGCAACAAGTTTTCTTGAGCAGTGAGTAGCGAGTCTCACAGTCGGTAAACTTTTTGCTAAGGTAATAAATGGCATGCTCTTTTCGGCCAGACTCGTCATGTTGGCCCAGCACACACCCCATTGAGTTATCCAAAACAGTCAGATACATGATTAACGGTCTTCCTTCGACGGGTGGCATCAAAATAGGAGGTTCTAATAAATACTCCTTGATTTTATCAAAAGAAACTTGACAATCATTGTTCCATTCAACTATCTGGTCTTTCTTCAACAGTTTGAAAATTGGCTCACAGGTAGATGTCAGGTGAGAGATGAACCTCGCAATATAGTTCAAGCGTCCCAAGATTCCTCTAACCTCCTTTTTAGTACGGGGGGCAGGCATTTCTTATATGGCCTTCACTTTAGCTGGATCAACCTCAATGCCTTTGTTGCTAACAATAAATCCCAAAAGTTTACCAGACCTAACTCCAAAAGTACACTTGCTTGGGTTTAGTCTGAGCTTATACTCCTTTAACTTGGCAAACAACTTTTGCAAATGATCAAGGTGTTCTTCTTCTGTCTGTGATCGAGCTATCATGTTGTCTACGTAAACTTCGATCTCATGATGTATCATATCATGAAACAAAGCTACCATGGTGCGTTGATAAGTTGCCCCTGCATTCTTCAGTCCGAATGGCATCACTTTGTAGCAGAAGGTATCCCATTGCGTGACAAAAGTAGTTTTCTCCATGTCCTCGGGGGCCATTTTGATCTGGTTATATCCCGAGAATCCGTCCATGAAGGAAAAAACTTTGTGCTGAGCTGTGTTGTCAACCAAAATGTCGATATGCGGTAGCAGAAAATCATCTTTGGGGCTAGCCCTGTTCAAATCCCGATAGTCCACGCACATTCTGACTTTGCCGTCCTTCTTAGGTACGGGCACGATGTTAGCAACCCATTGTGGATAGGAGGTAACATCCAGAAAGCCAGCGTTGAATTGCTTCATTACTTCATCCTTAATCTTCTCAGACATGTCAGGCCTCATTCAGCGACCCTTTTGCTTGGTCGGTGGACAGTCTTCTCTTGTAGGGAGACGGTGAACCACAATATCTGTGTCTAACCCTGGCATGTCTTCATAAGACCAGGCGAATATTTCAACATAGTCATTCAACAATTGCACTAAGTGCTCCTTGACATTTGGTTCCAGGTTGGCACCCACTTTTACTTCCTTCTTGTCTTCCTCTGTCCCCAAGTTGATGGTTTCTAGCAACTCTTCATGAGGCCGAATGGCCCTCTCTTCTTGTTGTAGAAGTCTGGCTAACTCTCCCGGCACTTCACAATCTTTGTCAACTTCGTACTCAGCATGATTGACCAAATCTTCAGAGTTATCGAAGGCTAAAATAGAATAGTCACCCATGGAATCCGGAGTGGATGGGTACCTGCATTTGTGAGTGTGGGTGTGTGTAAGGGATAGCCATCCTTAAACAAACAAAAATGCAAAAGGAAAGAAAAATGAACACAATAATTTATAGATGAAAAACGTCCAATGATTCATTAAAACATGGCATATGATTATGAAGAAAATCAAACCCTTACAAATGGACCTACATGCCCTGGGCAAGGCATGAGGTGAAAATAGTGTACGAATTGTTTTAGTTATTACAGACCGAAAATAGGAAATTGTTCAAAGATAAAATTACTGGTTGATAATGGTGATGGGAATAAAATCCTTGGCCTCCCAGTTGCTTAGACCCCCTTCGACGGTCGGAAAGATCCAATCTTCGAAGTCGTTCTCTTTATCTTCATCCTCAACAACATTAATTCTGTGATGAGTGATCCTTATAGGTGGCCCTCCAGTCTTGGAACGACGCATAGCCTTCTGTCCTGCAACTGTAAACCCTAGTCCAAATTTGTCTGTCTTATGGGGAAAATCAGGAAATTGCCCCCATACTGTACTCTTCCCTTCTTTGATCACCTCCTCTGCGCCCTTGAGAGATGCCATCCTAGATACATGCTTGGGAACGGCAGGCACCTCAACCATTGGCTTCGCAACTGTTATCTCGAGAGAAACTTCCTCAAAATGCTGGAAAGGCATTTCGATGAACTCGTCATCCAACTCCACATAGCGGAAGGAATTGAGATGGATTATCATGTATTCTTCCTCTCCGTGCACTGTTATAATCTTACCCTTAACAGGATATTTCAGCATTTGGTGCAAAGAGGAGGTAACTGCCCCGGCATAATGGATCCACGGTCTCCCTAGAAAACACGAATATGATGGACGGATGTCCATCACGTAGAAGGTGGAGTTGAAAACTTCTGTACCTACCTTGATAGGAATATCAACCTCTCCATGAACCATTCTCTTGGAACCATCAAAATCCCTCACAACGATGTTACTAGGTTTGAGAGTCAGTCCTTCACAGTCCAAACGGTCTAAGGCTTTCTTTGGCAGCACATTCAAGGAAGAACAAGTATCAACTAAGACATGGGAGAGAGTGGTTCCCCTATATTTAACTGAAACATGTAACACATTGTTGTGTTTCCTTCCCTTGGGAGTTAAGTCAGCATCGGAAAAGCCAAGGCCATTATCAACAGTAAGACTGGCCACACATTCCTGAAACCGGTCAGCCGAAGTCTCTTGGGGAACATGTGCCGCCTTCAGGAATTTGATTAGGGCCTTAGCGTGGGCCTCAGAACAAAGCAGAAGAGCCAACATTGAGATTTTAGAAGGGGTCTGCCCTAACTGTTCCACAATGTCGTAGTCACTTTTTCTGATTATTTTCAAGATTTCATCCATTTCTTTCTGAGTGGTTTCGGGGATAACAACAGCATGGGCCTTCGTCCTGACAGGCACTTCCAGTATCCCCTTACCCTTATCGGTAATATCAGTAGATGGTCTTACTTCAGGAGTATCCAGTTCTTCAATCACTGGGCCTTGCACAGATGGCCCAACAGGTGCAAAAGCTTTCAAGGGTCCGAAAACTGCTCGAGGGGGAGAAATCTCTGGAGAAAAGATCCGGCCACTGCGGGTAATCTTGCTTGTACCTGTGATGTTCCCTACATCAGGGTTTTCTTCTTCAGAAATCTCTTGGACTGTCTCGATTTGTTTGATACCATGGTAGAAGATTTCTCCCCCATAGTTCCATGGTATCGTTTTGCTGGATTAGTACGGGACAGGTCCCGACATGGTGATCTTTAATGCTACACATTCAGAGTTGGGTGTAATCCTGACAGGCCTTTTGCAAGCCTTGGGAGGATTGTCGGAAATGGTTATAATTGCAATATCGTTGGTTGAAGTAGCAAAAGTATCAGGAGTAACAGGATTGAAGGTATCAACAAGGGTTTTCTGGAAAAGTATCTCTTGGGTATCCATCAGGCATTGGACACCTGACTTCAACATTGGGCAATCACCTCATATGTTCAAACAAAAATAACAGTCTTTACCACAACCAGGAAAGATCCCGACTCTCAACAAAATTTCTTTAATCATAAGTAATGGCGTCAGCAGGTCAACAACATCAGTAACATGAGTATTCTCCATAACAGCATGAATATTGTGGCCGTGCTTGGGCATCGAGCAGATATAACATTGGGCTTCTCAGGAGCATCAAATTATACTTCCTTAGCATCAATCAGATCCTGGATTTTGTTCTTAAGCGCCTAACAATTATTGGTATCGTGCCTAGCACTGTCGGAATGGTATGCACACTTGGCATTAGAGTGGTAGTATGGAGAGGAGGTGTTATGGTTCTTTGCCGCTTCCTTCAAACTGGTCAGGTTCAGCTTCAACAAATGAGGAAGTATCTGAGCGGGCGTCATGTTGATGCGGGTGAACTGTCGTTGTGGCCTTTCTACCCATTGTTGATTAGGTCTCGACTGATTGCTACGAGGTTGATCATTTGACGAGTTTTGAATCATCACATCCCCTACAGTCGGTCGGCGCTCAGTTCTTCCCTGACCTTTCTGAGAATACACAGCAGATGCTTCCTTCTTGGCTGGGAAGGGTTTCTTAACATCTGTGGATACGGACACATCCTTTTGAATCTTTCCACTCTTAATATCGGCCTCAACCCTTTCTCTGGTCAAAATCAGTTCAGTAAATCCCGCGGAAGAACTTCCAATCAGATGATTGAAGAAGGGGCCAGACAGGGTCCCTAGAAACATGTCAACTAACTCCCTATCTGATAGAGGTGGCTGCACCCTTCCATCCAAATCACGCCACTTCTGGGAGTACTCTTTAAACCCTTCATTGGAAGCCATCCCCATACTTTGTAACTGAGTACGAGTGGGCGCCAAATCAATATTGTATTGATACTGACGATAAAAAGCAGTTGCCAAGTCTTCCCAATTGTGAACCTCTGATCTCTCGAGTTGATAAAACCAGTCTAACTGCGTGCCAGACAAGCTGTCTTGGAAAAAGTGTACCTAGAGGTCTTTATCGGATGAGTGGGGTTAGATTTTTCTGACATACGACCTCAGGTGCATCTTTGGGCAAGACAGACCGTCGTACTTGGCGAATGTTGGCACCTTGAACTTGGGAGGGATAACAATCCCAGCTACCAGCCCTAGTTCTTCAAAATCCAATCCGGGCACCCTCTGCAACTCCATAGCTGCCAGTCTATCTTCAATGTTCTTATATTTATCATCCGCTGGTGGATACTGTTGTCCGGAGTAGCCTTCGTCTTCTTCCTCTTCCTCCTCTTCAACCTCGGATTCAGAAGGCACAATAGTCCCTTTCCCTTTACCGGCCCCTTCGTCAGACGTTGAGGGGAACTCGAGAACTCTCCTGGCCTGATGCTCAAATCTTCTTCCCAAAGTGGCTACTCCAGGTCTCTTTTTCTTTTTCTCTTTATTCTTCTCCAACAAAACTTTGAGGTCCTCTTGACCCTTTGCCAAGGTCATGAGGAGTTGCTGGAACTGTGAATTTTGTGCCTTCAGATCCTTTACCGTTTGCTCTTAATCCATCTTGCTGAAATAAACAGCAGAAAGATAAGGAAACCTGGCGTGAAGACCTGTTTATGCATATGATGAATGGTATGTTATTCATGTAATGCATTCAAGGGTTCAAAAATTCAAATTTGTTGCAAACAAAAATAACGCACGTCATATTAAGAAGAAATTTGTTAGTACATAAGTGCCCCATGGGCGAAATATTACAAAATTCTTTAATGTAAGAAGACATTGCGCATCCTCTTTGGCGCGATGTAAGTGTTGAGAGTTTCCTCCTCGTGAAGTCGGCGAGTAAGCTCCAAAACCTTCTTCTCACTGGCATAGAAGTTGGCTTCAAAAGTATCCCGTTCTTCCTTGAGTTGGATCCAACTATTTTGCATTTCTTCCCATGATGTTGGCATGTCAGGATGTAGGATGGTGTATGGAACCTCTCCTTCCATAACAGGCTCTTTGATCAAGGGGAGAATGTGAGGGTATGGCATTATAAGATTCTGGGAGCGGGTTCATACCCACTTGAGGTAAGGCTCAAGGGGGATGGAATTTTTGTGCCCCAGTGTCTTACTATCCACCTTGTTAGGAATCCTCCAAGCTCTGATGAACCTTTGTCGAAGTTCTTGTGCATCGTTGTCGAATTCAAAAACTAGGTTCGGAATTAACATGTCATGAGGGCCATCCCTCCGAGCATATCCAAATTGTCTCAAAGCTAGACAGGGGTTGTAGGTGATGCCTCCCCTAATGCCAAGTAGTGGAACATTATGGAATTCCCCACAACGATCAATGATGATGACGTTTTCTTTGGACTGAGAACACTAATGTACATCAGAATGTGTGAGGGTCATCAATCGTTGTGACCACCTCAAACCTTGCTCATTCTTCAAAACTGATTGTGGAAGGTGAGAAATAAACCACCTTGCTAGGAGAGGAGTATAGCACATGAGAAGACCTCTTTTCCTCATTGTTCGTGTGTAAAATGAGTGTAGGATGTCCCCAAGCAATGTAGGTATAGGATTCCTGGACATGAAAATCTTGACAGCATTCACATCTATAAGCTGATCAGGGTTTGGGAACAGGACCAACCCATAGATAAGGAGTGCTATAATCTCTTCAAAGGCTTGTAGATCAAGAGAATTCCAACAGTCTTGTGCCTTCTTAAACAGAAACATTTCCAAGAAACCCTTGATACCACTTCTGGTTTCCCAATGCCCCTTGATGTCAGATGGTTGCAAGTGTAATGCTTGAGTAACATCTTCAGGCTTTGGTTCTTTTTCCGTACCGTTGTAGGGTAGTTGATTAAGAATAGGAATTCTCAGGAGTTGAGAAAATTCCTCCAAAGTAGGTACCAATTGATAATCATGGAATGTGAAACAGTGGTGTAGAGGGTCAAAGAACTGGAAGAGAACTTTCACCAAGTCTTCTTCAATGTTGGTGTTGACCAAGTTGAGAAGTCTACCATGTCTTTCACTGAAGAGAGAATTCTCTGGAATCCTGGATGTAAGCTCCTTGAGTTGAGGAGGGATTCTCACAAGGTTGACTTGAATTGTTTTCCTGCGAAGAGATTCCATGACCTACAAAACAAGAACAAAGATGAAGATCCAAACCTTTGAAATGGTTAGTGGATGCATATGATGCTTTATGATGTTTATGATGTATGCACAAGCACATGTACAAGCAAGTCACACAAAACCCTAGTTTCAGGCTTGCATGAGGTTTCATAGGTAAATACCCTCTTGAGTTTAGTTGGCTCAAACCTGTCCTATAAATAGTAATCGGGTTCTAAGGAGCTCAATATCATTGGATTTTTTTCTATGTTCATTGTTTTGGTTTAGCCACTTAACCAGCAACCAAAATATTCCAAGAAAACAACCCTCAACGAGTGTAGTATCGAGTATCTACCAACTTCGGACTGCACCAAAGCCGGTCATCTCACTACCCCTAATAAAAGGCCAAGATGGTCAAGTAAGGTTCTAATAGTTCATTAGTGCTTTATGACATCACTCAGCGGACCCGTATTCTCTTTGATTGACTCAAAGGCTACCGATACTCACAAATATGTCGCACTAATATAACTATTGCTTCAACCGTGTTGGTATACCCCGCACAGTTTCCACAATGTATTGCTATTTACCTATGAATGTTTCCCAAATCCGGGTGGAGGATTTCAAGCCCAAATGTAAAGCAATTAAAGAACACAATAGTCATGCAAAGGATGATCTAAGCCCTAAGGTTACTCCACTTTATCAAGTCCCCAGCAGAGTCGCCAGTTCTGTGATACGGTGGGAGAACTGACTTGGGATTTTGCGTTTTGTGTTCGCAAATGTTTCGGTTTAGCAAGAGTCGCCACCGACTTTTTATTTTATCCTAAGGAAAGGTATTAGCACCCTTTTTATCCATGGTTATCCATGGGCTCTTAGTTACTTGCTTAGATCACTTGCTTTGCTTTTCAATTGTTTGAAATGGTGCTCTTAAATTGTTTGAAATGGTGCTTTGTGTGTGGTTTTGAAAGATGTTTTGAAAAGAGGCCATCGTTGTGGCAACCTTTGTAATGATTATTGTTTGAATGTATACAAAGGTGTTTTTGTCTTTTGAAAATTTTTCAATGTTTGAAAGTAGGGTTTTGAAATTGTGTTGTGGAGTGTGTTTTGACGATAGCAAGGATGTTTTTGCAAGCTTTGATCAAGTAACTAAGAGTTATCTACCCTATTTTACTCAAAGATCTTTCTTATGTTTTTAACCCTTTTAACAGTGTTGTTTCACCATTGTATTTGGTGAACAACCTTGTGTTAGGATGTTAAACAGGACAGGCGCGGGTCATCGTATAGACCATGATAGCAATTGTGTCAAGTATTTTTGGCAATTTTCTTAAGGGACTTGATCATTTTTTTTAGGCAACTCAGATAGCGTCATCGAGGGACTATGATCTTTTGATTTTGTTTTGCCAAAGTACTTGACATGCAACCATGGCCCATTTTTGAAGGCAACAAGTGGATTGAAACCCTAGGGGTATAAGTGTGCATTGTATTTGTTTTTCATGCATGTTTATCTTGGATTTGGTCAAGCTAGTTGTTGATTTTATTTGCATACAAACCCTAGGTCTAACCATGGCATAATTGAAAGAGTTTAAAAGGTGCAAGAATTTAAAGCCTACACTATTACAACATGATATAGGGAGGGGGGTACAAATTTGAATTGAGGGTATTTGACAAGAAATTAAATTCTAGATTATTACAACCAAATCGAATGTATAGGCAATATTTAAATGTATAATAATTGAATAAAAATACAATAAATAAATGTTAAATAAAATGTATTTTGCAAAAAAAAGTTTTTTATATATGAAAAAGTATTTTTTAATGTGAAGTGTAAATAAAAATAAAAAAGGTCAATTTTAATTATTTTGTTATTTAGGGCAAAAACCCTAATTCTTAAATAAATAGTATTATTTATTAATTATATACAATAATATATTAATTTATACCAAAAATAAAAGTATATTGCAAAAAAGATATTTTTAGTGCAAAATATTAATAAAAATGAAAATGTAATATTTTAGTATTTTTGTCCTAATTATTTTATAAAATAAAGTGTGTATATATATATATATATATATATATATATATATATATTAAACATATTAAATATATAAAAATAAAAATTAATCATTTACAAAAAAGGTGTATATTCAAGAAAATGTTTTCAAATGTAAATAAAAAATGATAAATGAAAATAAACATATTTTACATTATTCTTTAGGTTTTTGATAAAAAGAAAATAAATGATTTATATATTTATACTAGTAATAATTAAAATAAATTCTAAATAAATGCAAAAATTTATGAAAATAATTTTTTTAAGTATTTTTATGTTAGAAAATAAAATATCAAAATCAAAAATGAAATAAAAATGCAAAAATGACCAATGTACAAATAAATGGGCCAGGGGGGTGTAAACTAAAAATGCATGTGTAAAGAGTAAAAACAACCAGGCCCAGCCCAGTCAGACTTCATCTTCTTCCTCTTGTTCACAAAAACGCGCGTTCTGTACACCAATGGCTATCTCCTGATTCTTTGATTTTTTGACAAAACTCATAACATGAAACTTGTAGAGCATCAAACAACGAATTCAACCATATAAAAAATTTAAGCTAACTCTCAAAGACCAGAGAGAATTTCTCTGGCCCTAATTCTTAACCTAGTTTTTTCAGAAAGTTCATGAACAAAATTCTCCTAGCACGATTAATATAAATGCAAACTAAGCATATGTATGGCTTCAGGGCTATGAATACAACATCTTTCATTCACAAACCTAAGTCTAACTCTTCCTAAATAGAGATATAGAAGTTCATGAAATACCTGTTTCAGTTGACTTCGAGCTGGGCAATGCAGCAACTTTCAAGGGTGCTTGAGCTTCTTTTGAGCTTGCCTGAGGTCCAAGGAAGCTTTCCCAATGCTTACTTTGTTTTGAAATGGCTTGAATCGTGCCACAAAACTCAACCTGCAAAGCTTTGAAACAAAAATGGCAATGCGTGTTAATGGTGTTACAGCTAGCAATGGAGGCCTGGGATAGTTCAGGTGAGTTGAGTGGAAGGTATTGGAACAAATTTGAGGCAAAACGCACGAGGGAGAATGGAGATGGAGATGGTTCTGCAGGGCTTTCCCTGTTTTGCAGAAAAACAATGATTCTGTGTACAAGGGAGTTTGAGAGGCAAAGGGGTCGTGTTTATGGCTTGTTAGGAGGTATCAAACTTGTTTGTAATGTTTGTGTAAGTTGGTTTTAACAGATGTGAGAGATGGCATGTGATTTGCAACTTTTCTTCTTCTTGAAGCAAGAGTGTGAAAGTGATGTTATAGCTATGTACAGGCCCTCCTATCACCCTGCACACAACACTCTTGGCCCCTCTAATTCATGGATTTGGTTTGCAGTATCAGATTTTGTTCAAGGCTCAAGGCTTAGTGTTTTGACATAAAGTAACCTTTTGCAAAAATGGCAATATACCTTTTACCATTTAGGGCTTAATCTTGTATGCAATGTCCAAATGACCAAGATAATACCTTATCTCAATGGTTATGCATTAAATTATGGAGTACAAACTGGTTTTGAGTCCTGCAAGCTTGTACCAAGCATGCTGATTTGAAAATGCAAGTTTGTATGAACATGTATTGGCCATGGATCAAAGTGAGTTTTTGCCAATTTCAAGCATTCGATTCTCTCTAACCACAAGGGTGTTTGAGGATTTCTTGGACAATTTGGAAAGCTTGCAACATGTAATATAATCCATCTTTGAAATTAAACTTGAAACTCCAAGTGGAACTATGTGAAAAATGCCCAAGAAGATGGGTCAAAATCCTGCCTAAATTAGGGCAAAATTTTTCTAAGTTAAAAGTTTTAGGTACCCTTGTTCCAAAACTCATAACTTGAGATACAAGCCTCTTTTGAGAAAACTTTGTGAATAAAAGTTGTAGCCTTTATGATGGACTACAACTTTTATGTTGTAAGTTTTGTTTGAATCCATTTGCATCTTGGTGAAAAAATGGGACAAAGTTAGGAATAAAATAAGAAAATTTCATAACTTAGAAAATTTCTAAGTTATGAAAATTTTCCATTTTAAACCCTAATTTACATTTTTGGGTTTCTTGATGAACAAGTTTAATAATTTGACATGTCTTAATGAAAAATAACTCTTGGCTCTTGATTTTGACCAAAAAGTCAAAGTTTGACTTTTCAATGCACAGTCAAATTTTGATCAGTTGACTGAAAAATTTATCTGTCAATCCTATGCATTTGAGATCTTTTGAACTTGTTGGATGGGTCAAGACAATGTCATTGATTCCTTGGGTCCATGTGTGAGCTTAATTTGCCATTGGCTAGGTCAAACAGTCAAAAATTGCCTTTGTGCAGTCAAAACCCTAAAAATGACCATTTTGCCCTTTTGGTGATCTGATCAAATTTCTTGTGGAATTGTGATCCAAACTTGATCAAATGGTTCATATGAGTTCATAATGTTGATGTGGGTCAAATTTCATGAGGTTTGACTGTCAATTGGCCATAGTTGACTTTTTCCTCAATACAGCTGATTTCTAGGCCAACTGTCCAATTGACTGGGCAAAAATTTGAATCAAGGCTTGAAACTTGGTATGGACAAACTTGTGAGTCCAACATGAAGTATGAAAGTCACTTTGGGAATTGTAGGTCAAAATATCCCTGTGCAAACTCAAACCCTAATTTAAGTCAACAGTGCAAGGAGGTGTCTTGAGCAGAGCAAACCCTAGCTTGATCTTGAGTTCCAAGAGCCTTGTGATGAGAAATATTGATGAATATGGGAGGGAAAATTTTGAGGTACAAAACAAACTCTCACCAAGTTCAAGCTATGAAGCCCGGGTACGACTGGATAGTATCTTGATTACTCCATCATATTGTGAAGCCCGGAGAACGACCGGATAACAGTATCAAAACACCGTGATGCCTGGATTCAACCAGACAGTGGTATCTCTTAAAAGCAAGCTATGAAGCCCGGATTCGACCGGATAATAGTTTAATCCCCAGCAAGTCGTGAAGCCCGGATTCGACCGGATAACAACTCAGTAAGTATTGTGAAGCATGGATTACGACCAGATAGCAATACAAGACTATGAAGCCTGGATTACGACCAGATAATGGTAGAAGACGTTGTGAAGCCTGGATTACGACCAGACAGAAACCCAGAATACTACGAAGCCTGGATTACGACCAGATAGTGGTATATCTTTAATACAAGTTATGAAGCCCGGATTATGACCGAATAGTATCTTGATTTTCTCCGAACACCATGAAGCCTGGATTCGACCAGATAATGGTATGATACATTGCGAAGCCTAGATTACGACCAGATAGTGGTAAAAAGACACTGAAGCCTGTATTACGACCAGATAATAGTGAGGGACACTGTGAAGCTTGGATTACGACCAAATAGCAGTTTACCCGACCAATTACTACGAAGCCCAGATTCGACCGGATATTAGTAGGCCCAAAGTCAAATGGAAAGCCCGGATGCGACCGGATAACCACTTGATTTCTTCTGAAGCCTGGATTACGACCAGATAAGAAGTGAGGTATTGTGAAGCCTAGATTACGACCAGATAGAAGTACAGAACACCATGAAGCCTAAATTTGACTGGATAATGATATAACACATCGTGAAGCCTGGATTACGACCAGATAGCGGTACAAGACATTGCGAAGCTTGGATTTCGACCAAATAGCAATTTCACCTGGACAATTACTAAGAAGCCCGGAGTCGACCGGATATTAGTGTGCCCTAAATTCAAGTTGAAGCCCGGATGCGACCGGATAACAACTTAATTCCTTCTGAAGCCTGGATTACGACCAGATAAGAATCGAGAAATTGCGAAGCCTGGATTACGACCGGATAGCAAGATTGATCTCATCTCCCCAGTAAGTCACTGTGAATCCTGGATTGCAACCAGATAGCAGTCGGTATTATCACTATGAAGCCTGGATCACGACCAGATAGTAGTTCATTTTCACCTCCTCGACTAAGAGACGGTTCCTCAGTAGAATAACGGACGACCAAAGTTCCTAAAATTCAACAGAGATGATTCCCCAGTATAATAACAGACGACCGAAGCTCCTAAAATTCTATTTCTCCCAAGACAGAGATCAGCATTCCCCAGCGGAATCCTCCTCAACAACAGGTATACAAGCTCTCGCTAAGAAATCTCTTATGCGATCAACACTCCTTCGGATGGCATCTTGAAGCCCATATCCTATCATTCATCTCCAAATGGAATCTTTAAGCCCATTCCCGACATCACAAGAAAAATACTACTTCATGCGAGTGCAAATTTCTGGGCACTCTAGTGTTCAATCATCTTTCACCTTCAGATCACGAAAGGAAGACAAGCCAATCTAAATCTTCAGGTTTAAGAAGATTGAACAGGGGCATCTGTTGTACCCCAAAATTTCCCCTCCCATATTTCTCAAAACATTTCAAGAAAAATCCTCAAGTTGCTCAAGGAAGTCTAAGGGTTGACCAGACAAGCTCCCTCCTAAGGCAGCCTACCTCAAATTAGGGTTTCATGTTGCATCAAGATACTTGAGTCCAAGGGATCCCAAGTGCTCACCATTGTCCTAATATGTTCTCAAGATCATCCATGTCAAGTTTCAAGCCCTACAGAGAAAGTTTTCTCAGGCAATTGCTCAAAGGCCTGAAAATCGACTGTGTTAGGGCAAAAGTCAACTGTGGCCCACATACAGTCAAACTTCAAGATTTTTGGTCAACATCCTCATTTTTAAGTATCATTCATCATTTTATCAAGGGTTGATCATGATTCATCAAGGATTGCTCATAATTCATCAAGACTCAAAAGTTGCTAAATTAGGGTTTTGCAGGAAAAGTCAACTCAACTTTGACCAAGCATAACTTTCTCATACTTTATGAGAAATGACCCGTCAAAAGCTCATTTTTAAGAGGATGTAATTCCCCACAATCCATCTTCAGATCCCAAGTTCAAAATATGTACTCACAAGAAGTTATGAATTTTAACATTATAGGTCATTTTGAAAAGTCAACAAAAACACCTTTTTTGTCAAAGCTTCATACATAAACATGGAGTACCAAATTGAGATGATACCAAAAGGTTTGCTTAGAGGACATCTCAAGATTTCTAAAAAGCCCAAGAACACCTTCAAAGAGTCAAAATTGAGGAAGTTGTGCATTGGTGAAGTTGACCTTTTTTGCAAAATTGGCAAAAGTCAACTATGCCTAAAATTGCAAATTTTGCTAAATGGGCCTAACTTTTTGCACTTGTTTTGAGTTGCAAACATGGTCCACGAGCCCTAGCCCTTGCCACTTGTCATTATCTTGTTTTTATTATTTATTTTTATTTTTATTTGAATTAAATCAATTTTAATCAAAACAAATCATGAAAAATCCAAAACATTGAAATCCAAAGATCTTGTACATGTTTCAGGTCCTACATCCAGCTAGCAATTGATTGAAATCGTGCAAAGCCTTTTAGTGCACAAAAAGATTGAATTTGGCCTATTTTTGGAAAGATATTCAAAGGAATCAAATCAAAATCAAAAGCCATGATTGATAAAGATTGAGCACACTTTTTCAACCCTAATTCATTCCTCAATACATAAGGAACATTGGCAGACCTAAAACAAAACTAGAGAGAGGCGCAAGAACAAGAACCAAACTTGAAAAAACACCAAAAAAGTGCAGACACGATTTCATATTTCCAGGCATCCTCAAGACCTTTTAACCATCCCAATCGCTTCCTGGGGTCACAAGCAAGCAAAACCAATCATGAACAAAGAGTTTTCATTGCCAAATACCATTGTAAGCCATCCACGACATTGATTTATTTTTGAAATCGAATTGCATCATTCTGTCACTTATAGCACAAAATAATTATATATTCTTGATCCTTGGAACATTTGCAAGCTATCCATATCACCCAATTGCATTTTTATGGACTGAATCAAGAATTGCCATTATTAGGGTTTATGGTTTCGTTTTAGGTTTTTTGTGTGCAGGTAAAATTAGCCCCTATGAAGGGTACCATGATGTTCAGGATGACAAGACGGTTCGATTTATGGCATTAGAAATCATTTATCATGTCTAGGAAGGATTTTGGAACGAACCATGGCTGTAGCTACAGACATACGTCTGTAGGTAAAAGCCTTTCACTTTTAGCAACGGAGCCAGGACAGGGATGACCAGCGTGGCATCATCTTATTGGTCCATTCAAAATTCTGGCGCGCGTTTTTATTATTCTCCACTAACTCTTTTTATTGTATATTATCATTATTTGTTATTTTATGTACAAATTGAATACGCAGCGCAGCTGGCATTGGTGTATGTGGAAAATGCTTCAGGGCCTGGGTTCGAGTCCCAGGTCCCCTAATTTCTTCATATTATTTTCTTTCATGTGATCAGGCGCGCACGCAAGTTTGAAGCACATCATGTGACCTCATCATCCAACCTGCCAAGTGGCCAGATGGCCAGATCCAAAGGGCCATCAACGAAGGAGCATCATAGGCTTCAGTTAACTAGTAGCACTGGATCCAGCAAGTCAACAATGGGTCAATTATTCTTGGGCCAGATTGCTATCCACACTCCCTCAATTTACTTTTTCCAGGCCCAACTTTCTTTTCTCTATTCTTTTATTTTTTCTTAATTAATTTATTTTATTTATATTTACTAACCAATTAATTATTCTTTTTTATCAAAAATCACAAAATAATGTTTCCCATCCAATTAGATTTAGGTTTATTTTTTTGTCAAAAAATTAATTAATTAAATTAGGTTATTTAATTTTAGGTAACTTTAATTATTTTGTAAATAATTAAAATTAATTAGAACAATTAGGGTTTTAAGTTAATTATATTTTCTTTTTTTTCTTTCTTTTTTTCTTAAAATAACCAAAAACACAAAAATAGGCCATTTATTTATTTTCATTAATTAATTTAATTAGCTAATTAATTGTATATTTAATCTTAAAACCTAATTCTTTTCTTAAAAATAATTAAAAAAACAACAAAAACAATTTTGCCTTCGATTAGGTTAGAAGGGGTCAAAACCCTAGTTCTCTCCCAATCTTAATTTCCTCGCGCGCGCTTTATCATTTTTTTTTATCCTATTAATGTAATTTCTCACAAGTTGTAATAGTTTAATTAGGTCTTTTATTTTCATTTATCGCTTTTCTTTACGGGTTTGTTTTTGTCTATGTAAATACTCGAAGCCTTGTAATAGCGTAGCTTACTTTCCGCATTTTAAATTCCGCAAACATTAAACTGTTAGATGTATGAATACTAGGGATGCATGACAAGAGTGTATGATTAACTTTAAAACGGTTAGAAAACCCTAAATGTGCAAAGATAATAAACTTGAAATTGAATCACTCGCACATGCGCACTCCTAGGGTATACTCCCACTTCGATTGCCTTCGGTAAACGATCATTAGGTATAGGATGCTTTAGTGGTCGTCCTTTTGTCTCAAAGATCAAAGTTCCCTCGGAAAGGTTGCCTTGGAATTGTTGCCTCGAATAATTGATCTAAGACATTAGGGTTATTACTAAGACGTCTTAACATTGCTTTAGTGACCGTACGTCCCTTTCGAATTGAGTCTCAAAACTCCAACGATGGTGCTACCTACTCACTAATAGTGGGATAGCGCTGTCTAAAGGAAACAAACATAGAACAATTCTTTTTTCGAGTAGGTAGATTAGTTCTTAAGTACTTTCTCAATACAAATAAACTTTTCCACACTTACACTCTTTTCAAACAAAGTTTTCAAAAACACTTCGTAACACTCTTGAAGACAAAAGCAAGGGTTAAATCGAAGTCAAACAAAAACTTTTCAAATCACATAAACACAGAAGCAATTTTAAAAAAATGATGAGCAAGTACCTAAGAGCCCGTAGATAACTACGGATAGAAAGGGTGCTAATACCTTCCCTTTCTATAATCTACCCCCCGTACTCAGAAAATCTCGAAAAAGGAATTTTTCTATGCTTTTTTCCTTTCCTTGTTGGATAAAATAAAAGTCGGTGGCGACTCTTGCTTACCATGACATTTTGCAAACACAAACGCAAAACGCAAACCAGCATTCCTAAAAACAGTCCCGATTCTGGCCACCGTATCACAATAAGGTATCTCCACCTAAGAAAGTCATGAACCTTATTATAAAACGCATAACACTAAAATCACACTTCACATACGGGCACACACATGACCTAAAATACACTAGTAATGTCTACTCTGTCAAACCAAAATTCAAACAGAATTTTGGTAAAACTAACAAACCAGGACCCAAAAAGATATGGGTACCTAAGGACAAAATTATATATGTAGCAGATATCTTTAGCAGCAAGGCTAAAACACCAGTCATGGTACCTGGACTCTGGATGCTCTCGACACATGACAGGAAGAAAGCATATATTCCAAAGCATGGAATTTAAACCTGGAGGCTACGTGGGCTTTGGAGGAAATCAAAGAGGAAAGATCATTGGCTCTGGAACAATAGGTAATGGTAATCTTCCTTCTATCAATAATCTGCTTTTAGTTGATGGATTAATGCATAGCCTGTTATCCATAAGCCAATTAAGTGATAAAGGTTATGATATAATCTTTAATCAAAATTCATGCAAAGCTGTTAGTCAGAAAGATGGAACTATCCTTTTTAATGGAAAGAGGAAAAACAACATTTATAAGATAAAACTTTCTGAACTAAAAAGTCAGAATGTGAAGTGTCTTCTCTCTGTTAGCAACGAGCAATGGGTCTGGCGTAGAAGATTGGGGCATGTTAGTATGAGAAGAATATCTCAGATTAACAAACTCAATCTGGTCAGAGGACTTCCTAATCTGAAGTTCAACTCAGATGCTTTGTGTGAAGCATGTGAGAAAGGCAAATTTGAAAAACCTGCTTTTAAAGCTAAAAATGTTGTTTCCACCTCTAGGCCATTAGAACTTCTGCACATAGACTTATTTGGACCAGTGAAAACTGCGTCTGTTAGTGGCAAGAAGTACGAGTTAGTGATCGTAGATGACTATAGCAGATGGACATGGGTAAAGTTCTTAAGACACAAGGACGAGTCACATTCTGTGTTCGTTGCATTCTGTAACGAAGTTTAGAATGAAAAGGATCTTAGAATTGTCAAAGTCAGAAGTGATCATGGTGGATAATTTGAAAATAAAAATATTGAAACATTTTTTAATGAAAAAGGCATCTCGCATGACTTCTCTTGTCCTAGAACTCCCCAACAAAATGGAGTTGTAGAACGAAAGAACAGAACATTGCAAGAAATGGCCAGAACCATGATCAATGAGACTTACATTGCTAAGATCTTCTGGGCAGAAGCAATTAACACGACGTGTTATATTCAAAATAGAATCTCTATAAGACCTATTCTGGAAAAGACTCCATATGAATTGTGGAAGAACAGAAAGCCCAACATTTATTACTTCCATCCTTTTGGATGCACATGTTTTATTCTGAATACTAAAGATCATCTGAACAAGTTTGACTCTAAAGCACATAAGTTTATTGTGTTAGGATACTCTGAATACTCAAGAGGGTACAAAGTATACAATACAGAAACACAGATTGTTGAAGAGTCAATCAGTGTTAGATTTGATGATAAGCTTGACCCTCAAAAGTCAAAGCAGGATGAATCTTTTGCAGATATAGAAGTTGAATTCACAGGTACTGAAGACAACTCATCAGAAGTTTCCAACAGAGACGCTCCAACAACTTCAGAAAGAAATGTTACAAGTGCTCCAGTACCCTCTGTTGATCAACTCCGGAAAAGGTTATCCAGAAGCAGCATAACTCACCCAGAAGATAAGATCCTGGGAAAGAAGGATGATCCAATCAGAATAAGATCAACACTCAGAAACTCTGAATAATCCCTCATGGGACTGGTCTCACTGATTGAACCAACAACAATTGATGAAGCTCTTCTGGACAATGACTGGATTCTAGCAATGCAGGAGGAATTAAACCAGTTCACCAGGAATGACGTATGGGATCTGGTTCCCAAACCAAAAGGATTCAACGTCATTGGAACAAAGTGGGTGTTCAGAAAAAAACTGAATGAGCAAGGAGAAGTAATCAGAAACAAGGAACGACTGGTGGCACAAGGTTATAGTCAGCAAGAGGGGATAGACTATATTGAAACCTTTTCTCTAGTCGCCAGATTATAATCTATCAGACTCTTAATCTCCTTTGCTGTAAATAATAGCATCACTCTGTATCAGATGGATGTCAAAAGTACATTCTTAAATGGTTACATAGATGAAGAGGTGTATGTGCACCAACCCCCTGGGTTTGAAAATTCCAAACACCCAGAATATGTTTTCAAACTAAAGAAGTCACTCTATGGTCTGAAACAAGCCCCCAGAGCTTGGTATGAAAGACTAAGTAACTTCCTATTAGAAAAGGAATTCACCAGAGGGAAATTGGACACAACCTTGTTCTGTAAGACATTTAAGAATGAAATTTTAGTTTGTCAGATTTACGTAAACGATATCATTTTTGGATCCACTAAACCCTCTTTGGGAAGAGAATTTGCTAAGTGCGTGCAGGCAGAGTTTGAGATGAGCTTAATGGGGGAACTTAAATTCTTTATGGCCATTCAGATAAACCAAACTCCAGAAGGAACTTACATTCATCGGAGAAAATATGTCAGAGAACTTCTGAATAAATTTGATCTCTCAGAATGTAAGCCCTCAAAGACTCCAATACATCCCAAGTGCATTCTGGAAAAGGAAGATGTAAGTAAAAAGGTATAACAGAAAATCTACAGAGGTATGGTTGGATCTCTCCTTTATCTGACGGCTTCAAGGCCTGATATTTTATTCAGTGTTTGCTTATGTGCTAGATTCCAATCAGATCCTAGAGAATCTCACTTAACAGCAGTTAAGTGAATTTTCAAGTATCTGAAAGGTACTACTAATCTGGGTTTGTATTATAGAAAATCCAATGAATACAGCTTAGTAGGATATTGTGATGCTGACTTTGTTGGAGATAGAGTAGAGCGTAAAAGCACTTCTGGAAGCTACCAATCTCTGGGAGACAACCTGATCTCATGGACCAGCAAGAGACAGTCCACAATAGCATTGTCAACAACAGAAGCTGAGTACATAGTAGTTGTTGGATGTAGCACTCAAATGCTCTGGATGAAAAGTAAACTTGAAGACTTCAACATATTTGAGAGTAACATTCCTATCTTCTGTGATAACACTTCTGCCATATGTCTATCCAGAAATCCCATTTTGCATTCTAGGGCTAAGCATATAGAAATAAAACATCACTTTATTAGGGATTATATTCAGAAAGGAATTCTTACTTTAAAATTTATTGACACAGACCATCAACGGGCTGATGTGTTTACAAAACCCCTTTATAAAGATAGATTCAATTTCATTCTGAAACATCTCAGCATGAAACTGTGACAAGAATAAAATGTTTTATTTGCATATTCTAACCCTCATAATTTTATTATTTTCTGTGAACATCTGATCAACTTGTCTTCAGAAGTTAGGAGTACAATTGCATCAGAATCTATCTATGAAGATTTGAACTGTTCATTTCAAGGATAGAGGCGTGCAGTTCACACCATCAAACATTTGTCATCCTCTCACAAGCTACCTTCTGAGGCTGAACACGCGTTCAAATTTTGAAGGGTCCAAGGCTCTGATTGGATGAATTGAGACATTTGTCATTGGTAATTGTTCAATATCTTTCTAAATCCCCCAATTTCATGTTTCATTAATTCAATATAATCATTACTTATTTTCTCTTTCTTACTGATTACATTTTCTAAAGAACTTATATAAACTCAATTTACTATTTCATTCATTCACGTTTTACCATCTTCAAAATTCTCTCTTGTTAAAGTTTTTTCAAAAAATCCCTTCTATCAATTTTCTTCAAAGAATCCGTGTGAACAATGGCATCCTCATCAAGTCTCAAGAATCTCAATAGTGCTCCTGGTTCTTCATCTACTGAACAATATGAGGAGCCCATTAGAACACTACTCACTCCGGTCGACAACCTTGAAGTTCTCTGTGAATTGATCGTCGATTTTGAAAGCTTACAAGAAAATGGGTTTAATTTGTATGAAGATGTAACTGCACAGGGATGGAACAAATACTTTGATCGTCAGTTGGGTCCAACTTTTCCCATTCTTATTAAAGAGTTTTAGATTCATGATACTTCATCCAACCACCAGGTCACATCATATGTTATGGGGAAGAAGATAGTGATTATGAAAGATTTTATTGGGAAACTCATTGGATACAATGGCGGCGGATTCAGATGCATTAATATGGATGATAAGTGTTCTAACCTAAAATCCATTGCTAGGGTCATCTTCACTTCTGGACAGCCATCCAGCAAAATCAGATACTTGAAAGATCATTACAGAATTTGGGCAAGAATAATTCTGGGATGTATCAATCACATGATGCCTACAAGCTCTCCTGATTGAATCAACATTGATCAGTAGTTTCTGATATACTTCATTGCAAACAAGACCAAAATAAACCTTCCACATTTTCTCTTCATCCATCTTAGAACAAGTGTGAAAGAGACAAGAGAAGAAGAAAGAACTAAGAGGGACTAGATTCCTCTAGGAAGATTGACGGAGGCTCAAGAAATCAGTACTCTTGAAGCACCTATTGGGAAACCTTTGAATGCCAAGAATCTCAAGAAAATGAAGATTATTGAAAACATTAAGAAGGAACCAACACTAGCTTCTCATGAGGTCATCACTTCTAGGAGAATACCTCTTAAGGATTTTCCATTATTCTCTGAGGTAGATGCCTCTCTAGAGATTATAGTCAGATACCTTGAAGCTTGCAAGGCTGATGGGACTATTCCAGAAATAAACATCCAAGATCTGCACAAGCCAGCTCTAGAGGTTGTGCTAAAGAAATCCAGAAAGAGGAAGGAAGTAGAAGAAGGATCCTTTCAGATAACACCCAAAGTGCGAAAAATAAAGGTAACACATCTTTTATTTCTGTTGTAGAATCAATAGCTATTCCAACATCAGAAACCATTCCCCCTCAACCAACAGAAAATCCTTTACCCCAAACATTTTAGGATTTTGACATAGAGTTTGACCCATTTGTAACTCTTTGAAATTTATTAAATGAACCTCACTCCCCTAATCCAAATCCAAAACAACATCAACCAGAACTTGCAAGAGTTCTCTCTGATATTGAACTGTTTGATCAAGAATTTTCCTCACCACTCCCAGAAAATCCAAATACTCAATCTCAACAACCAGAAAATCCACAACCACACACTCCTCAACCAGAAAATCCACAACCACACTCTCCTTAACCAGAACATCAAAACCTCCACTCACCCCAACCAGAAAATGAAAATCCTCTAACTCCTCAATCTGAAAATTCATCTCATGAATTACCTGAACCAGAAATTCAACACGCTACCGCAACCCAATCAGAAGACTCCCTTTTAGACTCTGATACCTCTACCCCAATTCCTGGGATAACAGAACCTCTTACGATTCATTTACCTCTCTCCATTCATGATATTCCAGAAATACCTTCACCATATGAATTCACACCACCAAACACCCCTCACTCACCAATCCTGATTTATGATTCTTCCACTCCCTCACCTATCAACCTTCCAGCTGACCACCTCATAATTGTCATTGATCTAGAAGCGCTGGACCATCTAGCTTCCACCTCACACAAAATTGCCATCCCCAAACCTAAACCAAACTTAACCAAATCAGATGTTGGTAAGAATCTGTTGATTTTTGAAACAGAAATATAGGAATGGGTTACTTCTTTGAAGCAAGCAAGTCAAGAGAATTCTAATCTTGCTGCTTCTGATACTCTGTGGGAAAGATTCAGAAAATGGTTCAACTCTGAAACCCAGAAGATGAAAGAATTATGCTATGAAAGGGCTCAGCAGAACATCAGTGATCAGCTGAAAGCCTTCAAAGTTCAAGTTCTGGTCCACTGGGACAAGGAAGAAATTCTTTTGCTGGAAAATGCTCTCTGGAAAGAGCACCAACCTTTAGAAGCCACTGAACCAGATTCTGATAGTCATCCACTGACTACTGCTCCAGAAAAGATGATTGCAACATAAGAAGTTGTTCAATCAGAAGAGGCTGTAGATTGTTCTGAATGACATGCAACCCCTGAAGATACACCAGCTTCGTCTCTAGTCATGCAAACTCTGGAAGAGTTGAAAAAGGAGAATGCCTTAATCCATGCCAGACTGGATAAGCAAGAAGACACAAACAAAGAGATCGGGGATATATTGGATAAACAAGAAGATACAACAAAAGAAATCAAATACATTCTGGGAAAGAAGGAAGAATAAAGCACTCAGATTAAGAGCCTTTTGGAAGCGTTGTTCACACGACTTCCCCCTCCTTCTTAGTTTTTCTTTAACTATTTATCTGTATATTTTCATCTTATCTTCCTTGTTTCTGAAAAATGTCATTGCATTCTGTTTTCAATATAAATTATCCTTTTGACTCTGATTATATTGCTTTTTGATACCTGACAAAAAGGGAGAGAAAGTAAGATATTTTCAATAACAGTATACCGGGGCAAGTCTCAAACATTCTGAATATCTTAACCTCTATGTTTTCTGAAAAGCTTGAACAGGAACATACTCTGATAAGGACAGAAGGAGATACATCAAAATATCTGACGAGAAGGAACTTCAGGGAAGTAACTCATCTCTATCTGAGTAATCAACTCTGGGGGAGACTCTCTTAAGCTTTTTGTTCTATATTTTTCATTGAAAATCCTAGTTTTTATCATCATCAAAAAGGGGGAGATTGTTAGAACATAGTTTGATTCTACAACCCTTAATTAGAGTTTGGATGATAACAAACACAAAGAACAAATATGCACTCTAAATTTGTGTTATTTTGTATGCAGAAGTTCTGACTGAAACAACATTAGAAGTTAAGCTACAAAAGCTTTCAAGCTGAGACAATCAGAATGTTCTGAAGAATGATGATCAGAATATGCGCTAAAGTAAAGGATACTCTTATTCTGAACAGAAGTCTAATATACCATCAGATCCTCATATCTCTGAGTCATCAATGTTTTGAAGTAAAAGCAGCATGCAAGATTCTAGTTCTGAAGCGTTACTTTTCAATTAAGACAGTATCATATGCAACGACTTCATTCAGACAAGAATCTTCTTAATATGGAAATAGCACTGAGTGTCCATTATCACGCTTTATGTTGGACAATATTTCCACGCCTATATAAACAAGCTTAAAGGACAAATCATTTACGATTTTTGACTACCACTGCTCATACATCTTAAACGCTGCAATCTTTCATATTCACTTACGCTCAAATTGTGTAATATATCACAGTTGTGATACAGTTTTTGTAACAAAAAACCACAGTACACAATAAACCATTTTCTTTTGATTAAGCTAGTTTTCCTTGAGATAAACTGGGTTGTGGTTGTACTCAAGAAGACTTTGGCAGTTGTCAAAGTAGTATTGTAATCAAGTTTTGATTAGTGAATTAAGTCCTCGTTGGAGATAGGCGAAATCACCTTGGCGGGTGGACTGGAGTAGTTTGAGATCAAACGAACCAGGATAAAAATATCTTGTTTTCTGTTTTTGATTTTAAATTTCAATTCAACCCCCCCCCCCCCCCCCCCCTTCTTGTGTTTTTCACTTCTTCATTAATTAGTTTTAATTAGGCCAAAAATTACTAAAATCTCTCTTTCATATAAAAACTTAAACAAAAAAACAATTTTCTTCTCCATTCTTATAGCCGTCATACAGTCTTGTACATTTTTATCTTGCAATATTCAATATGGTTGTAATACTAATTATGCTTAATTTCTTTTACATTTCAGCAATTTATCACTTTCAATACAAATGCTAGTAATTAGGGTTTGTATGGTAAGACATAAAATCAACAAGTAGAAAACCCTAATTCAAGGCAAAATGCATAAAATTAATACACTTTGCACACTTGCACCTCTAGGGTAACCACACTTGTTTCCAAAGATAAAAAATAAGTCATGTACCTCAAATGTAGGATACATTAGCAATGACCCTCGAATATAAGATCGTAGTCCCTTGATGACCCTTCAATGTTGCCTTAGGTAAAACGATCTTAGACCCTTACGACAAATTTCTAAGGTATCCTACAATGTTTCCTTCTATGATTGTACGATGACCCAAGCCCATCCCTTCACATCCAATGATAGGGCTTCTTATCAATCAGTACTAAGATAGAAATATCAAAAGGAGGAGGAAATGACCAAAGACTTTTTGAGTAGGTAGAACGCTCGTAGTTGCTTGCTCACAACCATTTTCAAAACATATTTCAAATACACCAACACTTTCAAATGAAATATTTTCAAAAGTCAACACTTTGTATACATTCTTATAGAGACGAGAATCATTACAAAGTTCTCCTAAATGAAGGCACTTCTCAAAAATGAGATAGCAACTAAGAGCCCGTGGATAACTACAGATGAAAAGGGTGCTAACACCTTCCCTTTTCATAACCTACCCCCCGAACTCAAGAAAATTTTCAAAAGGTCTTTCATGTTCTTTTCACCCTTTCCTTTATTGGATAAAAGAAAAGTCGGTGACAACCTTTGTTATCCGTAACAATTGCGATAAAACGTAAAACACCTGAGTCAGCTCTCCCATTGTATTACAGACGGGCGACTCTATTAGGGAGAAACTTAAAAGTGGGGTTACCTTAGAGACTAGATCACATTTAAAATGCTTTCATTTGTTTGACTTGTTTGTTTTACATTTTTGGGCCTATGTTTGGGTTTCTTGTATAGATCCTCTACCCAGATATGGGAACACCATTAAGTAAGTAGCAATAGATTATGGAAATTAAACCGCATAGACCGATATGGTTAAAAAAATGGCTATGTTAGTGTGACACATTTGTTGGTATCGATATCCCTTGTGTTGAATCAAGGAGAATACGGGGCCGCTGTGCGGTGTCATAAAGTAATAACTGACCGTATAACCTTTAGTTGAACAACTTGGCCATTAGGAAGTAGTGAGATAGTCGACTTTGGTGCAAAGCTGAAGATTGGTTGATACTCAATACTACACCCATTGAGATCATACTTTTTTGATATTTTGGCCACAAGAAAAGTTTGATTGTGCTAAAACAATTCCCAATGAAGAAAGATCAGTGATATTGAGATTCCCTAGAACCCGGTTACTTTCTAGGACAGGTTGAACCAACTAAACTTCAAGAGGGTACTTACATATGAAACCCATGCAGGCCTAAACCTAAGGTCTTTGTGTGATTTGTTTGTGATTATTATTCATGACATCATAAACATCATAACATCATAAGCATTCTCACTGACCATTTCAAGGATTTATGAATTTATCTTTGTTCTATTTTGTAGGACGTGGCTTCCACTTGTAGGAATACCATTCGAGTAAACTTCGTAAAAGTGCATCCTCAACTTCAATAGTTAGCATCAAAAGTGCCTGGAGATTCTCCCTTCACCAAGAAATATGGTCGACTTCTCAACTTGGCTACCTCAAACATCCAAGAAGAAATGATGTGTGTGCTTTTCTAATTCTATGATCCAATGCATCATTGCTTCACAATTACCGACTACCAATTGATGCCTAAATTAGAAGAATTCTCTCAATTGATAGGAGTGTTTGTGCTTGATCAAATACCATTCACCAGTTTAGAATAAACTCCAAAGCCTGAAGTTATTGCCAAAGCCTTGCATTTGAAGAGATCTGACATTGTGACAAATTGGGAGACAAGAAGTGGAGTTAAGGGTTTCTTAGCCAAGTTTATGTTGGAAAAGGCTCATTTATTTTAGGAAGATATGGATTTTCAAGATTTTGAGGATGTCTTGGCCCTTCTAATCTATGGTTTGGTTCTATTTCCCAATCCAGACCAACTCATAGATGTGAATTCCGTCAAGATTTTTCTCTCTTGTAATCCCATACCTACTTTGCTTGGAGACATTTTGCATTATTTCGACACTCGCACCATGAAGAAAAGGGGTACTCTTCAGTGTTGCATTCCATTACTGTCTAGGTGGTTTATTTCATACCTACCTCGACCAACATTGAAAAATGAGCAAGGCTTGACATGGTCTCAAAGGATGATGTCACTCTCGCACTCGGATCTTCATTAGTGTTCTCGATCTTTGGAGGATATTACCATCAATGACCATTGTGGGTGATTCCCTAATGTCCCACTCTTGGGCATCAGGGGAGGTATCACTTATAACCCTTCTCTTGCATTATGACAGTTTGGGTATGCACGAAGAGATGGTCCCGATGATGCACTCATCCAAGGTTTGGTATTCGATTATGAGGGAGACGTCTAAGGCTATCGTCAAAGGTTCATACGAGCTCGGAGAATGGTAAACAATGTGGATAGTAAGACTTTGGGGCATAAAAATTCTATCCCTCTTGATCCTTACCTCAATTGGGTACAAACTCGTGCACAAAGTCTCATGATGCCTTACCCTACCATCCTACCTGTGATTATGGAGCCCATTGTTGAAGGAGACACCCCTTACACTCTTCTTCATCCTGACATGCCTACCAAATTTGAGGAATTGCAAATATCGTAGATTCAACTCAAAGGGGAACAAGAAACCTTTGAAGCACAATTCTTCACAAGTGAGAAGAAGGTTTTTGAGCTCACGGGGAAATTTTGTGAAGAGCGGAACTTGAATGCCTACACCGCACCAAAGAGGATGAGCCCATGGGGAACTTGAGCCCTTTTGTTTTAGGAGTTTATTTTGTTTTGTTTCTTCCACTGTAAGCCTAAGAGACATTTGTAATTCCTATTTTTATTAATGCAATTAATGTTTGTTGCTTTCTTTTTATCTAAGAAAATTTAAATTTCTTTAAATCCTTGAAAACATTGCATTCACATGACATGCATCATATCATAAGAAGGTCTTCCAACACAGGTTTCCTTATCTTGTTACTGTTTATTTCAGTATAAATATGGATCTCGAGAAAACTGTCAAGGACTTGCAGACTCAAGACTCTCAATTTCAAGAAACTCTACTCGAGTTAGCAAAGGGGCGGCAAGAAATGATGGCTCTTTTGGTTACGAAGAAGAAGACCAAGAAGAAAGTTGTAATCAACATGGGGAAGAGGTTTAAAGGCCCCATCAAACAAGTTCAAGTTAAAGAGGATTCCTCCGAGGAGGATGAAAATCAAGATGAAGACACTAGGAGCACCTGTGTCAGGGGTGGAAACAATCAAATCTCTGAAGACGAGGATTATTCTGATGAGCAATATCCGTCGGCCAAAAATAAGTATAAGCAACTAGAAGACAGACTGAAAGCTGTGGAAATCCAAGTTGTGCATGGCTTGGACTTTGAAGAATTGGGTTTGGTACTTGAAGTAGGCATACCCTACAAATTCAAGGTACCAGTCTTTTCCAAATATGACAGAGTTTCATGTCCAAAGCTTCATTTAAGATCTTATGTCCATGAAATTCAGCCTCATACCGCTGATAGAAAACTATGGGTGCACTTTTTCCAAGAGAGTCTATCTGGGACGCAGTTAGAGTGGTTTTACCAATTGGAAGGGACAAACATTCGTACTTGGGAGGATTTGGCCACTGCATTTTATCGCCAATATCAGTATAACGCTGATCTTGCGCCAACTAGGGTGCATTTGCTAGGCATGACCATGGGTTCAAATGAGGGCTTCAAAGAATACGCCCAAAAATGGAGAGACTTGGCTGGAAGGGTGCAACCACCTTTAAATGATAGAGAATTAATAGATATGTTTATGGGGACATTGACTGGAACATTCTTCAACTTGTTGATTGGGAGTTTGTCATCCGGATTTACTGAATTAATCTTAACTGCTGAGAGGGTTGAAAGCAGGATTAAAAGCGGGAAGATACATATGGCCTCCACCTCAAATGCTGTGAAAAAACCATTTACTGGTAAAAAAAGGGACTAATGTTGTGTATAGATCAAGAAGGCGTGCTAAGACTGACCGCCATCACTCAGTGGGGGCAGTTTTAATTTCCAATCCTACATCTACTCAATCACAACAAAAGGGTAGGCGTAGAACAATGTTTTAAGAAAGACAATACACCAAGATTGGTATGTCTTTACCACAAGCCCTACAACATTTACTGAAAGCTGAGCTCATTTCACTAAGAGACCCTCCACAAAATCCCAATACATCTTCACCTAAATACAATCCCAACGCCAAATGTGCTTACCATTCAAACAATCCTGGACATGATACCAATGATTGTTGGTCTTTAAAGAATAAAATCCAAGACCTAATTGACAACATGATAATTGAATTCGATTCCCCATCAACTCCTAATGTAATCACTGCACCTATGCCAAATCATGGTAAGGGTGTCAATGCTATTGAATATTCCTCTTTTGTTTCGTTCGTCAATGATTTAACTACTCCTTTTAAGACTATCAAAAAGAATTTGTTGAAAGACGGAGTATTCTCGGGCTGCCTTGAAGACTGTTACTGCTATGAGGTACAAACAACTGGTTGCGAATGGCTTAAGAAAGGTGTCTAACACCGGATTGATAGCCATGAGTCTATTTGGAAGAACTCCATCTGGAAAGGTTTAACCCAAAGTGTGTCTCAAAAATTTAAAGACGTGTCCATCATTACTATCTCCAACAAACCTATTAGGATCACCTCCAAAGCTCTTATTAGGATTCCTAGTGAACCAATAATAGATCCATTAATCATCACTACACCAGGTCCAATCCCTTACTCTTCTGATAAGGCGGTTCCCTAGAATTATGGGGCGGAAGTATACTACTATGGTATCAAACAAGATTCCTGGGATGATAAAGATGAAATTGCTGAGATTACAAATATATTTGGATCGAGTAAAGTTACTAGGACGGGGAGGATCTTCTCTCCAGAAATTTCACCTCCGACAACCACCACCACACCCGTTCGTATTACTGTTGTTAAACATGTTGGTGACACTAGAGGAAAGGAAAAAATGACTGAGCCTGCCAGGACAGAGGCGCCCACAGAAGACATTATTATTTAGGATCCATCCACCCAAGAGATGGAGGAGATCCTAAAAATTATCAGAAAAACTGATTACAGGATAGTGGAACAATTTGGACAAACACCCTCAAAGATTTCTATGTTTTCTTTATTGTTGTGCTTCGAGGACATGCTCAAGCACTGATAAAATTCTTGAAGAATGCCCATGTTCCTCAAGAAACTACGGCCGATAAATTTGAAAATTGTGTAGCAAGCTTGACTATCGACAACAACTTAGGGTTCTCTGATGCAGATTTAACCCCGATGGGGAAGAATCACAGCAAAGCTCTCCACGTCTCCCTAGAATGCAAGGGAACTACCCTGGCACATGTATTAGTGGATACTGGATATTCTGTCAATGTCTTACCTAAAGGAGCTTTAGACCGGCTAGACTATGATGGACTGGTGTTGAAACCAAGCGACATTGTAGTAAGGGCTTTCGATGGTTTTAAGAGGATGGTTCATGGAGAAGTTGATCTCCCCATCAAAGTTGGGTCTCAAGTTTTCAAATCAAAATTCTATGTGATGGATATTCGTCCTGCTTATTCATGTCTGCTTGGATGCCCATGAATCTATGGGGCAGGTGCAGTAACTTCCACACTACATCAAAAGTTGAAATATCTGGTCAAGGGGAAAATTGTTATCGTCTGTGGTGAAGAAGAGTTTATGATTAGCCATCTAAATTCATTCAAATATATTGAAATGAATGGCGAGTTCATTGAAACTACTTGTCAAGCCTTCAAAGTGGTCTCTCTCATGGTTGTTGTTACCAAGGCCACTCCCGACACTTCCAAAGCCACCAAAAGGTACACCAAGGATGGCCTTTCTCAAAGATGCTCATGCTGTTGTTGAAGAAGGAGGTTGCATCATTTGGGGACAACTCCCTGTTTTCCCTTTCAATTTAGACAAATTTGGGTTGGGCTTCACATCCAAATCTAAAAATGAGGTTCGACGTACCCATGCAGGGAAACCATCTCTCCGAATTACTAACCATGAAGTTGATGCTCTAGAAGACTCTGATGTTGATTGTGATTTTGATGATTGGATCTACCCGACTGCTGATGGAGGGCTCAACAACTAGCATGCCAAGGATTTCATTCCCATCTCCTTCAACAAGGAGTAATTATCGTTTACTATTTTATTTGCTTTGAGATATTTTTCTATAATTTCCATTTAAACAATGACTTTTAAACCATGTGCCTTTCCCGAGGCACAATGGTCCATTTGTTAACGGTTTGTCATTTTCATATTCCATATGCTCAATTTAATGAAACATTGGACTATTTTGCATTCAAATTTTGTGCTCTTTTCCTTTCTTTTACTTTTATTACATTTTCAAATAGCCATGTGATCTTACACTCACACACATATGCAGATCTGCATCCACTCTGGATCTCGTTGACAATAATTATGATATTTCCATATATGAATTCGAACATCCAATCTATCAAGCCAAAGACGAAGGCGGGGAAGATTGTGAAATACCTGGGGAACTTCCCAGACTTCTAATGCAAGAGGAAAAAGCTATTCAACCATACGAGGAACCAGTTGAAGTGATAAACCTAGGTACTAAGGTAAACAAAAAAGAAATCAAGATCGGTGCTAACCTAGAAGAAAGTGTCAAAGAGAGGATGGTCCAGATGCTGCATTATTACGTTGAGGTGTTTGCTTGGTCATATGAAGATATGTCGGGGCTTGATATTGATATTGTAGTTCATCGCCTACCAATGAAGGAAGATTGTCCTCCAGTCAAGCAAAAGGTTCGTCACATGCTACCAGATATGTCTGAGAAGATAAAGGTTGAGGTAATGAAACAGTTTGATACAGGTTTCCTGGAAGTGAAGTCATACCCTCAATGGGTGGAAAATGTGGTTCCGGTACCTAAAAAAGACGGTAAAGTCCATATGTGCGTAGACTATAGAGATATGAATAGGGCAAGCGCCAAGGATGATTTCCCATTACCACATATCAATGTCTTGGTCGATAAAACTGCTCAACACAAAGTTTTCTCCTTCATGGATGGCTTATCCGGATATAACCAGATCAAAATGACACCCGAAGACATGAAAAAGACCACTTTTAAACACAATGGGGCACCTTCTATTACAAGGTCATGCCTTTCGGTTTGAAGAATGCAGGGGAAACCTATCATTGGGCTATGGTAGCCCTATTTCATGACATGATTCATCATGAGATAGAAGTGTACATTAATGATATGATTGCAAGGTCGCAAACTGAGGAACAACACCTTTATCATATTCACAAGTTGTTTGAGAGGTTAAAGAAATACAAGCTAAGATTGAATCCCAACAATTGCACCTTCGGGGTGAGGTCTGGAAAACTCCTAGGGTTTGTCGTCAATGGAAAAGGTATTGAGGTCGACCCTGCAAAATTCAAAGCCATAAAAGAAATGCCAGCACCCTGTACTGAGAAGGAGGTCAGAGGTTTCTTAGGTCGACTCAACTATATTGCCCGATTCATATCTCATTTGACTGCTACTTGTCAGCCAATCTTTAAATTATTGAAGAAAGATCAAGTTGTCAGATGGAATGACGATTACCAAGCAGCTTTTGACAAAATCAAGGAGTATTTGCAAGAACCTCCAATCCTGATGCCTTCAGTTGAAGGAAGACCTTTGATTATGTACTTGAATATATTAGAGAATTCAATGGGGTGTGTGTTGGGTCAACATAACGAGTCTGGCCGAAAAGAGCATGCAATATACTACCTTAGAAAAAAATTTACTGACTGAGAAACCAGATATTCGCTGCTCGAGAAAACTTGTTGCGCTTTAGCATGGGCTGCTCGCCGGCAAAGACAGTATAAGTTGACTCATAACTAGCCAACTCTCCCTAGACGAATAACTAGATGGAAGATGATCTTAATTGAATATAACATCCAATACACTACTTAAAAAGCAATCAAAGGAAGTGTGTTGGCGGATCATTTGGCCCATCAAGTTGTTGATGACTATCAATCCATGAACTTTGAATTCCCGGATGAGAATATCATTCTAGTGACCGACTTGAAAAGCCTGGACCGTATGACGGACTTGAACAAGGATCCCAATGGACTATGGTTTTTGATGGAGCTTCCAACGCTTTGGTAACAGAATTAGTGATGTGATCATTTCTCCCGAAGGCTGTCATACACCCTTCACTGCTAGACTATGCTGCAACTGTACAAACAACATGGCCGAGTATGAAGCGTGCATCTTAGGTCTAAAGGCTTCCATTGATTTAAGAATCAATTTCTTAAGCATATACGGGGATTCAGCATTGGTAATTAGTCAAGTTAAAGGATAGTGGGATACTAAACATGCTAATCTGATCCCCTACAAAGAGCTTGTGTTAAACTCAGCCCCTTACTTCGAAGAGGTAACCTTTGAACACTTTCCAAAGGAAGAAAACTAGCTGGCAGGTGCCTTAGCAAATATGTCATCTATGTTCAAGGTTAATTGAGACAACAAAGCTCCCCGAATTACTATCGAAAGATTTGACAAACCTGCGTACTATTATGAGATTAACACTGATGAGGAAAAGCCTTGGTATCATGAAGTAAGGAGGTATCTTGAAGCACAAGAATATCCCGAGGGAGCTTCAGCCAATGATAAGAAATTCCTGTAAATATTCTTGGCCAAATTATTCCTAAGCAATGGGATCCTATACAAGCGCAACCATGATTCTACCTTGCTCCATTGTATGGACAAGAAAGAAGTAGAAAAGATCATGGAAGACATGCATGGAGGTGTCTTTGGAACTCATTCTAGTGGACACACTATGGACAAGAAGATTCTGAGGGATGGTTACTATTGGTCGACTATGGAAACTGATTGTCACCATCACTCAAGGACTTTCCATAAGTGTCAAATCTATGCTGATAAGGTTCATGTGCCTCCAATTCCTTTAAATTCCATGACTGCTCCATGGCCATTTGCAATGTGGGGCATTGACATGATCAGAGAAATCAACCCCACTTCCTCCAATGGACATCATTTCATCCTCGTTGCCATTGACTACTTCACCAAATGGGTCGAAGCTTCTTCATTTGCTTCAGTCACTAAGAATGTTGTAGCCTAGTTTATCAAGCATAACCTCATCTGCCGGTATGGTATCCCCGAAAGGATCATCACTAACAACAATACCAACCTCAACAATGCCATGATTACTGAACTTTGCACACAGTTCAAGATCAAGCATCACAATTCTTATCCATACAGACCAAAGATGAATGGCGCAGTGAAAGCTGCCAACAATAACATAAGGAAGATTGTACAAAAGATGGTAGTGACCTACAAAGATTAGCATGAGATTTTACCATTTTCTCTTCATGGCTACTGTACCTCAGCACAAACATTAACTGGGGAAACCCCTTTCTCTTTAGTCTATGGCATGGAAGTTGTCTTGCCTGTTGAAGTGCAGATTCCTTCTCTGAGGATTATGAAAGAAGCGGGTTTAGGCGAAGACAAATGAATTTAGACAACATTGGATCAGTTGAATTTGATTGATGATAAGAGACTGGTTGTTGTCTGTCATGTTCAAATGTATCAAAAGCGTATGATCAAGGCATTCAACCAAAAGATAAAACCTCGAGTATACCAGGCTAGCGAATTGGTAATAAAGCGCATCATTTTACCACAAGGAGATCCTAGGGGCAAATGGACTCCCACTTACGAAGGGCCATTTATTGTCAAGAAAGTTTTCTCTGGCGGTGCAATGATGCTAACCACTATGGACGACAAAGATTTCCCGCATCCTGTGAACGCAAACATAGTTAAAAAATACTACGCATAAAGAATGACCCTCTAGGTTGACATACCTAGGAAATAATAAGGGCATCCCGGCGAACCAAAAGGTTCGGGAAAAAGTTAGGGATATAAACAAAAGATTGTGTACCTGGAAAGTCAAAAACTGAAAAGGGCGGCTTGGGCAAAAAAGGGTATCCTGGTGGACTGAAAACCCGAAAGGGAGATCAAGGAAAAAGTTAAGGATTAAAAGCATATGATTATGTCTCATCGAATCACTACAGCCAACTTTATTACCAAGGTCAAAAGTTTAAATTGTACTAGATCAATCCAATCAACTTCTTTTGATGGTGGGGGATGATGTCCAAAGACATAGGGGCAATAACAAAGTTGGAACCCAGTGAGATCACTTCCACATGGCTATAACTTTTTGTTTTTACCTTGTATTTTTTTCGTTTTTTCAACGACTTCCTCTTACTAGGATTTATGTCTCCCTATACAAAAAAAAACGCCTATTTTAGGCAAATTATCAATACAAATATGCTTTGAAGTGCAAACTTTTTGTTTTTTCTATTTTGAGTGCAAAAACGTCCAATGACTAAAATTGAATGAGCATATGCATATGAACACGATTAACTGTTAATAAATTAACACACAAACAATAATAAGCATTTACTTGAGGATTTGGGATGTCCCCACAAAGTTATGTCAATAACATTATCCCCATAGGGTTACTCCATTCAGAGTTCCAATAGACACATTCCCTGGAATTTCGCTTCCCTAGTCAAGTTTTCCAAAACTAAAAAAGAAACTTTTTAAAAAGTCCTTCCCCAGATAAGTACATTTCCCCCAACTCCCCAACAGTGGTCAGGGATCTATTTTCCCAGACAAAGAAACATTTTAACAACATTCATGCATCATAACCTATGCATACAAAACGCATATAACACGATCTTATTTACTTTGAGAACATCATTACGCAATACGTGCATCATGACATTGCATAACAACTAATTCTTTACCTTTGCAGGAAAAATCAATTAACAGATGAATATCATCAGCTATTTACATATCAGACAATTCTCTATGGAGACTAAAATATAACAAGTATTCCAATTTAAGACTTGCCCCAGGGAATCATTCTGAAGAACATACTTGTTGAAGTAGTAGTCGTCATAGATTCCTTCATAACTTGTTGAAGTAGTAGTGGTCATAGATTCCTTCATAACTTGTTGAAGTAGTAATCATTACAGATTCCTTCATAACATGTTGAAGTAGTAGTCGTCATAGATTCCTTCATAACCTGTTGAAGTAGTAGTCGTGATAGATTCCTTCATAACCTGTTGAAGTAGTAGTCGTCATAGATTCCTTCATAACCTGTTGAAGTAGTAGTCATCATAGATTCCTTCATAACCTGTTGAAGTAGTAGTCGTCATAGATTCCTTCATAAACTATTGAAGTAGTAGTCGTCATAGATTCCTTTATAACCTATTGAAGTAGTAGTCATCATAGATTCCTTAATAACCTATTGAAGTAGTAGTCGTCATAGATTCCTTCATAACCTGTTGAAGTAGTAGTCATCACAGATTCCATCCTAACTTGTTGAAGTAGTGGTCGTCATAGATTCCTTCATAACCTGTTGAAGTAGTAGTCGTCATAGATTCCTTCATAACCTGTTGAAGTAGTAGTCGTTACAAATTCCTTCATAACATGTTAAAGTATTAGTCGTCACAGATTCCTTCATAATATGTTGAAGTAGCAGTTGTCATAGATTCCTTCATAACCTGTTGAAGTAGTATTCGTCACAGATTCCTACATAACCTATTGAAGTAGTAGTCATTATAGATTCCTTCATAACCTATTGAAGTAGTAATCATCATTAGATTTCTTTATAACCTGTTGAGGTGGTATTTGTTGCAGATTCCTTCATTAACCGTCAAAATAGTAGTTGCATGTAGACTCTCTTCTGGATGCATCTCTTAAAAGTTCAAGTCAAACACCAGGCTTATCAACAGTCACTCAGGATGGAATCTTCAAGCCCATATCTTACATAACCTCTCCAAATGGCATCTTTAAACTCATTCCCGACATAATCAACCAACATCATTATTTCATACACCAACAAGTGCAAATTTCTGGGCACTTTGGTGTTCAGTCCTCTTCCACCTTCAAGTCACAAATGGAAAAGCACGCAAATCTAACTCTTCAGGTTTAAGAATATTGAACAGGGGCAGCTGTTATACCCCAAAATTCTCCCTCTCTTTTCTCAAGACATTTCTCAAAAACATCTTCAATAACTCAAGTTTGCACAAGTATTGACTAGGTCAAGCCATCTTCTAAACACTGATGCCTCAAATTAGGGTTTAGATTTTCACAAGGATAATTGTACTTATAATGCCTCAAATGACTTTCAAAAATCATTATGGACCTCCAAGAATACTCATGTCAAGTTTCAAAACTTGAATCACAATTTAACTCAGTCAATTGTACAGATGACTAAAATTCAGTTGTATTGGGCAAAAAGTCAATTATCGTCAACCTACAGTCAAACTTCATGATTTTTGGCCAACATCAACTTCTTAAAGTCCTATTCACCATTTGATCAAGTTTGGATCACAATTTCCCAAGAAAATTGTTCAAATCACTAAAAGGGCAAAATGGTCAAAATTAGGGTTTTTATTGAGAATGGCTAATCTTTGAATTTTGACCTAATACATGACTTATTGGTTTTAAACATGACCTAAAGGATTCAAATTCACCATTTTTACCTAATTGCATATCTCAATTCATTTCTCAAGATGAATTGATTGATAGTTGAAATTCAATCAACTGATCAAAAGTCAACTGATACACCAAAAATTAAACTTTGACTTTTTGATCAAAATTGAGTTTCAAAGATCACATTTCATTAAGACATTCAAAAATTTGAAAATTTATCATCAAGAAATCAAGAAAGTCAAAATTCATCTTAAAAAGTCAAACTTTTCAAGACTTAGAATTTTTCTAAGTGTTTTTAAGTCTTATTTTTTCCATGACTTCATGCCAACTTTTCACCAAGATGCAAAATGATTCAAAGAAAATTTTCAACACGAAAGTTGTAGATCTTGATGATATATACAACTTTTCTTTACTGATCAAGTCCTATAAGTGCTTGTATTTTGAGTTATAAATTCATGAAGTCATGCACTTTTTCTTAAAACACTAAGTGAAAATTTGACCTAGTTTAGGTAGATTTTTTACCTAACTTCATGGAAATTTTTCAAATAGTTCCAAATTGATTCTTAAAAAATGAAAACTTGAAGGTTTTATAGGATGTTCCAATCTTTTCAAAATGTCACAGAACTCATTAAGATCATTCTTGAGCTAGGAGAATCGAAGAGATGAAGTTAGGGTTTCAAACTTGAATTACAAGGCATTTTTCATGAAGAACACTTGACCAAATCCTTAAGCCATGCTGCATAATATTGCTTTGCATGCTTCTAACTTCTGTTTCACTCCATAATTAATGGTTTACACAAATATTTGGACCATTATCTAAGTAATTGAACCATTATCCAAATCAAATTGCCATTAATGGAAGAAAGTTCACACTTCCATTTTGGAAAAGTGGCTTTAATCACAAAGTCCACTCTCATTGAGCTTTGTAGTTGTTCTTTCTGCACAAGAATCCTCTACAAGTTCAGAGCAAGCATGTTTAAAGTTGCTAGCCACCCTACCTTGCCTTGAAACCATGTTTGTCCAAGTTGCTTCAAAAAAAAGTCAAAATCCACAAACACGTGATCTTGTACTTCTGACTTCTACAAGCTTCCAAACCCCCTCTCTATAAATTGAACCATCATCTGCAACATTACACACGAATTAGCAAGCACTCAAACTCACCCAAACTACCTGAAAACTCATATTACACAAAAACTCCATTGTTGTGAAGAATCTGACCAAAAACTCTCATCTCTGAAACCACTTGTGCATTTCCTCTCCAAATCATCTCAAAAGCTTCCTTACCTTAAATACAACTCACCCCAATCCCTGTTTCCAAACTATAACACCATTTTCACCATTTTTCAAACTCCAAAACAGGGGTCTACAACTTGACTTCTCCAGACCATTTCAGCCACTCTCTACTCGAGCTAAGCATTGCATTAACTTCCTAGGGACTCAAGAAAGCTATCCTGATCATTGCAGCACCTTGAAACAAGCTCAAACTCAAAACACGAAATCCATTTTTGAGATAAGTTTTCTGACTTTTGAAATCTTCATATAGGCATTGTTTGCTTTCTATTTGTGATTATAAAATGTAGACATCGTAGCCCTGAAACTAGTCATGTCCTTAGAATTCATTTATATTGCTTGAGTAGTTAGAATTTTGAAGATTAACTTTCTGAAAAAAGTTAGGTAAAAATTGGTACCGTTAGAAATTCCCATTCTTCTTTGATTTATAGCTTATGATATTTGTATGGTTGAATTCGTATGGAAAAGTGGAGCAACTTTCATGTTTGCATTTTTCATTTTGGTTAAGAATTGATTAAGTTACAGTTTTCAAAATTGTTGGCGCAAGGAAGAAGATGAAGTCATCTTCAGGAACGTGTTTCAAATATATATTTATGGTTTTGTATTAATAAACATATGTATAGCCACCCCAGTGGTAAAGCACGCGACTGTTAACCTTTTGGACCTGGGTTCAAGCTTCAGTGGTACCCTTTTGCTTTTTCTTGTTTTACTTTTACATATTCAATACACGCAGGCCACACACGTGTATGGTGCACCTCTCATCTCTGGCCATTGGATCTTCATCAACACCAATCCAACACATCATGTACTGCCATCCATGATGCTCCCTCTTCAGCTTCCCCTACTGGATCCAAACAGGCGCTAGATATTTGCTTTGGGCCTAGATGATTTTTACTTCATAGCACCCCCTATTTTACTTTTCAGCGCAGGCCCACCATACATTTTTTTATTGTTTTCAACATCAAACAAAAACTAATATCTTGGGCCTAACCCCTTTTACTAACTTTTAACCCTCTTTCTACTTTTTAACTCCTAGCCTAATATTATTATTTTTCTTTATATATTTTATTTACTTTTATTTATTTATTTATTTTATCATTTTTATTTTGGTCCAAAAATATAAAAAATACATTTTCTTAAATAATATTCTAATTTTTATTTTTTCACATTATTTATTTTGTAAACAAAACACTAAAAAGTTTTTTTTCTTAACTAATTAATTTCTTCTTTTAGAATTGGAATTAAAATTAAACCTTAGGTTTATTTAAATTTTCTTTTTTTTAAGACTTTAGGTTTGATCAAATGATTAATTGATTTCTTTTTTTGTAAATAATTAATTAGTTTTAATTAGGCCAAAAATAACTAAAATCTCTCTTTCATATAAAAACATAAACAAAAAAACATTTTTCTTCATCATTTATATAGCCCTCATACATTCTTGTACATTTTTATCTTGCAATATTCAATATGGTTGTAATAGTAATTATGCTTAATTTCATTTACTTCCCAGTTTATAACTTGTACCCCTATCCCCTAAATGATGTAATAGCATAGAACTTTACATTTCCGCAATTTATCACTTTCAATACAAATGCTAGTAATAGGGTTTGTATGGTAAGACATAAAATCAACAAGTAGAAAACCCTAATTCAATGTAAAATGCATGAAATCAATACACTTCGCACACTTGCACCTCTAGGGTAACCACAGTTGTTGCCTAAGATAAAAAAAATCAGTCATGTCCCTCGAACGTAGGATACATTAGAAATGACCCTCGAATACAAGATAGTATTCCCTCGATGACCCTTCAATGTTTCCTTCGGTAAAATAATCTTAGACCCTTACGACAAATTGCTAAGATATCCTACAATGTTGCCTTCTATGACTGTACGATGACCCCACTTGTCCCTTCACATCCAATGATAGGGCTTCTTATCAATCAATGGTAAGATATCAATATCAAAAGGAGGAGGAAATGAACAAAGACTTTTTGAGTAGGTAGAACATTTGTAGTTTCTTGCTTACAACCATTTTCAAAACATCTTTCAAATACACCAACACTTTCAAATGAAATATTTTCAAAAGTCCACACTTTGTATACATTCTTATAGAGACGAAAATCATTACAAAGTTCGCCTAAATGAAGGAACTTTTCAAAAATACTTTCAAAAACAATCGCAAACACATTTTAAACAAAGCATTTCAAAAGTGAGCTAGCAACTAAGAGCTCGTAGATAACTACGGATGAAAAGGGTGCTAACACCTTCCCTTTTCATAACCTACCCCTCGAACTCAAGAAAAATCTTAAAAGGTCTTTCATTTTCTTTTCACCCTTTCCTTTATTAGATAAAAGAAAAGTTAGTGGCGACTCTTGATATCCGTAACAATTGTGATAAAACGCAAAACACCCAAGTTAGGTCTCCCACCGTATTACAATCAATATCAATCAAGTTTAAAGAAAGAACACTCTTCTGGACATAGTCTCTAATGAAATGATGTTTGATTTTAATGTGCTTATCCCTAGAATGTAAGATTGGGTTTTTTTGATAAATAGGTGGCAGAAGTATTATCACACTAAATAGGAATAGTGTTTTCATATAATTGATAATCCTCCAGCTGACTCTTCATCCATATAATTTGAATGCTTCAATTTACTCCAGAGATGTATTTGGCTTCTATTGTTGAGAGTGCAATTGTTGATTGCCTCTTGTTGGACCATGATATAAGGTTTTCTCCCAGAAATTGAAAAATTCAAGAGGTACTCTTCCTTTCATGTCTATCACCATCATAATCAGCCTCACAATTACCTACTTACTTGTATTCTTTTAATTTTATATAACATAGACCAAGGTTAGCAATATATTTCAGATATCTGAAGATCCGTTTGACATCAGCCAAGTGAGATTCTCTAGGATCTTATTGAAACCTAGCGTATAAGCATACACTAAATAAAATGTCAGGCCTAGAGGAATTCAAATATAATAGAGAACCTATCATACCTCTGTACAACTTATGATCAACCTTGCCACTTACTTCATCCTTGTCTAGGACACACGTAGGATGCACAGGAGTCTTAGCTATATTACATTTAGATAGATCAAATTTTTTTCAGAAGTACATTGGTGTATTTGCTTTGATGAATGAGGGTTTGGCCAGTTCCTTGATTGATCTGAATACCTAGAAGATTTTAAGTTCTCCCATTAAGCTCATTTCAAACTCATCCTGCATAGACTTAGCAAAATTCTCGCACATAGTGGCATTAGAAAAACCAAATATGATATCATCATCATATATTTGAACTACTAAGATATCATTTTTTAAATATTTACAGAACGGAGTGGTGTCAACCTTTCCTCTTTTGAAGTTATTTTCTAATAGAAAATTACTTAATCTTTCATACCAAGCTCTTGGAGCTTGTTTCTGACCATACATAGATTTTTTAAGTTTAAAAATAAAATCAGGATTTTCATTGTCCTCAAAACTAGGAGGTTGGTCTACATAAACTTCTTCAGTTATATAACCATTCAAGAAGACACTTTTGACATCCATTTGATATAAAATGATGTTATGATTAGAAGCAAAATAAATTAATAGATGAATAGATTCTAACTTGGAAATTGGTGCAAAGGTTTATGTCTATTCCCTCTTGCTAACTATATCCTTTTGTAACTAGTCGAGATTTTTTTCTTACCACTTCACCTTTCTCATTGACCTTGTTTTGAAAAACCCATTTTGTTCAAATCAAATGAGTTCTGTTGGGTCTTGGTACTAGATCCCAAACATCATTGATTGAGAATTGTCTGAATTGATCAATAAGAGCTTCATCGGTGGAGGCAGACTCTATCTTGATTCTAAACTCAGATGAATTTCTTCATAAGGTTCAAAGTGAGATCTGGTTCTGATTGGTTTTGTCTTATCTCCCAGAATCAGTTCCTTAGAGTGTGACAAATTTTGTCTTAGCCTCTTCAAAGGAGTCTGAGCAATAGAAGTTTCTAGTAGACCATTTTTTGAATCTTTCACTTCTTGAACTTCAGTAGCATCTTCTTCATCTTCTGATTCTGAATAGATGATTTCCATATCTGCAAGCTTATCAACCAACTTTGACTTTTCGATGTCAAGCTTATCATCAAATTTATCATGAATTGATTCCTCAACAATGAGTGTTTCATTGTTATATACTTTGTATCCTTTGAGTGTTCAGAATATTCCAACATGATACAACTTTGAGCTTTTGAATCAAACTTGTTTAGATTTTCTTTAGTATTTAGGACAAAACAGGAGCATCTAAACGGATGAAAATATGGAATATTAGGTTTCTTGTTCTTCCACAGTTTATAAGGAGTCTTTTCAAGAATAGGTCTAATAGAGACTCTGTTCTGGATATAACATGTTGTGTTTACAGCCTCTTCCTAGAAGTACTTTACCATATTGTTTTCATTAATCATAGTTCTAGCCATTTCTTACAAAGTTCTATTCTTCCTCTCAAAAACTCCATTTTGTAGTGGATTTCTTGCACCAGATAAATAATGGGAAATGTCATTTTCATCAAATAGTTTTTCAAAATATTTGTTTTCAAATTCTCCACCATGATCACTTCTAACCTTGACAATTTTGAGATTCGTCTCATTTTGAACTTGAGCGTAAAAGGTAGTAAAAACATAATGCGACTCATCCTTGTGTCTGAGAAACTTTACCCAAGTATATCTGTTGTAATCATCTACAATGATTAATCTATACTTCTTTCCACTGATTGATGCAGTTTTCACTAACCCAAACAAATCAATATGAAGAAGTTCCAATGGTCTAGAGGTGGAAACAACATTTTTTTGCTTTGAATGAGGTTTTAGAAAACCTGCCTTTCTGGCATGCTTGACAAAGAGCATCTGAAGTAAACTTCAGTTTTGGCAGGCCTCTAACAAGATCAAGTTTATTCAGCTAAGAGATTAGGAGTATTTTCTTGAATATGTCTAATAGAGACTCTGTTATGGATATAACATGTTGTGTTTACAGCCTCTATCCAGAAGTGTTTTTCCATATTGGTTTCCTTAATCATAGTTTTGGCCATTTCTTGCAAAGTTATACTCTTTCTCTCAACAACTCTGTATTGTTGTGGAGTTCTTAGTTAGCAGAAATCATGAGAAATGCCATTTTCATCAAATAGTTTTTCAAAATATTGTTTTCAAATTTTCCACCATGATAACTTCTAACCTTGACAATTTTGAGATTCGTCTCATTTTGAACTTGAGCGCAGAAGGTAGTAAAAACATAATGTGACTCGTCCTTGTGTCTGAGAAAATTTACCTAAGTCCATCTACTGTAATCATCTACAATGACTAATCCATACTTCTTTGCACTGATTGACGCAGTTTTCACTGGCCTAAACAAATCAATGAGAAGAAGTTCCAATGGTTTAGAGGTGGAAACAACAATTTTTTTGCTTTGAAAGAGGTTTTAGAAAACTTTCCTTTCTGGCATGCTTCACAAAGAGCATCTGAAGTAAACTTCAGTTTTAGCAGGCCTCTAACAAGATCAAGTTTGTTCAGCTAAGAGATTCTTATTAAGCTAACATGACCTAATCATTTATGCCACATCCATTTCTCTTCATTATCAGACATGGGACATTTTACATTTTGTTCTTTAAGATTGAAAAGTCTGATCTTATAAGTGTTGTTTCTTCTCTTTCCATTGAAAAGGACAAAGCCATCTTTTGACTAACAACTTTACATGAATCTTGATTAAATATTATATCGTAATCATTATCACTTAATTGACTAATAGATAATAGATTATACTTTAATCCTTCGACAAGTAACACATTAGTTATAGAGGGAAGAGAAACATTACCTATTGTTCCTGAGCCTACTATCCTTCCTTTTTGATCTCCTCCGAAGCCTAAGACTCCTCCATGCTTGAGATCCAAGCTTGTGAACATGTGTCGAGAGAATCCATAATCCAGATACCATGCTTGGTATTTTAACTGAGCTGCCAAGGATGTATCTTTGCAGAAGATCCTTTCTGTTTCTGAATCAGCTTCATCCTCTTGAGATATTATTTCATTGAATGTTCCAATATGAGCCATTAGCATCATGTTGACATGTTCTCCTTCTGAGTCTGAGTCATTCGTTGTTGTTATTTTCCTTTTCTTCTCACCTTTTGGGGCTTTCTTCTTTGGTATGTTTTTAAGAGACTTAGGATATTCATGCTTGTAGTGTCCTGGATCATTGCACTCATAATAAGTGACTTCATTGCCGCTAGACCTCCTTTTACTGGGAGTAGAATCAAAGTGACCTCCAGTTCCTCTTGAGCTTCTAGACTGTTGCCTTTACTTTTCTTCCAGGGACAGTTAATCCTTTTGGTCAGTAGAGACAACTCATCTTCTTCATCATCAAGATATTCTTCTCAACCCTCTATCTCTTTTTCTTGAAGAGATTTGGACTTATCAAATTTCTTGATGGCCTTGAGCGCAATATATTTTATCTTCTTTTGCGGTTCATGTTGTTATAGCCAATCTCATGACTTCTTAAAGAACTTATCAGTTCTTCTAGAAAAGTGTTGTTCAGATCATTTGCAATATTGAGTGCATTTACCATAATCCTTTGTTGTACCCCAAAATTTACCCTCTCTATTCTCAAGACATTTCTCACAAAATATCTCAAATGCTCAAGAAGTTTCAAAGTTTTAGCAGACGAGTTCACCTCCTAAGCACTGAGTACACAAATTAGGGTTTTGGTTTTATCAAGGAAAATTAGAATTTTGATGCCTCAAATGACTTTCATGGTTCACTATAGGTCTCCAATATTTCTCATACCAAGTTTCAGATCTTGCATCACAAATTTGCTCAGTCAATTGCTCAAATGACGGAAAATCAACTGTATTGGGTAAAAAGTCAACTATGGTCAATATATAGTCAAACTTCATGATTTTTGGCCAACATCAACATTTTGAAGTCATATTCATCAATTTATCAAGGGTTTATCATGATTACTCAAGAAAAGCATTCAAATCATCAAAGGGGCAAAATTGTCAAAATTAGGGCTTTGACTGAGAATGACTGATCAGTGATTTTTGACCTAATACATGACCTAATGGTTTGAAGCATGATTTCAAGGATTCAAACATAACATGTTGACCTAATTTCATGACTCAAATCATTTCTCAAGATCATTGGATTGATAGCTGAATTTTGGATCAAATGATGAAAAGTCAACTGATACACAAAAAATCAAACTTTGATTTTTTTGATCAACATTGAGTTTCAAAGATCAAAATTCATCAAGACATACAAAAATATAAAACTTGATCATCAAGAATCAAGAAAGTCAAGAAAGTTCACAAAAAGTCAAAGTTTTCAATACTTAGAAATTTTATAAGTGTTTTTACACTTGATAATTTCATTATTTCATGACATTTTTTCACCAAGATGCAAGATGATTCAAAGAAAACTTACAACATGAAAGTTGTAGATCCTGATGAATTCTACAACTTTGTATTAGAGGGTTTATGTCAAAAATATGCTTAGATTTGAAGATATGGGCTCATGAAGTCATGACATTTTTGTATAAACACTTAGATAAATTTTCAAACAAGTTTGGTCAAGTTTTTGTCATAACTTCTTAGCCAGTTTTCATCAAATTCCAATTTTATTTAGACAAAGTGGTCAACAGGAAAGTTGTAGACAATGTTTTGAGCTTTTCAAAAAATACAAGAGCATGAATTTATCATACTTGAGCTAGGAGATACAAAGGCATGAAGTTAGGCATCCATTCTTGAATTACAAGTCATTTTGGTGAAGAACACATAATCCAATATGCATGATATGCTGCATAATCTTGCTTTGGAGGCCTTATAACTTGCAAATCTCACCATAATTTAATGTTTACACAAACTTTTGATCTATGGTCCATTTGATTTAAGCATTGTCCAAAGCATAATTCCATTAATGGCACAAAGTTAACACTTCCATTTTTGAAAAGCATGCTTTTGCAAAATGTCAATGCATTGAGCTTTGTAAAGGTTATATTTGATTACAAGCAAGCTCAAAAGCATTGAGAAAACTCTCTGTATCTCACAACTTTAGAACATGCTTGTACTAGAAACATTGAAACTATGAAAATCCATCCAACTTGATTTTTCACTTTCAACCAAACCATAGAGGCTATCTTGCAAATCTGATTACTTCAACCTCCCAAATCCCTAGCCTATAAATAGAGAGATCAATTGCAAGATAAAGGAGGATATGAATAATCCCTCAAAACCCCTTTATTCTCAAAAAAACACAATTGCCCAAACAAATCATCCAAATACTTCACATACATCACATATAAGTTGTTCAAACACAAGAGCAACTTCTGTAACATCATTATCACCATCTTCCAAACTAAAAAACAGTACCTTGCAACTTGAATTGGTTGGAGTGATTCAGCAACTTTCAGCATAAATTGAAGATTGGAATAGCTTCAAGAAGGTCCAAGGGAGCTTAATCAATCATAATATTGCACCTGGAACAACTAGAAGAGGCTTCGGACTTTTCTCCAAGAGAGGTAATTTTCCTCAAACTTTGATATCTTTATCCATACATCATTTGTTTTTGTTTTCAAAAGAATATAACAGGACAAATCGAGGCATAAGAGTGCAAATATCCAAAATTAAAAAACTGCTCCAGGAGCCTTGACACGGGTGGCCGTGTCACCTGACACGGGCCGTGTTAGGGAGAAAATATGCCAAAAAGGGTAGGGCAGATGCTGACATGGGTGCTCGTGTCATGCGACACGGCCCGTGTCAACTTAACTGGGATTGAAAACTTGGCAAGGAGGCAAGGCAGGAGCTGACACGGGTTCCTGTATCACGTGACACAGCCCGTGTCAATTTAGCTGGGACAAGAAAAATGTGCAAGGATCATTGGGTAGATTCTGACATAGGTGCATGTGTCCAGTGACACGGTCCGTGTCAGCCTAGGCATTAGAAATCCTGATTTTTGAAACTTTTGATATAATTTTGGATCATTAAGGGTACATCTGACATTTTGCATTAACATCCAAATTATTTTCTAAAACAATTAAAAACCATTAGACTTAGGTTTTATTTTAACTTCCTTAAATTCAATTAACTTAGTTTTTTTAGGTTTTTTGTTTAAAATAACCAGTTAACTTTTCTTTTAATTAAAACTCATAAATTTTCTTAGGTTAATGATCAAACTTTGTTTTCTATAAAAAAAACATAAAAAACAACTTTTTTTTCTTCCTCTTTACATTCTGTACATATTATTATTATTTATATTAATTAGTTTAATTAGGTTAACCATAAAACCTTTTTCCATCAACCTAGGCATTAGAAATCCTGATTTTTGAAACTTTTGCTATAATTTTAGATCGTAGTCCCTCGATGACCCTTCGATGTTGCCTTCGGTAAAAGATCTTAGACCCTTACGACAATTGCTAAAGCATCTTACCTGTTTCCTTCTATGACTGTTCAATGACCCATGCATGTTCCTCACATCCAATGATAAGGCTTTCTACTAACTAATGGTAGAATAGCACTATCTAGAGAAGGAGGAAAATAACAAAGGCTTTCTTTTGAGTAGGTAGAATGCTCGTAGTTGCTTGCTCACAAATATTTAAAAACAAACATATTTCAACACACCAACACTTTCTTGAAATATTTTCAAAGTCAACACTTTGTATGCATTATTATAGAGACGAGAATCATTATAAATTTTGCCCAACGACGAAACTTTTCAAAATATTTTCAAACTTACACAAACACAAAGCATTTTCAAAGTGTTCAAGCAATTAAGAGCCCGTAGATAACTACAGATGAAAAGGGTGCTAACACCTTCCCTTTTCATAACCTACCCCCTGAACTCAAGAAAAATTCTCAAAAGGTCATTCCTATTCTTTTCACACTTTCCTTTATTGGATAAAAGAAAAGTCGATGGTGACTCTTGCTATCCGCAACAATTGCGAGAAAACGCAAAACACCAAGTCAGTTCTCCCACCGTATCACAGAGCTGGCGACTCTGGTGGGGATATTAAAACTAAAAAATGGGGTTACCTTAATAATTAGATCACATTTTAAATGATTTAATTGTCTTCCTTGTTTGCTTTACAATTTTTGGGGTAATGCTTGGGTTTATTACTTGTAAAGATCCTATACCCGGATCTGGGGCACATTGGGTAAGTAGAAATAGATCGTGGAAACTGTACGGCGTAGACCGATATGGGTGAAGCGATGGCTACATTAGTGTGATACATTTGTTGGTATCGGTGTCCCTTGTGTTGAATCAAGGAGAATACGGGGCCGTTGTGTGGTGTCATGAAACACTGACTGACCGTATAATCTTAGTTGAAAAACTTGGCCATTAGAAAGTAGTGAGATAGTCGGATTTGGTGCAAGACTGAAGTTGTTTGATACTCAATACTAACTCATTGAGATCGGACATTCGGGATATTTTGGCTGCAAGAAAAGATTGATTATGCTGAAACAATTCCCGATGAAGAAATATCAGTGATATTGAGATTCCTTAGAACCCAATTACTTTTGTTAGGAGATGTTGAACCAACTAAACTTCAAGAGGGTACTTACCTAGAAACTCCATGCAAGCCTGAACCTAAGGTTACTTGTGTGACTTGTTTGCATTATCTAACAACTTGAATTCCTTGCAGGGTTTGTCTGTATTCATTATCTAAAAAACTTGAATTCCTTGCAGGATTTGTTTATAGTCATTATCCAATAACTTGGACTTTTGTAAAACTTACTTGTCTTCACCACCTTGCATTTTTGCATGGTGCATAACATACACCTCATAACATCATACCATATTATTCTCGCTGACCAGCTCAAGGATCTCAAGTGGGAGTGGTGCAGGTTATCATGAAATAGGTGCCTAGCAAGGGGCAGTAAGATTTATTTTCCTCCAACTAAATGCTGTCAAAATATCATAAACCAACGTCTAACAAGGGGGCAAGGGGATTTATTTTCCTCTAACCAAATGTTGTCGAAAACAAAAGCATGTTATCCTGAGTCAAAGGTTATGACCCACTCGACATGGTTAGCTTGATTCTCGTGGAAGAATATTCAACAACATGAAGTTCTTCAATCAAAACTGCAGTCAGATTCGACTTCTAACATTTTCATCTGTTTACCCCGCGAGATCCTTGAAAACATTGCATCTACATATCATGCATCATCTCATAACAGGTTTTACCCATACAGGTTTCCTCACCTGCTTACTGTTCAAGAGAGTAAAAATGGCTCTCGAACAGACTGTCAGAAATCTCCAAGTTCAAGATGCTCAGTTCAAAGAAATTTTCCTGAACCTATCCAAGGGGCAAGAAGAATTGAAAGCACTCCTCATTGAGAACATGACCAAGAAGAATCCTAAAGACAACAAGATTGGTCAGTTGGAACAATTGCAAGATGAAATGGTAATGATGAGAATCCAAATGATGGGACAAATGGCTCTTATCTATACCTTAGCTCAGGGACAAGAAGAATTGATAACTCTCATCAGCGAACTTCTTCAAGACAAATACAACCTTATGGGACGAACGGCTAGAATTGGGGATCAAATCATTAATCAACCTCCGATGAGGTAGGAAGTTGGCTTGGTTAAACGTAGGCCTTTTCGGTTTTCTACTACAATGCAAGTCCAACAATGTCCTTACCAACAACAACAGGGGAATCAGGGTAAGCAGGACACGCCCAAAAGACGATTCACCAATATCAACATGCCATTGGCTCAAGCATTGAAAACACGTTGAAGGCCAAGCTTATTACACTAAGGGATCCTACTTAAAATCCCGATACTACCTCTCCCAAATATAATTCGATCGTGAATTGCACATATCACTCCAACAGTCTTGGACATGACATTGACAGCTGTTGGGCATTGAAAAATAAGATTCAGGACCTGATTGATGAAGGAATGGTCGAGTTCATGCAAGATGGTCAGATCGAGTTCTTCTGTCATCCCCCAAATGCTGAGGCTGTAAGGCACACCATCTAAAGTGACAAGTTCAAGCTGAGAAGCTTTTTGTCCATTTGAATTTTTGTTTGTAATTTCTCTAGTTGATTCAAACATTTGTCTTTATGTCAGACTTTTGGTCGTCCTCATTAATGCATTGCATATGTTTATCTTGAATTAGTCCATTCGTTTTCACTATACGTAATTATGCTTTTACTTCCTTTTGTGATATTCAACTCTTAATTAAAAGTTATAAACCTTTAGAGGGAGGATGACAAAAAAATACCATAATATTTACAGTATGCTTTTGGATAGACCTGGCTGACGATGTACAGGCATTATCTAAAATCCTAAATAGTGGAGTTATAAGGAAGATAATCCTTAGTCAACCCCTTTGAGCCTAAGAAGTAGGTGTTTTCTTTTTCGCATAAATTGAAAGCTTTAATCATAACCTGGGGCAGGGTAGTTTCTCAGTTAATTCAAATGTGTATTCAGTCGCAAGCTTTTACTTCATACATAGAGAAATGCACCAGAGATGTCCTTTCAAATCAAAAGACGGTGATGGTACCCCGTAAAACATGTGGTCATTATCTTTCAAAAGAAGAACCCGCTAAGTCAAAACCTGTGAAGAAGACTTAAGAAAAAACTGGGGCATCCCGCTGACTGAAATCTCAAAACAAAAATAGTCAGGCAAAAAATAAGGGATAGTAAAAAAAAAGAGTTCGCTACAAATGCTCAACAAAAAATGTTACAAAAATAATCGCCTTCTCAAATAAACTTAACTTATCTGAACCATCACCAAAACATCATTCCAGACTCAATTGGAATTCAAACACATAATTAACTGAGTATAGGGCTGAAGAACATCATGGAGAACAGGTTGGGTACAAATAAATTTCGATCTTTTATCCTTTGTTTCTTAAACCGTTAACCAGGCCATGTTACAACCCTTAAAAGTCCTAGCTGAAGCATATGTTAGTTTGAAAGCATACAATTACAAAAAGGTATCCTGACTCCTTTAAGGTTTACTATTAATCCTGAGTTGAATTCATATTCTTATGAAATTCGGTTATTTACTAAAAATGAATTTTCAAAACTTCAAGACAAGCATAAATTTTGCATTTATGATACCACTGTTTGCATATAACTAATTGTTTCGCAGCAGAGAAATTCGCACGACAAATATCCAATGAACGAAAATTCTCTCAATGAACAGAATCACTTCAAATGGAAAGACACTTCCAACGACAAACCTTCCATAATCAAGGGGCATGACAAGTTATTATCCAACTCATCGGTGGCAGTCAAGTCAAGATTCAAAGAATCTCTCAAAATTGCTGAATAGCCAGGGGCAGATCTCCATCCGAGTCACTTGGGGCATTGATCAGGGGTTCCAGCAAAAACCACTCAAAAACTTGATCTTCGGTATCACCAAATTTATTATTTGTGCTAGTAGTATCAGATTGTGTCAGTATCATGTCTTTGGATCCTTCCATGACAGTTCTTAGAAAAATACTGAGGAAGGTAAAGACTATCAGAAACTTGGCAATATATGGTTGATCAATAACTGCAAACATCAGAGGCACCAGACTGACCCCAGGGGAAAACGAGCTCCCACATTGGAAAGGTCACATGCAATCAAGCAAGCATTTCCTATCATTACTACAACACTTACTACCATAGACAGTGGCAACTCTCCACACCCTATGAATGCGGACATAGTCGGAAGATACTACACACAAAAGAGACCCTTTGGGTTGACATGCCTAGGCAAAAGTAAGGGCATCCTGCCGAACCAAAAAGATTTGGGAAAAAATTAGGGATATATATACATAAACATGGTACACCCGGCAAGTCGAAAACCTGAAAAGGCGGCTTGGGAAAAAAAGGATATCCTAGTGGACTGAAAATATGAAAAAGACGGTCCAGGAAGAGTTAGGGATTAAAGTGTACGGCTATGTCCTATTATCTCATCACTTGTCTATCAGTAAAAGACTTATCACTCTGATCAACATTTACCAAGGACTCCAGGAGATAGGACAATGTTCAAGTCATCCCCGCACAGCAATCTCCATGGAATTATCCCCACTGAGTCATCTTCATCAGCTCATCTTCACAAATAAGAGTACATTCCCCATAATTTCCTCGGCAGATCACTCAAACAGATAGAGGATTATAATCTATTTCCCAATAATATTGCCAACCTGCGGAGTTCCAATTAGTACACTTCATGGAAAGTCTCTTCCCCAGCTGAGTTTGGTCCTCCAAAACTAAAAAGAAAACCTACAAAGTTTCTTCTCTATAGCAAATTCAATTTCCCCAAGAGAGTTGGTTTCCTCAGCAGAGCACTTCTCCATCAAAAAGGGTTTATTTCCCCAACAGGGTTTATTTCCCCCAACAAACTACAAATTCCTCAGCAAATCACTGACAAAATGCTCTCTAGAGAAATCACCGCTATCCCCAGAAAGTTACTGCGAAGCCTGGAAACCGACCAGATACCAATTAACTTTATCTTCCCCAAATTATTCGGAAGTTTAACAATCTCTTTTATCCCTAGTCAGGGTATATAGGAAATAAATTCTCTAGTAGAGCAACAAATAACCAATGTTCCTAAACTCTACTCTTCGGACAGAAATCATTGCATCCCCTACAAAGTTTCCTCAAGCAAGCAAACATGAATCCCTAACGGAAGAATTCTAGAAAAGATTGAAGATACACATACTCTTCATCCCTAGTAATATTCAGAGATTTATTTTCCCAGACAAAGATACCGCATGGGTTTACAAATACACTTCAACAAGCATCTTACACTCATCATGGCATATGCATACGAAACGCATATAACACGGTCTCATTTATTTTGAGAACTTTATTATACAATTCATTTCATACATCGCGGCGTTGCATACAATCTAAATCTTTACCTTTTCAGGAAAGCTCAATCAACAGACGAATATCATCAACAATGTTCAAACAGGTCCGAGATTAATTCCCGAAATAAGACGGTGAAACTATTTGAATGAACAGCCACAGATTAATTCCTGAAACAAGACAGGGCAACTATCTATGAAGAACAAACTGTTTGTAGATCAATTCCAAAAATAGGACGGGGCGACTATCTACATGAGCAGATTGAAGATTAACTCCTGAAACAGGATGGGGAAACTATCTTCCTTTCTTTATGGACAGAGAAAGATCAATTCCAGAAACTGGACGGGGCAACTATCTTTATCACTAACAGATTAATCCCTAAAACAAGACAGGGCAACTATATGTGAAAAACTGATTGAAGATTAACTCCCGAAACAGGAAGGGGAAATTATCTTTCATTCTCTTTGGTCAGATAAAGATCAATTCCCGAAACAGGACGGGGCAACTATCTTTATCACCAATGGTATGAAATCCAAAAACAGGACGAGTTTACAAACAAACTGATTGTAGATCAATTCCTGAAACGGGATAGGGCGACTGTCTACATGACAAACACTTCCTTCACATACATTTGCTGCTTCAGTTTAAATCAACCAAAGATTTATTCTGATTCTTTTCTGGTAGACACTTTTTCTGGTTCAGTTTAAGTCGATCGAAGATTTATTCTGATTCTTATCCAGTTATAGACAAATACAAGACATATACTGGTTCAGTTTAAATCAACCAAAGATTTATTCTGATTCTTTTCCAGAATAAATTTTTTCTGGTTCAGTTTAAATCGACTAAAGATTTATTCTGATTCTTATCCAGTTAAAGACGACACAAGACATCTTATGGTTCAGTTTAAATCGACCAAAGATTTATTCTGATTCTTTTCTAGTAGACACTTTTTCTGGTTTAATTTAAATCGACTACAGATTTATTCTGACTCTTATCTAGTTAAAGACAAATACAGACATTTGTTGGTTCAGTTTAAATCGACCAAAGATTTATTCTGATTCTTTTCCAGTAGACACTTTTTCTGGTTCAATTTAAATCGACTAAAGGTTTACTTTGATTCTTACCCAGTTAAACGCGACACAAGACATCTGTTGTCTCAGATTAAATCAACCAAAAATTTATTCTGATACTTCTCTTAGTAGACCTTTTCTGTCTCAGATTAAATCGACCAAAGATTTATTCCGATACTTCTCTCAGTTAATGATTTTCAAACATCTACTGGCTCAGATTAAATTGACCAAAGATTTATTATGATACTTCTCTCAGTAGACCTTTTTCTAGCTCAGATTAAATCAACCAAAGATTTATTCTAATACTTCTCCCAGTTAAATATTTTCAAACATCTACTCGCTCAGATTAAATCGACCAAAGATTTGTTCTGATACTTCTCTCAGTAGACCCTTTTTCTGACTCAGATTAAATTGACCAAAGAATTATTCTAATACTCCTTAGATACAGTCAAGCGTAGACTTATTCTGATATTTCTATCAACAGTTACTTTGGATGGCATCTTTAAGCCCATATCCAACAACTCTCCATCATCTTTCCAAATGGCATCTTTAAGCCCATTCCCGGTATAATAAACAAATAGTTTTACTTCATGCATAAACGAGTGCAAATTTCTGGGCACATAAGTGTTCAATCATCTTCCACCTTCAAGTAACGAATGGCGGACAAGCCAATCTAACTCTTCAGGTTTAAGAAGATTGAATAGGGGAAGCTGGTGTACCCCAAAATTTTCCATCTCTATTCTCAAGACATTTCTCAAAAAAGAACTCAAATGCTCAAGAAATTTCATAGTTTGATCAGACAAGTTCACCTCCTAAGCACTGAGCCCACAAATTAGGGTTTTGGTTTTCACAAGGACAATTGGACTTTTGATCCCTCAAATGACTTTCATGGTTCATTATAGGTCTTCAAGATTGCTCATACCAAGTTCCAGGTCTTGTATCACAAATTTGCTCAGTCAATTGCTCAGATGACTGAAAATCAGTTGTATTGGGTAAAAAGTCAACTATGGTCAATATACAGTCAAACTTCATGATTTTTGGCCAACATTAACATTTTTAAGTCATATTCATCAATTTATCAAGGGTTGATCACAATTACTCAAGAAAAGCATTCAAATCATCAAAGGGGCAAAATTGTCAAAATTAGAGTTTTGATTGAGAATGACTGATCATTGATTTTTGACCTAATATATGACCTAATGGTTTGAAGCAAGGTTTCAAGGATTCAAACATAACATGTTGACCTAATTTCATGGCTCAAATAGTTTCTCAAGATCATCAGATTGATAGTTGTATTTTGGATCAACTGATGAAAAGCCAACTGATACACAAAAAGCCAAACTTTAATTTTTTATCAACGTTGAGTTTCAAAGATCAAAATTCATCAAGACATACAAAAATATCAAACATTATCATCAAGAATCAATAAATTCAAGAAAGTCCACAAAAATTCAAAGTTTTCAAACTTAGAAATTTCCTAAGTGTTTTTACACTTGATAATTTCATTGTTTCATGACATTTTTTCACCAAGATGCAAGATGATTCAAAGAAAACTTTCAACATGAAAGTTTTAGATCATGATGAATTCTACAACTTTGTATTACAGGTTTGATGTCTAAAAGATGCTTATATTTGAAGATATAGGCTCATGAAGTTATGACATTTTTGTATAAACACTCA